>OX336389.2:891499383-892099383 GCA_946902985.2 Meconema thalassinum
TATATAAAGGGAGGTGGCGCGCAGTTCGTCACTCCTTTGGGGGTCCGGCGGGGCACCAAGAGCCCGCCGATGAGCTAGCCTGGTGTCCTAGGCGAAACCCCACACAAGACACGGCACAAACCTAGAAGAATTGCTGAGTTTTAATTCACCGGCCGTGAAAGCCAATATACCATCTTTTTGGAAGCCTTCATAGGGAGGTTAAGGCTGCTTGAGCTTTTAGTTCTCGTAGTCAAGTGGTGCAGTTGCACCTTATATAAAGGGAGGTGGCGCGCAGTTCGTCACTCCTGTGGGGGTCCGGGCGGGGACACCAAGAGCCCGCCGATGAGCCTAGCTTGGTGTCCTAGGCGAAACCCCACACAAGACACGGCACAAACCTAGAAGAATTGCTGAGTTTTAATTCACCGGCCGTGAAAGCCAATATACCATCTTTTTGGAAACCTTCATAGGGAGGTTAAGGCTGCTTGAGCTTTTAGTTCTCGTAGTCAAGTGGTGCAGTTGCACCTTATATAAAGGGAGGTGGCGCGCAGTTCGTCACTCCTGTGGGGGTCCAGGCGGGGACACCAAGAGCCCGCCGATGAGCCTAGCTTGGTGTCCTAGGCGAAACCCCACACAAGACACGGCACAAACCTAGAAGAATTGCTGAGTTTTAATTCACCGGCCGTGAAAGCCAATATACCATCTTTTTGGAAGCCTTCATAGGGAGGTTAAGGCTGCTTGAGCTTTTAGTTCTCGTAGTCAAGTGGTGCAGTTGCACCTTATATAAAGGGAGGTGGCGCGCAGTTCGTCACTCCTGTGGGGGTCCGGGCGGGGACACCAAGAGCCCGCCGATGAGCCTAGCTTGGTGTCCTAGGCGAAACCCCACACAAGGCACGGCACAAACCTAGAAGAATTGCTGAGTTTTAATTCACCGGCCGTGAAAGCCAATATACCATCTTTTTGGAAGCCTTCATGGGGAGGTTAAGGCTGCTTGAGCTTTTAGTTCTCGTAGTCAAGTGGTGCAGTTGCACCTTATATAAAGGGAGGTGGCGCGCAGTTCGTCACTCCTGTGGGGGTCCGGGCGGGGACATCAAGAGCCCGCCGATGAGCCTAGCTTGGTGTCCCAGGCGAAACCCCACACAAGACACGGCACAAACCTAGAAGAATTGCTGAGTTTTAATTCTTATGTTCTCATAGCTAAATTAATTTTGAAACGCCAAGAAGCATAATTGACATTTCCATGCAAATCTTCTGTCCAAGTTTCTAAATAAACCTTTACTGTATCCATGACTTAACTTAAAAAGCAAAATTAAGTTTCAAAAATATGACAAATTTACAAAAGTTTGATCTCACAAGATTTTTCTATCTATTTTCAATTTGTTTTATCAATTTACTCTGACTCATGTATAGGCTACTTGACTGACATTTTGAGGTTAGATTGACTTAGCTGACGTTTCTCGGGCTGACGATGTGGTAGACGTCCTCTTCGACGGGGCTGACTTTGTCTGCGATGACTGACGTGGACTTTCTCGGCTGACTGGACTGACCTGACGACTTCTGATTTGGACGACAACGACTGACTCGGCTGACTTTTTCTTGACGTCCAAATTGTTTCCGTAATGCTCGGCGTGTCTGACGTACGAGCGGTATCTGGGCCGATAACCTGTTGTAATTCTTATGCTCCGAGCAGGGATGAATGATAACCTGTGTTACTGTTGTGCCTGTAATTAAGGTAGGATTTGGGTAGAAAGCGGCCGTGACCTTAAGTTAGGTACTGTACCCGAAATCACTCACCAATACCTGGTAAAATCCCTCGATGACAACTGGATCGTAGAACCTGACAATACCCGGCTAAAGAACCCCCAAGTCCTACCATCAAGTAAAGGAATAATAGGCTAAACAGTCATACTAACAGGTTGTATTAAGAATGACCATGGCTTCAAAAGAAAATTACTAACTTAAGAACACGAAAAACGTCTCCAAAGAGAACTATCTCAAAGGGTGGTATACAATGAAAATACCAAGCGATGGCCTTCTTAACACGACCTCCCATCACTTCGTTTAAAAATCACGCAATAAATTTTAAAATGAGAAATCAAACTTTATTCATAAAGAACATGACATCAATAAAAGAAAAAAATACTTGTCAAAACGACCAAAAGAACAGTGACTAGAACTGTCACAAGAAAATCCATGCGTGGATTATTAACATCACCTTCCCGCTGTTTTTTTTTAGATATAACTTGCAATGTAATGACAAAATTCTAAATGCCAATCTCAGAATCATAATAAGAAATTTTAATAATAGACTGGACGTCGAATAAACATGAATTAGC
The DNA here is from genome assembly GCA_946902985.2 of Meconema thalassinum. Lineage (NCBI taxonomy): Eukaryota > Metazoa > Arthropoda > Insecta > Orthoptera > Tettigoniidae > Meconema > Meconema thalassinum. The sequence continues at coordinate 891,501,696 of OX336389.2, forward strand.
ACGCAAGAATCTTAAATATGTCATCTTCAACGATGCCCTAACGCTGTGGCATTATTCAAATATTATGTACAATAATTTACAAAAATTTATACAGGATTGTGTTTCTGGACACTCAAAACTGGTCCCAATGCTGACTTGAATCATATCATTCGCATTCGTTTGATTCATGGAAAATATTCTTTAAATTAGGATTGATTTCACCAAGCGATCAAGCTAAGTGAAAAATTAATTGTCAACGTTCATGTTTCATATAAATGACAAGATCATAAAAAATTGTAAAGGCTTTATTTAACAGCTGTGGTAATATCATCGATAACATACACAAATTATCCAAACATTGCTCAGAATCAGTTAATATAAAAAACATGTAGGCCTGATCCAGCAATGATCAACAGCTGACTATGTCTCAACAGACATGAAATACAGAAAAATCCCACCTGGGTTTACACTACACCAAACACCGGGTGTTAGACTATTTGGAGTCTAATAATGATGGAGCCCATCACTTCCGAGCGAGGCGCGCCATGACGCGTGATGGAGCCCATCTTGGCAACGCTGTACAGCTTTCACCGGAGTGGCTAACTGGTGAACCATGTCTTAATTCCCCGTACAAATACAAACCGATATAAAATATGTGAATTAACTTACGTATTTCACAATCAAACAGCATACCTCTTTGATCTATAAGGATTACAACGCGACCAAGAACTACATTTTCAAACCACCCCGAGCCGAGAAAAAGTTACCTTACAAAAATAATAACAACTTTGTTTCTTGGACACACAACATTTTATAATTAATAAACCAGTCATACAACATTCCAATGTATATTGTGTTAAAATTTGGAATCGATCTGATGACGGGTTTGTGAGATAATAATTCTTAAATGTGACGCAGGGTTGAAACACGCTTAAAAACGGGCACTTTTTGTGTTCCAACTGCGATAAAAAATATTAAAATATAAATTAAAAATTCCAAACCTACATGAACTAACGTAAAATAGAACGACGAAAATGATGATGTTATTGGATTTTATGTAGGTCTATTGGTTACTTCCCAAACAACCTTGAAACTCGAATACACATAACATTATGGTCGACAGTAGTTTCACTCACACTATTGCACTAAATGCAATCATTTACGTTACGTTCATGAAATATACATGTATCAGCATGATATCAAATATTAAATTACTCTCAAATTAATGCCAAGTAGAAAGTTAAAATGATCCTTCCTCCAACTTTAGTGAATTCAGAAATATTAATGGATCAGACCTACACTATGAACGCAGGTCAACTTCGCTGGTTAATCCACTGACTGTCCATTAGGTAAATCCATCAATAGATCCTCACGCACAAAAGTAAGTGATTTCCATGAAAATAATTCAGAAAAGTGAATCAAAACTATCACGGCAATAAACATCAAAAAACTTCCAAGTTTCAAATTGATGCGAGGAAAAACAAAGTTCCTAATTCAAAAACGCTGTAGAAATATCAAAAGAGTACATGCAAATATGTACTAGCCACTAGAAAATGTCTATCAGTGTCCTAAACACTGTTAAAAGAAAACGCAATTAAAGTTATTGTTATATAAAAATCTGGAGATCTTCCCCTAATTATGGTCTTCTTGGCAATAAAAATACGCATATCTAATAAAATGACTGCTGTGAATTTACTCATAAGTTAAATATCAAATCTATAAAATACACAAGGGATGAATTCATTGAGTGAACAATAATCCCGGATATACAGCAAGTCAGTTTCGACAGAAATATCGAACCTAAACTCGTGCATGTCCATTTACACTATTATAGAAAAATTTATGGCAATTGTGATTGGTAACAAATGCTCCACTAAGCTACGATAAATGAGATGTATTTCCAGTACCTCGCGTTGCCTCTCGAAGCGTCGTAAAAAGGATATAAATGTCTGACTAGCCTCCACGCTAGAATCAGACAAATCATACTTCCTCCTTGGATCTCCCATTCGAACCCAGGAACGCACCGTACTCGACCAGCTGTCAGTTGGCATCTCGCTCCCTCATCGTTCAAGCCAGGATTTTCCGCACACGCTCGTGAAAACGCACAGTTCCAGACAGAGTCCGTCATCATGTCATTGCTCGCAATAGCATTCGCCAACAACCACTAATGCATTCCGAAAGAAGGATTTTTTCATTACAGGATGATATAGTTCGTAGATTGTGTGCTGCATCTCGCTAATGCCTCACATGCAGTTACCCGATACAATTCAGCCTGCCATACTGGGAACTATTAATACAAAATGAATATTCCCCGCTGACGTCTCGAACAAAAATATGCCTCTTAAAAGTAGCATAATGCACTGGAAATAAAGTCTTGATGCTGGCATGTGTTCTCTTCGAGAATGCACACTACCATATCACGTGAAAGTTTCCACGCTAGAATCATGTAACGGCGGCTTGGATCGTGGACACCGCTGGACATGGAAATATCAGTCCGCGTGCCAACTATAGATTGTTCTGAGGATTTAACTGAAAGTTTAAACTCCGTTGCTATACTGTAACTGCATTGAAAAATGCACACGTTGTACGTTCTCTCGTGAATACACAATAATCTGACCGGCGAAAGGACAACTCGCTTCGCGGTCGGGCCTAGCCGGAGAAAATGCTGGCCGACTGTACACGTAGATATTTCAAACGGCATGGAGGTCACGGAGTGCTACCAGCCAAGTGCTATAAGACAACAGCTGTATGACGAGTGAGTGTCTCCTCTGCCGTGCACATTGCCTAGGGAAGACACCATCCCTCTCTCCTCCTTGTTATATATCGATATGACAATATATCGTTTGTAGCTTGGATAAAATACATGTTATTACTTCAATTCACTTGCTAGGTTCCAGTTTACATGTATAGCCTTCTGCTATGGGAATACACATTCTACAGTCTTCATAATATCTTTAATAGCTCTTATTTTCTTAAAAACAATAAAAACAATTCTCTAGTAGGGATCGATGCGTGACATTACGTCATTTATGGATTTATTGATTGGCTCGGGCTTCGGGCCGTCCATTCGGAAATGCTCGTAGCCTCCCATATGGAACCGAATGACACTCCTTACAACTTCTCAGCTGCATAGGATGACTTGTCTTGTGCCTTCAACTACGTCACGCCTCCTGACGTAACTGTGCACATTACCTGGACTAAAAACCTTACAAAAAACGGTACAGTACCATCCAGGGGTTTGCCTAGAGTACAAGTAGGAAACCACAGAAAAACACTCTTAGAATGACTGGGATAGGAATCGAACCCACCTCTTCTTAGTTTTGCCTCACGAGGCTGAGTGTACCCCATTCCAGTCCTCAGACCAAAATTGAATTTCTTAGCAGAGCCAGGAATCGAACCCATGCCTAAGCAGTGACAGTCAAGAATGCTAGCCACTACCCCAAGAGGTGTTTCATGAATATCAGTTCTTGTCATTTGTTGTTGTTGTTGTTGTTGTTGTTGTTTGTTGTTGATGATTTTTTTAGGGGATTTGTGATATCATGGTCATGTAGCCCTGTATATGTACTTGGGGTGTGTGTTGTCTTATAACCTGTGTCATTGTGATGGCTGTATTCGTGTGTGTATTTGTAATTTCCAATGAGGATTGGAAAGGAGGTGGCCGTGGCCTTAATTTAAGATATATCCTGGCATTTGCCTAGAGTAAAAGTGGGAAACCACAGAAAACTACTTCCAGCCTCACGAGGCTGAGTGTACCCCGTTCCAGTCCTCAGCCCAGAATTAAATTTTCTTAGCAGAGCCAGGAATCGAACCCATGCCTCCGCAGTGACATTCAAGATTACTAGCCGCTACACCAAGAGGTGTTTCATGAATATCAGTTGTTGTCATTTGCTATTGTTGTTGTTGTTGTTGTTTGTTGTTGTTGATTCTTTTAGGGGTTTTGTGATTTCGTAGTCATGTAGCCTCGCGTACTTGGTTGAGTGTGGAATTTCCAATGAGGATTGGAAAGGAGGCTGTCGTGGCCTTCAGATAAGATATATCCATGCATTTGCTTAGAGTAGAAGTGGGAAACCACATAAATACACTCTTAGAATGACTGAGGTAGGAATCAAACCCTGCTCTTCTCAGTTTTTTGCCTCACAAGAATGAGTGTACCCCGTTCCAGCCCTCAGCCCAAAATTAAATTTCTTGACAGAGCCAGGAATCGAACCCGGGCCTCCGCAGTGACAGTCAAGATTACTAGCTGCTACACCACGAGGTGTACAATATAAGGCTGGTCTTGATTGTACATGACCAATCAATAATTACCTCATAATAATAATAATAATAATAATTAAAATAATAATAACTTAATAAATATTCCATTTAGCAACGTTTCACAGCCAAACTCTCCCTGTGACGTCATCGACGGTCTCTGGGCGTGGCGGCCATCTGGCGCACTACCGCCTGGCCCAGCTATGACACTCCCTCCATTAGAATAACATAGGGGAGTTGCGCATGGTGGCCTTCTTGCACATTAGCCCCTGTCCCAGCTCCGGTCCATTGCACCTACTGACATGCTGTTCTCCATTTACAGAATGGACGCCAGCAAACTGCTCTAGGCTTAGTGAAGAACGTATGACAACCTGTGCGTGCCCCTCCAACCCATTTCGCCAACACTCCTCTCCCTCGTGTTAGTCCCCCTTCACTTTTCACGTCACACATCAGTGTCACTTCAATCGCCATATCAGACCACACTCCAGCCGTTGGTGTACCAATTCTGTTTACAGTGAAATAGCCACGATCTATGAAAACCTCTGGAGTTTTCAACCGTTCCGGATTGGGAAAGGAATCCGTCACTTATGCCTATCCCATGGTATCTCATATTCCAGAAGATTATTTCCTTTCCTGGGTCGTCAGATATCCTAGAATATTATTATTTATTCCGTTTAGGTCGTCTGTTGTCAACGCTTGACTATTTTTAATTCGATGGATCACCGTGTCTGCCTTCACTATCCCCCAGTATCAATTATTTCTCCTACTTCTTTCTTAAATTCTTATTTGTGGGATATCATAGGATGCAATATCATAATAAACTTAATTACACAGAGCATTAAGTACATTCTATTTTATGTTCAGAAATTCAGACGGGGAGGGGTCTTATACATACCTATTAAAAGGATATGAAAAAAATATTCGCCGTTTGAAAGGCCTAAGGTAGACTTTTAGTGTTTATTAGTGTTCCAAATAAACAGTTGATTCACATACTTTCATATATATATATTAGTCAAATGGGTAATAAATGCCATAAATGCCTAATCAATACATAACGCAATACAGAGTGTTCAAGCCGTTGAAAACGTAAGTAAAATAATGAGCAGTTCACTTGCGAAATCTCGAAACCGACCTCGATACGTCAAAACACTCTAACGTTTGACTGATCGAAGATAAATTAGCATAGGTATAATATATTCTTAAACGAAATGTAATGTCCTACAACTTCCTTCCTCACAAATTTCCAGTCAAATGGAAGGCAAACGGATTGGAAGGACAAGTTTGACGAGAATCGTGAGGCGCTACATATTTTTCTGCAAATTTTTCATGTTCCCCGGCTCATATTTCAGTGACAGTAACACAGAGAGGTAAATAATGAATATGCTATTTTGTAGAGCAATTAATTACCTTTAAGTTTGAAACATATAAAAATTTCTGTGCGAAACACCGTTTTAAAGTTATGCGCCAAATACTCAAGAAGGAGACCTTCGAGCCCCCCTCTGCCCCCCCCCCCCCACCGTGGCACCTGAAATTGACGGGACTCAATTAGGTGTTGTTCAGGGGACCTCCCCATACTCATTCCTCAAACATTTGGAACTACATGATTTAATGCAGAAACCCCATCAGTTTTGGTCTAATTTGACTGGACTATTAATGTGATTGAATCCCGAAGACCAGGGCAGGGCCGACCACGTGTGACATCAGAACGAGAGTACCGTTATTTGGCTGTAAGGGCACGGCAACTGGCCTCTGACCTCGCGGCATCCATTGGAACAGTTGTATCGAAGCAAACAGTGTACAGAAGGCTTCGCCAGAGTGGCCTCTATTTTTGGAGACCTGGTGTATGTGTACCCCTGACGCGTCTGCACAGAAGGGAACGTCTAGAGTGGAGTCGTCAAAATGCCAACTGGATGGTCGAACGGTGGGCGTATGTTATTTTCACAGATGAGTGCCGGTTGGTCTGAAGAGTGATTCTCGACGGATTCGCATCTGGAGAGAACCTGGAACACAATTTGGGGACCCAAACATTGTGGAAAGAGACCGATATCGAGGAGGACCCTAGTGGTGTGGACAGGGATGTGTGTGTGTGTGCGATGTGTGTGTGTGCCCCCTAATAAAATCTAAACGGCTGGAGCGATTTCAATGAAACTTGCTAAGATATAATACTGTTTTGTCCGACCCCGACCGTGCCAATCCAACATGGCGGTTGCGAAACATTTCACCGGCATTCTATATCTCCAAAACTATTACCGATATTACCCTGAAATTTTATACGGTGATAAAGGGCACTACTAGAAGATTACCCATGTGACTTTCAAACACCGGTTAAGTACAAAACAAACATGGCGGCCAAGCGAATTAATATATTTAAATAGACTTTTCCCGCGATTTAATCATCCAAGTGCAGTGAAACATGGTACAGCAAATTTTTACAATATACGCATTGCAATGCACTGACATCTAATTTAGTTCAATTGTTCACATAACCTCAAGATGGCGGCTGTGCGAAATTTTAAAATTAAGTTTTTATTTCTCGTGCCCTAATCATGCGATCGAAGTCAACGTTTGAGAAATGAACCGACGTAATAATCGTCATCTAATAGTATATAGCTCTATGGTCTACATATATAAGAATCCAACATGGCGACCATCCGAAATATTTAGACGGTTCTCAATATCTACTAATCTATGACAGCGATCAAACTGAAATTTTGTATGCTGATAAAGGCTATTAACATAAGTTCACCTATGGGACTTTCAATAACCTGGGGACCACAAATCCAACATGGCGGTGACGCATAATTAAAATATTTATATGGACGCTTCTCGCGATTTTGCCATTCCGAGCGCAGTGAAACTTGGTACGTCAAATGCTTATACAAATTTTAATCCCCTGATATCTAATTTCAATTGGTTTCATAACGTCAAGATGGCGGCCATGCGAAATTTAAAACCTCGTTTTGATTTCTTGTGTCCCAGTCATGCGATTGAAGTTTGAATAATAAACCTTCGCAATAATCTTCATCTAATAGTAGACTACATAACTCTATGGCCTACATATCTAAAAATCCAACATGGCGACCATCCGAAATATTTAGACGGGACTCAATATCTACGAATCTAATACAGCAATCAAGCTGAAATTTTGTATGTTGATAAAGGAAAATAGGCTATTTAGTTATTCACGGAACTACTTGTTTTGCATTGAGAGCAGTGGAAAAGTAATGTGTCTGATATGCAAGGAAATAATTTCAGCTTTTAAAGAATATAACACCAGGGGACTTTATAATTCTAAGCACTGATCTGTAGCCTATATAATAAATACGATGGAGTTTTATGGAAGGAAAATATTTCAAATTTAATGAACGGTTTCACCACTCACAAACGAATGCTCACGAAACAGATCCAGGAAACTATAGCTGCAGTCAGCGCTAGTTATAGAGTTGCACATTTATTAGTTGCGAAAGGGAAACCCATTTCTGATCGGGAGTTGTGAAGATATGTATACTTTCTGTAATAGAAGAAATGTGTTCTGAAAAGAAACTACTTATATAAATTCGGTCAGCTTATCGCGGAGCACAATGACGAGAAAAACAAAAGAAACCAGGGCTAATTTGTGCTCACAGCTGCGCGAAAAATGTAAATCATTTGAGTGCTTTTCGTTGGCTTTGGATGAAAGTGATGACGTCCGTGATACAGCACAACTTTCGACTTTTATTCGTGGCATTGTCAAAGTGTGTGAAATAACTGAGGAGCTGGCATCTTTAAGAAGCATCCATGGGACTACAACACGCGAAGATTTGTTTCTCCAACTGAGTGAAAAATTGAAGTAGCCTATCTCGATTTAGGGTGGGATGGATTGGCAGCTATAACAACTGATAAAGCAAGGAATATGAGTGGTACAACAACAGGATTAATTGGAAAAATTAGAAATTAATTCTCTAACAGAAATACTGATATGCCTCTTGAATTACCCAGCATTATTCATCAACAAGTTCTACGTGGAAAAGTATTAAATTTGCAACATGTGATGAACACAGTGGCATCTACAATAAATTATATTGGATCACATAGACTCGATCATCGCTAGTTCCAGTCATTTCTGGCTGACATTGACTGTCATTACGGCGATGTAATTTATTTTGATTGATGCTGCTTAATGGGGGCTGCGTGGCACAGTCGGCAGAGACGCTGAGCTTCTAACTGAAAGGGAGTGGGTTCGATCCCACACAGGTAGTGGATTTTAGAAACAAAACTACCACTTTCGGAAACGTAAATAGCCCTGGGGTTCACTCAGCCTACACTAGAAATGAGTACCAGGGTAATTCCTGGGAGCAAAGACGGCCGGGCGTGGAGCTGACAACTCCATCCCATCTAGTGCCGATGTCACAAAAAGTGGCTTTTTGTTGGCTTAGTCGTGGTAACATTTTGTAACACTTCCTTCATCTTCGTGAAGAAGTGGCTGAATTTGGGGACGAAAATTGGATGTGGGATTTAGCAATACTCACAGATTTAACGCAACATTTAAATATTTAATATAAGCCATTCCAAAGGAAAGGCATGCTTTTAGATGAAGTGTATAGTTATGTGTTAGCGTTCCAAAATAAATTGAAACTATTCCGACATCAAATAGAGAAGGGCATGTTACCATACGTTTATGTTGCACTGAGCTTCAAGAAGCGAATTCTAATAGTTGAGTGCCATATGATTGGTTTATTAACTTGATTGACTTGTTGAAGAATGAGTTTGAAAACAGATTTAAAGACATGTCCCTGAGTGCGGAAAAAAATTCATTTGTTCGAAAATCCATTTGCAGTTGACGTCAGTGATGCGCCTGTGCAACTACAGGTCAAATTAATTGAACTTCAGTGTTGTTCCCAATTAAGGGACAAGTTCGCGGAGTTCGCAAGTTCCTATTGACTTTCTCAGGACGCTTAGTAATGAAAATATTCCGGCTTTCTTAAAATGTGCGAGAAAATGCTTGAGCGCGTTTGCGAGTACAGTACTTACATTTGTGAACAAACAGTTTCAAAAACGTAGTTTATAAAATCAAAGTTACTTTCCCGGATCAGTGATTCCATACTGAGGGTGGCTGTGTCAAATCTATCTCCAGACATTTCAACACTGTCACTTCAAACTTACGTAGTGGCTAGCACTCTTGGCTGTCACCGCACAGGCCCGGGTTTATTCCCGGCTCTGCCAAGACATTAATTCTGGCCTGAGGGCTGGAACGGGGTACTCTCAGCCTCGTGAGGAAAAACTGAGAAGAGATGGGTTCAATCTCAGCCATCTTGGAAGTGGATTTCCGTGGTTTCCCATTTCTACTCCAGACGAATGCCGGGATGGGTTCCTAACTTAAGGCCACGGCCGCCTCCTTCTCAATCCACATCTGAATTACAAATACACCCAATAATATAGCCATAACAGAGATACAGGTTATCAGACAAATTCCACACACATCCAAGTATGACCACGATGACACAAAGCTCCTAAATGAATCAACAACTAAAAGACATCACTGTAAGCGAAGGCCCAGGCCTTTCATTAATTGGTAAGTTTATTCAAAGGTACAAAATATTGTTAACTTTTCTCAATTTGTTTTGTGTTGTGTGTCAGGTTATTGTTTGTAGCCTATTGTCAAATAGCTGTGTGAGAGGTTGGTTGGTGATTGAATGAGGAGGCGCATGGGTGTGTGGATGTACTGCATTTGTGTCAGGGCTTAATGTGGCTCGCGGTTCGTTTGGGAATCTGCCATTCGGCCCACCAACAAATTAAGTTGAGCACCCTTAGTTTATTGTGTTACCACTATTCCTAGCGCTGCTCTTGCGCTGGGGAGGGGGACTTAGTGTCCATATGAATGAAGCGGTGATCCTTTGTCGAGTTGGGCCTGTGGTGGGTCTACGAGTGTGCGTTTGACCACTGCTAGCGTATACATTGTACCATAGATACCTGATGGCCAACACATTCAGCTACAGTCCTTAGGGATAACCCACAGTCACACAAACTGCGAGTCGACTTGAGCCTGTCATTGAGGATTGAGCCACGGTCCGTACAGCGCGACCAATCAAATGTACTGTATAACAAAAGTTTGGTGCTTTTTAGTCGGTCAACACGAATGTACCCAAATAGAGCTGGGTTAGGCCCTAATCCTAAAATAAATTACAAGAGATTAATAAATACATAAATAAATCTCATGTAACTTATTTCAGGATTAGGGCATAACCCAGCTCTATTTGGGTACATTCGTGTTGACCGACAGAAAAGCACCAAACTTTTGTTTACTTAGGCAACTCTGAAAAATGGCTTCAAACCTCACAATGTAGCCTACTGTATAAAAAATTCTATTCCATGGGCCTGAAATTGTCATCGTCTTCAAAGTACAAACCTACGTACTGTATCTTGAAAATCAATTCAATCGACCGATTCCTTCACGCTGTTACAATTTCCAATTTCATGCGTGTAACAGCTTCCCTATGCGTGTTGACCGACTGAACATTTTGTCATAGAACCTAACAAGGTAACACTGAATAAAATAGCCTTTAACTTCTCTATCTGCCTTCTGTTCCAGAATCAAGGTTACATAACTGTTTAGGATGATCATGTGTTATATGGATTTCAAACCTCATTCCCCATCACCAGGATGACAGTTGAATAAAATGAAAGTATTGAATGACTGGTTGCAAAACAATTTTATTTGTGATCGTACTTGTCATTATTATTATTATTATTATTATTATTATTATTATTGTCACCTCCGTGGTGTAGTGGTCAGCGTGCTTAACTGCCACCCCGGAGGTCCGAGGTTCCATTCCTGATTCTGCCTTGAAATTTGAAAAGTGGTATGAGGACTGGAATGGGGTCTACTCAACCTCGGGTGGTCCAAATGAGTAGAGGGGGTTTGATTCCCACCTCAGCCATCCTCGAAGAGGTTTTCCGTGGTATTCCACTTCGTCTTCGGGCAAATGCCGAAATGGTACTGTACCATTATTTTGCTGAAGCGAACGGAGAAGAACAGCAGCCTCCACGTAAAAATTTTTATGAGTGTAAAATCCTATTAGCGAGAGGAGAGAATTACGTAATAACCATACGATACGGAGAATGCCAGGAGTTTAGGCAACCGGCAATGTTACTCGGAATTCAGCTCTATTCAAGGTCTTTCTTGCCAGCGCACGCAGGTAAGGAAGAGGTGTGAGGTCAGTAGTGTATTTGTAACAGTTCTAGCACCTCCACCTCCACATTCCTCGACACAAGATGGCGGCGACGCGATATCTCTCGAACCCCTGGTTGGATTTTAACAAATGAGGTGTCGTTGAACTCGGGCTGACACCCCCTTTCCAATGGATAACATATTTCAACCCCAAAATAAAACCTACTCCTACTAGGGGGTGAAATTATAATTTTTTAGAGAATCTCGCTTTCCAAGTGCAACATGTGAGAGTTTGAATGCCAATATGGAATTAAACGTTATTCAACACAAGAGACATGTGTACGGTGGATAGCCAATATGAATTAACATGCTTGTTTTTTGTTTTTTACACATGCCCACTCATGGCTTTTGTAAGAGGGCGGGCTTTTTAAAGATGGCAGCTTTAGTGTAACCTAACCTAACCCAACCTAACGGGTCCTTGTGGACGAGTCCTTGTTGACAGGTCCTTGTGGACGAGTCCTTGTTGACGAGTCCTTGTTGACAGTTCCTTGTGGACGAGTCCTTGTGGATGAGTCCTTGTTGATGAGTCCCTTTGGACTGATCTCTTTGGACCGGTCCCTTTGGACTGGTTCCTAAGGACTAGCCCATGAATTTATTTAAATTATGTCAAAGGGCCTAACTACATTTTGCGTGTAAAGCAGTGTGTTGAACTGACGTTGTTCACCAGTCCCCCACTACTATAATGTGATAACGATATGAAAGGAAAGTGGCGAAATACATGTGAACACGTGTGAGATGACCTTATTACCGTCCTCCTTGTGAAACAAGTCACATCCTGTTTTGGTTCATACGTGAGAAAATGCAAGTTCATGTGTAATATGACCTAACACACAGGTGTTCACCTGTGCACGTGCACGATAAGAGCTAACAAGTCACAACCTGTTTTGACAGTGGTGGGAATAAGGCTAGAGACATGTACGAGTAGTCAAATTACTCGGGCAGACAACCCCTTTCCTATGGACAACTTATTTCCACTCCAAAATAAAATCTACCCCTACTAGGGGGTGAAATAATAATTTTTAGGTAAAAGTCGCCTTCCATGTGCAACATGTGGGAGTTTGTATGCCAATATGAAATTAAACTCGTTCCACATATAGTGCAAGCATACAACTAAATGCCGCTATGATTTATCATTTTTGTTTTTTGTTTTACAAATGCGCAATTGTTTTTTTTTGTAAGAGGGCGGGCTTTTTGAATAATGATTTATAGATAGTTTTTTTTTAACAAATTAACCAAAGATCCAAAAACTAATAGGTCATCGGCTTTTTAATATCTTATGAACTAAGAAGGCTAGGGACTTGTATGAGGGGTCGTTGGACTTGGGGTGACGCCCTGTTTTTGAATGTATTATTCATTTTATGTCAAAAGGGTCTAACTGCACTTTCGTTAATATCTCGCTAACTAATAATCACAGAGGGTCAAGTGAGGTGTCATAGGACTTAAAATGGCCAACCCTTCCCCATGACCAATGAATTTACCCCAAGAAACCAAAACAGCAAGGTCATTGACCTAAGATTTTATCAACTAATAATCAGAAAGGGATAAGTGAGGTGTCACAAGACTCAGGATGGCCAACCCTTTTCCACGACCAACGAATTTTCCCAAAATTCCCAAAACAGCATGGTCATTGACCTAATATTTTATAAACTTATCATTAGAGAGGGTCAAGTGAGGTGTCATAGGACTACGAATGGTTAACCCTTTCCCATGACCAATGAATTTACCCCAAAGATCCAAAACAGCAAGGTCATTGACCTGAGATTTTATACACTAATAATCGGATATCAACATGTGAGGTGTCATAGGACTTAGAATGGTCAACCCTTTCCCATGGCTAATGAATTAACCAAAAATACCCAATACATCAAGGTCATCGACCTGAGATTTTATAAACTAATAATCGGATATGGACATGTGAAATGTTTACCGTGAGTGATGAAACATAGCTAGGTAGTGAAAGAATTATTGTAGGCTACATGTATGGTGACTGACAAGTCTTTCACCATTGGAACTTGTTTTCAGATCAAACTGCAGTACAGAGAGAGTATAGGTTGTAGGTATGGGATAATAAATGACAAATGGTGTATACAAAATCTGATTTATCGATTCAAGAAATAAGAGTAGACAATCTTTAATTGATTGGTTAAAGAGGATAGCTAAAATCCAAAATGGTGACTATATCGAACTAAACTGATCCAAGCTGAATCAAACCCAACTAAACCGAACTAAACCGAACCAAACTTAATCAAAAACAAGCCAATGGTTTAAGTGTAAAACTTGTGGGTGAATGTGGTCATTGGTAATGTCAGAAAGGAAAGGGATAACGCTCTACCTATAGAGGGTAAGGTAAAGCTAGTGTATGATGCTAATGCACACACACAAGTACATGAACCACACACAACTAACCTATACTGTTTTTATGGGTTGACTGTTAAAACTTGCTCTGTGGTTACTAGGACAAGATGGTCGCTACACACAACAAGCGTTAAATACTTGAGGCTAATAATCTACACACACACACACACACACTTGTTCTAAACTAAACTGTCTTGCTGACAGTGCTCACACTGTAGGCAGATGACAGAAATGCTTGGCTAACAGAAATACAATCATTTCCGGTTGTCTAATGTTTCCAGCTAACCATTTTGTGCTGCAGTGGCGAGCACATGTGCCACTTACACTAGAGATTTTAACTCGATTTCAAGCTCTAAGTCCTAGAACGAATCAAACTAAGAAAGAAGGGCATGGTGGCGCAGTGGTTAAGCTGTTAGCCATTCACTAAAGTGGACTAGGGTTTGATTTCAGGTTAATACGCATGTCATAAACATATAAAAAAGCAGAGATAATGTTTTAAACCGATTACACTCGTCTCTTTTCAAATTATTACTTGGATTACAAATACAAAGGTGGACTGGGTATGATATACAGTTAATGCTGCCTATCGCACACTAGCTGTAAAGAAGCCATATGTAGAGCTATATGTAGAGAACTACCTAGCGATTTCATGAACTGGTATAGCTACGTCGCATAAACGGTGCAGGATACAATCCAGCAACTATAATTCGTATCTTGTGGAACAGAGAAAATACACTTTTGCCTTGATGGATAACAAATGTGTGCAGACGAATGACCTACGCATTAGCCTACCAAGGGGTTATAACCACGAGGAGGAGGTGTGATTTCTATATTTTATTGTTTAGAGACATGGCTTTTGTAACCAGTAGATTTAATTGATTTAGTATTTTGTAAATATTTATTTTTGTAATTGTAAATAGTTAATTTTTTGTAAATAGTGGAAACCATTTATTTTTGTAATGGTAAATGTTAAATGTATAATTAAAGTTCTTTGGGATGAGTGTGCATGTCAATGATGTTTTTAGGGATAAATAGAGTGGTTGTGTGTTTGTTCTCAAAGACAGACATGGTTGTGTTGATGTATGACTACACAGAAAGAGAGAGAGAGAGAGTGTAAAAACAGCCTTACCTGCAGTAGTAATAGTAGACCTCTATGTTTTGCATACACATAGACAGACTGTACCATCGCCATGGCCAAGCACTCACTTTAACACCATTTACAAAATCTTAAAATGAAAAAATCATGTTTCGCAAATATGAACTTTTGACATAAACAAAATAAAAATAAAATGTGTAAACAACAAATTGGAAAATCCATGTTTCCATATCATGATATTCAAAAATTTTAAACTGACATTTAAAAGAAATGCAAATGGAAAATTGACAAATTGTAATGTGTGAAATGTGAAAATGAACAAATGGTTATCATTATTTTAAAAAATTAAAAAGAAAACATGGTGCTGTATGGTTGAGGTGTGAATCAAACCCTACTTATTTTGGACAACCCGAGACTGAGTATACTTGTTTCAGTCCTCATACCACTTTTAAAAAGTTTGTGATAAAGCTAGGAATTGAACCCAGGAGCTTGTAGGGGGTGACTAAGGTTAGAATATGTTAGACAGATAGTCTTGAATGTAGGGTGTGGTAGCTATATAGAGATGAAACGATTAGCTCGGGACTGGGGGGGCATTGAGATCTGCAGCAAACCAGTCGAAAGACTAAAGACTCAAACAACAACATGCAAGCTCACCAAAATAATGTTGTGTAACGGTAAATGTTAGTCAACGAACAGTAATGCATTACTAAAACCCATGACACGACACCTAAGAGCTTTTCTAAAATTATTTTAAAATGCCTTTAACCCTATATTAAACACCAAGTTCACAAGACTCATAACTGCAATGCTATGGTAAAACAAAACAAAATCTATATTTCAAAACAAGCAAGTGGTTTAATCAATGTATACTGGGAAAAGTTTTGTAAGCACTCAAGTCCACAAGACTAATTAAATTAGTAACTGTCGGGTTGGTCGAGTGGTTAAGGTGTTTTACTTAAGATCAAATTTTCTGTACAAGGAAGCAAGGGTTCGAATCCCTTACCTGACATAACTATTGACTTAACATTGCTTGGCCACACTGTATTATTATGATACTCGGTACACAAACCATAGACAGAGTGTATTGTTTAAGGCACTCTCTTTATGAACATAGTCAGAGACTGTTGATGGTTAACAATTGCATTAATAGTGGGACATGGGGATAGCAATTAAAAAAAAACAGCCAATACCCATACAATATTTTTATTCATTTAGGTTGTTTTTTTACATTAGTTACACACTGAATACAACTTTTTTTTATCTCTTTACCACTGTTTGATATAGATTTTAAACACAACGCTTGTTGTAGATCCTTTTATAACTTTCTCCATGTACTCTTGTTCTTAAAAACTGGGGAAGCCGCAATGGTTTTATAGACATTAAACCCTCATCCTCTTCTTTTTCATCATCATCATCATCATCATCATTATAAATATTATCTTCATAATTATTATAGTCATTGTCACCATCATTATCATCATCATCATCATCATCCTCAACATCACTAGAACTATCCAATTCCTTTATTTCCTTTTCAAAAGGGACCTCTTGAAGAGTCTGTGTTGCTTTTGATAGTGTTACGGTTTTTTTGAACGTTGACAACTGTCCTAACATGCCTTTTTGAGGAGGTAATGTTTTTTCACAAGGAAGTCACTATGTTGAGTAACACTATGTTTTTGTTGGGCTTGCTTTTTCTTATTCTTTTGATCATGTTTTGTTAACACTAACGGTGTTTCATTTGGTATACCACATTGATGAGTACCCACACTTAAGACCTCACCATGTTTACTTTTTAGGTGACCTAGACATTTTGTTGTTCTTTGTTTTGAGCACTGCCAAAATATGATGCCATTCGCATTTTCTCGCTTATAGTTATAAGAGTACCCATGATACAGGGTACGTGGTTTACCTTTATTGGTTATAGTATATTCCATAGTAGCCACTGACTTGTATAGTCGATCCGCCTACTACAAAGGTCTGAACACTTGTGGTGAAAGAATGATGTTTTGTTGACGTTTTATGCAGGATGATGTTGGTGGCATATGTGGGTGGCTTATGTGGGTAGCTATGTGGGTGGCTTATGTTGATGACATATGTTGTTGGCTTATTTTGGTGGCTTATGTTGATGGATTATGGTGGTGGTTTATGTTGATGGCTTATGTTGGTGGCTTATGTTAGTGGCTTATGTTGATGACATTTGTTGGTGACTTATGTTGATAGCTTATGTCGGTGGCTTATGTTGATGACATATGTTTTTGGCTTATGGTGGTGGCTTATGTTGATGGTTTATGTTGGCGGCCTATGTTGATGGTTTATGTTAATGGCTTAGGTTAATGTCTTAGGTTGATGGCTTAGGTTGATGGCTTTTGTTGGTGGCTTATGGTGGTGGCCTATGCTGGTGGCTTATGTTAGTGGCTTATGGTGGTGGTTTATGGTGGTGGCTTATGTTGATGACATATGTTGGTGACTTATGTTGATAGCTTGTGTTGGTGGCTTATGTTCATGACATGTTGTTGGCTTATGGTGGTGGCATATGTTGATGGTTTATGCTGGTGGCCTATGTTGATGATTTATGTTAATGGCTTAGGTTAATGTCTTAGGTTGATGGCTTATGTTGGTGGCTTATGGTGGTGGCTTATGCTGGTGGCTTATGTTAGTGGCTTATGGTGGTGGTTAATGGTGCTGGCTTATGTTGACGACATATGTTGGTGACTTATGTTGATAGCTTATGTTGGTGGCTTATGTTGATGACAGTTGTTGGCTTATGGTGGTGGCATATGTTGATGGTTTATGCTGGTGGCCTATGTTGATGATTTATGTTAATGGCTTAGGTTAATGTCTTAGGTTGGTGGCTTATGTTGGTGGCCTATGTTAGTGGCTTATGGTGGTGGCTTATGTTGATGATATATGTTGGTGACTTATGTTGATGGCTTTTGTTGATGGTTTATGTTGATGGTTTATGTTGGTGGCTTATGTTGATGGCTCTTAATGATTAATGATGATGGTGATGACGATTGTATCACTTTTGGAGAAGCGGAGTGTAGGTATTTGTAGTTGACGCTTGTGGGATACCTGTGCATTGTAATGAGGATAAAGTGATAATGAAGTTGTAACATACACTCAGTCTTCAAGCCACAAGAATGAATCATTAGAGATTAAAAACATTCCTCTTCACAAGATGGCGTCGGCGCGCAACGACTTAGTGGAGGAATGTGGAGGAGGGTCTAGAGTTTTGTTTTTTGTTTTTGCGCATGCCCATTCATGACTTTTTGTAAGAGGGCGTGCTTTTTAAAGATGGCGGCCGTAGTGTAATCTAACCGAACCTAACCCAACCCATGAGGTGTGATTAAAAAGCATTTGAAGCAGCGCTTGTCGATAGGCAAACCAATCATCAAAGAGGAGTATGTCAGACCTTGAGGCGATAACCCATTTTGATTGATCCCTGTTGATTTGTCCCTTTGAACTGGTCCCTGTTGACTAGGCCCTGTTGACTAGCCCCTTTGGACAGGTCCTATTTGAAGGGAGTCATTTATGACGGGCCCTGTGGACGGGTCCATGTTGGCGGGTCCCTGGACCCTTTGACATAATTTGGATAAATGCATGGGCCAGTCCATAGGGACCGGCGCTCAACACAGGAAGTGCGTGGAAACATACGATTACGTCAGCGAAATATGAATTCACTTGTCTGTTGTATGAGTATCACTTACAATTTCACCCCCTAGTAGGGGTAGGTTTTATTTCGGCGTGTGCGCCTGGGTCGGGCGCGGTCGCGCGCGACGCAGGAAGTGCGGGTGAACATACGATTACGTCAGCAAAACATCTCATCTAGAGTTTCAATTCCACCCCAAAATAAAACCTACCCCTACTAGGGGGTGAAATTTTAAGTGATACTCATAAAACAGACATGTGAGTTCAAGTTTCGCTGACGTAATCGTATGTTTCCACGCACTTCCTGTGTTGAGCGCCGGTCCCTATGGACTGGCCCATGCATTTAACCAAATTATGTCAAAGGGTCCAGGGACCCGTCAACATGGACCCGTCCACAGGGACCCGTCAAAAATGACTCCCTTCAAAAAGGACCTGTCCAAAGGGGCTAGTCAACAGGGACCAGTTCAAAGGGACAAATCAACAGGGATCAATCAAAATGGGTTATCGCCTCAAGGTCTGACATACTCCTCTTTGATTATTGGTTTGCCTATCGACAAGCGCTGCTTGAAATGCTTTTTAATCACACCTCATGGGTTGGGTTAGGTTCGGTTAGATTACACTACAGCCGCCATCTTTAAAAAGCACGCCCTCTTACAAAAAGTCATGAATGGGCATGCGCAAAAACAAAACAAAAAAAAACTCTAGACCCACCTCCACATTCCTCCACTAAGTCGTTGCGCGCCGACGCCATCTTGTGAAGAGGAATGTTTTTGATCTCTTACGATTCATTCTTGTGGCTTGAAGTCTGAGTGTATGTTGCAAATTCATTATCACTTTATCCTCATTACAATGCACAGGTATCCCACAAGCGTCCACTACAAATACCTACACTCCGCTTCTCCAAAAGTGATACAATCGTCATCACCATCATCATTAATCATTAAGAGCCATCAACATAAGCCACCAACATAAACCATCAACATAAACCATCAACAAAAGCCATCAACATAAGTCACCAACATATGTCATCAACATAA
The DNA here is from genome assembly GCA_946902985.2 of Meconema thalassinum. Classification (NCBI taxonomy): domain Eukaryota; kingdom Metazoa; phylum Arthropoda; class Insecta; order Orthoptera; family Tettigoniidae; genus Meconema; species Meconema thalassinum. The sequence goes on from OX336389.2 coordinate 891,521,269, forward strand.
GCCACCACCATCAGCCACCAACATAAGCCACCAACCTAAGACATTAACCTAAGCCATTAACATAAATCATCAACATCGGCTACCAGCATAAACCATCAACATATGCCACCACCATAAGCCAACAACATGTCATCAACATAAGCCACCAACATAAGCTATCAACATAAGTCACCAACATATGTCATCAACATAAGCCACCACCATAAACCACCACCATGAGCCACTAACATAAGCCACCAGCATAAGCCACCAACATAAGCCACCAACATAAGCCATCAACCTAAGCCACCAACTTAAGACATTAACCTAAGCCATTAACATAAATCATCAACATAGGCTACCAGCATTAACCATCAATATATGCCACCACCAGGACAGGACATATCAACATAAGCCACCAACATAAGCTATCAACATGTCACCAACATATGTCATCAACATAATCCACCACCATAAACCACCACCATAAGCCACTAACATAAGCCACCAGCATAAGCCACCAGCATAAGCCACCAACATAAGCCATCAGCCTAAGCCATCAACCTAAGACATTAACCTAAGCCATTAACATAAACCATCAACATAGGCCACCAACATAAAGCATCAACATAAGCCACTAACATAAGCCACCAGCATAAGCCACCACCATAAGCCACCAACATAAGCCATCAACCTAAGCCACCAACTTAAGACATTAACCTAAGCCATTAACATAAATCATCAACATAGGCCACCAGCAAAAACCATCAATATTTGCCACCACCATAAGCCAACAACATGTCATCAACATAAGCCACCAACATAAGCTATCAACATGTCACCAACATATGTCATCAACATAAGCCACCACCATAAACCACCACCATAAGCCACTAACATAAGCCACCAGAATAAGCCACCACCATAAGCCACCAACATAAGCCATCAGCCTAAGCCATCAACCTAAGACATTAACCTAAGCCATTAACATAAACCATCAACATAGGCCACCAACATAAACCATCAACATAAGCCACCACCATAAGCCAACAACATATGTCATCAACATAAGCCACCAACATAAGCTATCGACATAAGTCACCAACATATGTCATCAACATAAGCCACTAACATAAGCCACCAACATAAGCCAGCAACATAAACCACCACCATAAACCATCAACATAAGCCACCAAAATAAGCCAACAACATATGTCATCAACATAAGCCACCCACATAGCTACCCACATAAGCCACCCACATATGCCACCAACATCATCCTGCATAAAACGTCAACACAACATCATTCTTTCACCACAAGTGTTCAGACCTTTGTAGTAGGCGGATCGACTATACAAGTCAGTGGCTACTATGGAATATACTATAACCAATAAAGGTAAACCACGTACCCTGTACCATGGGTACTCTTATAACTATAAGCGAGAAAATGCGAATGGCATCATATTTTGGCAGTGCTCAAAACAAAGAACAACAAAATGTCTAGGTCATCTGCAAAGTAAACATGGTGAGGTCTTAAGTGTGGGTACTCATCAATGTGGTATACCAAATGAAACACCGTTAGTGTTAAAAAAACATGATCAAAAGAATAAGAAAAAGCAAGCCCAACAAAAACATAGTGTTACTCAACATAGTGACTTCCTTGTGAAAAAACATTTATCTCCTCAAAAAGGCATGTTAGGACAGTTGTCAACGTTCAAAAAAACCGTAACACTATCAAAAGCAACACAGACTCTTCAAGAGGTCCCTTTTGAAAAGGAAATAAAGGAATTGGATAGTTCTAGTGATGTTGAGGATGATGATGATGATGATGATGATAATGATGGTGACAATGACTATAATAATTATGAAGATAATATTTATAATGATGATGATGATGATGATGATGATGAAAAAGAAGAGGATGAGGGTTTAATGTCTATAAAACCATTGCGGCTTCCCCAGTTTTTAAGAACAAGAGTACATGGAGAAAGTTATAAAAGGATCTACAACAAGCGTTGTGTTTAAAATCTATATCAAACAATGGTAAAGAGATAAAAAGTTGTATTCAGTGTGTAACTATTGTAAAAAAAAACTAAATGAATAAAAATATTGTATGGGTATTGGCTGTTTTTTCTTAATTGCTATCCCCATGTCCCACTATTAATGCAATTGTTAACCATCAACAGTCTCTGACTATGTTCATAAAGAGAGTGCCTTAAACAATACACTCTGTCTATGGTGTGTGTACCAAGTATCATAATAATACAGTGTGGCCAAGCAATGTTAAGTCAATAGTTTTGTCAGGTAAGGGATTCGAACCCTTGCTTCCTTGTACAGAAAATTTGATCTTAATTTAAACACCTTAACCACTCGACCAAACTGACAGTTACTAATTTAATTAGTCTTGTGGACTTGAGTGCTTACAAAACTTTTCCCAGTATACATTGATTAAACCACTTGCTTGTTTTGAAATATAGATTTTGTTTTGTTTTACCATAACATTGCAGTTATGAGTCTTGTGAACTTGGTGTTTAATATAGAATTAAAGGCATTTTAAAATAATTTTAGAAAAGCTCTTAGGTATCGTGTCATGGGTTTTAGTAATGCATTACTGTTCGTTGACTAACATTTACCATTACACAACATTATTTTGGTGAGCTTACATTTTGTTGTTTGAGTCTTTAGTCTTTTGACTGGTTTGCTGCAGATCACAATGCCCCCTGTCCCGAGTTAATCGTTTCATCTCTATATAGCTACCACACCCTACATTCAAGACTATCTGTTTAACATATTCTAACCTTAGTCTCTTCCTAGCAGCTCTTGGGTTCAATTCCTTGCTTTAACACAAAATTTTAAAAGTGGTATGAGGACTAAAACGAGTATACTCAGTCTCGGGTGGTCCAAAATAAGGAGGGTTTGATTCACACCTCAACCATACAGCACCATATTTTTTTTTTTTTTTTTCAAAATAATGATAGCCATTTGTTCATTTTCACATTTCACACATTACAATTTGTCAATTTTCCATTTGCATTTCTTTTAAATGTCAGTTTAAAATTTTTGAATGTCATGATATGGAAACATGGATTTTCCAATTTGTTGATTACACATTTTATTTTTATTTTGTTTATGTCAAAAGTTCATATTTGCGAAACATGATTTTTTCATTTTAAGATTTTGTAAATGGTGATAAAGTGAGTGCTTGGCCATGGCGATGGTACAGTCTGTCTATGTGTATGCAAAACATAGAGGTCTACCATTACTACTGCAGGTAAGGCTGTTTTTACACTCTCTCTCTCTCTCTCTTTCTGTGTAGTCATACATCAACACAACCATGTCTGTCTTTGAGAACAAACACACAACCACTCTATTTATCCCTAAAAACATCATTGACATGCACACTCATCCCAAAGAACTTTAATTATACATTTAACATTTACCATTACAAAAATAAATGGTTTCCACTATTTACAAAAAATTAACTATTTACAATTACAAAAAAAAATATTTACAAAATACTAAATCAATTAAATCTACTGGTTACAAAAGCCATGTCTCTAAACAATAAAATATAGAAATCACACCTCCTCCTCGTGGTTATAACCCCTTGGTAGGCTAATGCGTAGGTCATTCGTCTGCACACATTTGTTATCCATCAAGGCAAAAGTGCATTCTCTCTGTTCCACAAGATACGAATTATAGTTGCTGGATTGTATCCTGCACCGTTTATGCGACATAGCTATACCAGTTCATGAAATCGCTAGGTAGTTCTCTACATATAGCTCTACATATGGCTTCTTTACAGCTAGTGTGCGATAGGCAGCATTAACTGTATATCACACCCAGTCCACCTTTGTATTTGTAATCCAAGTAATAATTTGAAAAGAGACGAGTGTAATCGGTTTAAAACATTATCTCTGCTTTTTTATATGTTTATGACATGCGTACTAACCTGAAATCAAACCCTAGTCCACTTTAGTGAATGGCTAACAGCTTAACCACTGCGCCACCATGCCCTTCTTTCTTAGTTTGATTCGTTCTAGGACTTAGAGCTTGAAATCGAGTTAAAATCTCTAGTGTAAGTGGCACATGTGCTCGCCACTGCAGCACAAAATGGTTAGCTGGAAACATTAGACAACCGGAAATGATTGTATTTCTGTTAGCCAAGCATTTCTGTCATCTGCCTACAGTGTGAGCACTGTCAGCAAGACAGTTTAGTTTAGAACAAGTGTGTGTGTGTGTGTGTGTGTAGATTATTAGCCTCAAGTATTTAACGCTTGTTGTATGTAGCGACCATCTTGTCCTAGTAACCACAGAGCAAGTTTTAACAGTCAACCCATAAAAACAGTATAGGTTAGTTGCGTGTGGTTCATGTACTTGTGTGTGTGCATTAGCATCATACACTAGCTTTACCTTACCCTCTATAGGTAGAGCGTTATCCCTTTCCTTTCTGACATTACCAATGACCACATTCACCCACAAGTTTTACACTTAAACCATTGGCTTGTTTTTGATTAAGTTTGGTTCGGTTTAGTTCGGTTTAGTTGGGTTTGATTCAGCTTGGATCAGTTTAGTTCGATATAGTCACCATTTTGGATTTTAGCTATCCTCTTTAACCAATCAATTAAAGATTGTCTACTCTTATTTCTTGAATCGATAAATCAGATTTTGTATACACCATTTGTCATTTATTATCCCATACCTACAACCTATACTCTCTCTGTACTGCAGTTTGATCTGAAAACAAGTTCCAATGGTGAAAGACTTGTCAGTCACCATACATGTAGCCTACAATAATTCTTTCACTACCTAGCTATGTTTCATCACTCACGGTAAACATTTCACATGTCCATATCCGATTATTAGTTTATAAAATCTCAGGTCGATGACCTTGATGTATTGGGTATTTTTGGTTAATTCATTAGCCATGGGAAAGGGTTGACCATTCTAAGTCCTATGACACCTCACATGTTGATATCCGATTATTAGTGTATAAAATCTCAGGTCAATGACCTTGCTGTTTTGGATCTTTGGGGTAAATTCATTGGTCATGGGAAAGGGTTAACCATTCGTAGTCCTATGACACCTCACTTGACCCTCTCTAATGATAAGTTTATAAAATATTAGGTCAATGACCATGCTGTTTTGGGAATTTTGGGAAAATTCGTTGGTCGTGGAAAAGGGTTGGCCATCCTGAGTCTTGTGACACCTCACTTATCCCTCTCTGATTATTAGTTGATAAAATCTTAGGTCAATGACCTTGCTGTTTTGGTTTCTTGGGGTAAATTCATTGGTCATGGGGAAGGGTTGGCCATTTTAAGTCCTATGACACCTCACTTGACCCTCTGTGATTATTAGTTAGCGAGATATTAACGAAAGTGCAGTTAGACCCTTTTGACATAAAATGAATAATACATTCAAAAACAGGGCGTCACCCCAAGTCCAACGACCCCTCATACAAGTCCCTAGCCTTCTTAGTTCATAAGATATTAAAAAGCCGATGACCTATTAGTTTTTGGATCTTTGGTTAATTTGTTAAAAAAAACCTATCTATAAATCATTATTCAAAATCCCGCCCTCTTACAAAAAAAAAACAATTGCGCATTTGTAAAACAAAAAACAAAAATGATAAATCATAGCGGCATTTAGTTGTATGCTTGCACTATATGTGGAACGAGTTTAATTTCATATTGGCATACAAACTCCCACATGTTGCACATGGAAGGCGACTTTTACCTAAAAATTATTATTTCACCCCCTAGTAGGGGTAGATTTTATTTTGGAGTGGAAATAAGTTGTCCATAGGAAAGGGGTTGTCTGCCCGAGTAATTTGACTACTCGTACATGTCTCTAGCCTTATTCCCACCACTGTCAAAACAGGTTGTGACTTGTTAGCTCTTATCGTGCACGTGCACAGGTGAACACCTGTGTGTTAGGTCATATTACACATGAACTTGCATTTTCTCACGTATGAACCAAAACAGGATGTGACTTGTTTCACAAGGAGGACGGTAATAAGGTCATCTCACACGTGTTCACATGTATTTCGCCACTTTCCTTTCATATCGTTATCACATTATAGTATTGGGGGACTGGTGAACAACGTCAGTTCAACACACTGCTTTACACGCAAAATGTAGTTAGGCCCTTTGACATAATTTAAATAAATTCATGGGCTAGTCCTTAGGAACCAGTCCAAAGGGACCGGTCCAAAGAGATCAGTCCAAAGGGACTCATCAACAAGGACTCATCCACAAGGACTCGTCCACAAGGAACTGTCAACAAGGACTCGTCAACAAGGACTCGTCCACAAGGACCTGTCAACAAGGACTCGTCCACAAGGACCCGTTAGGTTGGGTTAGGTTAGGTTACACTAAAGCTGCCATCTTTAAAAAGCCCGCCCTCTTACAAAAGCCATGAGTGGGCATGTGTAAAAAACAAAAAACAAGCATGTTAATTCATATTGGCTATCCACCGTACACATGTCTCTTGTGTTGAATAACGTTTAATTCCATATTGGCATTCAAACTCTCACATGTTGCGCTTGGAAAGCGAGATTCTCTAAAAAATTACAATTTCACCCCCTAGTAGGAGTAGGTTTTATTTTGGGGTTGAAATATGTTATCCATTGGAAAGGAGGTGTCAGCCCGAGTTCAACGACACCTCATTTGTTAAAATCCAACCAGGGGTTCGAGAGATATCGCGTCGCCGCCATCTTGTGTGGAGGAATGTGGAGGTGGAGGTGCTAGAACTGTTACAAATACACTACTGAGGTCATCAGCTGATCGACTGACAGCATATAGATCGAAAACGCTGCAGAATGTAATGTATCATGATCACAGAGTAATACAGAATTATATGTGCACGCTGTTATACACCAGAAATTACCATAAGTAAGCAGGGATGTGATTTCATTGAGATTTTGTTGAATGCGACACTTGTGAATGACGTAATGGAATTGTATGTTGGACATCGAGATATATTGCGAGACCAGGTCAGCGATGGTGTAAGAAAGGTCTGAGAGGAAGTAATCTACAGGGGAGAAGAAGGGTCTTATTCTTTTGAACCGTGGAATAACCAGTGCGAGAAGTTACGAGAACATGGTTATTGAAAACGAACATTCTAGCAGTAATCTACAGAGGAGAAGAAGGGTCTTATTCTTTTGAACCGTGGAGAGTGAACATCGTGTTTTCAAGTCGTAACCAGTACGAGAAGTTACGAGAACATGGTTAGTGAAAACGAACATTCTAGCAGTAATCTACAGAGGAGAACCGTGGAGAGTGAACATCGTGTTTTCAAGTCGTAGCCACTACGAGAAGTTACGAGAACATGGTTAGTGAAAACGAATATTCCAGCAGTAATCTACAGTGGGGATGTACTTCAAAGGTATTCTTTTAAAACATACACGAACATTTGGAGAACTTGCTAGAAGTATCAACCATATTGAAGTTAAAATAAAATCCATTCTTATGATAAGCATTTCAGTAAAATCAGTCCACAACTTTATTTCACTATGTTATACTACATGAAGTCAGGAGGAATATTATCGCATTATACCAAATCTACGGCGATGAGTGGTTAAATATAAAGAAGAAACGCAACATATGAAGTAACTGAGAATTTCAAGAGTAATCAACGACGCTTACGAGTTCGATAACTACTTATTTCAAAATTATGGAGGAAGTGAGGTCAAACTACAATCCAATTTAAAAAGGAAATGCTACTACAAAATTAAAAGATTCTTCAAATGAGAGAGACGGAGTCTACAATCTGGACAAACGAGAACACGGAATCTGAGTGATGCAGTCCACAATCCAGGAAGGAACGAGAGGGAAGAGTTCGTAACCCAGTTCGAGACCAGGCGAGGCAGATAGGTGAGCAGAGCCGCAGTTCCTTTTTGGAGGAGATTTTTGTATATTTTCGAATATGTAATTTCTAGAAGACTCAGCACAAGGTAGAGAGGAAGATTTTATTTTAGCAGTAGTAGTTTGAGGTATATTGGAGTTTACCATTTCGCCATTTTTGTCTATTTCAATTGAAGTATGGTGTAGATATGCTACTCATTTCATATTTCGCCATATTTTCGAGTAGGATTTCGATTCGTTTGCAAATGCATCCTCTATTTTCGATTTTGGATTGAATTTATTTTGGATCATGAATATTTTCGACTTACTATTCGTTTGAATGAAGACTTTTTGTTGTTGTGAAGATATGCGTTTGGAAGAAGAATTTGGTAGGAGGAAGATTTCTTGTCGTAGGAAGAAGAATTATAGGATTAGGATTTTGATGGACATTATTGTAGGAAGTTTATGAATATTCTCGACAGTTATTTTACTTATATTATGATCAACGATGTAAGAACATTTATATATGGAAGGATTACATTTTCAGCGTATTTTGAAGATTCTCTTGAAGATCTTATGAACTATGAACAGTATTACAAATAATCTCAAGTTTGAGATGTTCTATCAAGCTATATTTTGAATGAAAATTTGAGTCGATTATTCATGCTTTTGAGTTAGGAAGATTACCATTCTTTCATACTTGTACAATTAATTAAATTCTAATGAACGTCATTTGAGTAAGATATTACAATGCTTTCATGCGTGTAGAATTTATTGAACTCTAATGTAGGTTTGGATGAATTTTGAAACTGAGAATAATAAATTAAGAATTATTCTGATAATGTTTAAAACTTAAAGATGTTTGATATTATTTATAACAAATAAGATATTGACTGAAGGTAAGTAACTGTTTTATTATTAAATAATAATGAAAAGTATTATTAAATATTATAGCCATGAACATCAACGAAATGATAATAAAATTTGTATTTAACAAAATTAAATCTAACTGAAGTATAAAATTGTTGAGTAACATAAGAATTTGCAGCATGTCTATTAAAAGCATATTTGAAGGTATAATCAAGCTGTATCTGATATAAAAGTGGTATAGGAATTATTGAAACTTATACATATTGTATTTATAAGATATTACAAGGAATGTTGATTATGTGATAATATTTAAAGGAATGTAGTCGTGATTTAAAACATGTAAAATTTGTGGAGATTATGATGAGAAATTATTATGCTGCGAGAAATACATGATCATATATGGTATTGAAAATGTATATATGATAGGATTAAGTTTGAATGATGTTAATCATGTTAGTATTTGGAAGAATTAATAAGCGGAGCTCATGGTAGTACTTTATATTATCATTATTTACTATTTGACACGAATTCGTAAGATACGTTTGAACTTAGCTTAATAGCTCGGTCAAATAGGCCAGATTATGTCTTAGATTTACTGATTTTATGAAACAGAAGGTATGATAATGACTATTGGTGATGATTTCAGTATGTTAAAATTAGTTGCCTTGACGAATGATATTGATACGGATTATTGTGAAAGGATTTGAATTATTTTGGTGCTTATAAAGATTCATGAAGTGTGATTATGTGAATTGTGTGTTAATAGTATTGGAATATATCCACGTATAAACGATATCTGTATTAACCGATTCACGATTTTTGTATGAAGATTTATATGATTACAAGCATCATGATTGCCATATCAAGGAAATTTATGTATACATTTTAGAATGAGTGTTGTTTATTCTTAACAGAACGCTAATATCCACGTGTAGTTGTGGCATTTTCAATTTAATTTTGTGCACTTTATCACAACGTAGCTCATGTTGTGTGATATATCATTTTGATTCCTTTGACAGGGGAATTAAATTTTTCTTGTATCAGTCTACGATTTAATAAATTTAGTGTTGTTTTCTGGAAGGTTGAGATTGTGATTTATAATAATATGTGTAAGATTGTGTTATGAAGACCAATGTTGGGTGTTATTCCCAGATAAGTCCCATTGCCCTGAGATTCTATTTTCCTTGTTTCTCGATTTTAATCATCTGAGCTAGTTCATTTTTCTTTCTTCATTGGTTTCATTTTTCATAACGCAATCTTTATAGGAGTGTGTTCCCTTACATGTAGTACTTGTTGGTAGGATCTCGATGGCTTTTCTAGCCGGGGACTTTCAGGTACTACGATCCAGCTGTTCCATCGGATTCGACAAGTAGGCCCTACTGTTCTTGTTTAATCAGGCACAGTACCTACCGTCAGGCCACGGCCGCCGCCTTCCCTCTTCCTTGTCTATCCCTCCCATTCTTCCCATCCTGTCCCATCCCTCATGAGGCCACCTGTTCGCTCTGCAGGTGAGGCCACCTGGGCGAGGCGCTAGTCCCGCCTCCTCAGTTGTATCCCCAGACCCGATGTCAAGCTCCAGGACACTGCCCGTAGAGGCGGTAAAGGTGGGATCCCTCGCAAAGTCCGTGGGAAAAGCCCACCTGGTGGGTAAACTGACTACGAACGAAATTTATTATTGTTGTTATAAGTTATGGTAAATCCATAATAATCTACTCTTATCTTGGTTTCTCTTTATTAGTGCTTTCCATTCTCCGCAAACAAAGCTCTAAATTCAAAAAGTGGCAGGTAATTACTAATTTCTGGCAGAATGTTGAACCAGGAACCCCACGCTCACGTCATGTCCCGCTTGGCATTGTATTATATGACTGAATAATAATAAGACTGGCAGCGTGGCTCAGCGGTAACGTTCTTTCTCGCTGGTCCCAATGTTGCAGAATCAAATCCTGGTGCAGTCAGCTGGCATTTGAGGGTGCGCAAATGCGAGGGAGCCGTGGCAGTAGATTTACTGGCAGGTGAAGGATCTCCTTCTGAGCGAAATTCCGGCACCCCGGCGTCTCTAAAAGCCAGTGCAATTAAAAGGGACGCAAAACCTATAACATGATTAATTATTGTAATAATAATAATAATAATAATAATTATAATAATAATAATAATAATAATAATGCTAATAATAATAATAATAATAATTTTTCTTACCCCGTTCTTCGTGATGTACACAGCGGCGAAGGCTACCCACGATCGTGATGGGTAACTGCTGCAAGTCCGGAGATTGGTGATTCGAGTCCTGGTGCTGACAGTGGCTATCCCGAGTGTGGAATTTTCCCACACTCCCTCCAGGCAAATGCCGGGATGGTATACTATTATTCACCCTATTATTTACAATTTGACCCACTACTACAGTCAGCACAGATACCCAGGTTATCAGACAAATATAACACGGGATTGATGACCAATATATCCCAACGATTGCACGAAAGGCTCCTCCTGTGTGTGGAGCACAATACACATTCATATTTTTTTGTTACTTGTCTCTGTTTGTTCTATTTGTTTCCAGTGTTTGGTTTCTTTGTACATGAAGACGTCACAAACACCCAGTTCCCGAGCCAGAGGAATTAATCACAGGAGATTAAATTTCCCGTGGCCCGGCCGGGAATCGAACCCGGGACCCTTCGTGCCAAAGCCTAGCATGCTAACTTTTTTTACTTGTTTCTGTTTATTTGTTTCCAGTGTTTGGTTTCTTTGTACATGGAGACATCACAAACACCCAGTCCCCGAGTCAGAGGAATTAACCTCAGGAGATTAAATTCCCCGTGGTCCGGCCGGGAATGGAACCCGGGACCCTTGGGGCCAAAGCCTAGCACGCTAACCTATTAGCCACGGAGCACATATTTAGCTGTAGTGTGATGGACACATTTTGTTTACACAGGTTGCTCTGTGACAAATGTATTCCAGATGCAGGGGTCATGTGGTTCTCATATGGAGGGAGTGGGCGAAGAAGGGAAGGAAGGAAAAACATACGACAGACAGAATGATGATGAGGTGATGATCCTGAGTATCACAGGGTGGCCGCCAGACTATTCGTAATAACTTCAACCTAATCAGCCGTAGGAGCCATCTCGTCATGTCGTCATTTGACTTCAGTAGAAGGGAAAACAAAGGAGGCTTGTTGTGGGAACCTCTTCTCACGAGGTGATCGGTAATAATAATAATAACAATAGCTAGAGGGCTGTGAGAGAAATCTCGTATGTGTTAAACCACCCACTTGGCTTTACCGTTATACGGGCTCGACGCGACGCAGTTCTGGCAGAAGCTATCGTCTTGTCTATTTCTTTAAACGCTTATTGTACACAAATAAATATATTTCCCTTCACTATTCAAGAAATGCAATATTTTCCTGTAGCCCTACTATTGAGATGATTTGGAAGATTTTCGTACAAACCACACCTCCTAACTCCGTCTGGTTTAAGAGCTTGAGTTTTGTGAAACATACACCCTAGCGTTTTATATACTGTAGTCTATAATTATGATGAGTTGATGACTCTTGATATGAGTAACTGTAGTCCCGTCTTTATATTTATGTTTTTCGCGTTCGAGTCCAACCATGGGAGGTATTTCTGTGCTTCTTATTGGCTGTTTCCTAGTTGACTTTTTGTAGCTTTTCAGTCGGTCAACACGATTGTGCCCAATGAAAGGGCGGGGTACAATATACAAATATATAAATACACTTCTGGAAAAAATTACATTTATTAGTTACTATTCACAATTAATTGGGACAATTTACGATTACGCGTTTCGACCCTCAAGTGGCTATCATCAGATCCTGATCACTGTGTTCAAATTTTAAATTTTCAATAATGTAAATTCACTATTATAGTACAATAGTAGACCTATCGTTATGTGAAATTATAATACGATTCGCTTGAATCTGTCTTACGTTAGTTTTTTGGTGAATCACGTGATTAAAGGTGTATGTGCACGTGCATACAATTTAGAATAATACACTGTAATACACCATAACAATAATAGACTAATTAACAAGTTTTGGCATGCACTAGAAAAATATTTATCATTTTCACTTATCCTGGTGTTGGTGATCCTCACTACAATATTGAAACAGTGTCCTCCACACCGCTATTGACGCGGCGAGCTAATATGCCTCCTGTCGTTCACATGTCAGCCTGCACGCTATCTGTTATCGGAATTATGTAATTGAGGTTTTGAAAAGGCTATCGTTGTACCTGAACTAAACTGAATGAGGTTGGTGTGACTAGTGACTAGTTGCTAATTGTGGTGGTAAATCGATGATTGAATGAATGGCTGGATGAACGTGGTATGTCGCTTTTCATAACTTTACAGGAGACGCAATTACGTAAGGAAATACAGACACCAGCCAGGCTACATACCACATTATTCTATTCAAGGCTAGTAATCGTTCTCAAATGTGGGAGGAGATATGAATTGATACGGATCTGAACATTATGGCACAAAATATTTAATTTATAGACTAGAATCATACATTACTCACAACCTGAAACTGCTTTCCAAGAACAATGTCCATAATACAGAAATATAATGACACACTCGAGAAGAAGACTCAACTGGTTCATACAGATGGCAGGTTTCTGAAAAAGTAACGTGCTCTCTGAATCACGAACATCATTGTCGATTGCGTGAGGTCTATACTGTACCTAGGTATAATTCTCTACCGTCTTTAGGTGTAATCTCTCATCTCTTAATTTTCCTTTGCAATGTTTCTACTCGTGGAGTTATCAAGAAAATGATGCAGAAGGTTTTGAAACACAGCCATTTGACGTCAACATTGTAATGAAATGTAACCAATCTTCTTGAAGTTCGATCCGTTTTCCTCGATCTTCTTCTTACAGGTTCACATATAGTGATGCACTTCAGGTTAACTTAGTAATGACTATTCATGATATGAGAGTTGGTAAAACGTGTCGTATAACTTAAGCACGTTCTGAAGCTAAAGATTTTACAGTTCTTATTGCAAAAGTTGTTACAGACTTCACCCTGGAACAGACCTACTATTCTACTGTTGATATCCACATACAGTAAAACCTCCCCAATCCGGTCCCTTTATATACCGAAAACTTGGACAAACAGAAAACAAAATTCGGAACGGAGGTATTTCCTATGTAAAATGACACTGTAAACCGGAAAACTGCCTAACGTGGAAACGGAAAGAAATTCCGGAACTGTAGGCATAAATAACCTGACTAAGACGGATTATCTTATCCATAATACAAAGCTATGTACGGTACTACATTTTGAGCGCGACTGTACTTGCACCAAAGTTCTGGGAAACATTAACTCTAATTTTTCCTCAAGGATGCAGCAGATATGTTACATTTCACATCATCTGTAAGTGAATGGAATGTACAGTTACTTTCTCCAACCCTCTTGTAATACACACAGTTTCCTTCTGACAAATAAAAGTAGAAGAAAACAGTAAACTTGAGTGATCTTTAAAGGTGAACGTTTGATTGTGCACTGCATTTTTTTACGTACTGCAATTCAGTGACATTGACTTCTAAACATGACAATTACACTAGAGGAGAATATTAAAGTTATTGAAGAACACTAGAAAAACAAACGTCCAGATAAACAATTACCTGTGTTGTTTAAAGTCGGAAAAACAGTATTTCATTGTACGGTAGTGTATTTTGTCTTATTAAAACTCAACCATTTGTAAAACGGAAACCGGTGAAAACGGAAAAATAACTCTGGAACGCTTGCGTTCCGCTTTAGGCAGGTTTTAATGTATTATGGAAATATTAACAATACGCTCAGGCTTTGCCATATAAAATGTTTCCAGCCAATACACACACTACACTATGTAGGAATATTTACAGTAACTTGTGCAGATATCCCAGGAATCTATTTTGCCTGTCTATTCACATACGATTGTCCATTGTCTCGTAGACGCTTAAGCTTCTTATCTTTCCACTCACCGATATTTACACATTTTCTCCGCTTATTCAAATTCTCTTGGAGACCTCCAAACTATTCATGTCACTCAACGTTAGACAACAGCTAACTCAACGCAGGCTGATGTACTGTATTGACCTGCGCTCAGTAACCTTCCACGATATTCCACCGTGTTGGAGCCAGAATTACATATTACTGTCATCTATCTGTGCATGGTAAAATTAACAAGGTTATGTCACGATGCACAGCAGTATCATACTCACTGTTCCGCACAAGATCGCATTTTGGAGAAAATGTAACGTATACCACGTTCCTCCAGCCATCCATTCAATAGGTGGTGCTTCGCACGTTAATACAAATCATTAATGTGTAATTAGTAATAACACATTTGAACAATAGCAATTTGAACAATTTGAACATTCAGAGCAGCATTTGGGAGTGGGCAAATTTTCTTGTCGGCCTATGGTGAAATCTTGTTGGAACACAGAGTAACATCGGTGCAATTAAGAATAGGACTGCCATCCCGAGATAGTTAGTTAGTTATTGAGGTTTTGAGGGGCGGAACTACGAGGGCATCTGCCCCCATCCCGAGATATCCTAAAATAAATTCATGATGAAAAGCAATAATTATAAAACAACAATAATGGGATGCAGCCGGAGGAAATCAGAAATCCCTATTGACATTGAATTGTCAGGTGAAAATCTGGACGAAGTAGGATACTTCTGCTACTTTAGAAGCAGAATAAGCAGTGATAGCCGAAGCAAAGAGGATACAAAGGAAGGTTAATACAGGCAAAGAAAGTTTTCTACCGAAATGAAAGCTGTTGACTTCAAATGTACACTTAAGCGTTCGAAAGTCATTTTCGAAAGTCATTGTCTGGGGCGTGACGCTCTATGGAAGTGAAACTTCTGCCGATCAAGCCAAGGGGATTGCTTTAGAAAAGAAATCCCATTGTGAGATTTGCATGGATTTCATGCAAGAGAAGAATGGAATGTACAACTGGGAGGAAGGTCATTTCGAAGCTAGAGGAGTGATTCCGAAATTCAGAGTTAATATTTTCAGGAAAAAATGGTACAAAAGATTTCAAGATTGCAGTTAATGTCCCTAAATGTTCTCCTCTGAGAATTCTTTGTCAATTGTTCAAAATCGCCCGTATAATGCTTCTAAATAAAATTATCCTATGGGAGCCGTCCTCAGCCAATCCGTCATAATTATTTTCATTCATGATAAAATATTATTTACCATCTTTTCTTAAACATATTGGTGGGCTGTATTTTTATGGTAACCCTTGGGTAAAGGTAGCCTGTCTCACCTTTGCTAATGCAACAACAAATTAAATACAACATTCAGAAGCATTGGCAATTTAGGTATTCATGGCGGTTTATTTTATTTATTTTTAGAAAGTTGGAAAGAAAAGATTTACCGCTGTAGCAGTCGCTGAAAACCCAGAACGTGCGAGAGTGCAACCATTGTTCTCAGGCAGTGAACTATTCAAAACTCAGGTTAGCCTAACTTAAAATGCTATCCCATTTTACCACTATTGAAACAGCTAGAAAAGATTCATAACCTGTACATGACTGGGACGATGACTGCTTTGTTGGTTAATGGCTGTGTATTGGCAACCGGCACAAGACCATAATGGTTTCTGACCGGGAAAGTACAAGGGCATGTTTGATTCTTTTTAAACAAAAATTTAAATTCAACTGAAGTGTCGTTCCCTATGGACTCAACTAATATCCACAGGTTTGAACAAGATAATGTGGACAAAACGACATGACATTCATTTTTTGTTTATATATTGCTTAAAGGGGGATGTGAATGACTGCAGATTTATTAAAAAATTAAGTAGATTGGTTACTGTTAGTGGCGACATACAGCTTATTTTTAAATATTTTTATGGTGTTTTGATCTTTTAATGCCAATTAATGTTAAAGTTGTATTTACAAGTATTGATTGTTTGATTGATTATTTTGTTTGTTTTTAGGTGAGGTAATGCGCCAGAGAGAACAGACAGTTATGCTTTAAAGTACTCTGTGCCCTTGTGCAACGATAATAACTCACAATAAAAAAAGGTTTATAACACATGGCTTTATTACCAAACACAAAAAGTGAGCAAGTTGGTTTACCATGTGGGTTAGATTTAAAATCAGAAAACAATCGTTGGTTACATTTTTATCTTGGCCTGTACGCTTTCTCTCAGCACAAAATTTGCTGCAGCGGGTTTCTATTTTTTGAACTGAGAAAATGTGCGTTGTGTGTTTTGAAGTTTTGAACTTTCACTCGGGGAAGAAGGGGATAATCCCTTTCGAGACCATTTGCGATGGTATCCTCGTTGTTCTTACATGCTTAGTAAAAGAGAGGGTAACATACCAGTGTATCCATTTTACCGAACCACAAGTCCATTCGCTACTGCTTACTTTGCTGAATCACAAATAAATAATAATGATTTATTACCAGCCAACGTTAGTGTTGATATATGTGGTTCATATGCAATAGACAGTGTTGAATTGGCATGTGCTTTTGAAAAATTGGGAGTTTGCAAGACTAAAGCACTAGCACACCCAGGGTACTGGTCTGTTGAAAAACGTTTAGAATCTTATAAAAATGTTTGGCCATTAATATTAAAACACCTTACACAAGTGCTGGTTTTTTATACTGGTGAAGGGGACAAAACAATATGTTTTCATTGTGCATTTGGTTTCAAGGATTGGCAGATCACAGATGGCCCATTTGTGGAACACACTCGTCGGTTACCTAACTGTAGATACATTGTGTTGCTTAAAGGTCAGGAATTTGTGAACACTATTCGTGAAGAAAACGTAATTGCAGCACAAGATATAAAAGTGCCTTTAGAGTTAGAATACGTGGTACAATTACATTATGCAAAAAACTAAGACGTGTCTCACCAACAGATACAAAAGTGTGACCAACAATTATGTAAAATTTGTTATCAAGAAGAACTAGATGTTGTATTTTTGCCTTGTGGACACTTGATAGCTTGTGTCAAGTGTGCATTAGCACTTGACACTTGTGCTATATGCAGAAAAGTAGTATCTGCTACAGTTAGGGCATTTCTTGCATAACTAGTATAATTTATTAGCCATGCATAGTGCAAAATCCCTAATTGCATAATATTATTAAAGCTGTTTTAGAGTGTAATAGATATGCTTTTCTTTTGTTCATAGACTACTACAATGAATGTTCTGAACGCAATGGGGCAAACATGTGGCTTAGAGACGAAGACGCTCAGCGAATTGCCAACGCATATTCCATTCCGCATTATGAAGATTCGGAAATGGAAAACAGCATATGGTGATCGTGTACTTTGTGTATGTGAGAATTTTGAGACATTTCTGCCTAAACGGTTTAATGATATGTCGGAGAGTGTTTTTGATGAAGTGAATAATGCTATACAACCTGCACACTTAATTTATGAAGGTGTTAAAACAATAGGTGTATAGTCCTTTTTAATTAAATAGAAGAAACAACTGTCAAATAATAATGGAAATATAAGTGATGACAATAGACTGAAAAAATAAGAAAATATGTGTATAGAATAATAATGTTTTAGTTTTTAGTTTTGTCTTTAAAAATATTATGATGAATCCAAAAATGTATATAAAGTTTGTAAATAAATGTAAATGATGTTACAATGCTGTTTTATTTTATACAAAGTTAGAGTATTTAACATTGCAGAGTATACATGATTATGCCAATAGATGCACACTGAATACAACTCTTTCTGTTTACGATAGTCTGTTATAGTTTTTAAACACAAGGCTTGTTGTAGATCTTTTTATGCCAATGTCCATTCACTGTTGTTTTCAAAATCTGGGGGAGTCGCAATGGTTTTATAGGCGAAAAAATGTCATTCTCTTGCTTTTCATCATTATCACTATCATTATCATGAGCAACATCACTATCATTGAAATCAGCATTATTATAATCACCATCATTATCCTCAACATCACTCAAACTATTCAATTCCTGTTGTTCCTTTTCCACAGAGGCCTCTTTTAGAGTCTGTGTTGGTTTTGATAGTGTTAAGGGATTTTTGAACGTTGAACTATGTTGAGCAGTAATATAATTTTCCTGAACTTGCTTTTTAGCATTTTCATTATTTTCTATTGACAGCAACAGTGTTTCATGTAGTACACCACATTGATGATCACTGACACTTAAAACCTCGCTATTTTTCCTTTTATGTCACCGCGACACTGTTTTGAACATTGTTTGGAAAAACGCCAAATAACAGTTCCATCTTTATTGGTTCGTTTCACATTGTATATGAATATCCTTTATAGTATGCATAAGGCTTACCATACCTAGTCACTGATACTTCCATATCAACTGTCAAGCATAGACTAAGCTCTAGTAAAGACAACTTGTTAATAAGAAGAATAATTTAATGTGGGAGCATATATGGGTGCAAATGTGGGAGCGAAAAGTGGGAGCAAATTTAGGAGCAAAAATTAGGAGGAAGAGTGGGAGCATAAAGAGGGAGCAAAAAGTGGGAGCAAAAGTGGGAGCAAATATGGGAGCAAAAAGAGGGAGCAAATAGTGGGAGCAAAAAGTGGGTGCAAAAAGAAGGAGCAAAAAAGTGAGAGCAACAAGTGGGAGCAAAAGTGGGAGCAAATATGGGAGCAAAAAGTGGGAGCAAACAGTGGAAACAAATACTGGGGCAAAAGTCGGAGAAAAAGTGGGAGCATTAAGTGGGAGCAAAAAGTGGGAGCAAAAATGTGGGAGCAAAAAAGTGGGAGCAAAAAGTGGGAGAAAAAAGAGGGAGCAAATGAGGGAGCAAAAAGTGGTAGCAAAAAGGGGGAGCTAAAAATGGGAACAAATGTGGGAGCAAAAAGTGGGAGCAAAAAGAGGGAGCAAAAAAGTGGGAGCAAAAAGTGGGAGCAAAACTGGGAGCAAATAAGGGAGCAAAAAGTGGCCGTAAAAAGTGGGAGCAAATATGGGAGCAAAAGTGGGAGCAAGGAGTGTGAGCAGAAATTGGGAGCAAAAGTGGGAGCAAAAATGTGGGAGCAAAAAGTGGTAGCAAAAAGTGGGAGCAAAAAATAGGAACAGAAAAGTGGGAGCAAAAATTGGGAGCAAAAATTGAGAACAAAAAATGGGAGCATATAAAGTGGGAGCAAAAAGTGGCAGCAAAGGGTGGGAGCAAATATGGGAGAAAACGTGGGAGCAAAATGTGGGATGGTTGATTGGTTGGCTCCTAAGTTTAGGGGCTATGACAACGCGGTCATGTAGCCCAGTGTACTTTGTGTGTGTGTAGAATATGTCTGATAACCGGTGTTAATTGTGATGACTGCATTAGTGTGATATGTTTTTTTAATTCAAGGAATGCAGACTTTTAATTTTTCAAATAGTTCCTACTTTTGCCACCAAACGCCACCGTCAACGACTACTAGTTCAGAACTTAGCTACCAGACGACACTGCAGTCGGCTTTTGGCAACGAACGTAGGAACCTAAGAGCGTTGTTTACATTCTTAATCTAAACAATTTAGCTTTACACAGGTGTAATTAGTGAAAGGTTCTTTAACATGCCATAATGGGAGCAAAAGTGGGAGCTAAAATTGGAAGCAAAAGTGAGAGACAAAGAATGGGAGAAAAAAAGTGGGAGCCAAAGTGGGAGTTACTATGAAAGCAAATATGGGACCAAAGTGGAAGCGAAAAGAGGGAGCAAAAAAGTGGGAGCAAATGTGGGACCAAAAGTGGGAGCAAGAAAGTGGGAGTAAATATGGGAGCAAATGTGGGAGCAAAAAGTGGGAGCAAATGTGGGAGCAAAAAGTCAGAGCAAATATGGCAGCAAATGTGAATACACAACTGAAGGTAGTTTAAAGTGCAAAGAAAATATGGAAGCAAATATAACAGCAAAAGTGGTGTTTTACTAAAACACTATAAATAACAAACTTACTTATAACCTAACCCAACCTTACTTCACCTAACCTAACTTCAACTAACCTAACCTCACCTAACCAAACCTAACCTATCCTAACCTAACTTGACCTCACTTCACCTAACCTAACCTAACCTAACGTAACCTATCCTAACTTCACCCAACCTAACTTCACCTAACCTAACTTCACCTAACCTAAACTTCCAACTCTCAGATCAAAATTAAATTCTGGTCATAGTCGAGTTGGAAGTCAAGACCTCAGGGGTAACAACCAAGTATATTAACCACTACACAGTTAGATGGGCAAATTATGATGCAACACAACACAAAATAAAAGTTTCCTGTAGTGTAACTGATTGGCAGAGAACCATAGTTCAAACCCAGAACCTCAGGACTTTTGTTTTGATCATTATGAAAATATTATTCCATTAATATTTTACTGCTTTGGAGGTTATAGTATGTTTAATAGTAACAACTGACTTATGGAATTGATTTGCATACTGCAATATCAGAACAGTTTAGGAGAAGGAATTATGTAGTGTTCACGTTTTATGTCGGATTATTTTGATGGCTTATGTTGGTAGCTTATGTTGGTGGCTTGGTGCTTTATTTTTGTGGCTTATTTTGAGGGGCTTAATGTAAGCCAAATTTAAAGAATTTAGAGTACTTTAAGGTTAGTGACTAGGGGTAGGAATTAGATATAGCTACGGGCTGCATCTAAATCGACGGGGCGCTTTCAACCTAGGGAGCCTACATGACAGGGTCATCGGTTCGTGCCGGCTTTTGTGAGGAGGAGCAGGTCCAGAGGTTGCCAGCCGATGGGAACAGAAGAAGCTATTTCGAGATATTTGCTGCGGAGGTAAGACTCTAAGATTACTGCAGGTTAATTGTCAGAGTTTAGGAAATAAATTAATTGAATTTTGGAATCTTGTAGAGACGTATTCTCCGGACATTGTCATTGCAACTGAACCTTGGTTATATGAGGACATAAATAGTAGCGAAATAATTCAAGGGACCTACGAAATGTACAGAAGGGATCGGGGGAAGCGAGGTGGAGGGCTATTTATTTGTGGGCGCAAAAATATAGCTAGTTTCTTAAAGTGGGCTGATATGGATCATGAAATGTTATGTGTACAAATTTCGGATAAAGGAAATAAATTCCCTCCTCAGGTGATAGGGGCGTATTGAGCACCGAAAAATAACTTTTCTCTCCTCGAAACACTGTATGATAAAACTTGTACGGGTAATGCTATGAAAAAGAGCATAATAATTGCTGGAGATTTAAACCTCCCCAAAGTAGACTGTTCTGGTGAGTCAACTAGCTGTGGTCAAGCTCAGAGCGCTGCAAATAAATTCTTAAGGGAGGGGGGATTTTCCCAAGTAGATGACTTCCCAACTAGAGACAATAATACCTTAGATATTTATCTCGTAAGGCCTGTAGAGCTGTATATTATCTGTCTGAATGTACCAGGAATTAGTGACCATTCTGGGGTTGAATTAAATATTAGATATGGTGACATTACAAAATTAGACTCTGATGTAGCAAAAAAGATCATATTCCAGTATCGCAGGGCGGATCAGGGCAAGTTTCAGGGGTATTTGAATGAGCTATTTGTAGGATGGGCATCGGAAGGAAATCACATTAATATCCTGTGGACTAACTTTTTGAAAATTTTAAATAACGCTGTTGATAAATTTGTCCCATTTAAATTACTGAAACAAAACCCAGATCCTGAGTATTACACACGAGAAATTAGGAGTCTAAAACGGAAAATTAGGAAATTATACAATAAAAGACATGATAGTGACAAGTATATGTTGAAATTTAAGTCCTTATCAAGAGAGCTCGTCTTAAAAAAGAGGGCTGCTCATGACAGTTATATGCAAGGTTTACTTGGTACGGGAGGTGATGGGTGGAAAAAAAATTACAGTTATGTTAGGAGAAGAAAGGGAAATTCAAATAACTTGTCGATGATAATGTCCTGTGACGGTAAATTAATTACTGAGAAATAGGCCATTGCTAATGAATTAAATGTCTTTTACGGTAGTGTGTTCAATAAATCCAATAGCTGTGTGTTGGACCTTAACGACGAATCAGGGGCTCCCCTGTTCCAAATAAACCAGTCAGCAATTGTAAATTTAATACAAAAACTACGTTTCAATGTATCAAAGGGTCCTGATAATATTGTTAGTGAAGTACTTAAACTAGGAGGTAGGGCCGTGGCACGATACTTGGAGGTGATGTTTAATGTGTCCATAAACAATGCGCAAATCCCAGATGACTGGAAAAGAGCTACGGTAGTCCCAATATTTAAGGAAGGGAGCAGACTTGAATTGGGCAACTACAGGCCGGTTAGTCTTACGTCCATCGTTTGTAAACAGATGGAGCATCTCATTTGCGACTACTTGAGGGAACAGTGGGAAACATTATCATGGTTTAATGATAGGCAACATGGATTTCGGAAAAGTTACTCATGCGAGAGTCAGATGCTATCACTTTTTCAAGACATTAGCGAATCGTTTGACCATGGAGTTTCAGTCGACGCCGTGGTTATAGATTTTGCGAAGGCATTTGATGTCGTGCCGCATGATATGCTACTCCATAAATTAGCTTCGACGAAGATTGATAGAAGAGTAATTTTATGGATCCAAGAATTTTTGACGGGTCGTTCACAGAAAGTGAAAGTCGAAGGCATATTCTCAGATGAAATTACCGTAACGTCGGGTATCCCTCAGGGCAGCGTAATCGGAACTTGGTTATATTTGGCGTTTATAAATGACTTACCAAATGGGATTCGCAGTGACTGTCGATTGTTTGCGGATGATTGTGTAATATATCGAAAGATACCTGACTCACAAGACAATGCAGTGCTTCAACAGGGCCTGAACCTGGTCTATAAGTGGGCGATTGTAAGTAAAATGAAAATAAACACATGAAAATGTAGTCTCTTAAAATAGGGAAAGTGCGAAGGCATGATTTTCAATATAACATTGGCCGTATGTTAAAGAAACTTGGGTGGGAATCACTTGAGGCTAGAAGGATGAAATCTAGACTCTGCGCTATGTACAACACGTATACAAATCAACCAGCATGGGGTGAGCTTAGCAAACGATTGGGAAAGCCCAATTACATGGGTAGGAGCGATCATCCTTTCAAAGTTAAGGGCCGACCACAGCGAACAAATTATGGTAAATATTCTTTTGTAAACCGTGCCATTGATAACTGGAACTCTCTACCTGCCGCAGTCTAAGAGCCTTTTCCCAAACATATAGGTGTGTTTAAGAAAAGACTGACTATTTGTGTAAATACTCCAGTTTAATTGTTGTATAATTGTTATTGAATTGTTATGTATAATTATTTATTTGTTATGTATATCCAATTTGCCACCGGGGGACACACCCCCCATTGCAAATAAATGAATGAATGAATGAATCCCCACCTAACCTAATCTAACCAAACTTTACCTAACTTCACCTAACTTTACCTAACGTTGCCAGCATAATACCTAATGACATGTTTGCAATCTTGGTGTGTTGCTGTTGCTTGTAAACATGTACTCTAATTTTTTTTAAATTTTGCTTACAATAAGCCCCTCAAAATAAGCCAGCAAAAATATGACACCAAAAGAAGCCACCAAAAGAAGCCACCGAAATTAGCCACCAACATAAGCCATCAAAATTAGCCGACATAAAACGCCAATACTACATAATTCCTTCTCCAAAACTGTTCTGACATTGCAGTATGCAAATCAATTTCATAAGTCAGTTGCTACTATTAAACATAATATAACCGACAAAGCGGTAAAATATGAATGGAATAATATTTTAATAATGATCAAAACAAAAGTCCTGTGGTTATGGGTTTGAATCCCAACAATGGTTCTCTGCCAATCAGTTACACTACAGGAAACTTTTATTTTGTGTTGTGTTGCAACATAATTTGACCATCTCGCTGTATAGTGGCTAGTATACTTGCTTGTTACCCCTGAGGTTTTGACTTCAAACTCGACTATGCATAGAATTTAATTTTGATCTGAGAGTTGGTACGTTAGGTTAGGTGAAGTTAGGTTAGATGAAGTTAGGTTAGGTTATATTAGGTTAGGTGAAGTTAGGTCAAGTTAGGTTAGGTTAGGTTAGGTGAAGTTAGGTTATGTTAGGTTAGGTTAGGTGAGGTTACGTTAGTTGAAGTTAGGTTAGGTTAGGTTAGGTTATAACTAACTTTGTTATTTCTAGTTGTTTTAGTAAACACCACTTTGGCTCTCATATTTGCTTCCATATTTTCTTGGAACTACCTTGACTTAGGTTCCTACGTTCGTTGCCAAAAGCCGACTGCAGTGGCGTCTGGTAGCTAAGTTCTGAATTAGTATTCACGTTTGTTGCCATTTATGTTGCTTTATTTGCTCTGACGTTTTGCTCCCACTTTTTGCTCCCACTTTTTGCTCCCACATTTGCTCCCACATTTGCTCCCATATTTACTTCCACATTTTTGCTCCCACTTTTTTGCTCCCACTTTTTGCTCCCACTTTGGTCCCATATGTGCTTTTATAGTTGATCCCAATTATACTCCCACTTTTTGCTCCCACTTTTTTCTCCCACTTTTTGCTCCCACTTTTTCCTCCCATTATGGCATATTAATAATCTTCCAATAATTACACCTGTGTAAAGCTAAATTGTATAGGTTAAGAATGTAAACAACAGTCTTAGGTTCGTACGTTCGTTGCCAAAAGCCGACTGCAGTGGCGTCTGGTAGCTAAGTTCTGAATTAGTAGTCGTTGACAGTGGTGTTTGCCGGAAAGAGTAGGAATTATTTGAAAAATTCAAAGTCCACAGTCCTTGAATTAAAAAATACAGATAACACACACTAATACTGTCATCACAATTAACACCGGTTATCAGATATATTCTACACACACACACACACACAAAGTACACATGGCTACATGACCGCGTTGTCACAGTCCCTAAACTTAGAAACCAACCAACCAACCAATCAACCATCCCACTTTTTGCTCCAACATTTGCTCCCATGTTTGCTCCCAACTTTTGCTCCCACTTTTTGCTCCCACTTTTTTGCTCTCACTTTTTGCTCCATTTTTTTTGCTCCCACATTTTGCTCCTACTTTCTGCTCCCACTTTTCGCTCCCTCTTTTTGCTCCCATATTTGCTCCCACATTTTGCTCCCACTTTTGCTCCCTTATTTGCTCCCACTATTTGCTCCCACTATTTGCTCCCACTTTTTGCTCCCAATTTTTGCTCCCATATTTGCTCCCACTTTTGCTCCCACATTTTGCTCCCACTTTTTTTGGTCCCACTTTTTGCTCCCTCTTTTTGCTCCCTCTTTTTGCTCCCATATTTGGTCCCACTTTTGCTACCACTTTTTGCTCCCACATTTGCACCCTTATATGCACCCACATTAAATTATTCTTGTTATTACCAAGTTGTCTTTACTAGAGCTTAGTCTATGCTTGACAGTTGATATGGATCTATCGGTGACTAGGTATGGTAAGCCTTATGCATACTATAAAGGATAATCATATATAGTGAAACAAGCACTTAAAGATGAAACTGCTATTTGGCGTTGTTCAAAACAACGTTCAAAACAGTGTCGCGGTCACTTAAAAAGTAAAAATAGTGATGTTTTAAGTGTCAGTGATCATCAATGTGGTTCACTACATGAAACACTGTTGCTGTCAACAGAAAATCATGAAAATGCTAACAAGCAAGTTCCGGAAAATTATATTACTGCTCAACATAGTTCAACGTCCAAAAAACCCTTAACACTATCAAAAGCAACGCAGACTCTAAAAGAGGCCTCCGGGGAAAAAGAACAAGAGGAATTGGATAGCTTTAGTGATGTTGAGGATCATGTTGAGGATAATGATGGTGATTATAATAATGCTGATTTCAATTATAGTGATGTTGCTTATGATAATGATAGTCATAATGATGAAAAGCAAGAGATTGACATTTTTCGTCCATAAAACCATTGCGACTCCCCCAGTTTTGAAAACAACAGTGAATGGACATAGGTATAAAAATATCTACAACAATCCTTGAGTTTAAAAACTATAACAGACTATCGTAAACAGAAAGAGTTGTATTCAGTGTGCAACTATTGCCATAATCATGTATACTCTGCAATGTTAAATATTCTAACTTTGTATCAAATAAAACAGCATTGTAACATCATTTACTTTTATTTACAAACTTTATATACACTTTTTGGTTTCATCATAATATTTTTAAAGACAATACTAAAAACTAAAACATTATTATTCTATACACATATTTTCTTATTTTTCATTCTAATATCATCACTTATATTTCCATTATTTTTGACAGTTTTTTATTTTTGATTTAATTAAAACCGAGCTACAACTATGGTTTTTAACACATTCATAAATTAAGTGTTCAGGTTGTATAGCATTATTCACTTCATCAGATAGAATCTACGACATATCATCAAAACCGTGTAGGCAGAAATACCCCAAAATTCTCACATACGCAAAGTACACGATCACCTATGCTGTTTTCAATTTCCGAATCTTCATAATGCGGAATGGAATATGCGTTGGCAATTCGCTGAGCTTCTTTGTCTCTAAGCCACACGCATGCCCCATAGCGTTCAGAACATTCATTGTAGTAGTCTATGAACAAAACAAAAGCATATCTATTACACTCTACAACAGCTTGTAATCATAATGTGGATATAGGTATTTTGCACCATGCTCTGTTAATAAATTATACTATTTATACAAGAAATTAACTAACTGTAGCAGATACTACTTTTCTGCATATAGCACAAGTGTTAAGTGCTAATGCACACTTGACACATGCTATCAAGTGTCCATAAGTCAAAAATACAACACCTAGTTCTTCTTGATAACAAATTTTACATAATTGTTGGTCACACTTTTGTATCTGTTGGTGAGACACATCTTCTTTTCCAGCATCATGTATTTGTACCATGTGTTCTATCTCTAAAGGCACTTTTATGTCTAGTGCTGCAATTATGTTTTCTTCACGAATAGTGTTCACAAATTCCTGACCTTTAAGCAACACAATGTATCTACAGTTAGGTAACCAACGAGCGTGTTCCACAAAAGGGTCCATCTGTCATTCGCCGATCCTTTAAACCAAATCCACAATGAGAACATTTTGTTTTGTTCCCTTCGCCAGTATAAAAAGAACCAGATTCACTTAACTCTTTTGTAAGATATTATAATATTAATGGCCAAACATTTTATAAGATTCTAAACGTTTTTCAGCAGACCAGTACTCTGGGTGTGCTAGTGCTTTAGTCTTGCGAACTCCCAATTTTTCAAAAGCACATGCCAATTCAACACTGTATATTGCATATGGACCACATATATCAACACTACCGTTGGCTGGTATTACATCATTATTATTTATTTGTGATTCAGCAAAGTAAGTAATAGCGAATGGACTTGTAATTCGGTATAATGGATACACTGGTATGTTACCCTATATTTTCTAAGCATGTAAGGACAACGAGGAGACCATCGCAAATGATTTCGAAAGGGATCATCCTCTTCTTCCCAGTGTGAAAGTTCAACACTACAAAACACAGATCGCGCATCTTCTCGGTTCAAATAATAGAAACCCGCTGCAGCAAGTTTATGTGCTGACAGAAAGCATACAGGCCAGGATTAAAATATTAACCAACGATCGTTTTTCTGATTTTAAATTTAACCCACGTGGTAAACCGACTTGCTCACTTTTTGTATTTGGTACTAAAAACATATGTTATAATAAAACTGTTTTATTGTAAGTTATTAACGTTGCACAAGAGCACAGAGTACTTTAAAGCATTATGTATGCTTGTTCACCGTCTGTTCACTACGTTAGTGGTGCATAACCTCACCTAAGAACAACCAGAATAATCAATCAATCAATCAATACTTGTTAGTAAAACTTTAACATTAATTAGCATTAAAGGATCAAAACACCATCAAAAAATATTTCAAAATAAGCTGTATGTCACCACTAACAGTAACCTATCTACTTAATTTTTTAATAAAGCTGCAGTCATTCACATCCCCATTTAACCAATATATAAACAAATAACGAATGTCATGTCGTTTTGTCCAGATTATCTTGTTCAAACCTGTTGATATTAGTTGAGTTCTACGTCAGTAGAATTAAAATTTTTGTAAAAAAAAAATCAAACATGGCCTTGTACTTTCCCGGTCAAACACCATTATGGTCTTGTGCCGGTTGCCAATACACAGCCATTAACTAAGAAAGCAGTCATCGTCCCTGTCATGTACAGGTAATGAATTTTGTCTAGGGGTTTTAATAGGTTTACCTGAGTTTCGATTAGCTCACTGCCTGGGAACAATGGTTGCACTCTCGCGCGTTCTGGGTTTTCAACGACTGCTTCAGCGGTAAAGCTCTTATTTCCAACTTTCTAAAAATAAATAAAATAAACCGCCATAAATACCTAAATTCAGGTTAATACATGCATTTCTTAAAAATAAAAAAATAAAACCAAAATCAAACAAGTTATTTCAAACAAATCTCACCTTGACTTGTAATGGCTTGATGTTTCCTCCTAGTGGGCTCAAAAGTGCGATAGTCTCTCTCTCTCAGACATACCAGTTATCTGCAAACAAATAAATTAAAAATCATTAATTACCTTATCAATAACTACAAATTTAAGGTTTATTAGCATTACATCATTAAAATAATCATTAATATGTACTTACCGAAAACAAAAAGGATTTTATTCCAAAGTTCAGTTCAATTCACAATACAGAGCTCTACAGTATACGTCTGTTTGCTAAAACAGTAAGTGCATTATCAACACAGTCTTTATTAGCAACAAAGAGAGTCTGCATTTTCTCATCGTTCACGGTTCTCTGTCTCTCACAAGTTCACACGCCTCCGCACATTCCTTAAGCTTCATAAGATTCGTGTACCTTGTACTAGTTCATTTTTAATAAAGAGCCAAAATGTCCGCCTCTTATACACCAGTAGTACTACTGTCTAAGAACCAAAATGGCGGCTGTTTAAACGCCAGACCTGCTAGCAGTTAGAACAGTAATCTAATAGTATCTACCCACACACATTCCTGTCTTATCAGCTGCTCTTACCAAACCGGCCAGCCACTGTGTTCAGTGTTAGAAAGCAGGACTGTGCGGTAGCATTGAAAACGTGTGTGCCTTATAAAATCCAACATTTATTATTATTATTCTTAAACATTTTACTGTAATAATAATAATAATAATAATCATTAGCAAGTGGCCATCCTCAATACATGTACATGTTAACCACACACTTTCACCCTACAACACCTCACTTCACCCTGTCCAATAATTAGTTTATAAAATCTCAGGGCAATGACCTTACCGTTTTGGCTCTTTGCGTCCATGCACATCGCTTGGTCGACCAAATGTTATAGGTTTTCATATCCTACAACCGTCTGCTGTGCCAGAGAGCGGTCTCACACATCATCATTTACTAACACGTTAAAGATCCCCTTCAGGGGTTAAAAATCTGAGCACGCTTCATGCATTTCCAAATATTCGCCTCCATCTGTCGGTCATACAAAATATCAGAAAACGAAAACCACGCCCTGTCATACAACGCCCCGTCAAAATATCCATTGCTCTATTCAGCACGGCCAACGTGGCCGGCGACAGGCTCGTTGAAACACACGCCCAGAGGTACCGTCTCTCTATCTACGACCACTTTTCATTTAAAATTTTAAATTATTTAAAAAAATTAATTCAGCGTTAGGTCCATTGTGAAAATATTTTTTGAAAAAATAACTACCACATTTAAATGAGGTCGTCACCCCGAGTCCTTTGACATCTCATTTGTTAAAATCCGACCATGGATTTGCCAGATATAACAAAAATAATAAAATCACGTTTTTACCCCAAAATGGATTTTCCCTCCTACTCCACACAGGCATCCTCAGCAAGAGGGCAACGCGACGAAAAAAAAATGAATTCAAGCATATGGTTCTACCTTTATTGGTTCCCGAGGTATCAGCAAAATATCAAAAAACACATGTTTACCCCAAAATTTAGTTTCCAAACTCCACATATTTAAAAAATAACATCGCCATCAGATAGAGCGAGAAAATACCATGCAAACGATACCACGCAGGCCTCCGTATGACCATTCCTCCCCCAACATCATTATTCCTTACTTCGCAAGGCCGCCAGGGGCTCACAACTTCCTACGTGTAGGAGTTCTGTCCGTACCATACTACTGCACAGTTTTTGTCCTAGAGACTTGAAATTTATTTTGGAGGTAGGGGGGGGGGTAAGGACCTTTCATTTATGTCATACAAACGTTTCGTAAACCTCCTAGTTTCCAAAATATAAGCATTTCAAAATTGGACTGTTTTCAAAAAAAGTTTTATTATACAAAATAAATGACATAGAGACCTTTCTTTAAAGCCTATATAACACTTGTTATAATGTTTGGTTGAAAACTATCGCTTACTTTCAAAAACAAAAATTTTCAAATTTGTTTTTAAAAAATATAACGAGTGGTCCACAGGAAAGAGGGCATCAGCCCAAGTCCAACGACACCTCATTCGTCAAACTCCGACCATGGGTTCGCCAGATATTAATTATTTAACATGGTTGAACATGTACAGTCGGGTACAAATAAAATGGGTGGGTTTACATCGGCCATACCCCCCTACTAATATAGATGTCACTCCAGCATTTGGTATAAGACCAACATTATGATAGAATATAGATGCCACTCCAGCATATTTGGTATATGACCTACATTGTGATAGAAGACTATGATTTGGGGTGGGATGGTCTCCACTTAAATAGGCGAGTTTCGACCAAACTGGGACAACTCTATGGAAGGGTCGTTAATAGCTTGTAAAAAACACACCAAGTGTTTAAGAGATGATTCATCCCAAACTAGTAAAGGGGAGAGTAAACGGAGCAAGATGGTTGCTAGTCTTGGGTACAAAGTGCATTATCAGAGCTTCAAGTGTCTTCTGGTAAACTGTCATAGTGTAGTTAGAAAGGGCATAATATTTGGAACCAAGGTAGAAATATATGATCCAGATGTTAAGATCGGGACTGAGTCATGGCTAGTTGAAAATGTTGTAGAAGGGGTGGTATTTCCTATGGGTTATAGGGCATGCAGGAGGGACAGTGGAAGCACGGGAGGTGGGGTATTTATACTAGTTAAGGATATATTTAGGAGTCATCTAGTGTTTTCAGATGAAGAAAATGAGATTCTGGGGGTTAGGGTTGGTTCTAAAGATATGGTAGACAGTTTGGGTGTATATAGAACAGGGAGGGGTGAACGGGATGTAAGTCTAGGAACAACGTTAGTAAATTATGCTATGGAGGCTGACCGGGCAGGAAGAAATTTAATTGTAGGC
This sequence comes from Meconema thalassinum, assembly GCA_946902985.2. Taxonomy (NCBI): domain Eukaryota; kingdom Metazoa; phylum Arthropoda; class Insecta; order Orthoptera; family Tettigoniidae; genus Meconema; species Meconema thalassinum. The sequence goes on from OX336389.2 coordinate 891,553,198, forward strand.
GGTGATTTTAATATGCCAAGAGTGGACTGGGAAGGTAGGGCAGATTCTCAAGAACATTATCAATTGCTGGCCAACAAAATAATATGGGAGGGGGGAGGGGCTTTTTTCAAGCTATCGAGGGAAGCACTAGGGGGAACAGCTTATTGGACGTGTTTTGATAAAGTTTGAGGATATTTGGGTCAAATCAGAGATCGTTGAAGGGATATGTGACCACAAGGCTGTTGTAGTAGAGGTAATGTTGGGTATTGAGAGGCCGGTTAAGAGGGAGACAAGATTGATAAAACAGTATTACAAAGCTAATAGAGAAAAGATTGGAAGTTACCTAGCTGAAAATTTCAATAAGTAGATAGAGAGGGGACTAAATGTAGATAGACTGTGGGCTGGTTTGAAAACCATAATTCTAGATTGTGAAAAATTACATGTGCCATTTAAAAATGTAGGGGCAACTACTGATCCTCTTTATTACAATAAGGAGGTAAGAAGATTAAAGAAGAAATGTAGATTAGTAAGCAATAGGCTCAGGAAGGGGATAGGCCACCGAATATAATTAAATAGGTTAAGGAGGGAACTGGACAGGGCTTATATAGTAGCTAAGAAACATTTTATGGGTAGGCTTCTTGGCGGGGGGATGCCTTTCAAGGAACGGTAGAGAAATATGTATGTCTATTTAAGGGGAGTGAGAGGAGTTTTTCAAGTTTTCTTTTTGTGCACCGTTCAAATATGTACGTGAATACATTTTTGAGTAGGGGTTTTAATTCAATCCGATACACAGGTAAAACTGTTCATCGAACACTAACGAATTAAAATTGTCGATCACAAAACCGTCGATTTGAAGTCTGAACTCAAGCGGGAGCACGTTACTTGTTTCCTAAATTACTCTACAGACCAGAATGCCAGAATTGGGAAATACTCTTTCCGAGCTTATCTATGGCTAATAAAGTGGAGGGGAAGGCGGAGGGGGGGGGGGGGGACTTATCAGTTAATTCGAATAGTCATGGCATTTTGGGAATTTTGGGACCCGACCGTGGGAGTATCAGTTAATTGCTTCCAATCCTTAAACAAAAGAGCGAACAGAAAGTTGAAATTTCAATTGACTTGGAATGTGTCAAAGATTAGGTAAGTTATTTATGAATTGGAAGTATAATAAGAAGATAAAGTTTATGGGAAAAATCCGGGCAGAGAGAATTTACGAACAGCACTTTACGAAGTATAAACCAAGAAATTAAACTGTAAAATTAGAACTGTAATTCCAAGTTTCAATTTTTTTTCGGTACCTAATTTATTTGACATTTTCCTCCAAAAAATCAAAAAAAGTGTTTTTTTCCATATTTAGTGGGATTTTTTCCTTTTGGGGGGGGGGGTCTTTTGAGCCGGGGGCCCCAGGCAATTGCCTATTGTGCTTTATGGTTAATCCAGCACTGCATAAGGGAATGCTTAGGGAATAGTAATTGATTGGCAAATGAACAGCATGGTTTCAGAGAGGGATTTTCCTGTGAATCACAACTCTCAGGCTTTCAGCAAGATATCAGTGAGGCCTAGGATAATAGAGGTCAAGTTGACTGTATTGCAATTGATCTTTCAAAGGCTTTCGATAGGGTCAATCATGATACCCTATTAAGGAAAATGGAGGCTGTGGGATTGGACAGGAGAGTAGTACAATGGGTGGGATCTTCTTTGGAGGGGAGAAGTCAAAGGTTAAGGGTTAGAAAGTCAGTGTCAGAACAGTTAAGGGTGGGAAGGGGGGTACCTCAGGGAAGTAAATTGGGACCTTTGCTATTTCTCATGTATGTAAATGACATAGGAGTTGAAATATCATCCCAGATAAGATTATTTGCTGATGATATAGTAGTATACAGGAGGATAAATCATCTGGACGACTGAGGCATATTGCAGAGGGACCTGACTGGCATACAAAGCTGGGCAGATGGAAGTGATATGATGATAAATTCAAAGAAATGTCAGGCAGTGAGATTTGTTAACAAAAGGAATGATATTGTTTTTGAATATTCAGTAGAGGAAAATAAAGTTGTATTCGGGGACGAATGTAGGTATATAGGTGTCACTGTGGGCGGTGGGAATTTTCACTGGGGGTAAGTACATAGGGGAAATAGTAAAGAAAGCATACAAGTCACTACATATGGTTATAGGAGTGTTAAAAGGGGCTGGCAGTGAGATTAGGGAAAGGGCATACATGTCCCTGGTCCGTCCTCTGCTGGAATATGCTGGGGTAGTGTGGGATCCATACCAAATGCATTTAATAAAGGAATTGGAAGGAGTACAAAGGAAGGCCGCGAGGTATATAATGGAGGACCACAGATCGACGAGTAGTGTGAGTAGGATGATTTAGGATTTGGGATGGGAAAGGCTGGCTGGTATACGTTCAAGAGCAAGACTAGAGGGTATTTTCTTAACTTACAAGGGGGAAATTGCATGGGAAGACATTCATGAGAGATTGGGAAAGGAAGGTTCATATATGGGCAGATACAGTCATAGTTGTAAATTAAAATTACGTCAGTGGAATAGTAACTGGGGCAAATATTCTTTCATTGGGAGGGGGAAGTAGAAGGAACAGTTTGCCAAGGGACATTTCCAGCCCTTTTGCCTTCTAATGTTGGAAAATTTAAGTAGTTGGTGAGAAAGCACCAGATCAGGAGCCAGTGACATGCCATGGATGAAGAATAGTGTAAATTATCCTTATTCTTATTTTATAATTGTTTCTATTATATTATTTTATTATACCAATTAATCCTTGTATCTAAAATGTATTTTTGCAGTTGTATGAATGATTTATTTTACTTAGTTTTTTTTGTAATTCGCCTCCATGGACAGCGTCCACATCTGCAAATAAATATATGTATGTGTGTATATGATTATAAATGTCACCCCGGCTTTTGGTATATGACCTACATTGCGACAGAGTATAGATGTTACCCTGGATTTTGGTACCCTCTATGACCTACATTGTGATAAAATATAGATGTCACCTCGGCATTTTGTATATGACCTACATTGTGATAGAATATAGATGCCATTCCATGTTGGTATATGACCTACATTGTGATAGAACATAGATGTCACTCCGGCATTTGGTATATGACCTACATTGTGATGGAATATAGATGTTACACCGGGTTTTGGTACACTGTATGACCTACATTGTGATAAAATATAGATGTCACCCAAGCGTTTTGTGTATGACCTACATTGTGAGAGAATACACATTACATGTTGGTATATGACCTACATTGTGATAGAACATAGATGTCACTTCGGCATTTGGTATATGACCTACATTGTGATAGAATATAAATGTCACCCCGGCTTTTGATATATGACGTACATTGTGTTAGAATATAGATGTCACTCCAGCATTTGGTATATGACCTACATTGTGATAGAATATAAATGTCACCCCGGCTTTTGGTATATGACCTACATTGCGATAGAATATAGATGTCAGCCCGGCTTTTGGTATACTGTATGACCTAAATTGTGATAAAATATATATGTCACCCCGGCATTTAGTATATGACCTTCATTGAGATAGAATTTAGATGCCATTCCATGTTGGTATATGACCTACATTGTGTAGAACATAGATGTCACTCCGGCATTTGGTATGTGACCTACATTGTGATGGAATATATATGTCACTCCGGCATTTGGTATATGACCTACATTGTGATAGAATATAGATGTCACTCCGGCATTTGGTATATGACCTACATTGTGATAGAATATAGATGTCACCCCGACATTTGCTATATGACCTACATTGTGATAGAATATAGATGTCACCCCGGATTTTGGAATATAACCTACATTGTCATAGAATATAGATGTACTCCAGCATTTGGTATATGAGCTACATTGTGATAAAATATAGATGTCACCCCGGCATTTGGTATGTGACCTACATTGCGAAAAAATAAAGATGTCACTCCGACATTTGGTATATGACCTACATTGTGATGAATATAAATGACACCCCGGCATTTGGTATATGACCTACATTGCGATAAAATAAAAATGACACCCCGGCATTTGCCCGGTGCTGAAATGGGAAACCACAGAAAACCATTTCAAGGACGGTTGACGGTGGGGTTCACACCCGCCTGCATGGCCTTGCCGGTGAATGCGCTTAGCTACTTTCGTCGTAGTAGCACCCGGTCTATAAGGACTCTCGGACGGTGTCCTTCGTACAGAACGAAAACTGGTTTTCATTTTCTCTCAATATTGTAAGTTAAAATTGGGCTATAGTAATACAGAGAAAATTATATGTAATTGAAAAACTGTAGCTCTGGCAATAAGGCAGATTGTGTTCGGCGATATCAAACTCAGCGCACAGCTCACTGGCCAATGTTTCAGGATAGACTTACGGACATTTTGCCTTTCGTCCGAAGATACGCGAGGGTAACTGGGGACTGGCAAGCTTGTAGACGGTTTGAGAGGGATGAAGTGTGCGGAAAGGGGCTTAAAGCTGGGCTGAGTCTCTGCAGCTCTGTAGTACCAGAAAATATTCGAACTCCCCATGACCCTCTAGCAGGATCTAATACTATTTTCTGTCGCGAAAGGTGTGACTAGCATCAGGAAGCCAATAAGGAGCAGATCAAATGTTTCAGTATTGTAATTCCGCTGTCAGCTGCTGCACGGTGAACTTCATAAGGCGAGCACTGTGGCATCGCCACAGCCCGTTTTGCTTGACAACAGTGAACAACTATAGCAATGTTCTCTCACAAACCCCTCTACGAACATGCGCCAGCCAAATCTCCATGATTGCCTACAATAGAAATTAACTAGTCTAATAATCCATGAGCATTATTCATCTTTGAAGACAAAATAGTATAAAGAATTATAATGAAATGTAACATTTGAGACCAGGAATCTCGATTCAATTGTAAGGGTATAGTAACACGGGGCTCTGGCTAGTATCCTAGATTTACTGAAGGTTGGCAGCAGTGAGTTAGTTTGTTTTTGCGCTGACGACTTGAATGAGTACGGTGGTAATGCTCAGCAGCTGTAATCTTTGTTTAAGTTGACGATGATTATTCTGTACATTATTGAGCTTTGAAAGCAGTGGTTTTGTAATTTTCCGGTGCAGTGAGAGTCAATTACGGTAGGCCCATTTACTTTAACATTCTCCTCTCCTGGTGATTTTCTTACCTTTCATGGGTCGTGTATTGCCCTCAACGATAGGCCTACATTCTGTTGAAGAACATCGTTGCAAGTGTTTCTTTTATTTGGCAACAAACCAGTATGTATTTCATCATTGCATTCATAATCGCATTCATACCAAAAACTGTAAAAGGAACGAGTTAGGCAATAATTCTCAAACTCTGTTTATAAATGTTATGCTTTACTGTATTTGCTGTTATTTTATTATTGTTATTATTATTATTATTATTATTATTGTTATTATTATCCTCCAAGTAAAATTTCAGTGTTCAAATTGAAGTTAATTACACGCTCTGCTAGTGATTTAAATAATACAAGTAATTTCAGCGTAACAAGATAGTACCGGTAATGAATGGAAATGAAATTTTCAAATCAGGTTCTAATAGTTGTTATCCTTTAAATGTAATCATTGTTGGGTTACAAAATTTTAAAAACAGCTGTTAAGGGCAGGCATAGGGCAAGGTGTCGAGAACCGGTATCAAGTATTAACGGGATATTTTTATTTCATGTAACTTACTGTAAAAGTATCTCGTTTTGTTAGGTGCAGGAAAACCTTTCTGTGATTGCCCTCCCGACCTAAGAGCCTGCCGGCCGACACTGCTTGTCGGAAAGGAAGAGAGAGACGAAATTTTGATATTTCATTCTTAAGAAAGTTCCTTTTTCTGAATTTAGTCAACAGTGTAGACCATGACCATAAAAACTATATTTTTCTCATGTAGGGTATTTCAACTGTTTCTCTCTAAATTACAGTACTGCGGGTGCTCTAGGCTAGGAGACCGAAGCTGGTGCACCCCTTAGCACACAACCCACCCTGGCTATGCAGATGGAGATGTGGATATTTATGTAAGAAATGTTTAGGAAATTTCAGTGAAGGCTAAAATTGAGGAATATAGCCTAATAATATTAACATGGTTTCCTATCCAGGAAATCTACAGTGACGAATGCAATTAATTTTACTCAAATTATATCTAAAGAGTTAGATAAAGGAGGGCAGATGGATGTCATATTTACAGATTTCGAGAAAGCTTTCGACACAATAAATCACGATATCCTTCTTAAAAATTAAGTATTTTGGGATTTTCCCACCCATTACTCAAATTATTCATCTCCTACCTCAGAGACAGGAAACAATTTGTTTTGTTCCAGAAAATTGTCTCAAAGGAATACATAGTTCATTCCGGAATACCCCAAGGTTCGAACCTTGGACCTTTGATATTTCTAGCAATGATAAATGATTTGCAACGATGTATACTGCACTCAAATAGTATTTTATATGCAGATGACTTCAACATTTTTAAATCAATTTCTTCCACTAATGACTGCACTCTACTACAAAATGACCTAAATAATATACACAAATGGAATATAGAAAACAAATTATACTTAAACGTACCGAAGTGTGTTGTTATGACCTTTACACGTAAGAAGAACCCAATCACATTTGTTTATGGAATTGGACCTAAGTCATTGAAAACAGTTAGCGAGAAGAAGGATCTAGGGATTCTGTTTGACCGAGAGCTTGCTTTCACTTATCATGTGCAAAAGACGGTCTGGGATGCTTACCGCATGTTAGGGTTTATAATAAGAAACACTAAGCCATTCATTAGGACCAGTACCTGCATAAACCTTTATACTGCCATGGTGAGATCTAAGCTCGAGTACGCCAGCCAAGTGTGGAGTCCCTGGCAGAAAACATGCATTAAGTCCATTGAGCAAGTTCAAAAGAAATTCCTCAGATACTTACACCTCAAAATAACGGGCAATTACCCACACATGGTACCCTACGGTGAACTTTCGTTGAATTTCGGCATGACTAGTTTGAAGTCTCGAAGGCAAGTGAATGATATGAAATTCCTTTATAAAGTCATTAACGGTCAAATTGATAACTCATTTTTCTTATCGCTCCTAAATTTCAACATCCCTCACTTAACTACAAGATCAACCATAACATTCAAAAATGATATAACCAATACCACTTCACATAACAATTCACCTGTATGGAGGCTTTGCAGTATTTACAACGATGCGGTTCGTGTAAATTGGAAACTAGATTTCTGTCTCTCAATCAGACCGTTCTTGGAAGTTATAATCCAGTCACTCTAATTCATACTTGAAATAAAATGATCACACATAACAGAATCAACAATGTATATATGTGGACAGGCCTGCGCCCTAGTTATTAATGTTACCTTTTAGTTTATTATGTAATAATTTCAAAACCTGTTTTTATATTTGGCATTAGATCAAATTTAGATTTAGTTTTTATATTATCTTTTTACTACTATCCATTTTGATCTGTGTGAACTTCTTAGTTTTAAGAATTACATTAAGATATTAATACTTAATGCAGACATATCAGGAAATGTATCTTACTGTGTAGGTGCACTATTATTGGGGCGCACACTGAGCCCTGTTGTGTACCATCAACAAATAAATAAATAAATAAATAAATAAATAAATAAACTTCGCGATTTTCAAGCATAATAATGAGATGAAACCTGAGATTGTTGCATCATGATCAACTTAACAGGAATGCAACAGTTTCCCTTGATTATTTAGGACAATGATTAAATTAGTTAAAACTGCAAATTGCTTTATAATGTGAGATTTGCAATATTAATTTTCTGAAGATCTCACTTTGTGATGACAGCGAGCTCAATTTACGTTAAACATTGTTGAAACTTAATTATGTTCACAACTGACTATAACCTCTACTGTAAACCTAAGTTGGCAACAATGTGATTAAAAAGCATTTTACTTTATTTATAAGTTGACAATTGTTTTAAACCAGAAGGAGATGTACAGCTAATGGCGAAATGTATCTGTTAGATATTGTCTATGAAATCTGAAGCCATCAGCCATCAGAATTGTATCTATATCGAATGTAGGGAAGTTTTTGTTAACTCATAAACATGTGTTATGCTGTAGAGTCAAAAGGTATGATATTGTCGACTTATCTAATATGTATTTTTCAACTTGTATTTGAATGAGGTTATATGTTGTATGGAAGCACACCTTAAGTTTACAAAATGTTCATAATAATTGAAGAAGTTTGTAACTGAGAGTGTAAACTATTAATGAATTATTTCTTTGTTTGCCAGGCGCATTTTGATGATACTTGCTGTTTAATTTAATAAATAAAAGGACGTCATGCATATTGAAAACAACTTGATCATTCATCCCTGCTCGGAGCCTAAGAATTACAACAGGTTATCGGCCCAGGTACCGCTCATACGTCAGACACACTGAGAATTACGGGAAACAATTTGGACGTCGAGAAAAAGTCAGCCGAATCAGTCGTCGTCCAAGTCACAAGTCAGAAGTCGTCAGGTCAGTCCAGTCAGCCGAGAAAGTCCACGTCAGTCATCGCAGACAAAGTCAGCCCCGTCGAAGAGAACGTCAGACCGAAATACGTCAGCTAAGTCAATCTAACCTCAAAACATCAGTCAAGTAGCCTATACACGAGTCAGAGTAAATTGATAAAACAATTTGAAAATAGATTGTAAAATCTTGTGAGATCAAACTTTTGTAAATTTGTCATATTTTTGAAACTTAATTTTGCTTTTAAAGTCAAGTCATGGATACAGTAAAGGTTCATTTAGAAACTTAGACAGAAGATTTGTATGGAAATGTCAATTATGATTCTTGGCGCTTCACAATTAATTTAGCTATGAGAAAAAAATATTGTTTTGATATTGGAATGGTTTGACTGGCAAACTCCGATCCTGTACGTAATTGGATAAAGAAAGATGTAGAAGCTCAAGCGCTTATAGGTTTAAATGTCAGTAGTAATATAGCGAAAAAGCTAGTCAAATGCCAAACTGCAAAAAAATGTTAGATAAGATAGAAAATGTTTGTGGTAAAAAGTCTGATATTACGGTACTGTTGAGGGTTTGCAAAGGACATTTTTGGGTTATGTTTTTGACAGCCAAAAACAGCTGTTGAGAATTCCTTGGAGATTCAACAGATAGCCGAAGACCTGTCATCAGATGACGACAGGGTCAAAGACAGTTGGATCATGACACGAATGCTGAGTATGCTACTACCTATGCCGCACCATTTCAGAACAGCCTGGGATAATGTCGCAGGAGCCGACAAAACTATTGAAACACTCATCGAAAGATTGAGGCTGGAAGAGGATCGACTCAATGAAGGTAAAAAGGAAAGTGAAGCAACTGCAGTCAACACACTCATCGCAAAGGAGAAGAAAACTGGAAATTAGTCTGCTCACAACAATAGCAACATACAAGGTGGAAGCGCGCCAGTCAGCTGCTTTAAGTGTGGACAGAAAGGACATGTGAAGAAACATTGCCGAAACAAATGTTGCGCCAAATATCTTGCCTTTTGTAAAGAAAACTACTCTTGCCATGTGTGTGGATAGAATGGTTACTTTGCAAGAGACTGTACAAAGAAGAATGACAACAAAAATGGAAATGAAAGGTCAGAACAGAGTAAACAGAAGAGCACGAATCACCCTTACCGCGCACTAGCGTCAGTGGGACTATTAACTGCAGAGCTGAACAGTCTCAATTCGAAATGTAACACACGAAATCATTGGTAGCAGGACTGTGGAGCTGCACAACATATGACATCACACAGGAACTGGTTCGTCAAATTGATTGAGTTGGAAACTCCATCTCCTATTGTCATCGGAGATGCGACTGTACTAGAGGGCGTTGGTATCGGCAACATTCAACTTGAGGCGTTCAACGGAACAGAATGGTACAAGGTCATCCTGGAGGATGTGCTTTATGTGCCTAAGCTCAACTACAGTTTGATATCTGTCAGTCAGGTATTCGACAGAGGTTATGTCCAAACTGCAAACAAAGAGAAGTCAATATTCGAAACGTCTGATCATCGTGAAATTGTGGCCATGGCAGTCAGAGAAGGTAACCTGTAAAGAATGATGCTACACCAGGAGAAGTGTGAAGCCTGTATGGTAGCCACCTCGATCGTAACCTGGCACGAGAGGCTCGCACACCAAAACCTGAAGTATGTGAAGGATGCTTTGGACAGGAATGGCATTCCATATGTTGTTGATTGGAACGACAGAGTCTGCGGAGGATGCGCCTACGGGAAACAACATCGGGTATCTCACCCACTGAACGAGAAGGTTGCTACCATACCATTGGATCTGGTCCATGTAGATATGGGAGAGATGGCGACACCATCGCTAGGAGGAGCAAAATACTTCTTGCTTTTCAAGGATTTTTTTCACATTTCCCAACAGTATACTTCTTTAAGACGAAGGACGAAGCCGCAGCCAAACTGGATGTTTTCATGAAGCTGGTGGAAAACCAATTCGGAAGAAAGGTGAAAATTCTACGATCTGTTTATGGAACCGAGATCAAAAATGCCAACACACGTAAGCTGCTGGAGGAGCTAGGTGCCATTCACATATTTTTAACAACTTACGCCCCAGAACAGAACGGAAGAGTGGAACGTGAAATAAGAACAATTGTAGCGTCATCAAAGACAGCAATTCATGCACGAAACCTGAAGGACAATTTGTGGGCAGAAGCAGTGAACTATTCTGTGTTCACGATCAATCAGACTGGCACAAGTTCAGTGAAAGGAAAGAGTCCAACCAACCTATGGTTTGGACGTCAGGTCAACATGAACAAACTGAAAACCGTCGGATGCGACTGCTACGTTTTGACACCCAGCCACAAGAGAAGCAAGCTTGACAAGAAGTCTAGAAAAGGAACATTTGTTGGATACGACATAGACTCTCCATCCTACAGAGTCTATCTGCCTGAAGAACGTGATGTTGTAAGTTCAGACAACGTCGTGTTTAATGAAGGAGAAAAAAATGAGCGAAACCTGATAGATATTGAAATGGCCGTGAACAACGAGAACGAGTTGATTGAAGAAGAAGAAGATGAGTGTTAAGACAGCATAGACCTAAGACAAGACAGAAACGAAGAAAGAGATGAAGCCAGAAAAGAAGATGAACATCCAAGAAGACCAGGACTACGCAATCGTCAAAATATTCAGCTACCTGCCAGACTATCAGACTACGCCATGGGCTACCGCCGGGCAGGAAAGATTACCAACTTAGCCATGATAGGAGAAACCCAGGATATCTCTATTTCCAAAGCGTTGAAAGATGCCAAGTGGCTGAAATCCATGACAGAAGAATTCGAATCCTTACAGAAGATGGAAACATGGAAATTAGTGAAATGACCAGAAGAAGTTCGACCCCTGACCTGCCGCTGGGTGTTACGAGAAACGCCTGATGGAAGAATGAAAGCACGACTGGTAGCACGTGGCTTTGAGCAGGAAGAGGGAGTTAACTATTCAGAAACCTTTAGTCCAGTAGCAAATCATGCTTCAATTTGACTGATTCTCAGTCATGCCGCTACTGAGAAGATGAAACTTGTTCCCTTTGATGTGAAGACAGCCTTCTTGCATGGAGACTTGGAGGAGAACTTGTACATGTATCAACCTGAAGGATTTGAAGATGGTACTGGCAGAGTCTGCAAACTAATGAAAAGCATATATGGACTAAAGCAAGCACCAAGAAAGTGGAATGAGAAGATGTCAGATTTTCTTGAGAAGAAACTTGGACTAGGGAACACCGACGATGACCCCTGCATTTACTATAACGAGAAGAGAACTTTGATGATGGCTCTTTTCGTCGACGACGGGCTCATCGCTGGATATAATGAAGAAGAAATCTTTGAAGTCTTGGATGTCATAAATCGGGAATTTGAAATCACTTACCAACGAACAGTTCAGAAGCAATTCACGTACCTAGGCATGGAAGTCAGAATAGAAAAGGAAGGAATTTTAGTGAACCAGCCTGGATACACCAGAAAGGTCATCAATCGTTTTCTGTTCGACACTTGCAACCCAAGTTCAACACCCATGGAGAAATGGATGGTGGCAAACGAAGAAGATCGAATCAACGACAGACCAGCGCCACCTACAATTCCATATCGAGAAGCAGTGGGAAGTCTACTCGACTTGGCTACAATATCCCGACCGGATATCTGCTACGCAGTGAACCACATGAGCCGTTTCAACGGCAAAGCCATGCCGAGCCACTGTAAAATGGTGAAGAAGGTATTTCAGTATTTGAAGGTGTATCAATATCGAATGTAGAGAAGTTTTTGATAACTCATAAACATGTGTTATGCTGTAGAGTCAAAAGGTATGATATTGTCGACTTATCTAATATGTATTTTTCAACTTGTATTTGAATGAGGTTATATGTTGTATGGAAGCACACCTTAAGTTTACAAAATGTTCATATTTATAGAAGAAGTTTGTAACTGAGAGTGTAAAACATTATTGTATTATGTATTTGTTTGCCAGGCGCCTTCTGATGATACTTGCTGTTTAATTTAATAAATAAGAGGACGTCATATATATTGAAAACGACTTGATCATTCATCCCTGCTCGGAGCCTAAGAATTACAACAAACATACAACTATGGTACTTTGGCAAAAGGTTGTAGTCCTCAAAAAAATTTAAAATGCTGTTTTGACCGTATTTGATTCTATGTATTTCGAAGAATGTTCTGTCTAAGGATCATAAGCTACATTGGGTTCTAATGACTTATAAACGCAAAAGATAGTTTGGCGTAACTAATGTAATTATTAAACACTCCATTTCAGAAAATAGGTCCTAAACCATGCATCCCTGTGTTCAACTGTACCGTACTGCACCCGAATTCCTCTAGGTCACAGTCCCAAATCCGCGCAGATGGAAAAAGGATCGTAGGGATGTCAATACCCGGCTAAGAATTGAACATAACCTACCGAACTAATGACTAGGGAACCCTGAACACACATAACGCACACCTAACTATACTAACAACTAGTTGTATACAGAACAGCTTAAGAAAAATAAAAAATAGAGCAATAATGAGCAACTCGACTCTCGTGTAATTAAGGTAAATGTGTCGATAGACTGTCTGCATCTAGCTAGCGGTATCGTTATCGCTTAATTAAGCATTGAAATAAGAATCAGCTCTATAAAAACGTAGCAAGTGTATAAAAACGCTTGCCTTTTATTAACTAAAAATTACATTACATAAATGTCCCTAACACTGTTGAAAGATAAAATAAAAACACTCAAAATAAAATGGCTGACCTTCTCTAGGCTTAATATAACTAAAATGAGTCTCTTGTGTATCACACACAAATGAAGTGAAAATAATATATTTCCTTGAAGGATATTGCAAACAAACAACACTATTACAATGCCAAATGCTGTAGTTCTACTTCTGTTGTACTTCACTTTAACGTTCAACTTCTACAAACATGTTCGCTGTTTAATACAGTCGTTAAAGTATTCGCAATATAGCGTCAAATCTACAAATCTAAATATAATAATTAATAATAATACTGTTTATATACACATATACACTATCGCGTCCTGCACGATTTCTTTATATTTGTCTCCAATTGTATAGAGTTCATTCCTACCTCCTTCTCTCGTATATCACAATAAAATTGTCAAATCCTGTATTACATTGTTATAACCAATGTGAATTATTGTTACAAACAGTTAAGTTTATGACTATTCACTTAAATATACAAATCCGGTATTTAATAATTAATAATATTACAAACTTGCGACGCATGCCTTTCAGATAAGCTTCCAGAATAAAACTATAAGCGTGCATGGCATTAACCCTCACTGCTCACACTCGTGATTCTCCAAAAATATATATTACGGCTTTACTTAACTGACACATAGTATTTCACATCTTTCCATCATAAATTCCTTATCTCACACACTTCATAAACATATTATCGCGTCCTTATTACTTTTCCTTCGACATGATTGCTTGTCGTATATATTCTCCTCTTAGCACTTTCACAAACTTCTATGAACCATATCAAATACCTTCAACAAAGTAAGATATTCAGAATTCCTACTCGATATTAAGAATGCAACACTTTTCATGAATTCACTACTCCTCCTCCGACATAATCTTCTATCGATTATACAATTCCGTGCTATATTTCATCTATACATCTCTCACAAAATATTATTACCTCAAATCTCTTCACATTCTCGCTTCCATAAATCATGCCGTATTTCTTCTCGTTGCTTTAAATACATTTCTGTTACAATTTCTAGCTTTTCTCTGAATCTTAAGTCTGCTCGCGTTTGTCATTCAAATAACAATACCTTTACCTCCCGTATCTCCTTACAATAGATACTTAATATCCTTCCTTTCATTTTACAAGATCTTTTCATAACAAATATTGATCTACAATATCTTATAATTTCGTTTTCATCATTCAGCTATGCCTTTAAAATTACGCATACTGTTCTTACGTTCAAAATAAACTTCTGGGTTTTACAATATCCTCTTCTCAGACAATGGAGTTCATTCAATGCAAATAGTGAATACTCCTGTCAATGATTACGGTTTTATACATCATAATTTCGTTCCTGAGACGAATTAGCTTCATATAATTAGGATCATCTTGTCCTCTATTTCTCTTGTATCACATATACAAATTTACGCTTGTCAAAACTCATGACTACTTTCTCTCCACTGTTACAATATTTATTTAACATACTTATTACCGTTTCTCTGATGTTACAACAATATCTACGAAATATTCTTTTTTATCGCAAAGGATTTATCTTCAAGCAAAAATTCTAAGCGTTCTAATAAACAGCAAAAATAATTACGGTGACGAATATCATCAATAAGCGTTCAAGATACGTCCAAATGACATATGAAGATTTCTACCAAAATTTCTAAATTTTAGACAAAATAATAATATGGGCTATGAATATAAGATAAGATGTTAGTCATTATACTGGAATATCGTGTACAAGTTCTAACTACATAGATGTGTAAAATTGCACTTTTCTACCTTCAAAACTGTGGCCGCTGGTAAGACCTGATGATGTTGGTATCTGTGGAATTTCTCCCACGCGCCTTCGGGAATGTGACACTTGCCTGCCATCTGGTCTGCATGAGTCACACCGCTTCCGTGTAGACCGCTGGGCTTGTTGTACAGCAATGGGGTGAGTAAAACCAGTAATCAGCTGGGACTCGACTGGCAGCCTCCCCCCGTCCGTGCCGTTGACCTCGCTCCTCCGCAGCGTTTCACTCTTCTCGGCCCGATGACCTAGATACTCCTCACGCTTCATTCTTGGGTCCATCTTCTTTCTGCCCAACTCTGGATGTTCTTGGATGTCGGTAGTGTTGCAATGTGCTTTCTTAACACGAGAAATCACCTCAGCTTGTGAATTTCTCTCCATTGTAGTAGATTGTGCGTTTATTCGAACGAACTGCAGATGTTGACGCAGCTCGCTCCCATTAGTTATGTTGTCATGGTCATATCTGGATCTCGCTTGTTAGTATAGCTTTACTCTCCCTTCATAGTGGAAGAATTAAAACATTCTCCTTCCTTCTAAATAATGAGTAGTCGTAATCTCTCCCCTTAGACCTAATTCTTTATACATATTGTATAGTGTGATGTGTTTCTTCCTTGAAGTATGACAATGCCTTTGGCTTCTCTACTGCGTGGTCTTGCGTTCGAAGTTTCGATGTACTGCTACAAAGTATAGTTTCACGACTTATATCTCTCGTTGTTTCTGCTAAATACCTCTTCTCAATTTTATTATCGGCTTATTCATACTTGTTGTTCCATGTTTCTACTATATTTCTTCATCTTGTAGTCTAATATTTTCCAAGTCTTTACCTCTTGTAGATTAGAGAGTGATTCGTTGTACGTGTTGTCTCCTTGAAAGTTCAGATAGAAAGAGTCTCGTTACTTGGCGTTCGCTAGCCTCCTCCGTTCGATTTCCCTCGTAAATTCACTGAACTAGCCTCACTCCGCTCTGAAAATTCACTCCTTCGCTTATATCTCCTCTCTCAATTATCCAATTTAATTACTGTCTTGCTAATTAAATTCCTGTTTCCTTCCTGGTGAATTTGATATGTCACAATCCTTTATAATATTAAAATATTGTATTTAATATTTATCAGTTCCTCTGTAATCAATCTTTATCTGATTGGCTGTCGACTCTTTATGGCGCGCGCTGATCACGCGTCGTCCCAAATTCTCTCTCCTCTGGCTCGCGTTCGACCTCTACTTATCCTTGCCATGTCCCCTCGCATCAAAAACAGGTTTCTCGCAGCTAACAATGATAAAACTGTGCACTATGCTGGACTTGTCTCAAGTCATTTATGCTTGGTTAAAATGTATCAAGTAATAAAATTTCCATTCCTTCTCCAAATACAAACATTTCTTCTGGCTAAAATTTTACCAATGGCTTGTTGATGCATAATCTATCTTCCTGAGTGTAAATAAGATTCATATCTCGAAAATTGTATACACTATTTTCCTCCGATGCTCTCGGTTCGTACCTCGTCCGGTGATATTGTCTTGACTAGACCTAATTTCGAGCGCAGTACTAATCATTATGACTTTTATGATTGAAAATCCGCACAAAGCAAAGTACAGTATTACTACTAAATAAAACCTTATTGTACCTCTTCTGTAAAGTCATCATATACAGTAGTAACATTTGGCATATAATGGTTAACATATACAGTACATTGGTCGTTAAGAGATACAGGACTCGATTTGTTAACTTTGAAATCAGAACATACATCAAAAATTAGTCTGGTAGGGCAAGCTGAAACGGTTTCTCATTGATCACTCCTTTGTGAATACAAGCCATGATGCCGAACGTCTGCTAAATGACTTGCTAGATTTTGAAAACAGACATGATCAATTCTACTAATAAGCATACAGTAGATGCAGATGAACACCTATGTGCATCGGAAATGTGCACTGGAATGAAATTAAATTGAAATGGAACGAAATTAAACGCGATGCTTAAAACGATAATAAAATACAAATAGTTTAACGAATGAAACTCGGAGTGGAATTACATATGGAGTGTAATATGAGGAAAGAAATTCAAGTAGTAAAATATATAGATGAAACCATTTCGTGAATTAAAAGGTGTGAAATTCGGCGTTGAATTAAGTGTAGGATTAAATAAACCATTTATTTATTTATTTTATGTCTTTAGTAGTGGTGGTTAGGGCTCATGGCCCTCTCTTACACTTAACCACGCAATATGCTTCCAGTAGATATGAAACAATTTTTGAAATACAATGAATAATTATGATGATAATAAGGAGTAAATTAATTATGTTAATACTAATATTAATGAAAGAGGCGTATGAATAATAATAAAATAATAATAATAATAGTAATAATCACAATGTCACAGACCGTTCTGTACTATCCTAAATATAATCCTAGCTCAGACATGTGTCCTATCATCCATCACCATTCAGTCGGGTCAATCAGCTGTAATCAACAGGTAATCTCAGCATGCGGCCCTTAATTTCTTTATTGTTATAGAATTTCTGATATCGGCAGAGGATGAATTCCATAGACAAGACCCAATTTCATGAAACTTGGAGTGAAATTAAATATTGGACTCGGAATAAAATTAAATGTGAGCTGAAATTACATCTTGAACTCGGAAAAAAATTAAATGTGGATTGAAATTACATCGAAATTTAATGTTTTTAGTTGGTCAACACGATTGTACCCAAATGTAATGGGTGGTTCCCTAATCCTGAAAAAAAAACTCATGTAATTATTTTACAGGATTAGGGAACCACCCCTCTGCAGGCAACACTGAAAAATGAATTCAAACACCATAAAGTTGTAATTAAATATGGAACACAGAGTAAAATTAAATTCGGAGTGAAATGTGGGGAATAATATAAAATGTAAGGAATGGGATGTACGGAGCTAGGTCATAGAAATAACAAACCTTATACTGCATTAAAATGAAATGAATGGTAGAATACTGTACTTGGTTTGGTTGTAGGCCTACACGGCATAAACCTCACACTTCCTGGTGTAGCGGCTAGCATTCTTGGCTATCGCTCCGGAGGTCCCGGTTCTGCCAAGAAATGTAATTCGGGTCTGAGGGCTGGAATGGCGTACACTCAACCTCGTGAGGTAAAACTGAGAATAGGTGGGTTTGATTTCCACCTCGGTCATCCTGGAAGTGGTTTTCCGTGGTTTCCCACTTCTATTCCAGGCAAATGACGGGAAGGTACCTAACTTAAGGCCACAGCCACTCCTGCCCAAATCCTACGTCAATTACAAATACACATACTAGTACATACATCACAATGACACAGGTTATCAGACAAATTGTACACACACCCAAGTACACGGGGCTACATGACCACGATGTGGCAGAGACTCTTAAAGATCAACAGCAATCTGTATACTAAATACAGTATAAGTTATAATGAATGACAAATTAAATCTCACGTTGATTTCACATTTACTTTTAATGTTGTTTCATTTGAACGACTTGGACATCGTGGCCACTCAGCCCTGTGTACTTGGGTGTGTGATAACCTGTGCTATTGAGAGGGCTGTGTTAGTGTGTGCATTTGTAATTCAGGTAAGGATTTGTGAGGTGGCGGCCGTGGCCTTAAGTTACGGGGGAAACCACGGAAAACCACTTCCAGGATGGCTGAGGTAGGAATTGAACCCGCCTCTTCTCAGTTTTGCCTCACGAGGCTGAGTGTACCTCATTCCAACCCTCAGACCAGAATCAAATTTCTTGGCAGAGATAGGAATAGAACCAGGACCATCGGGGTAACAGCCAAGAATGCTAGCCGCTACACCACGAGGTGGTCACTTCTATTGTATTATTACTGTAGTTGATGTTATTGGCAGTTAATTAATTACGGTACGTTCCAGTGTTCATTACTATCAGGCCTGTGAACCATCAAGCAGCATCTCAAGCTTATTAAATATCATTGTACATTCCTTTTTTGGGTAGGTGACTGTTGTGTATTAACTTGAGATAACGCGAACATTCTAGTTGCTATGCCCAGAACATTCTTATCTGGAACATTCCAATCTTGAACCTTCCATATACTCTGCATATATGCACCCGCAGACTGCAGACGCCAGTTCCGCGCTAGTTCCGATCTGGACCGCTCACGTTACGTCCACCTTGTGTATCGTTTTGTATCAACTAGTGTTACATACACCGTGTACTTATAATAACAAGTGTGTGTTATTTATCTTCTATCTCCCACGATATAACAGTGGTGTCAGAAGTGAGATAAGATAAATAACGTTGTGCAACCGAGTGTACTTTCTAACCTCAACGCAAGTGTTGCACCGAACTACGTTAATCACAGTGCGTGTTGGAAATACTAAACCGAGTGAACATTCTAACCTCAACGCAAGTGTTGCACCGAACTAAGTTAATCGCAGTGCGTGTTAGAAATACTGTTCTCCACTCATCTTAACCATGCCGGACTTAACCTCTGAGCAACTCCAACAATTCTCGGCAATCATCGCCGACGCTATCCGACAGACAACAAGTTCAACAACGTCATCATCACAGCCTCGACCGCCACAATTCACAATACAACCGTATCGTGCAACCGACGGGACAACTGTAGCCGACTATTTCACTCGCTTTACCTGGGCGCTCAACCTGAGCAAGGTACCCGCGTATCAACACGCACACTTTGCACGGGTTTACATGGGATCTGAACTCAATGATGCCCTGAAGATCCTGGTGAGTCCTAATGATCCGGAAACTCTCTCATACAATGAGATTCAATCTAAGCTGAAAGGCCACTTCGACACTACACGCAACAAGTTTGCTGAGAGCATCAAATTTCGGAGTGTAATGCAGAAGCAAGGAGAAACCATCGATAGCTTCACCTTAAGACTGCGGCAGGCTGCAACGTTTTGTGAATATGGCACATTCCTTGATCGCATGTTAATTGAACAAATGCTTGCAGGGTTAGAATCACGAGAAATGTGCGACGAGATTATTGAAGAAAGAAAAAAAAAAAAGAAAAACACCGCGGCATATGAAATCGCGCAAGCACTCGAAGCTACTCGCACCACCGCCGACGAGGTCAAAACAGCTGCCGCTAAGTCTGAATCAACTAATCGGATTGGATACGAGAAGCCTCTGTCCAGGAAGAACAGCAACCAGCGGCCTCCACGCATTAAGTCAGCTCATTGAAATCAGGGGTCTTACAACCTAACCAGACAGCACCAATGGTCACACCAGGCAAACCAGAGTGCATCCCAGGACGACATGTACAGGGTGCGGTGAAGCTCACCCTCGCAGTCAGTGCAGGTTCCTGAACGCCGAGTGCCTGAAGTGTGGCAAGAAACCGTCACATCGGAAAAGTTTGCCGATCGAAATCTAGGAAACATCGAACAGCAAACCACGTGACCGAAGAAGATCTTCCAGCAGAGAACCTCGATGTCGTGGAGCACCTCGGCAAAATCGAGGTCATCGGATCTGTCAACGCAGAACCTATGCCACTGGTTGATGTCTGCATAGAGGGAACCACCGTCAAAATGGAACTCGACACCGGCGCCCCCAGCTCAACTATGAGCAAATCAAAGCTAAGTATGATCAAACCAGGTTTTGTGTTGCAGAGAAACGATCGTAACTTCGTCAGTTACACTGGCCATCCGATCAAATGCTTTGGCAAAACGTCAGTGTGCACCACCATCGGAACCACAACCAGGAACTTGAATCTCTACGTGGTTGACGATTGAGTCGAATCGTTCTTTGACCGAGAGTGGATTTCGGAGTTTGTGCGGGAGATCGACTCTTCAGAGTCACCTCTTCAGAAAATCCGACCCAATCCACAAGCTCTCAGACAAGCAGGCTCTGACCTTGGAACAACAGAAGCAGCTCGACAACATTCTATCTCGTTACCAGGATGTGTTCAGCGACACCCCCGGGAAGGTCTCAGATTCCCCAGCGAAGATGCACCTGAAGGCTGGAGCCACACCTGTTTTCGCCCGAGCTCGACACGTACCAGTTGCCCTCCGCGATGCCTACGCCAAGGAAATCGACAAGAAAATTGCATCGGGTTTCTACAAAAGAGTGGACTACACTTTGTGGGCATCGACAACGCACGTTGACGCCAAGAATAACTGCAAAGTGAGGATCACAGGCAACTACAAGACTACTCTCAACCCGCGGATCATCATCGATGATCATCCGATTCCCAAGGTGGAACATCAGTTTAACCGAATGCGCGGCGCCACTCTCTTCTGCCACCTGGATATCACCGACGCGTACACTCATCTGGAGGTCGACGATGAGTTCAGCCACGCTCTCACGCTTAACACGCCAACTCACGGTCTGATCCGCCCTACGCGAGCAGTATATGGAGCAGCTAACATCCCACCTATTCTGGCAGCGGCGAATGAACACAGTCCTGTAAGGTCTCCCAAACGTCTTAAGTTTTTTCGATGACAGTATAGTTTTTGCTGATAGCTTTGAAAATTTGATGCAGGCCCTCAGTACCACTCTGGAACGGTTTCGGCAACACAACCTCAAGCTCAGCCGAGCCAAATGCGTTTTCGCTCAAACATCCCTGGAAGCCCTTGGCCACAAAATCGATGCGTCAGGCATCCACAAGTCTTATACACACATCCGAGCTGTACGTGATGCACCAAAACCGATTACACCAGAAGAACTCCAACTGTTCCTTGGTAAAGCAACCTACTACAGCTCGTTCATCCCTGATTTGTCCACCAGAGACAGACCACTTAGAGACATGCTGCTCAAGGACCCCCTCATCTGGACACCAGAGGGCGACAGGGAATACAAAGACATCAAGAACGCCCTAACCTCGCCCCCAGGTACTCATGCATTATGACCCAGCGTTACCACTCCTGTTGGCCACGGACGCCAGCAAGACCGGCCTGGGCGCAGTACTGTCACACCGGCTCAGAAACGGGCAAAAATATCCAATCGCTTACGCCAATCGAACGATGAGAGCAACGGAGCAAAGGTACCCTCAGTTCGATAAGGAAGCGCTGGCCATTGTGTGGGCTGTACAGAAGTTTTTTAATTATCTGTATGCTCGCCACTTTACTCTCATCACCGATCACAAGCCTCTCACACAGAACCTGCACCCCGAGAAGTCTTTACCGGTCCTGTGCATCAGTCGCATGGCCAATTATGCCGACTACCTAGCACACTTCGACCTCGACGTCATCTTCAAGACATCCAAAGCCAACGCCAACGCTGACTACTGCTCCCGAGCTCACCTGCCAACAGTTAACCTCATCAGAAACTCTTTTTCTCCACAGGAAGAAGAGATAGACAATTTTGATGAGTTTGACTTTTTCGCAGTCCATCAGATGCAACAGCTACCAGTCAGGGCAGAAGCAATCGCACGCGAGACCAGGAAAGATCCACATGTGGGCAAAATTGTCCAGATCATCGAAGCAGGGCAATACCTCACCCGCCAGCATAACAAGGCACGAGAAGCGAAGTACACCCTCGCCGCAAACTGTCTGTTCGAGCATCGAGTTGTCGTCCCTCCTTCACTGCGAGACGCTATCCTCAACGACCTGCACGCAGCTCACCTGGGTTGGTCAAGATGAAAGGTATGGCACGTTCCTTTGTGTTCTGGCCTGGAACCGACAACGACATTGAGTCTCTCGCCAAGGCTTGCGCCGCGTGTGCAGCTCATGCGCATGCGCCACCCAAGTTCCGAGATCACCACTGGGAATACCCGAAAGCACCATGGGAACGGATCCACATTGACTACGCGGGCCCAGTGGCTGACACCATGCTGCTGATTGTTGTCGACACATACAGCAAGTGGCCCGAAGTCAAACTCATAACATCAACAACATCAACCGCATCAATTTCCGTCATGGATGACCTATTCACGGTCTATGGCGTGCCAATCACTGTCGTCTGGGACAACGGTCGACAATTCGTCTCAGACGAGTTCAAGACCTTCCTAAGAAACATTGGTGTGAAATATAACAAGTTGTCAGCGCCATACCATCCCTCAACCAATGGCCAAGCTGAACGTTATGTTCAGACGGTGAAGGGCGCCTTCTATGCGATGAAGACAAGGGAAAGCTCCGCGCCAACCTGAACGAGTTCCTCCGTCAACTCCGTAAGGCTCCACACTCCACCACTGGCCAATCTCCAGCCCAGCTTTTCTTGGTACGTGATCTCCGCACTAGACTCAACTTGACCAGACCTGATGACGTCCAAACGAAGGTTACAGAAAAACAACGAGCTGAAATGAGCTCAACATTTTGCACTTTGGAACCTGGACAGAATGTCTACTTCCTGTCTAGCAACATCGAGCTGGACAAGTGGCTCCCTGGAACAATTGTGACACGCACTGATGACCTTCACAACGAGACCAACTACAAGGAAAAACGATTGAAGCGCCATATTGATCAGATCAGATCGTTTGCTGGCACCAACGAAGGCAAAACCAACTTGCACAACGATCGAGAGTCAACCAACGATCAAGAACCAACCAACGAGCAACCGAGCTTGAGACTGGTTCGCTTCACCGAGACACCAGCAACAGTCCAAACACCACCAGCCACACCAGCTACATCTGTAAACAGGGCACCACCTATTTTCCAGACCCCTTTTATTCCCCGCAGAAGTACTCGCCAGCGCCGACCACCATTGAGATACTCTCCAGATTAAGTTTCCTAAATCATTCATTAATAAAAGAGGGAGGAAATGTTGTGTATAAACTTAAGATAACGTGAACATCCTAGTTGCTATGCTCAGAACATTCTAATCTGGAACCTTCCAATCTGGAACCTACAATATACTCTGTATATATACACCCGTAGACTGTAGACGCCCATTCCGCGCTAGTTTCGATCTGGACCGCTCACGTTACGTCCACCTTGTGTATCGTTGTGTACCAACTAGTGTTAAATAAACCGTTTACTTATATTAGCAAGTGTGTGTTATTTATCTTCTATCACCCACGATATAACAGTGACCTACATGTTTAGGTGATTAAACTATTATCTCAACTACTTGCTTATTTTTATATATCATTAGTTATAATGACATAAGTAACAGTAGTCTGCTATTTTCGCTCTCCCACTATGACCTAATTTTAGTATAGTCTGTATTTTACTTTTCTGTACAAGAAGTATATTTCTTGTTGAAATTTGGTTGAGTGTGTGGCGCAGCGATAATGTACTAGCTTGCTATGGCCTAGATTAAAGATCCCCTTCGGGACAAATTCTGGCACCACAGCGCCTCTTAAGTCGCTATGGGACGTAAAATCCATAGCACTCTAACCTCAGGGCCCCAACAGAGTCCAGTATTGCTTGCACTTACTTGTGCCGAGGTCCTCTCTTTCATTTCTGCTATCGACCTCTGTTGTTCTCTTTCGAGTCTGAGTACCCGGAACACATTCACAAGGCTCATAAATATTTCCCGCAATGTCCAACACACCAAGCAGCTACTGATTCTAAAATCCATCGTGTACTACAGTTTGAGCAGTAACCATGGTTAAACCCTACATCGAACCTCAACACCCACAAACGCAAACAAAGCTGTAAAGTATTTTTAAAAATCTATAAACTGTGCCGGCTCATACAAATAGCTTCATCTACCATGCTCATTTCTAACTTATTGTCAGTCTTTATCTCTTCAGTACGAGTAACCTCCTGCCGTTGCTCCCATCTATTTGCCTCAGAAATCATTTGTGCTACCCTCATAGGAGTTAAATAATAAAGGGGTCATTCCATTCTCACCCAAAAAGGGTGGGTGGGCCCACATAGATGGCCAGAGGAGGGGATTGTTTAGGAGTTTGAGAGATATAGAAGGGTGGTGGTGAATTGTAAAAGTTGGAGAAGGAGAAATGGAATGACCCCTTGGCTAAGATTAAAGTTTTGAAATTTTAAAGTATGAGAAATTTTGCTCTTTTCATACTTTGTACTACTGTAATTGTGGAGTTTGAAGTTTTGGAATTTTTGAGATTGTTTGAATTTAGTGGTTTTGTAAGTTAGAAATTTAGAAAATGTTGTGATTTTATAATTTTGGAAGTTAGGGAATTTGTCTAATTTTGAAATTGTTGTGATTTTGTTGTTGTTGTTGTTATGAATATAATGGAAGAAATGGATGATGTACTATGGGATGGGAGTAATTGATGATGTTTGTGGAGATGAGAAGCGGTGTGCTTTAGAAGAGGGAGAAAGAGGAGAAAATAATAGTGTTTATGAGATGAGATGATCGGATGTGTGTGATAATACTTGAAGAAGGTATGTGATGAGATGAGATGATGTGTTTGAGGGGGAGCGTGAGAGATGAGAGTAAGTAATTGTTGTTTTTATGATTTTGTAATGAATGCGATGAAAGAAATGGATGATGGTGTTTGATGAGATGGAAATGATGGATGATGATTGTAGAGAAGCAGAGCGGTGCTATAGAAGAGAGAGAAAATAAAATAAAGAATAGTATATGAGCAGAGATGATCGTTTGAATTCGATGATACTTGTAGGATGGATGGGTGTATGTCATAGCAGTTATATATATATTGGGTTATTCACCTAAGATGTTAGTCGCCAATTTCTTCAAAACCGTTAAAGATATCAATATTCTGTTTTCATTTTTGGAAATGGTGCTAAGAGACTCATACATTAACTTACACAGTTTTTTCCTTTCTTTGTGAATAGCTGAGATATTGGTACTGCACCCGAAGTTGACATAGCCTCCACGTATTATCCTATGGGAAGGAAGCGATCGCAAAGGGCGTTGATATCCAGCTATAAAAGATCAACGGATCCTTGCTAGATGGATAGCTAGTAACCTCTGAATGCTGGTATATTTATTAAAACACAATAGTACGTCTACTTAGCTACAATAATAAAACCTACTACATTCCAAAATGTGGTAGGACAAGATTCTTAGAATCTCGAGGTTGAACGGTTACTTAAATTTTGCAATGATAGCCAGTACCTAAATAGCAGCACTGTCGTTTCCTGATTATTAAAGATAGAAGATCGAGATGTTCTATAAAAAGATCTGACAAGCACCAAATAGCGCCTGCTAATTTATTATAAAAATTAGAAAATAGGACACTCCGTCCTGACACTTCTACATCACGTCACAACTTTCATTCTCACAAAATAAAAAATTTAGAGTATATTTAAAATCAAAATAAAATGTAGTGAGCTTCTTGTCACTATTACCTAGTCTGTTTGACTATAACAATGAGAAATAAAATATTTATCCCACGTTAAATTACATCAATTAACATTTTAGAAATATGTAGTCACACTTGTGGCTCATACTGTACTTGTAGTACTCAAAAATCCTTCACGCAAAACATCTACATTCATTCTCTAAATGATACATTCAATATATTGGTCATCTACACTTAATAATTTCACGTATACGATCTATTCGGATTTACATTCTTATTACTAATCTATACATTAATATTTACAATATATTTACAAAATATTTACAACATTATCGTTAGCTACGCGATAATGGTCTTGACCTCACTGATCCTTCTCGTTAATATCATTCTGCCATTTGAAATAATAACATTTCTACTTCAGTGTCATATCAGGGTTTTACTTTCACTTCCAAAGAGCAAATGTTTAAACCAGTAAAGCTAAAAACTGCTCTTTATCGACAAATCCATTTAATAAGTTTAATAAAAATAAGACTGAGATATATCAGACGATCTACGGTTCCTAACTTCCACGCATCACAATAATTTACTTTAATATTGAACTTTTATATTTATCGCATTTTTCACATATTATACCTCGACAACATAGTCGGAATTCCCTTATACATTCGCATTATACTTCACACTTCCTTAGGAACATCACATTATATTAACCACAAAACACATTCATTTCGAGTACACGCAATAATAATAAATAATCCCATTTCTCTGAATACTCTAGGTATCCACGAAATTCAGTAATTCTACTCATAAAATTCAAATTACAATTCTTCTACCGCTTATACATTCCGCTCCTTTCACCAATACTTAATAAACCTCTTGTATTAACATTCCTCTTCCTTTATTATGCGAATTCTGTCACTACAGTATTTAATAACCTTTCATTATGCAATTTCATTACTCTCTAATGGAACCAATGTTCATAGAACAATCTACTTTATACAAACGGTCTGGATATTCTCGTCTAAACCAAATAAAAATGCGTTACATTCCACTTCATTCTAGTAATCCTGTCTTAATACATTTTATCTTGTGTATTTATTTCCTTTCTTACAACAATTCCTTTCTCTAGTGTTTCATTATATATTTCGATTTTTCCGTACCGTAATATAACGTTGTTATCTGTGTCAATACACCAGATTACTTTAAATAACGCGTTTTTTCTCTTTAAAAAGTCTGGTTTATAAATGCAAGTTCATTGTTGTTCTCAACAGAACCAAACAATAAGTTGTCTCTATACAACTTTAAAAATACATCTCTGCCATGAAATTATTCATCTCTAAGACATGTCAACAATGACATTCTGTTGAGTCGGGTGTCAGAACTAACGCACGTTTAAAACATTCCAATATATCTAGCAAATATTAGTAAAAATCATATAAACTCGCAATGACGAAAAATGACGACTACAAAACCTTAAATACGTCAAAATCCTAATGCCGACGTTCTCAAAACAATTACTTTAACAATTAAACGATCATATCGGTGCTCTACACTCAATTAACATATTAAAATGGTTTAAAATTTAGTCTATCAAATTAGCCACACAAAAACTAGGTCATGTCAAGGATATCTACATTACTGCATGCTAACTACTTAATATTCTTTGGGTGTCTTCTACCTTCTGCCAGAAACAGTTTTCAGAATCCAAATAGGACCTTTCCTTCCCCCACAGCCGTCTCCTCGTTCAGAAGTATGCCAACCAGCTGGGATAACGGTAGCTGTAGTGGTCGTGTGCGGGCTCGTCTGGACTCCACCTGCGCGCTTCCTCTACCTCTCTCGTTCATCAGCCGGGAGCTCGTTCCTTCCATCACCGTCCTGTCCTGGGCTCGAGTCTCGTTGCATCTTCTTATTCTCGGTGTCATTGGCGAGTTCTTCTGGCGAACAGCAAACTCGAAGTTCCCCGTCGAATGGTTGTTGTTTTGTTGTAGCTCGTGGGCATTCCTTTGGATGATTAAGGCAATACCTTGAAGTTTTAGATGCGAAGATGATATTATTTGGTGAATCACGATGTTGAATTCTCACCTGCCTCGAATTCGACCTTGTAAGTTCCTTTATCTTAAAATATCGGTCTCGTCCTAATAAATCTCAAAATATAATTTATGCCATCAGCTTTCATTTACCGTCAGCATTCCATTATTACCGAATATTCTCTTCTATAAGTTATTTCTAATAATTATTAAAATATTTGTGACCGCCAATATATAATATTGCTATTGGTTAAAAAGTGGTCACGTGATGAAACTGTTTCATTTACGCGATCATATCCCTTCTCTGCCACGCGTCAAAGTCACCTTGGGCTCGTGCCATTCCAAAACTGGATTTTCCCGTTTGCCGCCTTCGCTGAACTTGTAATTTCTGGCAGTTTTCAGTGTCTATAAATCTCATTTCTCTCCATGTTAATAAAATAGCGTTTTACATTTCTTCTTATACCCTTGCTATTTATAAACGAAAACTCTTCAAATTTATTCTGGTAATTGCTGTAGTCCTGATACACATCCCTATGCTGTTAGTTTTCATTTCCGGCGCATAGCGTTCGCTCTTCCGCACTTGAGAGCTGTCGGTTCGATTCCCGACCCCTGCCTTCTCTTAGGTCCTTTTAAATTATAGGTTCAGCTCCTCGTTGACCCCATAAATAAAGTATAGAATGTACTTTATTTACTGATCTTCTTCATTTCTTAACAGAACACTAATTTAAATACTTTAGTGTATCTCTGGGACGAATAGCTTCAACTTAGAATGGTTGAAGTTACCCATTAGACGATTTTGTTCCACAGTTACTATTCTATAGCAATTATTTCCATAGGCATGGTCAACTTTAAAGGGTCCCTTCTTCTACGTCTATATGAATTATCGGTAATCTTGCCGTTTTATTCACCGCTGGCTCCTCTCTTTCATTTAAGAGATCTTCGTCTGTGACCTGGTATAGTTCGTTGATGACTATCTGGTTTGAAGTAGAAATATTACTATCTTTTAATTCCGTCTGAAAAATGAAGTTTTTTTTGTACCCCCTTCTTCGAGTCTTTTCCACGATTCTGTCCACTCGTGGAAGAGTGTGGTTCGATTTCTCCTTCAGCTTGATTTTCAGCATCTCTTCTTTCCTTCTTTCTTAGGTCTGCTATGTATTCCTGACTTTCTCTTTCTCTTTCTCTTTCGTCATAGAATTCTCTTACGTTTGCATTATTCCTCCAGCCTCTATTATTGTTAGACTGATGCTGTTGTTGTTGCTGCTGTTGTTGTCTTTGACCATTAAAGTTGTCATCGTTCCAGTTCTTATATCTTCTATAGCCTGGTCTATTTTGGTTAGCATCGCGGTTATAATAACTGTTCCCCTGGATACTGTTATTATTCCGGTGAAATCCTGTTATACGCTGGTTATCGTTCCAATACCTGTTCTGGTATGTCTTCCTTCTCTTCCGTTCCTGTAACTCGGTTCATACCTGTTCTTTCTGAAGTATGGCGTTCTTGTAGGACCTACATTGTTCTTCTGTTTGCTGATTTTGATCTACCTGTATAGTATACACCTCTCTATTTTCAGGCCTTCTCCTAATACTAGGTGTATTGTCGTTTAAACTAGTATGGTCAAGCTGTCTCAGCTGATCTGCAATTCCCTCTAACGTTTTTACGTTGGCTGATATCAAGTGACGTCTTACTTCTGTCGGAAGCGGTCTAGAGATTGCGTGAACCAATTCTCCTTCCGCCAATGGGGGTTGTAAATATTGCAACATTACTAATTGTTTTGTGAAGAAACTAGCGTATCTAGTTGGAGTTGAGAATGCATATTTCTTAGCATATATATATCTGCGCGTATGTCTTGCTGAGGTTCCAAACTCCAAAATCTCTTTTGCAGGGCTTCGGCAAACTGTTCAAAACTAGCACATGTATATCTGAAGGCTCGATACCAAAGATGCGCTTCTTGTTCAAGATACTTCTCCACAACCCTCATCTCTCTATCTTTAGGAATGCGATTATCGTCTAAATAACATTTCATTTCTCGCAGAAATTCTACGGCTGTCACATTACCTACCCCACTAAAACATATGGGCTTGTCATCTTTGTTTTTCAAGAAGACAATACTTTGTGTTGTTCTATTCTCTCTTGAATCATATTATCTTGCTCCGTCTTCATGGTCTCTCCTAATCCGTTCTATATTGGGTCGAAATTCCGCTCCATCTCTGAGTTCTTGACTATACAGACTTTCCCTATCTTCTTCTTCTCGTCTATCTATTTCTTCATTTCTATCTCTTCTACTCTCATGTGTCGTACGTTCTTCTCGCGATTTACTCTCTTGATCTTGAAAGAATCTATGCAAATCTTCCCTTCAATCCTTCCGTATGTCTGTTCTTAAAACTTCGCGATGACCAGTTTATCTAACGCTCACGTTTTTCATCTGTTCATTTAGTGCAGATAGTTTCGAATCCTGACAAGACTTAATTTTCGCAATTTCGGTCGTTACCTCATCTATAGACTTTTTATGTTATCGAGTTCATCTGACCTACCAGTATCTGAATTATTAGTTAATTCTGACATCCGAGTATCGCTAGATTGCTGTACTTCATCAATACGTCTATTTAACTCTTCTCTCAAACTAGACACATCCTTATTAGTATTAAATTCATATTTACCCATATCCTTAAGAACTTTAGCATGCATTTCCTGAATATATTCTCTATTAGATTTAATAACATCTTCTTTCATAACATCAACAGCTTTTACAATACTACTGGTTATATCAATGTTTATACCATCTTCAATCAGTCTTTTCTGATCCTCTAATTGACTTTGTAATTCACAAACAGTTCTATTTAAACCATTCACAATAACATTTAATGCAGCATGTGATTCTGTAATTCTATTATGATGTGTTGTGTTTTCTTGTTTCACTTCATCTAAACTTTTTTGTAGTTTCTCTTTTAGGTTAAAAATGTTTTCTCTATTTTTACCTGTGCAGCTACTACTCTTTTAGTTACCTCTTCTCTTAGTGTACCTAAATCTGTAGAAACCTTATCTATTTTCTCACCACTACTCTTGCTGCTCTTCTGTGCTTCTTCTATTTTAGCTTTAGTTTCTTCTCAGGCCTTTCTACTCTGTTCTTGGGCTAGTCGACTTTTTTCTTGTGCCAATTTACTCATTTCTTGGGATATTCTTCCCTCACTCTGTGCCTTTCTAACGCTTTCTGAATTTCCTCCTGGGCTTTCTCTGCCTTTTCCTGAGCTTTCCGACTTTCTTCCTGAGCTTTCCGACTTTCCTCCTGAGCTTTCCTACTCTCTTCCTGAGCTTTCCTAATTTCGTTTTGTGTCTCTTCCTGAGCTTTCCTACTCTCTTCCTGTGCTTTCCTACTCTCTTCCTGTACTAACCTACATTCCTTTTGTACTTCCTCAATACTTTCCTTAGTGCGTGTTCGTACAAGTGTAAGTTCAGCTTTTAGATCTGATTTTACTGTGTCTACAGATTGTTTTATTTCCTCCTGTGTTTTCTTAGAGTTGTCATGTGTGTATTTATGCAATGTCTCTAAATCTACTGATATTTGAGTTTAGGACTCCTTCAATTGCCCTAACATCTTCTTAATCGAGTCCATATCCTTTGACGACATTCTTATTTCTTGGAGAACTAGGGAAACATCACTACTTACAACAATGTGGATTCCATGAGTGACCACAGTTTTTATAGCATCATTGATTTTTGGAATATTCTAAACTGCGATAGCCTAACCACGTAAAATATATTACCTCTAAAATTACGTCCCTACGTCATCATATACGTTGTAGTAACATCCCGAACATTCTTCTCTAACAATCTTTTAAGTAACCAACAATTTTACTATCACTTTACTTTAAATTACGATGACTAAACATGTCATCAGCTGGTTTACAATATGCCTCAAGCATTACGGTATTCCTCAATAATGGTTACATTAATTCACTTTAATATATACCATAATCGGGATCGGCAAATAAATAATCTTTGCAATAAAAATATTACCCCTTATCTCTGAGTGATCGTTGCTCCTATTGAGCCCACGATTAGATTTTGCCTACACGTGCAAATATCAAATCGATCCCCACGATTTGGGTAACGCCAATTAAATATACTCTTATGCACCCGAAGTTGACATAGCCTCCACCTATTATCCTATGGGATGGAAGGGATCGCACAGGGCGTTGATATCCAGCTATAAAAGATCAACGGATCCTTGCTAGATGGATAGCTAGTAACCTCTGAATGCTGGTATATTTATCAAAACACGATAGTTCGTCTACTTAGCTACAATACTAAAACCTCCTACAATCCAAAATGTGGTAGGAAAAGATTCTTAGAATCTCGAGGGTGAACGGTTACTTAAATTTGCAATGAGCGCCAGTACCTAAATAGCAGCACTGTCGTTTCCTGATTATTAAAAATAGAAGATCGAGATGTTCTATAAAAAGATCTGACAAGCACCAAATAGCGCCTGCTAATTTATTATAAAAATTAGAAAATAGGACACTCCGTCCTGACACATCTACATTCACGTCATTACAACTTTCATTCTCACAAAATTAAAAATATAGAGTATATTTAAATTCAAAGTAAAATGTAGTGAGCTTCTTGTCACTATTACCTAGTCTGTTTGACTATAACAATGAGAAATAAAATATTTCTCCGACGTTAAATTACATCAATTAACATTTTAGAAATATGTAGTCACACTTGTGGCTCTTACTGAACATGTAGTACTCAAAATTCCTTCATGCAAAACATCTACATTCATTCTCTAAATGATACATTCCATATAATGGTTATCTACACTTAAAAATTTCACGTATACGATCTATTCGGAATTACATTCTTATTACTAATCTATACATCAATATTTACAATATATTAACAAAATATTTACAACATTATCGTTAGCTACGCGATAATGGTCTTGATCTCACTGATCCTTCTCGTTAATATCATTCTGTCATTTGAAATAATAACATTTCAATTTCAGTGTCATATCAGGGTTTTACTTTCACTTCCATAGAGCAAATGTTTCAATCAGTAAAGCTAAAAACTGCTCTTTATCGACAAATCCATTTAATAAGTTTAACAAAAATAAGACTGAGTAATATCAGACGATCAACGGTTCCTTACTTGCACGCATTACAATACTTTACTTTAATATTGACCTTTTATATTTATCGCATTTTTCACATATTATACCTCGACAAGATAGTCGGAATTCCCTTATACATTCGCATTATACTTCACACTTCCTTAGGATCATCACATTATATTAACCACAAAACACAAGGTAGCGTCAAAACCTACGCCTTCATATTCATTTCGAGTACACGCGATAATAATAAATAATCCCATTTCTCTGAATACTCTAGGTATCCACGAAATTCAGTAATTCTACTCATAAAGTTCAAATTACAATTCTTCTACCGTTTATACATTCCGCTCCTTTCACCAATACTTAATAAACCTCTTGTATTAACATTCCTGTTCCTTTATTATGCGAATTCTGTCACTACAGTATTTAATAACCTTTCATTATGCGATTTCATTACTCTCTAATGGAACCAAGGTTCATAGAACAATCTACTTTATACAAACGGTCTGGATATTCTCGTCTAAACCAAATAAAAAAATGCGTTACATTCCACTTCATTCTAGTATTCCTGTCTTAATACATTTTTTCTTGTATATTTATTTCCTTTCTTACAAAAATTCCTTTCTCTAGTGTTTCATTATATATTTCGAATTTTCCGTACCGTAATATAACGTTGTTATCTGTGTCAATACATCAGATTACTTTAAATAATGCGTCTCTTCTCTTTAAAAGTCTGGTTTATAAATGCAGTTTCATTGTTGTGCTCAACAGAACCAAACAATAACTTGTTTCTCTATACAACTTTCCAAATACATCTCTGCCATGAAATTATTCATCTCTAAGACAAGTCAACAATGACATTCCGTTTAGTTGGGTGTCAGAACTAACGCACGTTTAAAACATTCCAATATATCTGGCAAATATTAGTAAAAATTAAATAAACTTGCAATGATGAAAAATGACGACTACAAAACCTTAAATACGTCAAAATCCTATGACGACGTTCTCAAAACAATTACTTTAAAAATTAAACGACAATATCGGTGCTCTACACTCAATTAACATATTAAAATGGTTTAAAATTTAGTCTATCAAATTAGCGACACAAAAACTAGGTCATGTCAAGGATATCTACATTACTACATGCTAACTACTTAATATTCGTTGGGTGTCTTTTACCTTCTGCCAGACACAGTTTTCAGAATCCAAATAGGACCTTTCCTTCCCCCGCAGCTGTCTCCTGGTTCATAAGTATGCCAACCAGCTGGGATAACGGTAGCTGTAGTGGTCGTGTGCGGGCTCGTCTGGACTCCACCTGCGCGCTTCCTCTCCCTCTCTCGTTCATCAGCCGGGAGCTCGTTCCTTCGATCACCGTCCTCTCCTGGGCTCGAGTCTCGTTGCATCTCCTTATTCTCGGTGTCATTGGCGAGTTCTTCTGGCGAACAGCAAACTCGAAGTTCCCCGTCGAATGGCTGTTGTTTTTGTTGTAGCTCGTAGGCATTCCTTTGGATGTTTAAGGCAATACCTTGCAGTTGTAGATGCGAAGATGATATTTTTTGGTGAATCATGATGTTGAATCCCCACCTGCCTCGACAAAGCCTAATATGCCAGCTAAGTCACTGCTGAAATCCTCATGTTGCAAGTAGTTAGTTCCCCTTCATGATCTAGTAGCCTTCCATGACAATCGAATAGTATTCCATGTCAAACCTCCTCGTTGACCCCAGATCAAATAACAGTAGGTAATATAAGCCGATCCTGGCGCAGGGGCTATTTGGCAAGATGGCCGCCGCGCGCAACCAGCCCTATGTTATTCTAATAGAGGGGGTAGTCAGAGCTGGCGCAGTGGCTAATGGGCAATATGGCCGCCACACTCTGAGACTGTGTATGACGTCACAGGGAGAGGTCGGCCGTGTAGTTGCTAAATGGAATATTTATAATTATTTATTATTATTATTATTATTATTATTATTATTAGGTAATTATTGATTGATCAAGTACCATTAAGAGCAGTCTTAAATTATCCACTTTAAGGTGAAGTGGTTAGCATTTTTGCATGTCACTGCGGAGCCTGGGTTTCAGTCGTGGCTCTGCCAAGAAATTTAATTTCTAGTCTAATGGTTGGAATGGGGTACACTAAGTCTTGTGAGGCAAAAGTGAGATAAAGCGGGTATAATTCATACCTCAGCCATTATGCCTAACCCAACTTGACCTAACCTAACCTAACCTAACTTAACCTAACCTAACCTAACTTCAAAGTCAGAGCAAAATAATAAGAGCAAATGAAAGAGCACAAATAATAAACTTAGTTATAACCTAACCTAACCTAACCTAACCTAACCTAACTTCAAAGTTAAAGCAAAAAAGTAAGAGCAAATGAGAAAGCACAAATAATAAACTTAGTTATAACCTAACCTAACCTAACATAACCTAACCCACAGAAACCTCATTTAAAGATTTTAGATTTTACATTTTAACATTTTAGATTTTTGATTTTTCATTTTTACATTTTTTAGATTTTACATTTTTGATTTTTTTTTGTATTTTAAATTTTAGTTTTTTAGATTTTACATTTTAAATTTAAGATTTTTTGATTTTAGATTTTACATTTTACATTTTCCAAAAAGAGTAAACTACAAGGTCACATACCTAACCTCACCAAAACTAACTTTACCAAACCTAACTTAAGCTAATCCAAAGGCTAATGCACATACACAAAGCATATATAAGGGCACATGCAACTATCCTTATGCTAGTCCTATAGGCTACTGTACGACATGATCACTACCCCACCTCGTAGGGTTAGGTTAGGTTGAGTTAAGCTACGACCGCCATCTTGGAACTTTATGATCACACCTCGTAGGTTTAGAATAGGTTAGGTTAGGCTAGGTTCAATTAAGCTATGACCACCATCTTGAAAATTTTTTGATCGCACCTCGTAGGTTCAGGTTAAGTTAGGTTAGGTTAGGTTAAGTGAAGCTACGGCCGCCATTTTGGAACTCTTTGATCACACCTTGTAGGTTAGGTTAGGTAAGGCTACGCTAGATTTGGTTAAGTTGCAGCCACCTTTTTGGAACTTTTTGATCACACCTCGTAGGTCAGGTTAGGTTAGGTTAGGCTACGACCGCCATCTTGTTAGGTTAGGCTAGGTTAAGTTAAGTTACGGCTGCCATTTTGTTAGGTTAGGCTAGGTTAAGCACTGCCATCGTTATGTCCAGGCCGCAAGATTCCTCTAGTGACGTCACGCGTAGGGTCGGTACAGCCGCCGTAGCAAGTCAGACGGCTCATTTCACACGCAGTCACTCCAAAGCGAATATAAATTCATATTTATAGGAAAATGTTAATACTGTTTGGAGTTCACTGGCAGTTAGATAAGTAACCACTAAATAGGCCTAATTATCGCTCCGCTAGTTCGAATCCTGCCGTTGTAGCGGGCATTTTACGAGTGAACAAAATGGTACATCGTCTGTGAACTTACTAGGACGTTGACGCACACAGACAGGGCAAACATTGCAACTATTTGAGTACTGTAAATGTTATATCACTAAAAAGAGGCATTGAAACAGTTACTCAAGATGTACCACAACGTCGATAAATCGCATGTGGCTAAACTCGGGATTGAAGGAAGGAAATATTCGAATATTTCATTACACAAAACAATTTGCTGGAACAGTTTGTTAATAAAATAAATCTATGTATGGTATTAGGTCCAAAAATCAAGGCTACTTAACAGAGTATCTTCTCTGAATAAAACCAGTACTTCAGTAAGAAAACAAAACAAATCCCGCCCTATTCCGGATAAAAGAAGTGCAAAAACATAACAGAACATTTTTGTTACACACTACTAGAAAAGAAATGAAAACCTACTGTCTCCATAGCACTTTCTCGAATGAATATCTTTTGTACAAATAACAGATATACCTTGCTGACCCTGCTTCGAATAAACATAATTATGGATAAAAACACTATGTCCCCCTTGGCATCCTGTCAGAAAAATAAGGTTCAAGAACCACTTCTTCGCATAAAATTGTATGTACCAATTCACTGCGGTACTACTTGACTACCAGAAAAATGTGTGGTATAAGGTCCAAAAATCAAGGCTACTTAACAGTGTATCTTCTCTGAATAAAACCACTACTTCAGTAAGAAAACATAACAAATCTCACCCTATTCCAGATAAAAGAAGTGAAAAACATAACATTTTTGTTATACACTACTAGAAAAGAAATGAAAACCTACTGTTTCCATAGCACTTTCTCGAATGAATATCTTTTGTACAAATAACAGATATACCTTGCTGACTCTGCTTCGAATAAACATAATTATGGATAAAAACACTATGTCCCCCTTGGCATCCTGTCAGAAAAATAAGGCTCAAGAACCACTTCTTCGCATAAAATTGTATGTACCAATTCACTGCGGTACTACTTGACTACCAGAAAAATGTATGGTATAAGGTCCAAAAATCAAGGCTACTCAACAGAGTATCTTCTCTGAATAAAACCACTACTTCAGTAATAAAACAAAACAAATCTCACCCTATTCCAGATAAAAGAAGTGAAAAAAACATAACATTTTTGTTATACACTACTAGAAAAGAAATGAAAACCTTCTGTCTCCATAGCACTTTCTCGAATGAATATCTTTTGTACAAATAACAGATATACCTTGCTGACCCTGCTTCGAATAAACGTAATCATGTATAAAAACACTATGTTCCCCTTGGCATCCTGTCAGAAAAATAAGGTTCAAGAACCACTTCTTCGCATGAAATTGTATGTACTGTACCGTACCAATTCACTGCGGTCCTACTTGACAACCAGAAAAATGTATGGTATAAGGACGAAAAATCAAGGCTACATAACAAAGGATCTTCTCTTTTCAATAACTAATCAGAGCAGCTCAAAAAGTCAATGCACACCTCAAAAACTAATCTGCGCAGCTCAAAAAGTCAATGCGCACCTCAAAAAACTAATCTGTGAAGCTCAAAAAACTAATCTGCGCAGCTCAGAACATTTTTGTTATACACAACTAAAAAAACCTGAAAAGCTACTGTCTCTATAGCACTTTCTCGAATGAATATCTTAACACATGTATAAAGTGTGGAACCATTTAGAATATCCTAATCTAAGTGTCATAATTTCAGTCATTATTAAGCTACTGTTGTGATATCAGCACTAGATGTTAACCTCTTATGGTGTAAGCTACAGTACAGAAAGTTAATAACTAATGTAGCCTCGTACCAAGTTAGGTGTGAACGATAATATAATGAGATTCAACTTACAATATTATTTACAGGTAATCACACCAAAAAATCTCTGTCCTAAAATGTAGACCTATGTATATATGATCTCAAGGGAAACTACTCATAATTTGTAGATCACAAGTTTATCATTCTTTATCTGATCAATTCTAATCGTCACTATTCACCACTTTAAGGTTAAATGCCTGAGAAAACCCAACATCACTCTAGGCTATTCAACAAATCACATTCTAAACTACTTCTGGCTCATGATATGATGCACAACGTAACCAATCTCTAACTGTAATCAATGCACAGAACACCTCTTGTGTGACCTAAACAGAGCCTAACCTAACAGCACACATATTCAATTACTCAATCTAACTTGGCTATTGCATCAGGAATTTACCATGGATTGTAATCTAGAAATCAGGTAGATAGGTTGCTAACAATCCCATTAATGTAAATACAGCAGCCTACATAAATGCTACCACATGAAAATTATGTTCACTTGAGGTTGAACGGGACACATCTTGGATAGACTTCAAACTATGCTGAATAATACCGTACTAATAATAACTTGTCTGATTTACATAAGTAAGCCCTAACATGTAATTTAACCTCAGCATTTACATGTTAGAAATCTTTCCAGTCCTAGCATAGGCTGACATTTAGAACTTCATACTATAATATTGAAACCATATTATTAACTTATAAATTACCATCAAGACGAGTAGCCTAGGCCTAAAGGTAGCACTTATCTCCCGAAGTATCTTACTTTCAGGGAAATGTTTAACACACACTCTCGTCTTCCCTGTAATGTGCAAATCTTTTCTAGGACTTTTAAGTATTCATTGCTTTCTTAAATTTTCGTCGGTGGGGATGGAAAAACAAGGCATATAACCTAATTATCTCCATCATAATAGCCTAGTTGTTTTTGCACCCGGTATCACAACTACGTTTTGTCATTCCAGGGACCATGGAAGGAATAATTGTTTCAATGAATAAATATAATTGTATTACCGGTGCCGTACCATCCAAAAAACCTGCATTAGTCGAAAATAAGCGATGTAAAGCTCCTAACTGAACCATAACCTTAATAAGTGTGGTGGCAAACATGCAACTCAAACATTTTATAGATATAGGCTAATTACCTACCTACGAAATGAACATTTGCCTCAGAAAACAAACAGAGTACCGTAATCCTCATTCTGGATGACGTAAGTAGTAGCGTTCTTACGTATTGCTTTTAACTCGGACACTAACTAAATTGTATAAGCAACACAGCACAAACCACTCACAGTTAAGCATAATGGTCGTTACCCATCCACCCTAAGCGATCAGCTGATCACATGGTAATGGCCGCTGCCTGATGGCCTGTACATTACGATGGCAGAGGGTTAAGTTAAGCTACGGCCGCCATCTTGTGTAGAGGAATGTGGAGGTGAAGGGTGTAGAACCGGCCAAAACACACTACTGCACAGTTTTTGTCCTAGGCACCTACAATTTATTTTTGTGGTAGAGGGGGTATAGGTCTTTCATTTACGTTAAACAAACTTTTTTGTAAAATTCTTAGTTTCCAAAATATAGGCAATTTTGAAAATTGACCTTTTATTGGAAAAATTGAAAGTGTTAAGTTTTATTCTAACGTTAAAGGACTTAGAGAAAATGTGTTTGAGTCTATATACGACTTTTTAGAATGATTAGTTTTCAAAATATCGTCTACTTTCAAAATTGAACCTTTTTGGATTTTGTCCCAGAGACCTGTGACTTGATTTTTTGGGTAGAGGGGGTAAATACCTGTCATTTATGTCAAACACTTCGTTTTGTAAATTTCATAGTTTAAAAAATATAGCCCATTTT
Organism: Meconema thalassinum; assembly: GCA_946902985.2. NCBI lineage: Eukaryota > Metazoa > Arthropoda > Insecta > Orthoptera > Tettigoniidae > Meconema > Meconema thalassinum. The sequence continues at coordinate 891,593,585 of OX336389.2, forward strand.
TTTAAATGAACATTTTTTGGAAAACTGTCAAAAATTCCATGATTTGTTCTAACGATTAAGGACATAAAAGCCATTGGTTTGAGTCTATATATGACTTTTTAGGTTGATTAGTTTTCAAAATATAGCCTACTTTCCAAATATTTTTGGAACAATTTACAGAATACAATATTTTTTGACTGAAAGTGGGATTGATTTAGGTGTTGTAGTTAGCATATGATTTTATATGATTTTTAGATTAAACATATAGCCGACTGTCCCAATTTACCTTTTTTGAAAAATTTGAAATTTATAATGTTTTTGACTAGGCGTGGAATGGAGTTGAGATGCAATCATTAACCTTAGAGTAAGTAGTTTGAATTCTTGGAATTTTAGTGTGTTGTTGTTGCTTACAAACATCGCGGTAAGCATTATGCTAACATAAAAAGGGTTGAGATACTTTCCAAGAACAAGAGAAATATCCTCTAAATACATTGACAAATATAACTTGTCAAATAAGCCATTACAAATAGGGTACCACAAAATAACTTGTCAAATAAGCCATTACAAATAGGGTACCACTTTTACACCCCCACTTTTTGCACCCACTTTTGCACCCACTTTGCACCCACTTTGCACCCACTTTGCATTCACTTTTCACTCACTTTTACACCTATTTTGCACACACTTTTCACCCGAACTTTACATCATCTGACATAATAAAAATAGGCATGGTTGTTGTCGAGACCGAGATAAGAGCGGGGGTAATGAATTTATAGTGATAGGATCGGAAAACCCATTATCACTTCAGTAGTGACATCGAGCAAAAATTAAAAAAAAAATCGTGTTTCTGACAGAGAGGGATAGACATAGTTATAAGAGTTGAGAGTCGATAATTAATCTAAAAGTACTCTGGAATTCATGGAATCTTAGTGTGTTGTTGTTGTTGCTTACAAACAGGTATGGTCACGTCAGGTGAGGTTAGCTAGGATTAGATTAAAACATTTCTGGATTTTGTCCCAGATATATTTGTATTAAACGATAAAGCAAACCCGCTGTGTGTATTGTCAGTGGATATGAGCAAATGTGTTCATTATTGGAATGTTTACTAGCAGTTGAGTGGGTTGTCATATCGAGCGGTAGGTAGTATGCTGGTAGTTGAGTAATTTTTGATATCGACCGCTAGATAGCATGCTGATCGTTCAGTAATGATATAGAGCCCTAGGTACCATGCTGTCGTTCAGGTAGTTCTCATAGTGTGCCCTTTTAGCAAGAAATATGCAAATCACAGTATGCCAGCAATGCTCAATTCGGGATTTCGGGGTTGTAGTATGTTCTCCCACTCTGTGACTTACACATTTTGGATTAAATAGAGGATACACTTGCAAAAATAACAACAAAATCAACTCCTATTTAAAAACATTAAATTAACCAAAAATTATGGCGCTACAAACAAAATAAACAATTAAATTACTGACCAATAATCTTCTACTTGTTCCAAATGAACAAGGAATAATATAAGAATTAAACAAATATTGTATTAAACACATGGTTTCCTTTAAAACCAACAATTCATAATTATTTTTACTTCCATAAAGTATCTATCTTAAAGTTCCATATAACTACGAGCTCCTTTTGCTCGATATTTTCCCACTAATAATGGTGTCATTCTTCTTGTACACCTCAAATACTGTTTTTATATTTTCTTATCATCAAAACAAATATATAATTACATTTAAAGTACATGTTAACTCTTTACTTAAATATTTGGGCACTTCACATGTTTTCAGCATTTACCATCCCTTTCAAGTTTTACAAATTCACCATAGTTATCGGGAAAATACTTGTGTACTCCAGAGTTATAAAGATTACTTGACAAAGTCAAAAACTATGATTACTCCCGGAACCTAGTTATCTTCATTTAACTCGTGGAATCCTACTTCCATACAACATTACAATAGGGATTGTTATTTATTTTATTTGTCTTATAAGACCATTATCACATAAGAAAACTACGATCTGAACTTGCAAGCGATAATTCCATCTACAAGGACCTCGGTTCAAAGCCCGGGTCATTAACAACTCTAAACACTCACGGTGTATTCATTCCTTCTTACAGACGGCCTTCGCCAACCCTCATGCTATGAAGGTCAGGCCGTTATACTCGAGCGAGATTTATGGCTGGGAGGGTGGCTCCCTGTCTAGCCTACGGTTGGAGCTCTCTTCAATGCTTTTAAAACAAACCTTCCTTTCTTTCAGTTCTATGGAGAGACCGGGCATTTAACTTCACTTATTTCCTTTCAACAATATTATTTGGCTCATAAACCACTTTCGTAACCTTGGCATTTATTAATTATAAAGGGTCCTCATTGATTGGGAAGAGTAATACACATTTTACGTCGAATAATTAGGGGCTTCAACAACAAGAGGATTCTAGGTTCGAATCTCCTAACATGCCTCGGGAACCATTTCCACATTGGAGGACTTATACAAAATGCGATTTAGGGTCAGCCGTAGCCTACATGACCTACGCTCAATAATACCATACATTAGCTCCCTTTTCAATAACACACACATGGCCTCGTGATCTATGTCACTATTGGAGGACTTACAACATATCTCAATTCACTGCAATCAACTACCCTTCATAAGTAATTTACCAAGTACTTTTAACTTTTACGCATTCCTAGCGTGACATTTTATTTTAATTGCGCTCCATTGCGCTATACTTTATTTTTAAGCCTAGTGTCTTCCAAAGAACTGATAAATTCCATATTAACAATTGATACATATCTCAATTTTTATATTAATCTTTTCCTTTGACAATAATTGCTCTATTTTAATAACATGCATTAATATCATGTCTTGTACTTTTATTAAGGCTCCAACGCTCTTACTTTCATATTATTCAGTTTAATCTCTATTTATATTTCCTTTATATTATTATTATTATTATTAATCTGCTTGCTTTTATAACATTCGTCAAATACACTGACGTTTTATTCATACGTTTCCTCTACAGGATTTATTCTTTCACATAATTATTTATAATTTCTCAAAATTCTATTTTTGTTCAGACCGCGTTCTTATTCTGTATTTAGTGATTTAGAAACATCCCTTTTACTCAAAAAAAAACTCCGGTGGATTTGTACACAATCATTTCCCGACACCAAATCATAATGAAAATCTTTACTCACATGTTTAAGGCCGTTTCTTGACCCTTCTCCTCGTGCAATGCGTCATTTTGGCCCACTTTTTTTAAATTACTCCATCGTGTACAAATTCATTGCATGTACAGACATATCTTGACACATATTTAACACGTATACATTTAACACTAATAACATTTTAAATACACTGGTGTATCCGTTTAGAACGCACAATAAAAACACTGAAAATATATTACTTTTAACACAAAATCTTGATATATTTATACTTCACGAATTTTGATCACTAGACCGCTATTAAAGCCTTTCACACGTGACCTCTTGATCTCCCGTCTCCAAGGGTGAAATTTAGTAATGTCGGCTTCCTATCCTCTCTGAATGTGAAAGTCTCGAAATATCTACTTCCTCCCTGCAATAGCACTCCTTCGAATCCCGTTCTTGACGATCTGCTATTTCTCTGACACGAACGGCTCCCCTTTTAGATCCTTTTTATTGATCTTAGCGAAAGTCTGTTCTGTTCACGGTCCCCTCGATAATTTATCAGTGACCTATAGATTTTTAGCGACTAATACTTCTTGCGCCTTAGTGCTTTTGAATAGTTCGTCTGCTTTCTTGAAACGATGTCTATAGTTTCCTGTCTTCTCCTTTGCTTATTCGGTTCTCGCACTTCTAATCTTCGAGAATACTAACGAACCTTATTTTCTCTGTCCCTGCTCGGGTTCTTTAAATTATATAAACTGTTTATCTCGCTGTTCCAGTACTTCCGTACGTTATGATACTTTAGGTCGTTCACTTAAAGACCTATCGCCCTGAGTCCTAAGTTCGCAGCCTGCTCTGACTGTATTTTATGAACTTTTCACTGTAAACTTTTATACTGTCGGACCTAAATCCTGTAACTAGGATTTTCCTAATTTTTTCAACACGGCGATACTGTAATTTTACTTCTTTACAAATCCTTACGGAGGCACGTAAATTATTGATACCGCGATGCCCGTGGCTATCGGATATTCTTCATTCGATGTGATACAGCGTTTTTCCCCTCAAGGAAAGCTGGTATACTCTCTTCGGTGTGTTTCAGCGTGACACCCCACCCGGACTATCTGAATTCGATGTCTGATGAAGCAGAGTGACGCCCCCTCACGGACTGTCGGAATACTGCCTGTACTGATGCAAAGTGACGCCCTCCTGGGCTATCGGAAACTGCATGCGGTGTGATACAGAGTGACGCCCCCTCACGGGCTGTCAGGGTAACTGCATGATGCGTAGTGACGCCCCCCTGGGCTCTTGAATACTGCGTGGTTATGATGCTCCAGCGTCACGTCCCCTGGACGGACTAGTAACTGCATGTCTGGTCTGGCTCTGCCAGGAGTTTTATACACTTTAGTCACAAAAAGATAAAACTCTAGTCCTTTTCGTGACCAACTTTTGAAATAATTGTCGTACAATTTTAAAAATTATATCTTCAGAAAGCTCGTCTTCCAAACGTCAAATAATCTCATTGCGCATAAGAATCGATCGTGCATTTCGGAGATATTAATTAATTTGTAGTCTTCAGCTGCGTGGGTGTTGCTGTTCATTTTTAATATTCCCCACTCCTCTGGTATCAGTGAATCCCCAATGACGTATACTGCGTTTGCAGTTTTTTCCTGTGCAATTATTACAAGGTTTTTCTTTACACAAAAATCTCTAATCCGAAATGATTCACAGTCCAGTGATTATTTACTTATTTTTATTCCTGCAAATGGGTTAAATTTAATTATTCTTCTTCTGGCACGTCGGCGGTGTTGCCGTTTTCCTGCAAGCTAAGCGGAATTTCCGAGTCACGCTTCTCTGTCTCACAGTAAAAAATTTCCACTCGCTCTATTAATATCCATGACCCGCTCCTCTCAAGGAGTCAAGAGGCATGATCTCATCTCCTGAACACCTGGTCCTCGTTGCTTGCACAACGTTAGGCTAGAATCCTGGCTTGAAATTTCTCTATGTTACATTAGAAACTGTATGTTTCTTTCATTTCTACCCCAAATACATGGATTCGACCCCTTTTGAGCCAATGGTACATGGGTTCATCTCACCCCTCCTTAGGTAAATAAATTTTCGAAAAAATTTGAGGAAATTTATTTCAATTAATCTTATCTTTCTTTATTCGTCGAAGCCATCATAACGTTATCTGTACCTTCTGTTTCTTTTATTTCTTTAAAGTTCCCTTCTTCTCTGGCTTGTCTTTGGGTCTTTTTAAAGGTCCCATTCATTCATTCCCCCATAGTGGACGTCTCCACTCAGGGTCATAAATTTCTTGTCACGTTCGGGTGTTTACAATTCTCCCTTAGCCTGGCGCATGCTCTCCAAACTTGAGTCAAACCGTTTTGTTTCTTTTCTCTATATAAGACAGACTTTCTGCCTGTCTGTTCTCTTCTCCTCATTACGTATTGTCAACCTAATGACCTTCTTTTAATTACCTTGCGGGTGCAAATGGCTTTACCCGTCACTTCATCATTATTGTACTCAGACTTCAAGTCTGTAACATTTCATTTGTTTTTTTTAAGAGCTCGGTCTAACCTCACCTGACTCTCTCTGGTTTTCTTCCAACTTCCTCATCTCTTTTTGAGATGGTATTTCAAACAAAATTATTTTATTCCTCTTATTCTTTAACGGTTGCATATGGCTTAACCCGTCGGTTACATTGGAATAATCTTTTCCCTTCATCTCACATCGAGATGGCATTTCCAAAGAGTATTTCTTTTTTCGACTCTTCCAATTCTTTAGATCCTTCAGATCTCCCTTCTTTCTCCTCTTTTTATCCTTCCCTTTCTTTTTACGAAGTTTCCAACTGAAATATGCCTGAGCGTCCTCTTCCTCCAAGGCATTGTACGTCGTATCTCCTCCTTTCCTGGTTTCCATGGGGTATCTATTTTCTTGTAAACCGACTACCAATTGTGGTTTTCCTCTTTCCTGATTTTCTTCAAAGGTATCTCCTTCCCTCTTTTCATTATTTCCAACAATCTCATCTTTTCCTTTGAGGTTTTCTTGGCTCTTGTTGGCATCTTTCTCCATTTCTCTCGTCTTTCTTTGGCAATCCTGGCATTTTATCATTAACTCAAGGATCTGTGCCTTCAATTTTTCTTCTTCTTTTAATGCCCTTTTATATTCCTTATCCTGAATTTCTTCTAAGTTCTCCTTTTCAATTTCTATGACATCTTGATCCTCTGTTTCTATCGGTGCTTCGACGATAGTTTCTATTATTGTTTCATTTACTTTCTCCATTTCTTCAGGAATTACTATTTCCGTTTCTCCAATCTTCAATTCTTTTGTTATCTCCTGTTCTGAGATTATTTCTTGCTCTTCCAGCTTAACCTTTTCATCCAAATGATTTTCTTCACTTTGCAGCTCATTTTCATTTCGGCTATCCTCCTGGTCTGGAATTCCCATTTCCTCTTGAGTTTCCATTTGTTCTTCCGGAAGGATCTCCAAGCTTTTATTAGTTTCTACTGGAGTCATTACGATTTCTACTTCTGGTTCTTCTTCTCTAATCTCAATTTTGGGCTCTTCCGGCACTGCTACTTCTTTTTCTTCTTCAATTTCTACTTGTTTTTCATTTTCAGCTTGGGCAACGACTTCATTGTACTGATAGTTCTTTTCTTTCACTTTGAAGTCTTCTGCAAATATGTATTCATCATATCTCTTCTGGGCAGTCTCTAATATTTCTTGATATTCCCGGATCTTAATTTCTCTCAATTCAGCTAACTCCTGAATGGTTAGTAGATCTTTGTCATCCAATATTTCGCGTATATGATATATCATCTTCCTGTGCTTATTTCTCACTTGATCCATTTGTTCTTTGACGCCCTTCCTTCTATCCACTTCTTCGTATTTAAACGATGATTGAATATTCTCCCATTTCTTTCTTATTTCATCCAGCTTTCCATATATTTCCTGTATTTCGTTTACAACTTTTTTCTGCTCTGTCCAGCAACTTAATTCAATCAATCCCTCCTGATCCAATCTTCCTACGAATTTCCGTCTTATTGCTTTCATATCTACTGCAACGTGAATATATAATTCCTTTACTTCTTGTTCAGATACCTTGCCTAATTTTCCCCTTAACTCACTAAGGATTTTAACTACACTATCCCTTTTTCGTAGAATATTCAGTAATTGCTCATCAATTTCTTCAAATTCTTTGGGCCCTAGTCCTAAATGCATCTTCCCAAATTTCTCTATCGATTCATCATATTTCTGACGTACCTATTCAATCATTTCTTCGTACATCTCTATATCCCTCAACGAAGCCAATTCTATATTCTCCTGAGGTGGAGTATTAAGACTATCATTCTTTTCGCTTTCGCTTTCCGAGCCTACTTGAACCTGCATTTCTACGTGAGATTTTGAATTTTCTTTACTATTGTTATCCTCTGTACTAATTATATTCTCCCTTGGAATCGGTTTACAATTTTCTTTTTCCTTTTGGAGCTCTAAAGGCTCACTTGTTACCCTGTTGTCTGTAGACATGTTACCTTCTCTTCGTGTAACTATGTCTCCAGGTGCACGCATGCTTTCTACAGAAACCTTTACAATTTCCTTACTTGGGTACTCTTTATCACCTGTAGTTTTACATTTATCTGGACTCTCTACCCTTACATCTTCCGAGAGCCTCCGCCTCTCTTCACTTAATGACATCATATTAGAATACAGTGGACTACTCATGCCACATCGCCAAAACATGCTTGAGAGATGGTAACTGAACCATTGTGTCCCAATTTCTTCAAAAATTTCACTTTGGTACGAGTTTTTACTACAACGTACCCTTTTGATATCTTTATTCAATCTCAGTAACCTTTATGGAAGTGTTTAAAATTCAAAATTTCGAAAAACCATTTAAAAAACAAAAATGAAAATTTTGATTTTTCGAGAAAACTCGGGTTTTCCCTAGGAAAACTCATCCCTGCGTACTGGGCGCCATGAAATAATGGAGGTTTAGAAGCCCCACGTTGAAGCCACAAAAACAAATTAATACTACTCCGGTTCCAAATGAACACGGAGTCCATCAGATAACACAAATGTTATTTCAAATAGGTGGGTTCCTATGAACCACCAACTCATAACGTATTTTTACTTCCATAAAGTATCTATTTTAAAGTTCCATATAACTACGAGCTCCTTTTGCTCGATATTTTCCCACTAATAATGGTGTCATTCTTCTTGTACACCTCAAATACTGTTTTTATATTTTCTTATCATCAAAACAAATATATAATTACATTTAAAGTACATGTTAACTCTTTACTTAAATATTTGGGCACTTCACATGTTTTCAGCATTTACCATCCCTTTCAAGTTTTACAAATTCACCATAGTTATCGGGAAAATACTTGTGTACTCCAGAGTTATAAAGATTACTTGACAAAGTCAAAAACTATGATTACTCCCGGAACCTAGTTATCTTCATTTAACTCGTGGAATCCTACTTCCATACAACATTACAATAGGGATTGTTATTTATTTTATTTGTCTTATAAGACCATTATCACATAAGAAAACTACGATCTGAACTTGCAAGCGATAATTCCATCTACAAGGACCTCGGTTCAAAGCCCGGGTCATTAACAACTCTAAACACTCACGGTGTATTCATTCCTTCTTACAGACGGCCTTCGCCAACCCTCATGCTATGAAGGTCAGGCCGTTATACTCGAGCGAGATTTATGGCTGGGAGGGTGGCTCCCTGTCTAGCCTACGGTTGGAGCTCTCTTCAATGCTTTTAAAACAAACCTTCCTTTCTTTCAGTTCTATGGAGAGACCGGGCATTTAACTTCACTTATTTCCTTTCAACAATATTATTTGGCTCATAAACCACTTTCGTAACCTTGGCATTTATTAATTATAAAGGGTCCTCATTGATTGGGAAGAGTAATACACATTTTACGACGAATAATTAGGGGCTTCAACAACAAGAGGATTCTAGGTTCGAATCTCTTAACATGCCTCGGGAACCATTTCCACATTGGAGGACTTATACAAAATGCGATTTAGGGTCAGCCGTAGCCTACATGACCTACGCTCAATAATACCATACATTAGCTCCCTTTTCAATAACACACACATGGCCTCGTGATCTATGTCACTATTGGAGGACTTACAACATATCTCAATTCACTGCAATCAACTACCCTTCATAAGTAATTTACCAAGTACTTTTAACTTTTACGCATTCCTAGCGTGACATTTTATTTTAATTGCGCTCCATTGCGCTATACTTTATTTTTAAGCCTAGTGTCTTCCAAAGAACTGATAAATTCCATATTAACAATTGATACATATTTCAATTTTTATATTAATCTTTCCCTTTGACAATAATTGCTCTATTTTAATAACATGCATTAATATCATGTCTTGTACTTTTATTAAGGCTCCAACGCTCTTACTTTCATATTATTCAGTTTAATCTCTATTTATATTTCCTTTATATTATTATTATTATTATTATTAATCTGCTTGCTTTTATAACATTCGTCAAATACACTGACGTTTTATTCATACGTTTCCTCTACAGGATTTATTCTTTCACATAATTATTTATAATTTCTCAAAATTCTATTTTTGTTCAGACCGCGTTCTTATTCTGTATTTAGTTATTTAGAAACATTCCTTTTACTCAAAAAAAAACTCCAGTGGATTTGTACACAATCATTTCCCGACACCAAAACATAATGAAAATCTTTACTCACATGTTTAAGGTCGTTTCTTGACCCTTCTCCTCGTGCAATGCGTCATTTTGGCCCACTTTTTTTAAATTACTCCATCGTGTACAAATTCATTGCATGTACAGACATATCTTGACACATATTTAACACGTATACATTTAACACTAATAACATTTTAAATACACTGGTGTATCCGTTTAGAACACACAATAAAAACACTGAAAATATATTACTTTTAACACAAAATCTTGATATATTTACACTTCACGAATTTTGATCACTAGACCGCTATTAAAGCCTATCACACGTGACCTCTTGATCTCCCGTCTCCAAGGGTGAAATTTAGTAATGTCGGCTTCCTATCCTCTCTGAATGTGAAAGTCTCGAAACATCTACTTCCTCCCTGCAATAGCACTCCTTCGAATCCCGTTCTTGACGATCTGCTATTTCTCTGACACGAACGGCTCCCCTTTTAGATCCTTTTTATTGATCTTAGCGAAAGTCTGTTCTGTTCACGGTCCCCTCGATAATTTATCAGTGACCTATAGATTTTTAGCGACTAATACTTCTTGCGCCTTAGTGCTTTTGAATAGTTCGTCTGCTTTCTTGAAACGATGTCTATAGTTTCCTGTCTTCTCCTTTGCTTATTCGGTTCTCGCACTTCTAATCTTCGAGAATACTAACGAACCTTATTTTCTCTGTCCCTGCTCGGGTTCTTTAAATTATATAAACTGTTTATCTCGCTGTTCCAGTACTTCCGTACGTTATGATACTTTTGGTCGTTCACTTAAAGACCTATCGCCCTGAGTCCTAAGTTCGCAGCCTGCTCTGACTGTATTTTATGAACTTTTCACTGTAAGCTTTTATACTGTCGGACCTAAATCCTGTAACTAGGATTTTCCTAATTTTTTCAACACGGCGATACTGTAATTTTACTTCTTTACAAATCCTTACGGAGGCACGTAAATTATTGATACCGCGATGCCCGTGGCTATCGGATATTCTTCATTCGATGTGATACAGCGTTTTTCCCCTCAAGGAAAGCTGGTATACTCTCTTCGGTGTGTTTCAGCGTGACACCCCACCCGGACTATCTGAATTCGATGTCTGATGAAGCAGAGTGACGCCCCCTCACAGACTGTCGGAATACTGCCTGTACTGATGCAAAGTGACGCCCTCCTGGGCTATCGGAAACTGCATGCGGTGTGATACAGAGTGACGCCCCCTCACGGGCTGTCAGAGTAACTGCATGATGCGTAGTGACGCCCCCCTGGGCTCTTGAATACTGCGTGGTTATGATGCTCCAGCGTCACGTCCCCTGGACGGACTAGTAACTGCATGTCTGGTCTGGCTCTGCCAGGAGTTTTATACACTTTAGTCACAAAAAGATAAAACTCTAGTCCTTTTCGTGACCAACTTTTGAAATAATTGTCGTACAATTTTAAAAATTATATCTTCAGAAAGCTCGTCTTCCAAACGTCAAATAATCTCATTGCGCATAAGAATCGATCGTGCATTTCGGAGATATTAATTAATTTGTAGTCTTCAGCTGCGTGGGTGTTGCTGTTCATTTTTAATATTCCCCACTCCTCTGGTATCAGTGAATCCCCAATGACGTATACTGCGTTTGCAGTTTTTTCCTGTGCAATTATTACAAGGGTTTTCTTTACACAAAAATCTCTAATCCGAAATGATTCACAGTCCAGTGATTATTTACTTATTTTTATTCCTGCAAATGGGTTAAATTTAATTATTCTTCTTCTGGCACGTCGGCGGTGTTGCCGTTTTCCTGCAAGCTAAGCGGGATTTCCGAGTCACGCTTCTCTGTCTCACAGTAAAAATTTTCCACTCGCTCTATTAATATCCATGACCCGCTCCTCTCAAGGAGTCAAGAGGCATGATCTCATCTCCTGAACACCTGGTCCTCGTTGCTTGCACAACGTTAGGCTAGAATCCTGGCTTGAAATTTCTCTATGATATATTAGAAACTGTATGTTTCTTTCATTTCTTCCCCAAATACATGGATTCGACCCCTTTTGAGCCAATGGTACATGGGTTCAATAGTCACCGCTAGATAGCGGAAACATACTTTGTGTGTCGCATGAGGCTATTTTACAAAGTTTTATTGCGTGAAAAACGTACTCGTATAAGCTGTGTATATACATTTAATATACAAATATCCATTAAGTGTTTAGAACTTACATGTATAGGGAATATAGAGGTCCTTAGCAAAAGAGAGTGACTAACATATGAGTGTAAAGCCTTTTGATATGCAGTAAGTACCTGATAACCTTCAGTAGGGTGTAAGAATATTTTCAGTTGACTACTACATTTAACAGTGATCACATTGTGAAAGATCGTCTCACCCACTAGGCTCTAGCCGTGTACTACGTGGTAAGTAGCTGTTGGTCTTGATTAGGTTATATAAGAGGTCTCTTAGCAGGAATACAATCAGTTGATTACTACCTTTTGCAGTGTTCACATCGTGAAAGTCCGTCTCACTGACCAGCCTACAGACTTGTGATACGCAGTAAGCAGCTGTTTGCAGAAATCAACACCCATGATGGAAGAAACCATGCCTAGCTATATGTGTAAAGAGCGTGGAAAGACTTTTCTTCCGGACTATCATAGAAAGCGTCATGAAGTATCGTGAGGTGAGTTTCATGAGTGCAAAACTTGTGGTAGTAAATTCAACAATGTCTACAACGGACGTCGTCATGAGGAATGTTGTAATATTGTGTCAGCAGCTAAAAGTCAAAAAACTGAGCCTACAAAACATTACCTGCTTTCAATGGTTCCTGACAAAAATGGACTTACTGAATATGAAACGTCTTTTCAAGGTGGTCTTAAATCCTATTTTATACGCTGTGATACGTGTAAGGATTTAAATTCACACCTTAAAGAGTTCAAACAGCAAATAATACAAGCTATGGAGAAAGAACTAGCAATGCACAAGTCAATCAAAGTTAATCTTGTGGCTGAATGTAGATTCAGTCATACGTCTACGAATGAAATTACAGATCGTGCTTTTAAAACACGAAATCAGGCCCTATTTTTGGAAACAGACTTAAGTATTTTCTTGGAAACACAATTTAAAAAGTTAACTACGGAGATGGAAGAATGTGAGCTAAAGGGCAGTAATTAAGCTTTGTTAGCAGTGGAAGGAGTGCGATTGAAAATAAATAAGTACAATCCCTTGCGTGGTAGCACATATATTCCATTACCAACAGCTATACAAGCAAGAAAAGCCTGCATTAATCCTGAAAATTTGAAAGATGAAAAGTGTTTTATGTATGCTATTTTAGCAAAACTGGTTAAAAAGGATGCTCAACGCATTAGTAAATACAAGGATCTGGAAAATAAGTATGATTTTTCAGTAATATCTTTTCCTACATCGCTAGCTGACATCGCCAAATTTGAGAAAGCCAACGGCATATCCATCGATGTATTTGGACTGGAAGAAGACAACAAACTGTTTCCTCTAAAGGTTGTGGATCAAGAGTTACAAGACCATCGTGACCTCCTTCTGCAAAGTTCTTCATCCGGACAGAACCACTACGCCTTTATCAAAGATTTTGATAAACTAGTAGGACATCAGATTACCCGCCATGGGCATAAGATATATACGTGTAAACGGTGTTTTACTCACTTTGATAATCAATATGGGCAACAAGGAATGGAAAAATTAAAAGAACATAGAGTTTGTGTGTCCAGCATGACATTGCTAGGGTTGAAATGCCTATTAAAACCCAATTGTGAAATTCGTAAATGTGGAAAAAATGCTTAGAATACCTTACGTTATCTATGCAGATTTTGAAAGTATACTGTTACCCTATCAAACATGTCTACCTAATCCTGAGGCAAGTTATACAGTGCCATACCAGAGTCATGTTCCTATGAGCTTTGGTATATATGTTAAACCCTCACCAGCTGTGGAACACATAAAGACAAACCTTCCGAGCCAACCGATTATTTATCGTGGACCTGACGCTGCAGAAAAGTTTATGGACTGTTTGATCTCAATAGCTAATGAAATTGATCGTCTTTACAGCTTAAATGTTCCAAAGGCTTTAACTGAGCATCAAGAAGCAGAGTTACAATCTTCTGAAACCTGTTATTTGTGTCATAAATCATTTACCAAAGAGGACTGGAAAGTTCGAGACCATTGTCATATTACAGGGGAATACCGTGGAAGTACTCATAATAACTGTAATTTGAGGTGTAAAACACGTAACCCAGTTCCGGTATTTCTACATAATATGAGTGGCTACGACGCAAATTTCATTGTAAAGCAATTGGGGTGTACTACTGAGAGAGTGGACGTTATCCCTAACTCCAAAGAAAAGTACATCTCTTTCCCCAAATATGTTGGAAATGTTAAGCTTCGATTTGTGGACACGTTTTGGTTAATGCCAAGTAGTTTGGAAAACTTCGTTTCCAACTTAACATCATACCCTGAAACAGACAAGTACGTTGGAAAAGAAAATGTAATGCTCATGACTCGTAAAGGGGTATTTTGTTATGACTACATTGACTCATGGGAAAAGTTAAGTGAAACGTATTTACCTCCAAAAGAGGTATTCTTTAACAAATTAAGTCAAGAAGATGTTAGTCAAGAAGACTATGAACATGCCAAAAATATCTGGAATCAGTTCAACATTAAAACTCTAGGGGAATATAGTGACCTCTACCTAACTTCAGATGTACTCCTTCTTGCAGACAGCTTTGAAACGTTTAGAAACAAAACACTAGAAACAAACCAAGTGGATGCTGCACACTTTTCACTTCGCCTGGTTTAAGTTTCGAGGCAATGCTCCTTTACACAGGAATTGAACTGAATTGCTACAGGATTACGATCAGATTCTTTTAATCGAGTCTGGAGTACGTGGAGGCATATGCCAGGTGTCTCATCGGTATGCTGAAGCTAACAATAAATACATGGAAACCCATGATTCTGAGAAACCATCGCAGTTTATTACCTATGATGATGCCAACAACCAATACGGGTGGGCTATTTGCCACTCTCTTCCTTATGGCGGATTTCAGTGGGTTTCTCCTGATACCGTTGATCTAGAAAAACTAAAGGAATACGATCTTGTGAGATACATTCTAGACGTTGATGTTGATTACCCATCTGACCTTCATGATCTACACAACGATTTACCTTTCCTACCAGAGTGTACACAACCTAAGGATTTGTCTCTGAAAAAACTAATTCCTCATCTTGGAAATCGAAGGCGATATGTTGTTCACTACATGGCATTAAAACAGGCTTTAGATCATGGAACAAAATTGATAAAAGTCCATCGTGTGTTAAAGTTTAAGCAAAGACCTTGGTTAAAGGAATACGTTGATTTTAATAACAACCTTCGAAAACAAGCCAAAAATGATTTTGAGAAAAATCTGTACAAATTATTCAACAATGCCATTTTTGGAAAAACAATGGAAAATATCCGTAAAAGAATAGACATACGTCTTGTGACTGACAGCAAAAAGGCAGAAAAGCTAATAGCAAAGCCGACATTTATTGACAGAACAATGTATGGTCCTAACCTAGCTGCTTTCCACATGGCTAAACGTAACATTGTATTCAATAAGCCTATATATATTGGAATGTGTATACTGGATATTTCAAAAACTCTCATGTATTCCCACCAATATGATGTCCTGCTACCCTATTATGGAATGAACAATCTTAAACTCATGTATATGGATACCGACTCGTTCATTTATTTGGTTAACACCCAAGATGTATATGAAGACAAGTTGGATTTCCTAGAACACCTGGACACATCAGATTATCCTACTAATCACATATGTTACTCAACATCAAACAAGAAAACGTTGGGGAAATTTAAAGACGAGGCTTGTGGACAAATTATAAAAGCATTTGTTGGACTTATAGCTAAAATGTACGCTTTAGACATAAATGGTAAAGAAATCAAAAAGATTAAAGGTATTAACAGAGGTGCTGTCAAAAATTGTATAAGCTTTCAAGATTATAAGGATTGTGTCATGAACAACAATGTAAAAAGAATACCAATGAACATTATCGCTTCTAAACAACATGACATATCATCTATAAGACTAAACAAAATTGCTTTGTGTCCTGGTGATGATAAAAGAGTGATTGATGCTAATGGTATAGGTACATATGCATATGGTCATTACTCAATCATTGACCATGCTTTGTAAAGTTTTGAATATCAAAGTCCTCTGCACGAGTCTAGCAAATACATAAAACAAATCAATTAAAAAAAAATAAAACAATAGCACTACAAAAATAGAAAAAACACAAAAAGAAAAAAATTGTATTCATAATCAAAAAATAAATAAAATAGAAAACAAAATAAAAACAACTGTACAATTTATAACAAAAAAGAATATATAAAAAATGTATTATGTGTAAATAGTGTACATGTATTTAAAATAAAAAATATTGTATGGACACTGCTTGTACATTTTTAATTTCTACACACCTATCTCCACTCCTAATGCAAAATAAACATGTAAAACACAAATTGGAAAATCCATGTTCCCATATTGATAAAATAGAAAAACATTAAACTGAAATTTTAAAAACTGTAAAGGGGAATTTGGTAAATTGACAAATGTGTAAACAACAAATTGGGAAATCCGCTGTTTCTATATCATGAAAGTGAAAAACATTAAACTGACATTTTTAAAACTGTAAATGGGAAATTGTGAAATTGATAAATGTGTAAACAACAAAATGCAAAATCCATGTTTCCATATTATGAAATTGAAAAACTTAAAACTGACATTAAAACAAAACTGAAAATGGGAAATTGGAAAATTGACAAATGTGTAAACAACAAAATGCAAAATCCATGTTTCCATATTATGAAATTGAAAAACTTAAAACTGACATTAAAAAAACTGAAAATGGGAAATTGGAAAATTGACAAATGTGTAAACAACAAAATGAAAAAAAAAACGGTTGGGGTAGTGATCATGTTGTACAGTAGCCTATAGGACTAGCATAAGGATAGTTGCATGTGCCCTTATATATACTTTGTGTGTGTGCATTAGCCTTTGGATTAGCTTAAGTTAGGTTTGGTAAAGTTAGTTTTGGTGAGGTTAGGTATGTGACCTTGTAGTTTACTCTTTTTGGAAAATGTAAAATGTAAAATCTAAAATCAAAAAATCTTAAATTTAAAATGTAAAATCTAAAAAACTAAAATTTAAAATACAAAAAAATCAGAAATGTAAAATCTAAAAAATGTAAAAATGAAAAATCAAAAATCTAAAATGTTAAAATGTAAAATGTTAAAATGTAAAATCTAAAATCTTTAAATGAGGTTTCTGTGGGTTAGGTTATAACTAAGTTTATTATTTGTGCTTTCTCATTTGCTCTCACTTTTTTTGCTTTATCTTTGAAGTTAGGTTAGGTTAGGTTATAACTAAGTTTATTATTTGTGCTCTTTCATTTGCTCTTATTTTTTTTGCTCTGACTTTGAAGTTAGGTTAGGTTAGGTTAGGTTAGGTTAAGTTAGGTTAGGGTAGGTTAGGTTAGGTCAAGATGGGTTAGGCAGAATGGCTGAGGTATGAATTATACCCGCTTTTTCTCACTTTTGCCTCACAAGACTTAGTGTACCCCATTCCAACCATTAGACCAGAAATTAAATTTCTTGGCAGAGCCACGACTGAAACCCAGGCTACGCAGTGACATGCAAAAATGCTAACCACTTCACCTTAAAGTGGATAATTTAAGACTGCTCCTAATGGTACTTGATCAATCAATAATTACCTAATAATAATAATAATAATAAATAATAATAAATATTCCATTTAGCAACTACACGGCCGACCTCTCCCTGTGACGTCATACACAGTCTCAGAGTGTGGCGGCCATATTGCCCATTAGCTACTGCGCCAGCTCTGACTACCCCCTCTATTAGAATAACTTAGGGCTGGTTGCACGCGGCGGCCATCTTGCCCATTAGCCCCTGCGCCAGGATCGACTTATATTACCTACTAATAACATCTTCTCAATTTTTCTTAGTTTCGAAAAACTCTTGTAGTTGTGGAAAACGTTCCTTCTTCTTTGCAATGGTATCTCCACTCTGTAGATTAATTTTCCCTTCGTTGTTTCAAAGACTTTTCTTTATATCTTCCTCTGCCGTAATAATTGCTTTTATATTAATATAGTTTCTGCTTTTCATTATAATAACTTCATCGATGTTCGTCTTCTTCTTGACTGGGTGATAATACTTTCCTTCCCGTCAACAATTCTGTATGTAACTTGGTTAACTTTTGCTGCTTTAGAATATACGTCTTTACATTTTCGAAGACTGGTAGAGAAAGCCTTTTCTCCGTCGCGTCCCCACTTCGATAGCAATTAAAAATGGCGTTTCTGGCATTCGACCTTGTAAATTCCTTTATCTTAAAATATCGGTCTCATCCTAATAAATCTCAAAATATAATGTATGCCATCAGCTTTCATTTGCCGTCAGCTTTCCACTTTTACCGAATATTCTCTTCTATAAGTTATTTCTAATAATTATTAAAATATTTGTGGCCGCCAATATATAATATTGCTATTGGTTAAAAAGTGGTCACGTGATGAAACTTTTTCATTTACGCGGTCATATCCCTTCTCTGCCACGCGTCAGAGTCACCTTGGGCTCGTGCCATCCCAAAACTGGATTTTCCCATTTGCCGCCTTCGCTGAACTTGTAATTTCTGCCTGTTTTCAGTGTCTATAAATCTCATTTTCTCCATGTTAATAAAATAGCGTTTTACATTTCCTCTTATATCCTTGCTATTTATAAACGAAAACTCTTCAAATTTATTCAGGCAATTGCTGTAGTCCTGATACACATCCCTATGCTGTTAGTTTTCATTTCCGGCGCATAGCGTTCGCGCTTCCGCACTTGAGAGCTGTCGGTTCGATTCCCGACCCCAGCCTTATCTTAGGTCCTTTTAAATTATGGGTTCAGTACTGTACCCGTAAAAATCAAGGAGGTGCTCGCTAAGCATCCGAAGCGTAGCTGGACTTTTGGATGTGAAGGTTCCGGCTGAAGATCAAATCAAAAACCCGCCAGCGAGTTCTCCAAGATTATGCAAAGTAATTTCAACGACATGTTATGGATATAACAAATTAGCTTTTATACGCAAGTGTACAAACTTACCTGCTTACTCGGGGCTTTGTTTGGATAAAAATGACATCTTATATATTTTAAGCTGTTCCTTAACATATCTCCAGTTATTGATTAAATAAAGGAACGCCGAACGAAACGTTAGAAAAATATAAATGTATTAATATAATTAGTTAACAGCGCAAATCTGCATAACACCCTACAATTAATATTCATTTACGCCACTGTCATACAAATAAACTCCCTACATTTATACATGCGTAAACTGTTGAAATTTAAAGACGCTCTTGCCGTCTACAAGTGTTGAAATAAAATATCAAAACATTTTATACTGCTGCTCCTTGGAGCGAACATTCCAAATAAATTGCTGGCATATTTCCGTCGCGTGTCTGAGAGCATCTGGACTGGTTATGTCACAGCCCTCTATCCATTCTCCACACAGGTGTGAGAATCTCATTCATTGAGCAAGCGTGGCCTTGTCAGAAACGGGAATCTAGTTTCCCAGCTGGTGACCTTGACATTGGCTACACAATGCTTGCCGAGGACACGCTAAAATTACTGCACTCATTTTAAACAAAATAATTCGCGACCGCTGTTCTAGACCAGCGTCAATAACATACACGCCTTATTTACAATACAAATCAAGCACTCAATCCAAAAACATTCGTTCGCTCTAACTATAAACTAAGCTAAAACATTTTGAAATTATTATTATTATAAAAGCAATACCCTCAATATTAATAAATGAAAATATTTACACACTATATACAAATGTATCATCGCTTCTAAGACATATTCTTGAGCGATACGACCGCGTTAGTTAAGTTAACAACGCTCCTTCCTCATTGTATCATTTACTATGGCTCTTATTTACACAATGCTAAAACCACCTTTGTCAACGCCTGTTAATAGACATTATCGGTTTATCAATGACCGATCATTCAAGGTGAGTTCATTGCGGTTACAACTCGGGTTTAATATGGTTAATAATTATTCAGATAATAGTGACAATATATCTTTTCCTAATGACTTTTCGCCAATAAACGACATTCATGCCGGAGATCTAAATAGATGGGAAGTCTTCACTGACTCTGCTCAAAATACAACAATGCAACCACTTTTATACATTCCTCAGTACTCCCTGACAATAAATACGGTAATCTCCTTCGTATTCCAACAATTAA
This sequence comes from Meconema thalassinum, assembly GCA_946902985.2. NCBI lineage: Eukaryota > Metazoa > Arthropoda > Insecta > Orthoptera > Tettigoniidae > Meconema > Meconema thalassinum. The sequence goes on from OX336389.2 coordinate 891,613,732, forward strand.
TTTATGGCAAAAACCCCCATTCAACTCCACTATAAAAATGTCATTAACTCACTTGTTCTCAAAAATGGTTCTACTGTACTGGTATAGCTTTCTTCTATGCTCAGATCTTATTGTTGTTGCAACTCCATAACTTATCAATGAACAGCGATGTCTGTTCTACAATTACATTGATCTTTCTTAAACGATGTTATTAATAGATCTCTCCTAGTTTACTAATGAAGATTACTCAGACATACAACACCATGTCTCCAAATATTTAATAGAAATATACATGTTTCTTCTAACTGGTCATTACTAAATGTGCACGGTTGCAAAACTACGTTAACTCACAACGTAGTGTTACAGTTTGTGCTTCGATAACACTTCATGTTATCTTATCGCTCAATAAGGATCAATCACAACCAGAAAAGATTTTAACTAAACTTTCCTATGGTTGGATGAATTATCTTTAAAAAGATATGTCTAAAGCAATTTATATTCAATGAAGAGCAAAGTCTTCCTTCAATTCAATATTAGTTAGTCATTCGCTGAATGTATCTGCATTCTACACAAAGAATGTGCACGTTGTATTCATAACGAATGTAGCTTCCTAGATCGCCGAAATATGTATTACATTTAGTGATATTACACATGTATCACTCGTAGATTTCTTCTCATAATGCTAAATTCATCTTACAAAAAGAACACCCAAGTTCATTCTAAATAAAATGAATTTAATGGATGTCTATGACTAAAAGTCTGAAGTCTTGAATAAAAATCGAAATCGTAGAATAAATACTTCCTTAAAAATGTTCCCAATGGAATATACATTTCTCAAACAGATGACTTCAGTTCAGAAACTGAATCAAGAATATTTTAACAATTATAGATGATAAACTGACTTTCATATCATACAGTCTTGAAGAATAAAATTTACTAAACATCGAAGTGAAAATACATCAAACAAATATGGAGAATTGTTGTTCCGAAATGCCGACAAACACACTCAAACAAGAATAATAATGGAATACACCTACCTTGATCTTGTAGACAATTGAAGTTCATTGTCGGGTATCAGAAAATACCCGGCTGGATATTCATGCAGGTATGATTTACTGAAATCAAACCCGGTCCCCTCCATCGGATACGAATTGCGACCTCGAGAACGGAAAGAATTCCTTCTCGGCATATTCAGCTCCTCCTGGTATCGAACATCGTTCTTCGGACTCGAGTTCCATCTCGAACCATCATCGTGCTGATATCTTCTGTCTTCCGTTGATGCTTCTTCCATCGCCGACATCTCTAGAAGTTCCTCCATCATCATTGAGCAATATATTCTCGATTGCATCGTCTTTACAAAATGAATTCGTAAGTCGAATGTCGATTCACTATCGTAGATGTTAAAGTTCATTTGGTTGGTCAATGTTAGATTATATCTGCTCATAGTCGAGAATGAATGTGCATGGCAATGCATTAAATGTACTGGATGGAAGTGTACTTAATGCATCATGTTGTCTTGGCATTCTATCTATCTAGATGTCATAGATATTCTCATTGCTTCTAACGTTGTTCCATCGCTGCTATCACAGCTATGCCTTGATATATCCCATACGCGTTATAGTTTAATACGACATCTCACACATATTTATAAAATCATATACTAATTCCTCTTCATAATTGTCTGTAGCCATCATAATGTTCATACTCAATAAAGTCACAATATTTATACAAGATCACTGATCATTCTTCGTGCTGGAGCGTAGACTTGCCTGTGTTAAAATCTCGCTGCACAAAAATGATGATCACCCTTCGGAGTTGAGTAACTTTGCTCGAACACACAAAGAGTCTATTATCTCGTAAAATATACAATGGATTTTACGGAATTTTCGTGTGGTGAAGCCTTATCACTGGATAAGTATAACTATTACTTTATTTCTCCGACAAAGTAAAACACTTGTCTGCTATTCACCTAAATGTCCACCGCTCAACTTCGCCTAGATTTGAAACGGGGCTCTCGAATATCTCGGCCGGTAACACCGCTGTCTATAGAGTCTCATAGGACCTCGCACTGTATCTCGTCTACGGGAATGAACAACTTCCGGACAATACGTCTTGTCACTATGAAGTCAGTCGAGAGAAGAACGCTCTGAGCTGTCGTCTCTCCTTCCACTTGTCTGAGTTACGCGCCATTATTAGTGCCGCGCAGTTAATGGCGCGCACTTGTAATAATCCTTATTTCAGTAAAATTCTTCCGTTTAACGTCATTCAAAATAGTAGTAATATCTTCTTTTAATAATCTTAATATTTTCAATGGAGTAAAATTGTTACATAGGGCTTAAATGGCATAATTAATCACATTAACTAGGTAAAAGTCCATGTCTACTTCATAAACCCTCCTCTCATTTGCTGTGAGCATATATCCAATGATATATTTTATAACAATTAACTGGTAATATTTCGCGCAATTTCCTTGTTGCTATGCACTTTCCAATGATCGAGAATATTCTAGGCGTCTCTGATCTCGTGATGGGTTTCTCCCATTACTTGTGTTCGCTAAAAAAAACTCGCCTTGAGCCAACTTCGAAGATTTATATTCTAATGTTAAATTTTATAATGGGCTTGGATAATAACATCATTTTCATCATAAATCATCCAAATTTCGGGCGCAATACCAACTTCGTTTTTCTTAATGGAACTATCGGACGAGTACTTTTTGGGAAATCGATGATATGAAAATTGGGTTAGGCTACGCCTTCTTTCGGTGACGCGTTGTGTGAGAGTGAATGGCTGGTACATAGCTGTTGGTGCACTTAAATAGCGTCACAGGTGTAGTCTGTTTCAAAACAAAATGAATATCCTGTAATCAGAATCGTAGTCGTTATTATCGGAGTTTGGTATTTTGGGAAATGTAAATAAGTGATGAAAAGAAATAGAAAAACGAAGTTTCATTTGTTGCCTAATAAATTCCTCCGTCACTTAATGTTTGGAATAATGGGACGATTTAACAGATGGTGGCGTACATTGCTATTCATTTCATATAACATGTAGAATAAATAGGGTTCTTCTCCTAAGATGTTACACGGAAATAGCGTCTAATCCAATAAAGGAAGGAAGATTGTAGTTGTATGTGACCGTGAATCTTGTGATTATGAGCCACGGGACAACCTTTTTACGTGGAATCCGAACCACAGGACATGATATTTCATTTCGAAAATCTCACATGCATTGACCGAAAATTGAACCCAGTCCACCTTGGTGAGAGGCCAACAGCTTGATCGCTTGATCGTGGCAGAGCCGGGAATCGAACCTCGGACCTCCGGGTTGGCAGCTAAGCACGCTGACCTCTACACCACGGGGGCGACCTCTCCTGACTAACGTGACTAAAACACTGGAAGGGGTACAGAGAATAGCTGTTGTTATTTCATTTCCGGGGCTTGGACATCGTGGTCATGTAGCCCCATGTGCTTGGGGGTGAGTGTGTTCTGTATTTATGTTAGAAAGTATCTGTTAACCTGTGTTATTGTGGTGTCTGTAGTGGTGTGCTGTTTTCCTAATTTAGGTGAGGAATTGGGACGGAGTTGGCCGTCGTCGTCAGTAAGGAACCCTCCCGACATTTGCCTGGAGTAGCCATGGGAAACCATGGAAACACTACCAGGATAGCTGAGATGGGTATCGAACCCACCTCTTCTCAGTTTGCCTAACGAGGTGGAGTGTAGACTGTTCCAGCCCTCCGACCAGAATCAAATTGCTTATCAGAGTCGGGAATTGAGCCCGGACCACCACAGCGACAGCTATGAATCCAAGCCGCTACACGTGATTAAGAAAGTCGACGGGGTACGGAGAAGAGTGACTGTTTGTTGTTACAGAATTTCATTTCCGGGGCTTTGATAGCGTGGTCAGGTAGCCCCGTTTCCCTGGGAGTGTGTGGTGAGTTCGCCAGTCATACAATAACGTTGCACACCCAGGGTATGTTACGGTACATCACATTATGTGTACGATAGTTTACAGTACATGCCTGGTATCCGTTCTGTGGCTAGAATCACACCCACGAACCTGCTTGCCCGACTGCACGCTGTCTGATGCGGCATGCACAACAACGTATGTTGTTGTTATTGATATCTCAAAAAGTAACTGTCCGATTTTGAACATAATTACATACTTAAACTTTTGCACAGTTAACTTTTAGACCAGCCGTATGAATTCGTGCCGTTCTATTCAAAATATGGAGATAGTATCAATATCACGGTTATTACTTACCCCATTAGATCAAGTAGCACATTATATTCCATCCCCTGGATATCATTTACGCATATGAAAACAGAATACCGATATCTTAAATGGTTTAGATGTTATTTCCGTGTAACATCTTAGGTGAATAACCCAATTTATTCTACATGTTATATGAAATGAATAGCAATGTACGGCACCATCTGTTAAATCGTCTCATTATTCCAAACATTAAGTGACGGAAGATTTTATTAGGCAACGAATGAAACTTCATTTTTCTATTTCTTTTCATCACTTATTTACATTTCCCAAAATACCAAACTCCGATAATAACGACTACGATTCTGTTTACAGGATATTCATTTTGTTTTGAAACAGACTACACCTGTGACGCTATTTAAGAGCACCAACAAGCTATGCACCAGGCATTCGCTCTCACATTACGCGTCACCGAAAGAAGGCGTGGCCTGGCCCAATTTTCATATCATCGATTTCTCAAAAAGTACTCGTCCGATTTGGGAAATAATTAACACTGTTGAATAAGTCTCATTGAAATCATTTACCCTGTATGCAAAAATTAGTATAGTTCCATTAAGAAAAACGAAGTTGGTACTGTACTCGAATTTATCATAGTCCATATGAATGCATCGACAGAGATTCGAACTGTGTAACAAGAGAATTTTACGTCTAGAAAACAAGTCGTGATTTGAGTTATTTTCACACATATTGAGAGTTGGTAAAGTGAAAGAAGGTATTTATCAAGTTTTGGGTGCACAGAAAAGTATTTGAAGAAGAAATCATCTGCATCATTTTAACCAAGAAAGAATAACTTTCAATGGAGGCTGGAATAAGACACGTTACTCGGAGAGACAGTATTAAAACCGGTTTCTACAGAGCGGAGAAAAAGGTCGCAGAGCTAGAGGACGATACGTGCGAGGAGCCGAGGAGAGGGGATTTTGACACACGACCCCACTTTGATAAGCAAGGAACAATGGGATTGAGATAACAACAGATTCACCAATCAAAATAATTGGCGATATCGAGAGGCTACGTCGCTATAATATATAAATATAAACATTATAACTGACTGGAGTATACTAACATTTAGAAAAAAGATTATGAAATGTTATTGGCAAAACAGAATGTGAGTTAAATTGCAACAATAGAAGATATGAGCAAATAAGTGATATTTGAAGGTGCAACGAGACTAGCGCGGCCATTTTGAGAGGGAAAGGAACTCAGGAGGCTAGCGCAGGAGACCGACGAGGGACACTCTACTACATCGCTCGGTCGAAGTAAGACCTATTGTAAAGTCACTCCAAGAAACAGCATAAACTGAACCGAGGAAGGAAGAAACATTTTAGCGGCAGGAGATGCGTCGTTAATAGTCAAGCAGGAGTGGAGTCTCCGTAGAAATATATCAGAGTAATCTACTGAAGAAGATGTATAGGAAACTACAGTATTAGAAACAACATATTTGAAAGCAGTATTACGAGAAAGAATGAGAAGAGATCCTTACTACAAGTATTCACTATATATTAAGTGATATACTATTGAGATTACATGAAAACGCAGTACAGGCATTGTACCGACATTTTATTATCACAATTCTACAGAACTATTAAAAATGCTTTCTAAGCTAAGTCGGAGGGGAAGAATTTCATGCAACATTGGTTGTGAAGATGTACTAACTTCATCATGGAGGGGAGTTAGACTACACCAATTAAGCGAAGTCCAGCGAGCAACAATGGAACTTAACTGCATTTCCATCAGCAGTTAGCCAAAACCACAAAACTTGCAACTACTACGTAAGATTCCACTGTTATTTTGGAATTCTTATCGTAAGCATATCACTATTGTGACTACGGTGATGATCGTCTAGAGAGGAGTCTATTGAAGCGAATATCGTCAGAAGCCACAGGGCTCAGAAACGAATCAGTATCTAGACCGGTGGTCGTGAAGAAAGATGATCCTGATGACCATGTAGTTCAATGACACGCAGAGCGAGGAGCGTTGCAGACCTGATCAGCTGTGTCCCAGTTCCAGCCAGCCCGCAACCAACACCTGCAAGGCGGTCAGCGAGCGCTTCGAGAATGCAGTCACGCTTCTTGAAGAATGTCGGCGTGCGACAGGCGCACGTGGTCACATTCCAACGCGGCGAGATCACAGGTTCTCAACGAAATCGATCCAGATCAAGGTAGATGAGTGATTTTCTATCAACTATGTAGTTATCATTTGTTTTGGGGATATTCCAGTGTTTGACCAACCACTGTTTATTTTATTCCTAACTCACGTTGTTATTGTTGCTATATTTTTGAAATTTCACTGTAAATTCGTTTTGAGTCAACGAATTTCGTTTTTGACGTATTTTTGGTAATAGTCATTAGAATTTTCCTGTTTAAATATTTTTCGCTTTTGCTTAACAAGTATACGAATTTTTATCTATCTATTTTACAACGAAGAGTGAGGTAGTTTCGTTATTCTGAATGAAAGAAAGAAATATTGTCATTATTGTATTGGAAATGAATTGATATCGTTATACGATTGGAAACAATTTCGTTAGGTAAACGAAATAATTTGTCAATTTTAAAACGTAAATAATTGTCAGGAGTGTTCGACAATTGCGTTTGATACACTCAGTTAAAGCCAAGAATATTAATGTAAAACCCAGAATTACAACATTGTTATGTCCAGATTTTTGAATCAGAAAGAAAGTAAAGAAAAATATTGAATGAATAATATTAATGCCAATATTAGTTATTGATGACAGGAAACTCACTATTGGAGTAGTTCAAACAGAGAATACGACTTTATAAGCGTATATATTTTGAAAGCAAGGAGAGGTGTGATTATGAAAATCAACTTATTGTCAAATAGAAGTCTTAGAGGACTATTGTGAATATATTTATTCATTTGGAATGATAATGAACGCGAGTATATGTTTATATTTATTACATTGCGAACACGTGCAGACTGAAACTCAGAAAGAAACTATGATTGTATATCAAAGTTTAACATTTAAGTTAAATGAAAGAATATAACGTATATTCAAATACGGAGAGTATGAAAGCTGTACAATGAGAGTAAACATTTGTTAGTCGAACAAATAAGTAATAATAACACGACGTGTGTATAATTGATAGAATTTATGTAGAGGAGGAATTTGTTTCTTGAAAAATATTATAGTAGTAATATTGACTAAGGTTACTGAAACTCTTACATTGTTGAATGTACTTGAGATGGTTTTTAGTAATGTTTTGATAACGTGCTACGACATATATGAAGATTTATTGTTGAAAGAAGTGCAGTGTAGACACTCATAAGTTTGTTCACGAAATTTGTGTAAAATGAGAATAGTCATTACAGCGATAAGGATTGAAGTACAGTATGGTAACAAAGTTTATGGATTGTTGAAGTTATGTAGAGGAAGTTGTGAGTAGGGAGGGTTAATGCCACGCACCTAGTAATGTTATATTTTTCAATCTGAGAGTCTTGTATCGTAGTTCAAACGTTATTGAAAAATTATTAAACCTGATATGTATTCATGAGCAGTACTGAACTTAGTTATTTGTCACACATGTTCATATTGACATGACCTAGTATTTTTAAATGCGTAAAACCAGAAAGTATTGTGTTATCTGAAATAGAATGGTGCTTGAAGAAGTAATGAAAGTAGGAGGAGGAGAAAAATCGTGCAGGACGCGATCATGTATATATTAAACATTTATATAAATAATAATTTAATAACATAGTTTGGATGAATGAATTTAGATTTGGAACGATAGTGCGGATGTGTGAATGGATGCATTAGATAGGGGAGATTTTGGTGAGAAACTACACCTTATTTGCAAGTCTATTATTTGGTAAACTTAAGAAATACACTGTGTTTAATAAGTTTTTGCATTATTAAGAAAGGTTTAATTCGATGTGCTATTTTAAGTACACCTATAAATATTGTGGTGGTAGACTTAGTGAAGTCCAATACATGTCGAAGATTGATTTTATTTTCATTATCAGTTGTGTCTAGAGAGACAGCATTTTATTTTCGTTAATAAGAAGGGACATTTTCTGTGTTGTTCTAAGTTAATAAATACTACAAGCACTGTTTAGTAAGCTTGTCCATTTTTCTAAGATCTGATCTTTTATTCATCGCTTAATTGGCATAAAATGGTACTACTAGTTAGGTACAGGCACTTTTTCGATATAATTTTAACCTTATCACCCCTGAGATTCGACTTTCTCGATTTGCTTTATTTTATTTTGGTAAGATTGGTATGTAACTAGTTGGTAGTACTATCAAATATGTGTTTTTGTGAGTCGAGGGTTCCCTAGTTATACGTCTAGTAGGGTATTGTTGATTCTTTAGCCGGGTATTGAGATCCCTGCAATCCATTCCATCTGTGCGGATACTGGGCGTTGACTATGCGGAATTCGGGCACAGTACCAATATCTCAGCTATTCACAAAGAAAGGAAAACAAAGTATAGGAGCCCCTTAGCACCATTTCCAAAATGAAAACAGTATATTGATATCTTTAACGGTTTAGAAGATATTGGCGAGCAATATCTTAGGTGAATAACCCTGTATATTAAGTCATTTCATTCCCACCCATGGAGGGTGGGTGGGCCCCTATAGATGGCTGCACCATCTCTTGGGCCAGAGGAGGGGATTGTTTGGAAATTGAGAGTTATAGGAGAAGGGTGGTGGTGAATTGAAAAAGATTGAGAAGGAGAAATTACGTGACTTCTTGGCTAAGATTAAAGTTTTGAAATTTTGAAGTTTGAGAAAATTTGCTCTTTTTATGCTTTGTACTACTGTATGTTGTGGAGTTTGAAGGTTTGTAATTTTGAGATTTTTTGAATTTATTAGTTTTGTAAGTTAGACATTTGGAAAATGTTTTGATTTTTTTATTGGGGAAGTTTGAAATTGTTGTGATTTAAAAAATATATATAATGGGAGAAATGGTTGATGTCGTATTTTGAGATGGGGTAATTGATGATGCCTGTGGAGATGAGAAGCAGGTGGTGCTGTAGAAGAGAGAGAAAGAGGAAAAGAGAAAAGTATGTATGAGATGAGATGATCGTATGAATTTGATAATACTTTAAGATGGATGGGGTGATGGTATGTGATGAGATGATGTAACTGGGCTGGAGTGTCAGAGATGAGTGTGAATAGTTGTTGTTTTTATTATTTTGTAATGAATCCAATGGAAGAAGTGGATGATGGTGATTGGGATGGGAGTAATGGATGATGTGGGTGATGTTTGTAGAGATGAGAAGGAGAGCGGTGCTGCACAAGAGATAGAAAGAAAAAAAAGAATAGTATATGAGATGATCGTGGACGAATTGATGAAATGAGGTGGCTTGTGTGTATGTAGTTATGAAATGGATGTTTGTTGGGTGATAGATGGGTGATACCGAAATGTTGGGATGAGTTATTTTTGCGATTAGATGGGTGGATGAAATGAGATGGGTGCTTTGTTGGAAGAGAGGGAGTGAGTGTTTGTGAAATGGATGGCGTTGATTGGATGAATTGTGATGGAAGTGGGAGAAGATAATAATTTGGGAAGTGATATGATGAAGATGATTTCAATTGTGGTGGTTGAATGTGGTTGATGAAAGGTTGAGAATGAAGTGGGGGAGAATGAGTTGATGGCTGAGCGTTTTTTTTTTGGGTGGGGATTTATACTTCAGACTGTAGGCGAGAATTCACCATCGTTGGGAGTATTTATAATTGGGTGTTTTTTGGATTGGCGATGTGATGCCACGTTTTAGTTGAGGAGATGAGGTGGGGGGTGTTTATTCGGGGGCAGGGATGAGGGATTTTAGGTGTGTGAGGCCGAGTTTGGAGTAGAGAGGTGCTCGGGCAGGGAGAGCTTCAAGCTGTTATAGTATGGGGTTGTGAGTACGGCAAGCGCGTTGAAGGTATCGAGGTTGGAGGAGGTGGATGTACGTGGTGATGGGTGGCAGGGGAATTTGTCGGTACAAGTCCTCACTTGGATGAATCGGAGAAAGTCGAAGAGCAATGCGAGAAATACGGCGTTTCATTGTAATAAGAGAACGGAAGCGACTGGCGGCGTTGCCGGCCCATACCACGAGGCCGTAGATGATGTACGAGCGGATGAGTGCCTTGTAGGTGTAGAATACTGTAGGTGGATGGAGACCCCAGGAGGTGGCAATTAGTCAGGTGAATAGTCGAGAGCGTTGTTGTGCGGAGGCTGTGAATGCTCGGAGGTGGAACCTGAAAGTGAAGTGCTCGTCGAACTCTAGCCCAAGTTAGCGGAGAGATGGGCCGGTACGGAAACGACGATCATGTATTTGGAGGTTGAGTAAGGCAGGATTTCGAGAAGGTCCGTTGGTGTGTCGGCGAGGTTGAAACAGGACAGCGTGGGTTTTGTCTGTGTTCAACGTTTGGTACCAACGGTCGCACCAGGCCGTGAAACTGTTCAGATATGGTTGAACAAGACAATTGATGGCGACGACGAAGGGGCATGGGGCGAGGATGGCGGTGTCATCCGAAAATTGTAGGAGGTGAAGAGGAGCCGGAGGCTGGGGGATATCTCCGACAAACAGGATGTAGAGAAGAGGATAGAGGACTGAACCTTGGGGGACACCTTCGTTCAGGGGGAAGGAGCGAGAGAGAGTGTGATGAATGGAGATGCTAGCGGTGCGGGGGCTGAGGAAATTGCGGATGAGGCGAATGAAGTTGTGAGGGAGGTGGAAGTAGTGAAGCTTTAGGACGTGGGCGGCGTGCCAGACTGTGTCAAATGCGCTTTGGAAATAGAAGGTAAGGAGGAGGGTTGGATGGAATCGGTTGAGGTTATCGGCTGTGAGGGTGGTGAGGCGTAGCAGCTGATCGTGTGTGGAAAGAACTGATCGGAAACCACATTGAGAAAGAAGGAGAAGGTTGTGGCGGGAGAGGTGGAGGTGGGTGCTACGGACGGGGATTTTCTCGAAGAGTTTCGAGAGGATGGTTGTTAAGCAGATGGGATGGTAGGATGTGATGTCGGAAGGTGGTTTGTGGAGTTTGGGGATGAGTAGCATTGTCCCTGCGTGCCAAGTTGTTGGATAAAAGCGGGTTAGGTGGAGGTAGTTGTAGAGGGTGGCTAGGAGCTGCAGGAAGATTGGAGGGGCTTCCTTAATATGGACGTAGCGAATTTGGTCGGGACCAGGAGCAGTGTTTTTAGTTTGGCAGAGGGCGAGTTGGATATCGATGGGTGTAATAGGTTCGTTGTTTGGGTGTTGAATGGAGGGATGTATTGGGTGGGATTGGTGGTATCGGCGATTTCGAATGGAGTCAATATCATCGTCGTCGATGTGGTGTAGGCTGAAGTTTCGAGTGGGGTCAAAGACTTTCTCGAAGCGCCGGGCCAAGATATCGAGTTTGGCAGACAGATCTGGTGGGGCAGTGCCTCGAAAAATGATGGGGTAGGAGGGGGTTGGGGAACGACCAGTGAGTGTGTTAAGCTTCTTCCTGAAGGTGGCTAGGCTGGATCGTTTCTGTTGTAGGGTGTTACAAACAGTTACCCAGTTTCGGCGGTGGAAGGCTCGGAGGTAGGAATGTACCTGACGTAGGAGCTGACAATGTAGGGTGACGAAATGGCGGTCACAAGTGTGTTTGAAATGCTCCAGATATCTGTGAGATAGGCGGAGGTGAGGGAGGGCTCTCTGCGGCAAAGGGGGTAGGGAGGGAGAGTATGGGGTGAGGGGGATGTGTGTGGAAGCAGCGCTGGTGAGGGTGGATTCTAGGATTTGGGCATAAGCGTCCACAGTGGCCACGGATATGTGGTTTGGGAGTGGGTGTTGTAGCGAGTCGGTGATTTGGTCTCGATAAGCGGGCCAATTGGCTTTTTGGAAGTTTTGTCGGAGGACGGGAGGGGTGGGAGTGACGGGGGAAGAGCGGATGGGTATGGTGGCTAGGACGGGGAGGTGGTCGCTGCCGATGCTTAGTAGGACGTCGATGTTGAGAAGGTAGGCTAGGCGGTTGTGAGCAATTACAGCATCTAGTGTGGAGTTTGAAATGGGGCGGGTTGGTTTAGACATGGTGACTAAAGAAGAGTCGACGGATTGAAGGAAAAGGTTGATATTTGCTATGTCCGCCGCTGATTGGGAGTGTTCGCTTTTGCGATTAGTTTTGTTAATATGTTTTTCTTGTGTTACCCGTTTGGTTTGAAATACGTGTCAATTTTCTGCCCCATTTCTTTTCTTCTCCGTAATTGCAGTAAGAACGCGGTCTTGTGTATATTTTGCTTATATTCAACTAATGTTACAATTGTTTTGATGTGTTCTATTATTCATGTATCTTTACTCACCCTTTTTTGAAGTGTGTTTCCTAGAGCACTTCTCTTTCACACTATCTCGTAAGCACTGTGCTGACCCCGTCCGCTAACCCTGCATCGGGTCCTGAACTATGTGCTGATTGGCTGCCAGCTTCCCCCTTCTACTCTGGTGTCGACGCCTTTCCATGACGTCATACCAGCTATATAACTGCTGCATCTCGAGCCCACTGTGTCGGAGGTTGTCTCTGAATCGTTAGAGGAAGGACACCTTGCCAGTGGCAGCAGCAGACCAGCCTAAGTTGTTGTATCAGCTCACCAGGATGGAGACTACCAGCAGCGGGACCATCGAGTGGAGGAAGCAGAGGACCGGCGAGCCAGCCAAGGGTCAGGGCGGGCGCAGCCGCGCCCGGAGAGGTAGAGGGCCACGATCGGGAGGCTCCTTGGGTGGGGAGTTAACCTCCGCAGGGCCCTCTCCTCCGGTCACGCGGGCACGCCAGCAGGCCCTTGGTGAGAAGACGTCAGCGGCGCAGAAGCCGCCAGCCGTTGAAGAGGTAGGGGTGCCTCACAGCCCGGCTGGCGCACTCAACGCTGGAGTAGCTCCCGGTCCGGGGAGCACAGGTAGCCCGGACATAACGCAGGTGTCCCTGCGGTCCGAGTCAACCGATGCCTCCCCTGGGCCCTCTGAGCTAGCCGAGTCCGAGAAGAGTCGGACGCCAGGACCGGCTAGCTCCCCGCGACAGGAGAGCAACAGCAGCCCGGACGCCAGGTTCAGCTGGGCGAGCGATGTGAGCTCGGACACCGTGCATGGGCACCCTGGGGTCCCTTCCCCAGGCTCCGAGCGAGCAAGTGGCTACGACCCCAGTGACCTGGCTTTGTTTGTTTATTACAGGCCAGGCTCCAAACAGGAAGAAGAAAGGGAAGTCATCAGGGCCTACAGGGACAAGGTCCACGTAGTCGCGACGGGAGGAGTTGAACGTGTCCACGAGGACATCGAAGCTGACCTCCCTACTGGAGTCCTGATCAGGCCACGCGAGAGCGCGGCCATGAGCTACGTCTACATCAGGGCATTCTCCGAGCACTGGCAGGTTGCGGTGGTACCAGGCTGTGCGCCAGGTGCCTCTCCGCACATCCTCCGCCACGTTCGGGAGCGCTGCCCAGCTTTTCTCATCGAGATGGCAGATGTTCGGTCCCAGGCAGGCCCCCTGACCTTTTCCAAGAGAACGCAGGCTCCACAACCAGCACCTCAGGTGGTGCCTTTAGCGGGGCAACTCGGGCCCGCCAACCAGGAGGAGGAGCGACTACCAGAGCCTCAGGCGGAGCCATTAGCGGGGCAACCCGCGCCCGCCATCCAGGAGGAGCGACTACCAGAGCCCCAGGTGGGGCCTTTAGCGGGGCAACTCGCGCCCGCCACCACCGCCAGGAAGGGGACACCCGAGACGGCCGGGGCCACCAGGACGGCCCCAAAGCAGCGGAAGGTCAACCGCAGCAGCCCAGAGGACCGTCGCCCGCAGCGCTCCCAGGAGGGGGAGTCAGGACGCCGCGAGGCCACCAGCCGCAGCCAGGGACAGCCGCTACAGTCAGGTAGTATGAAGCCCCGCTCAGGCCAGCTTTTACAGTGTTTCCGCTGTCTGAGATGGGGCCACTCCCAGGGATCCTGCGGCTCTCCAGTCCGTTGTAACCGGTGCTCAGGTGGCCACCACCACACCGGCTGCACGGTGCCGCGGGACGCGCCGGTGTGCGCCAACTGCATGGGTGACCATCCGTCATCCCATCGCAGTTGCCCCGTCTACAGGTCCATGGCAAGAGCAGAGAGGAAGGTGGCTCGTTCCCATGGACCGCCAGCTAGGCCCCTGCTTCGGCAGGCGAGGCCCCCCCCCCCCCCTCCACTCTCCGGTGACGGAGGCTCGGTACCAGGGACCCCATGGAGATCGGGTAGTGGCGCAGGTTCTCCGGATACTTGTACCATTGCTCGGTAGCCGGAAAGGCCCGCGCTGATCCCAGCAGTGCCGAGTTCTAACGGATTTCCCGGAGACGAACTGGCGAGAAGACGGACATGGATCTGGTGCATGATTCCTTCTCCCAACTAACATACCTACTCATTTCCATACCCACATTATCCTTGCATGTGGCAATAACCAAGCCGCCAGGTTTTACGTGTAGGCAATCTTTCCTTTCTGCCTATGCGGTTTTCCCTGGCCCTACAATCTTACCCTTATATATGAGTACACATTTATATGTGCTCATATATAATATATACCAATGTTAATATATGCTAATTATGCCTGGTAGATCGCGACCGCGATGGGACAGGCACTAAGTCCTAAAAGACATTCCTTTCTATCAAATCCCCTATGCTTTCTCTTCTACTATCGTAGATTAACTGCATGTCGGAGGCTCCAGTAGTAAGGTCGGGTGCCACGCGGGGGGTGCGGGTACTCTTTTCGGGGCCCCCCGAAAAAAACAACACTGTGTCAGTCTACCTGGCCGCTCCACCGCTCCATGTCTCTGGTGGGGTCATCGCACTGTTGGTAAATATCCGCAGTCGGAAGCGCCGCTCCGTTGTGTACCTCACTGCTCGGATTTCGCCCGCTCGGCACAGCCCATATTCAACGGCTTTCCTTGAGCTGTACCTACTAAGCGGAAGCTCTCTGCAAATCTTCATTATGAAGTTGTAACTTCCCTCACCAAGCAAAATTCTAGTCTATCTAATCTTTCACGGATTCCTTCCGTAATGCCATGCTAAGCCTTTTACTTCTCTATTTTGTGATGGATCTTTTTTGTGAAATTATTTATGGAGTTTCCTGCTATTCGACTTCTTTTACTCAGTCATTTTAGTAAAGTTTTTGAATGTATTCTCTTATAGTAACTATAGTTTACAGGCTATTTGAGTTTCCTGGTGAAACCGGCATTTTTGGAATTGCCATTTTACAAATTGTCAATTCGATGACAATATTTATTGAAGGTATTTCTGCTTTACTAAGTATATTCTTCAAAGATCCAATAAATGTATGTGAACGCAAAGCTTTAATTTGATCTCTTCCATCACCATCCAGTTAAAACTCAACTCTTGTGCATGAAAACTAATCCTTTCTAAATCCCTTTAGGGGTTCCAACTCAAAACCCCTAACAGGGAGTGCATGTTTAGGGCGGCGAGTATGAGGAAGTGGAGAAGGGTGGCGTGGAGATGGGTGAGAAACTCCCGTGGAAGGGGTGTTTTGGACGGGTGTATATAAAGGCGATATGGAGGACGCGAGAAGGGAAATAGAGGGAGGCAATGGGGCTTTCGGGAAAAGAGAGGGGAGGGGTGGGACGTGGATACGGATGGGGATGCGTGGCTTGTGGTGGAGAGAAACAACACTAAGTTCGATGTCACGGGGGTGATCCACACGATGCATGATTTAGCCTGGTATATTGGTGGGGACGGAGGAAGCTCTCGTTAAGGAGGACTGCGTCTGGGGCATGTAAAGCGATGGTGTATTTGAGGAAGGGTCCCTTTTTTTGGAAGGAACAGATGTTGTTGTAAAGGAGAGAGATAGTTTTGAGAGGCCCAGGGTGTGGGGGTTTATTCGCCATTTTGTGGTGCATTCAAGGGGGAGAAATTGAAGTGTGTGAGTGGTCCGGCGAAAGAGGGGTAGAACCGAAGATGGAAAATATGGATCACTGCATGTTGCAGTTGGATGAGGACTAAGGGGCGTTGGAAGGGCATTAAGTTCCGTAGGGAGACGGCCAGGAAACGAAGGAGGCTTTCCACCGTTTGGGTGTTGGTGGTGAGAGTTGGGGGATCGATGGTTTTGATAAGGGCAACGAACTCTGGGTGGTCTGGGGGAGGTGCTGGTTTACCCTTGCACTTGTATAAGTGAGTTGGGTATAGGCCGGAGCACTGATGACATTTCGGTAGTTCATGGGATGGGGGGAGTGGCCCCAGCTTCAGAGCTGGAGGGTTTGGGGTTGATACGAAGATCACCACCCTCCTCCATCCCTCATGCACACGTTGACGAGCACGCTGAGTTCCGACCTCAGTGTCTGAGGATCCACGTTTGTCCGACCTAATCGTGGACTGGAGAATCATTTAGGGGAGGTGAGTATGAGTGCCGGTGGAGGTGGAAGGGGTGGAGATGTTAGCAGATGATGTTTTGAGGTTGGCGGCTTGGGAACCAGGGCGTGTGGGAGGTGTCTTAGGAGTCACCTTGTTTCGCGGATCACTGTTTGGCGACATACGACCTTTGCCACGACCCATTGTGGAGATGTGGAAGAAAAGAACGTGGGTAAGATGGGGCTCATTTGTCACGGTAGGGGGATGTTAGTTCTGAAGACAGCAAGGGAAATTTAGGAGTAGGACACTTTTTTTCGTGTGGCCTCCTGAGAGGCCGAGTGCAGGTCTTTCTAGTCGACGCCCTCGGGCAACCTGCACGTCGGGATGACAGATGGAATGGAGGAAGATGAATGAATTTTGGCAAGTATGTGGAAGGAAGCGGCCGTGGGCTATCAGAAGGTACCGTCCCAGCATTTGCCTGGTGGTGAAAATGGGAAACCACGGAAAACCATTTCAAGGGCGGCTGACGGTAGGGCTCGAACCCACACGTTTACTGAGTCAGCAGAGAGCTTGGCCCCATTACCTAACGCTGCGCTTTAGCCAGCGTAGTCACTGCTGTCGGTAGTAGGGCACTAAGTCCCTAATAAGGGAGAAAGAGGGAAAAAAGGGTTGAGATTGTAGAGTTATATAATAATTGATATGGTTGAAGTGATTGAAATGATTTGAAAATGATGAGTTGTGGCTGGGGTATGTGAGGATGGGCACAAAAGGCCACTAAAGGAATAAGGTTATAGGGTACATATGGTGGGACAGTAGTAGTGGTTTTTTACGGGTTCTACAGCCACCGCCACGGCTCCACCGCCAAGATGGCAGCGGCGCGATATCTCTCGAACGCATGGTCGGATTTTAATGAATGAGGTGTCATTGAACTCGGGCTGATAACCCCTTTCCATTGGACAACATATTTCCACCCCAAAATAAGACCTACCCCTACTAGGGGGATGACATTTTAATTTTTTAGAAAATCTCGTTTTCAAGTGCGACATGTGGGAGTTTGAATGCCAATAAGGAATTAAACGTTGTTCTACACAAGAGACATGAGTACGGTGGAAAGCCACTATGAAATAACATGCTTGTGTTTTGTTTTTACGCATGCCCACTCATAGCTTTTGTAAGAGGACGGGCTTTTTAAAGATGGTGGCTGTAGTGTAGCCTAACCTAACCCATTCCACGAGGGGTGATTATAAAGTATTTCAAGCGGTGCTTGTCGATAGGCAAACGAATAATCAAAGAGGGGTATGTCAGACCTTGAGGCGATAACCCCCTTTGATTGATCCCAGTTGACTGGTCCCTTTTGATTGATCACTGTTGATTTGTTTCTTTGGACTGGTCCCTGTTGACTAGCCCCTTTGGACGGGTCCTTTTAAAGGGGGTCCTTTATGACGGGTCCCTGTTGACTGGTCATTGTTGATGGGTCATTGTTGACGAGTCATTTTTGACAAGTCCCTGTGGACGGGTCATTGTTGACAGGTCATTGTTGACGAGTCATTGTTGACGGGTCCTTGTTGACGAGTCCCTCTGGACGGGTCCTTATTGACGAGTCCCTGTGGATGGATCATGGTTGACTGGTCATTGTTGACGGGTCATTGTTGACAGGTCCTTGTGGACGAGTCCTTGTTGATGGCTCCCTGTGGACGGTTCCTTGTTGACGTTGGCCTGGTCCCTATGGACTGGCCCATGGTCCCTAATGCTATGATGAAATTATACGTTGTTCCACATGAAACGCATGTGAAGAGCCGATTGCTACTATGAATTAACATGTTTGTTTTTTGTTCTTACGCATGCCCACTCATCTCTTTTGTAAGAGGGCAGGATTTTTTAATAATGATTTATAGATATTTTTTTTAATTACCAAAAGATCCAAAACTAATAGGTCATCAGCATTTTAATATCTCATGAACCAATAAGGCTAAGGACTTGTATAAGAGGTCGTTGGACTTGAGGTGACATCCTGTTTTTGAATGTATTATTCATTTTTGTCAAAAGAGCCTAACTGCACTTTTGTTAATATCTCGCTAACTAATAATCAGCTAGGTAATTAACCTAATATTTTATAAACTAATAATCGAATATCAACATGCGAGGTGTCATAGGACTTAGAATGGTCAACCCTTTTCCATGACCAACGAATTTACCCAAAGATCAAAAACAGCAAGGTCATTGTCCTATGATTTTATAAACTACTAATCGGAGAGGGTCAAGTGAGGTGTCATAGGACTTAGAATGGTTAACCCTTTCCCATGACCAATGAATTTACCCCAAAAATCCAAAACAGCAAGGTCTTTGATTTAATATTTTATAAACTAATAATCGAATATCAACATGCGAGGTGTCATAGGACTTAGATGGTCAACCCTTTTCCATGACCAACGAATTTACCCAAAGATCAAAAACAGCAAGGTCATTGTCCTATGATTTTATAAACTAATAATCGGAGAGGGTCAAGTGAGGTGTCATAGGACTTAGAATGGTCAACCCTTTCCCATGGCCAATGAATTTACCCTATATACCCAATACATCAAGGTCATCGACCTGAGATTTTATAAACTAATAATCGGATACGAACATGTGAGATGTTTACAATGCGTGATGAAACATAGCTAGGTAGAGAAAGAATTAGTGTAGGCTACATATATGGTGACTGACAAGTCTTTTACCATTGAAACTTGTTTTCAAATCAAACTGCAGTACAGAGATAGTATCGGTTGCAGGTATGGGTTAATAAATGACAAACGGTGTACACAAACTCTGATTTATCGATTCAAGAATTAAGAGTAGACTATCTTTAATTGATTGGTTAAAGAGGATAGCTAAAACACAAAAATGCTCAGTGGTTACCGGGACAAGATGGTCGCTACACACAACAAGCTTTAAATACTTGAGGCTAATAATCTATGTACACACACTCACTTGTTCTAAACTAAACTGTGCTATTGTTAGTGCTCAGACAGTAGGCTGTTGACAAAAATGCAATGCTAACAGAAATATAATAATTTCCGGTTGTCTAATGTTACCAGCTATCCTTTTTGTGTTGCAATGGTAAGCACTTTTGGCTCTTGTACCGGTGGTGTTAACTCGATTTCCAGGTCTGAGGCCTAGAACGAGTCAAACTAAGAAACAAGGGCATGGTGGTGTAGTGGTTAAGCTGCTAGCCTTTTCACCAGGGTTCGATTTCAGGTTAATATGCATGTCATAAACATATTAAACAGAACGGAGATAACGTTTAAAACTGATTACATTTGTGTCTTTTCAAATTATTACTTGAATTACAAATACAAAGGTGAACTCGGTTTGATATACAGTTAATGCTGTCTATCACACACTAGACTGTAAGAAAGCCAAAAGAGCAAAAGGCGTAGGTAGAGCAGTGGTAAATTCGCTATATGTAGAGAACTACCTAGTGGTTTGATGAACTGGTAAAGCTATATCTCATAAACAGTGCAGGATACATCCAGCAATCAAATTTGTATCTTGTGGAACAGAGAAAATGTACTTTTACCTTGATGGATAGCAAATGAGTGCAGATGAATGACCTATGCATTAGCCTACCATAGGGGTATAACCACGAGCCACATGTGACACGCAAAGTATGTTTCAGATATCTAGCGGCGACTATGGGAACTACCTGAACGCTACAGTTGTATTATCCAGAGTTGGAATCTGACAGTTCGGCGCCACTGGGCAAAAACAGTTGACGATGAGATCGCACGCAAGGCTTGTTGCCATGGAAACCATACAGCGCTGCCAATTTGAATGACGCTATTTGGCCACGTGCTTGACAGTTGACCAGTCGCTTGTTTGGTTGCCTCCAGAGTGCACACTGACCTTGCTGCATTATAATTGTTTTGAGTTAATTAGTTAATTACTTTCTCGTGTAGGATTTATACTTATATTTATAATTAATTAGTGTCCGTTATTTATATAGTGTTTGTGTAAGTTTAAGCTTAGGTTCGTGTGAATTAGATTACGGTTACCGATAGCTTTCTTTTTTTTTTTTGGTAGTAGTGTCGCGAGGGGATGGACAACTTTTTCCCTGGTACAGGTCTCGGCAGCATAGGTTGCGATTAGGATGAGGTGTCGACAGCTGAAAACGGGGCGAAGGTGGTGTCGCATGTGGAAAGAGTAGTAAGCGAATCGGGGGAACGTGAAGGTGTTATTGATACAGCTGTGGACGACTTCATAATTTCCCTCGGCGATTCCTCATCCACCAGTGCAGGATCCAGTGACGGAGAGGACCGGGATGATGATGATATGGATGGGATAGAGCCTCTTCCCAGTGATAAGCTCTGTCTTCTAAAGCGTGAGTTAATAGCCTATACAATGAACGTATAGTTTGTAATACATTTATGTGTTTCTTGTGCCTTGAAACTTATTCTACAGGAGATATAAATTGCTAAATAACACGGAAACAATCACGTGTTGTCGTTTCGCTTTGAACATTTTTGCTTTATGATAGTAGGCTATTCGTAATTTTGCTATTCATTACAATATTTTAGGCCTCTCCTCAATTTGACGGGCTATTATTTTATTTTACAGTGTGCAGCGAACGGTTTTAAACATTGCTTTGTTTAAGATTTTTGAAAACCATCTCAGTAAAAATGTAATAAATGTAATAACGGTGCTAATGATGTTATGAGCATGATGAAATGAACGGGAGGGTGGAAGTACGCATGTGCTCGGTAGTAGCATACGTGGCAACGCTGCCTTTAGTTCAACGGTTCTCCGCCGAACTGTCAGATTCCAACTCTGGAAAATACACCTGTAGTGCTCCATATCAACACTACTGAACGACCAGCATGCTATCTAGCGGTCGATATCAACACTCACTCAAATTTTATAAAACAGTCTTACCTACAGTAGTAGTAGTAGTAGTAGTAGTAGGCCTATATGTTTTTGGAAACAAACAGAAAGAGACTCTACTATTGCCAAGGCCAAGCACTTCCATTAAGACGATTTCAAGAAAATTTAAATCAGCAAATGTGTGTTTTACAAAACTTAACTTTCAACATGGCCTAAATCATAAACGTGTCGACAGTGAAATGGAAAAAAAATAGGAAGTCCATGTTTCCATATCAACACAATTTAAAAACTTAAAACTGACATTTAAAAAAAATGTAAATGGGAAATTGACAAATGTGTGAAGAAACAAAATGAAAAAATTCTTGTTTCCATATCATGAAATCCAAAAACTTTAAACTGACATTTTCAAACCGTGTACATGGAAAATTGACAAATGGCAATGTGTGAAATGTGAAAATGAAAAAAAAAATAACAAATTGCTATCATTATTTAAAAAAAATCATCGTGTTCTATCGTTCAAGTGTGAATCAAACTACATCTACTTATTTGGATCACCCGAGACTGAGTAGACCTGTTTTAGTCCTAATCTACTTTTAAAATTTTATGTTAAAGCTTGAATCGAAGTCAAGAACTTTGGTAACTGTTACATCACAAAGACAACTTTACACTACTCCTAATGAACAATAATAAGAAAAATAATAATAAATGTTGATTTTTTTTAGGATGAACATGGTGACACTGTTTCTGTTGCACAGTCTGCTAGCCACTAGCCAGCAGCTAGGGTCTTAGAAAACGATACAGTTGACATTTTGTAATGAGATGTGATATGTTTCAAAGTACAGTATTATGGGTTGCTGTTGAGTAAAAACTAATCCTGTACAAGAAAGCAAGGGTTCGAACCCCTTACCTAACATTACTATTGCCTGAACATGGCTTGACGACGCTGTATTATTATGATACTCGGTACACACACCATAGATAGAGTGTATTGTTTAAGATCACTTTCTTTCTGAACATAGGTGGAGACTGTTGATGGTTAACAATGGCATTAATATAGTAGGACGTGGGGATAGCAATTAAGAAAAAACAGACAATACCCATACAATATTTTTATTCATTTATTATAAGTACTTGTACATTAGTTGCATTCAAAATACATTTCTTTTTTCTCTATTACTATTTAGTCCTTTTTGATTCTCTTGCATATGAAGGGTAGATAACCTTGTAGTTCAGCCCCTTAAAAAAAACAACAACACAACCTTTTGCATAGTCTGTGATGTTGATGACTCTTGAGATATGGAAGATGGATTAAACATAACTTTTACAACAGGGGTTAAATGTTGCTCAATAAACACTGCACTATTTTGATTAGCAACATTTTTTTTCTTGCACTAGCTTTTTAGCATTGTCATGATTATTTGTTGACACCAACAGTGTTTCATCTGGTACACCACATTGATGATCACTCACACTTAAAACCTTACCATTTCTACTTTTTAGATTGCCTCGACATCTTTTTGACCTCTCTTTTGAGCATCGCCAAAATATTATTCCTTTTACATTTTGACGATTATAGTTATAAGAGTAGCCTTTATAGAGTACACGTTGTTTACCTTTGTTAGTTGTAGTAAGTTCCATAGTAGCAACTAACCTGTTAGTATGATTTGCTCACTACAAAGGTTATAACTGTTCTGATAATAAAATAATTTAGCGTTGGCTTTTATATTTAATATGTACAGTTTGAAGTGATAGCAAAAGTGAGAGTAAAATGGTAGCAGAGTGGTAGAAAATATTACATGTATTGTTAAGAAATAATTTAAGCTGTTATATGGATCCATTACATAATAAATTTTGGCACGACGAAGCTCATTATCCAATAGTTCTTCTTCAAATTCAGTATAACCAGCCTGTTTATAGACATGCAGTTGCTGAAACCGCCGGATTAGCTTACTTGGATTGTTCCAGTAGACAAGTTTAACAAATAATTTTTTTGGTGTAAACAAAGCATTACCATTACCATTATTATTATTATTATTATCATCATCATCATCATAACAATTATCATTATCATCATCATCATCATTATAATCCTCATCACTATTACTATATAGTCCTTTTTGATCCTTTTGCAATACCACATTTTGCACAGTCTGTGTTGCCTTTGATAATGTTGGGAGTTTTTCAGACATTGGCAACTGTCCTAACACGACTTTCTGAGGAGATGATAAATGCTTTTTAACAAACAATGCACTATCTTGAGCTGCAATATCTTTTTCTGGGACTAGTGTTTTAGCATTTTGAAGAGTTTTTTTTAACAGCAACGATGTTTTATCTGGTACACTACATTGATGATCACTCACACTTAAGACCTCACTATTTTTACTTTTTAACTCACCTCGTCACTGTTTTGAACGATGTTTTGAACAACGCCAAATAACAGTTCTATTTTTATTGGTTCCTTTTACAATATATGTATATACTTTATAGTATGCAAAATGGCTTACCATAACTATTCGTTGATAATTTCATATCATTTGTCAAGCATGAAATAATCTCTAGTAAAGTTCACTCGATAATATAAATCATAGTTTAAAGTGGGAGCAAAAGTGGGTGCAAAGGTAGGTGCGAAAGTGGGTGCAAAAGTGAGTGCAAAGGTAGGTGTAAAAGTGGGTGCAAATGTGGGTGCAAAGGTAGGTGCAAAAGTGGGTGCAAAGATAGGTCCAAATGTAGGTGCAAAAGTGGGTTGAAAAGTCAGTGTAAAAGTGGGTGCAAAAGTGGGTGCATTAGTGGGTGCAAAAGTGGGTGAAAAGTGGGTGCAAAAGTGAGTGCAAAAGTGGGTGAAAAAGTGGGTGCAAACGTGAGTGCAAAAGTCAGTGTAAAAGTGAGTGCAAATGTGGTTGCATATGTGAGTGCATGGTGGGTGCAAAAGTGAGTGCAAAAGTCAGTGTAAAAGTGGGTGCCAAAATGGGTGCAAAAGTGGGTGCAAAAGTGAGTGCAAAAGTGGATGTAAATGTGGGTGCAAAAGTGGGTGCAGAAGTGGGTGCAAGAGTGGATGCAAGAATGGGTGCAAAAGTGGGTGCAAAAGAAGGTGCAAAAGTGGGTGCAAAAGTGGGTTAAAGTGAGTGCAAAAGTGGGTGCAAATGTCGGTGCAAAAGTGGGTGCAAAAGTGGGTGCAAACGTGAGTGCAAAAGTCAGTGTAAAAGTGAGTGCAAAAGTGGTTGCATAAGTGAGTGCAAAGTTGGGTGCAAAGATGGGTGTAAATGTGAGTGCAAAAGTCAGTGCAAAAGTCAGTGCAAAAGTGGGTGCAAACGTGGGTGCAAAAGTGGATGTAAATGAGGGTGCAAAAGTGGGTGCCGTTTATAGTAGGCATGAATTTTACTAGAATGAGATTTGAGTAAATGTAATTTCTAATCCCAAGTAGTGAATAGTCAGTTGGTTTTGATCTATGCAAGCGTAAACATGTCATATACACTGTTGATGGATACTCAAGGATTTATGGTCAACAAAAACAAGTATATAGTTAAAGAGGTGGCTATTATTGATTGCACAACACTGAAGTTATTTTTGAAATTTTGACAAAGGGTCTAAGATCACTTTTGTTAATATCTCGCGAACCAATAAGACTAGGGCATTGTATGAGGTATTGTTGGACGTTTTGTCGAAGACTGCTGGTAAACACCTATGTTCCCACGGCCTTTCTAAAGATGGCGGCTGTAGTGTAACCTAACCTATCCCAACCCACGAGGGGTGATTAAAAAGTATTCCAAGTGGCGCTTGTCGATAGGCAAACCAACAAACAAAGAGGGGTATGACAGTCCTTGAGACGATAACACCTTTTGATTGACCCCTGTTGATTTGCCCCTTTGTCTGGTCCCTGTTGACTATCCCCTTTGGACGGGTGCTTTTTGAACGGAGTCATTTTTGACGGGCCCCTGCTGACGGGTCACTGTGGACAGATCCCTGTGGACGGGTCCCTGTTGACAGGTCCTTTTGACTAATCCCTTTGGACCGGTCCCTTTAGACAGATCCCTATGGGTTGGCCCATGCATTTATCCAAATTATGTCAAAGGGACCGGCCAAATGGATTAGTCAAGAGGACCTGTCAACAGGGACCCGTCCACAGGGATCTGTCCACAGTGACCCGTCAGCAGGGGCCCGTCAAAAATGACTCCCTTCAAAAAGCACCTATCTAAAGGGGATAGTCAACAGGGACCAGTCCAAAGGGGCAAATCAACAGGGGTCAATCAAAAGGGGTTATCGTCTCAAGGACTGTCATACCCCTCTTTGATTATCGGTTTGCCTATCGACAAGCGCCGCTTGGAATACTTTTTAATCACCCCTCGTGGGTTGGGTTAGGTTACACTACAGCCGCCATCTTTAAAAAGGCCGTGGGAACATAGGTGTTTACCAGCAGTCTTCGACAAAAGTCCAACAATACCTCATACAAGGCCCTAGTCTTATTGGTTCGCTAGATATTAACAAAAGTGAACTTAGACCCTTTGTCAAAATTTCAAAAATAACTTCAGTGTTGTGCAATCAATAATAGCCACCTCTTTAACTATATACTTGTTTTTGTTGACCATAAAGCCTTGAGTATCCATCATCAGTGTATATGACATGTTTACGCATGCATAGATCAAAACCAACTGACTATTCACTACTTGGGTTTAGAAATTACATTTACTCAAATCACATTCTAGTAAAATTCATGCCTACTATAAACGGCACCCACTTTTGCACCCTCATTTACATCCACTTTTGCACCCACTTTTGCACCCACTTTTACACCCACTTTTGCACTCCCTTTTACACTGACTTTTGCACTGACTTTTGCGCTCACTTTTGCACCCATCTTTGCACCCAACATTGCACTCACTTATGCAACCACTTTTGCACTCACTTTTACACTGACTTTTGCACTCACGTTTGCACCCACTTTTGCACCGACATTTGCACCCACTTTTGCACTCACATTTAACCCACTTTTGCACCCAATTTTGCACCCACATTTGCACCCACTTTTGCACCCTTTTTGCACCCTCTTTTGCACCCACTTTTGCACCCATTCTTGCAACCACTCTTGCACCCACTTCTGCACCCACTTTGCACCCACATTTACATCAACTTTTGCACTCACTTTTGCACCCACTTTTTCACCCATTTTGCACCCACTTTTGCACCCAGTTTTGCACTCACTTTTGCACCCACTTTTCACCCACTTTTGCATCCACTAATGCACCCACATTTGTACCCACTTTTTCACCCACTTTTGCACCCACTTGTGCACCCACTTTTGCACCCATTCTTGCATCCACTCTTGCACCCACTTCTGCACACACTTTTGCACTGACTTTTGCACCCACTTTTGCACCCACATTTACATCCACATTTGCACTCACTTTTGCACTCACTTTTGCACCCACTTTTGCAAGCATTTTGCACCCACTTTTACACCCACTTTTGCACTCACTTTAAATTATGATTTATATTATCTAGTGAACATTGCTAGAGATTAGTTCATGCTTGACAATTGACATGGAAGTATCAACAAATAACTATGGTAAGCCATATGCATTCTATAAAGGATATACATATATTGTAAAACGAACCAATAAAAATGGAACTGTTATTTGGCGTTGTTCAAAACATCGTTCAAAACAGTGTCGAGGTGAGCTGAAAAGTAAAAATAGTGATGTCTTAAGTGTGAGTGATCATCAATGTAGTGTACCAGATAAAACATCGTTGCTGTTTAAAAAAACTCTTCAAAATGCTGAAACACTAGTCCCAGAAAAACGATATTGCAGCTCAAGATAGTGCATTGTTTGTTAAAAAGCATTTATCATCTCCTCAGAAAGTCGTGTTAGGACAGTTGCCAATGTCTGAAAAACTCCCAACATTATCAAAGGCAACACAGACTGTGCAAAATGTGGTATTGCAAAAGGATCAAAAAGGACTATATAGTAATAGTGATGAGGATTATAATGATGAAGATGATGATGATAATGATAATTGTTATGATGATGATGATAATAATAATAATGATAATGATAATGCTTTGTTTACACCAAAAAAAATATTTGTTAAATTTGTAATCCGGCGGTTTCAGCAACTGCATGTCTATAAACAGGCTGGTTATACTGAATTTGAGGGAGAACTATTGGATATAGAAAATGAGCTTCGTCGTGCCAAAATTATTATGTAATGGATCCACATAACAGCTTAAATTATTTCATAACAATACATGTAATATTTTCTACCACTCTGCTACCATTTTACTCTCACTTTTGCTATCACTCCAAACTGTACATATTAAATATAAAAGCCAACGCTAAATTATTTTATTATCAGAACAGTTATAACCTTTGTAGTGAGCAAATCATACTAACAGGTTAGTTGCTACTATGGAACTTACTACAACTAACAAAGGTAAACAACGTGTACCCTATAAAGGCTACTCTTATAACTATAATCGTCAAAATGTAAAAGGAATAATATTTTGGCGAGGCTCAAAAGAGAGGTCAAAAAGATGTCGAGGCAATCTAAAAAGTAGAAATGGTAAGGTTTTAAGTGTGAGTGATCATCAATGCGGTGTACCAGATGAAACACTGTCGGTGTCAACAAATAATCATGACAATGCTAAAATGCTAGTACAAGAAAAAAATGTTGCTTATCAAAATAGTGCAGTGTTTATTGAGCAACATTTAACCCCTGCTGTAAAAGTTATGTTTAATCCATCTTCCATATCTCAAGAGTCATCAACATCACAGACTATGCAAAAAAATGTGTTGTTGTTGTTGTTTTTAAGGGGCTGAACTACAAGGTTATCTACCCTTCATATGCAAGAGAATCAAAAAGGACTAAATAGTAATAGAGAAAAAAGAAATGTATTTTGAATGCAACTAATGTACAAGTACTTATATTAAATGAATAAAAATATTGTATGGGTATTGTCTGTTTTTTCTTAATTGCTATCCCCACGTCCTACTATATTAATGCCATTGTTAACCATCAACAGTCTCCACCTATGTTCAGAAAGAAAGTGATCTTAAACAATACACTCTCTCTATGGTGTGTGTACCGAGTATCATAATAATACAGCGTCGTCAAGCCATGTTCAGGCAATAGTAATGTTAGGTAAGGGGTTCGAACCCTTGCTTTCTTGTACAGGATTAGTTTTTACTCAACAGCAACCCATAATACTGTACTTTGAAACATATCACATCTCATTACAAAATGTCAACTGTATCGTTTTCAAAGACCCTAGCTGCTGGCTAGTGGCTAGCAGACTGTGCAACAGAAACAGTGTCACCATGTTCATCCTAAAAAAAATCAACATTTATTATTATTTTTCTTATTATTGTTCATTAAGAGTAGTGTAAAGTTGTGTTTGTGACGTAACAGTTACCCAAGTTCTTGACTTCGATTCAAGCTTTAACATAAAATTTTAAACGTAGATTAGGACTAAAACAGGTCTACTCAGTCTCGGGTGATCCAAATAAGTAGATGTAGTTTGATTCACACTTTAACGATAGAACACGATGATTTTTTTAAATAATGATAGCAATTTGTATTTTTTTTTTCATTTTCACATTTCACACATTGCCATTTGTCAATATTCCATGTACACGGTTTGAAAATGTCAGTTTAAAGTTTTTGGATTTCATGATATGGAAACAAGAATTTTTATTTTGTTGTTCACACATTTGTCAATTTCCCATTTACATTTTTTTTAAATGTCAGTTTTAAGTTTTTAAATTGTGTTGATATGGAAACATGGACTTCCTATTTTTTTCCATATCACTGTCGACACGTTTATGATTTAGTCCATGTTGAAAGTTAAGTTTTGTAAAACACACATTTGCTGATTTAAATTTTCTTGAAATCGTCTTGGCAACAGTACAGTCTCTTTCTGTTTGTTTCCAAAAACATATAGGCCTACTACTACTACTACTACTACTACTACTACTACCACTACTACTACTACTACTACTGTAGGTAAGACTGTTTTACAAAATTTGAGTGAGTGTTAATATCGACCGCTAGATAGGATGCTGGTCGTTCAGTAGTGTTGATATGGAGCACTAGCGTTCAGGTAGTTCCCATAGTCACCGCTAGATAGCTGAAACATACTTTGCGTGTCACATGTGGCTCGTGGTTATACCCCTATGTTAGGCTAATACATAGGTTATTCATCTTCACTCATTTGCTATCCATCAAGGTAAAAGTACATTTTCTCTGTTCCACAAGATACAAATTTGATTGCTGGATTTTATCCTGCACTGTTTATGCGATATAGCTTTGCCAGTTCATAAAACCACTAGGTAGTTCTCTACATATAGCGAATTTACCACTGCTCTACCTACGCCTTTTGCTCTTTTGGCTTTCTTACAGTCTAGTGTGTGATAGACAGCATTAACTGTATATCAAACCGAGTTCACCTTTGTATTTGTAATTCAAGTAATAATTTGAAAAGACACAAATGTAATCAGTTTTAAACGTTATCTCCGTTTTGGTTAATATGTTTATGACATGCATATTAACCTGAAATCGAACCCTGGTGAAAAGGCTAGCATCTTAACCACTGCACTACCATGCCCTTTTTTCTTAGTTTGACTCGTTCTAGGCCTCAGACCTGGAAATCGAGTTAACACCACCGGTACAAGAGCCAAAAGTCCTTACCACTGCAACACAAAAAAAAAGATAGCTGGTAACATTAGACAACCGGAAATGATTATATTTCTGTTAGCATTGCATTTTTGTCAACAGCCTACTGTCTGAGCACTAACAATAACACAGTTTAGTTTAGAACAAGTGAGTGTGTGTACATAGATTATTAGCCTCAAGTATTTAAAGCTTGTTGTGTGTAGCGACCATCTTGTCCCGGTAACCACTGAGCATTTTTGTGTTTTAGCTATCCTCTTTAACCAATCAATTAAAGATAGTCTACTCTTAATTCTTGAATCGATAAATCAGAGTTTGTGTACACCGTTTGTCATTTATTAACCAATACCTGCAACCGATACTATCTCTGTACTGCAGTTTGATTTGAAAACAAGTTTCAATGGTAAAAGACTTGTCAGTCACCATATATGTAGCCTACACTAATTCTTTCTCTACCTAGCTATGTTTCATCACGCATGGTAAACATCTCACTTGTTCGTATCCGATTATTAGTTTATAAAATCTCAGGTCGATGACCTTGATGTATTGGGTATTTAGGGTAAATTCATTGGCCATGGGAAAGGGTTGACCATTCTAAGTCCTATGACACCGCGCATGTTGATATTCGATTATTAGTTTATAAAATATTGTCAATGACCTTGCTGTTTTAGATTTTTGGGGTAAATTCATTGGTCATGGGAAAGGGTTAACCATTCTAAGTCCTATGACACCTCAATTGACCCTCTCCGATTATTAGTTTATAAAATCATAGGACAATGACCTTGCTGTTTTAGATCTTTTGGGTAAATTCGTTGGTCATGGAAAAGGGTTGACCATTCTAAGTCCTATGACACCTCGCATGTTGATATTCGATTATTAGTATATAAAATATTAGGTTAATGACCTTGCTGTTTTGGATGTTTGGGGTAAATTCATTGGTCATGGGAAAGGGTTAACCATTCTAAGTCCCATGACACCTCACTTGACCCTCTCTGGTTATTGGTAGCGAGATATTAACAAAAGTGCAGTTAGGCTCTTTTGACAAAAATGAATAATACATTCAAAAACAGGATGTCACCTCAAGTCCAACGACCTCTTATACAAGTCCGTAGCCTTATTGGTTCATGAGATATTAAAAAACTGATGACCTATTAGTTTTGGATCTTTTGGTAATTAAAAAAACTCATCTATAAATCATTATTAAAAAATCCTGCCCTCTTACAAAAGAGATGAGTGAGAATGTGTAAGAACAAAAAACAAACATGTTAATTCATAGTAGCAATCGGCTCTTTACATGCGTTTCATGTGGAACAACGTTTAATTTCATCATAGCATTAGGGACCATGGGCCAGTCCATAGGGACCAGGCCAACGTCAACAAGGAACCGTCCACAGGGAGCCATCAACAAGGACTCGTCCACAAGGACCTGTCAACAATGACCAGTCAACAATGACCCGTCAACAGGGACTCGTCAACAAGGAGCCATCCAGAGGGACTCGTCAACAAGGACCCGTCAACAATGACTCGTCAACAATGACCTGTCAACAATGACCCGTCCACAGGGACTCGTCAAATATGACTCGTCAACAATGACCCATCAACAATGACCAGTCAACAGGGACCCGTCATAAAGGACCCCCTTCAAAAGGACCCGACCGAAGGGGGTAGTCAACAGGGACCAGTCCAAAGAAACAAATCAACTGAGATCAATCAAAAGGGACCAGTCAACTGGGATCAATCAAAAGGGGTTATCGCCCCAAGGTCTGACATACCCCTCTTTGATTATTTGTTTGCCTATCGACAAGCACCGCTTGGAATACTTTATGATCACCCCTCGAGGAATGGGTTAGGTTAGGCTACACTACAGCCACCATCTTTAAAAAGCCCGTGCGCTTACAAAAGCTATGAGTGGGCATGTGTAAAAACAAAAAACAAGCATGTTAATTCATAGTGGCTTTCCACCGTACTCATGTCTCTTGTGTAGAACAACGTTTAATTCCAAATCGGAATTCAAACTCCCACATGTCACACTTGAACACGAGATTTTCTAAAAAATTAAAATGTCACCCCCCTAGTAGGGGTAGGTCTTATTTTGGGGTGGAAATATGTTGTCCAATGGAAAGGGGGTATCAGCCCGAGTTCAATGACACCTCATTCATTAAAATCCGACCATGCGTTCGAGAGATATCGCGCCGCTGCCATCTTGGCGGTGGAGCGGTGACGGTGGCTGTAGAACCCGTAAAAAAAACACTACTGACACCACAGTAGTGTGTGGTGTAATGGGGTAATGAAATGAAGTTGGTATTAGATGAATGTAAATGGTATGGAATGAATGCGGCGGGTGAAGCACTAGCAACAGTGTCTGTATGAATGATGAGAAGAGAACGCCTCAGTAGTGTGCGATATAATGAGATGGAGTTGAAATGGGATGAATAAAAATGTTATGAAATGAATGAGGCGGATGAAGCCGATGAGGTTAGAGATGGTTAGTGCTGTATGTGATGAGTGAATGAATGTACTGGTGAGATATGGTATTTCATTAAGCCAACGCCACGCGATGAATTGATTTTACAGTATGCAGTGGTGTGGCGTTTAAGTATTGAGTATCGAAGCGAAAGAGTAGTTATGTAAGCCAGGCGATAGAATAATCTTGCTGCGGCTGTGTTGTATTATGATAACGATGCAAAACTAGGCGATGTAACGATGGAGCGTGGCACAAGATGATGTGATTAGGCTACTCCCCGTAGTGTAACAGACACCGTGTACATGTTGATCCAGTACATCAGGCTCCACGCACTCACTGGTACAGTTAGTAGCAAAGCAGGAGATTGTATGTGTGTAGACGGCAAGATGTAGAAATGAATATAATGAATATGATATGTAGACTGGTGATGTGTAGCAGGGGCGATTTATCCGAGCATATTTCTCTAAAGCAGGCGAGTTTTAAAAAATTGCAGTGAGTACCATATCTGTATTAGATCTGCGTTAAACATATCGCATGTTGCATATATCTTGGCGAGTGCAGCGAGGCTTGCTCGTGTCCTAGGAGCTTCAGCGGAGCTGTCGGCACAGCGAGAAATGTATGCGCGCGCGCAAGTTTCTTCTGTCCATGGCCAGCTGCGAGCTGTCACGTTTGTAATGTATAGTTGGAAGCTCTGGTCTGAGAGCTACAGATCTACAGGGATGAAGACACTACATTGAAAGCACAAGGATTTTTGTTCTTCTTAATAAGTTCAACACTAGATTTCTGCTGGCAATGTTCTGCAAGATTTTTTCATTCTCCGATAATGTGTTCAATATTTTACAAACAAAAAGTTTGGATATACAGTACTATGGCATGAAGGTTGAGGAACTCTTTATAAATATCCAGTCTATGAGAGATGAAGATTTTGATAGTTTTTATGGACATGTTGATACCGAAATCGATGTTTATGGAGGACAGCCGTGCTCTAAAAAGCGTGCAATTAGTGATGAAGCAGAAAAATCAAAATACTAACGTCTATTCAATGAAATTATTGACAATGTACTTGTCCAAATAGAAGAGCGTTTTAAATGCATAAATAAAATTGTGTTCTTCTCACTGCTGGATTGTGATTTGTTTGAGAAGCACAGAAATAAGATTCCAGACAGGTATGTTACTGCCCTAGAAAAGACCTATGGGTCATTTTTCGACATTCTTCGCTTAAAAACTGAATTAAGTGTGATGTACCGTATTCATCTTCTGACTATAAAGAGAAAAGTGTTTCAGACTTAATGCAGTTTATGCATACTAACAAATTGAACATGGGTATGCCAGTGATTTTCAAGCTCATCAAACTGGTAGCAACAATTCCTGCTGTTACATCCTCTGTAGAACGTTCTTTTTCAACACTGAGACGCATTAATACATATTGCAGATCGATTCAAGTTCAGGAGAGACTATGACCATTAGCTATGTTGTCGATTGAAAAAGGATTGCTTGCAAAATTTAGATTACAGTCCTCTTTCTATGATGAAGTTATTGATGGTTTTGTAAAGAAAAGTCGCAGAGTAGAGTTTGTTTTCAAGTAGGTAGATCTTATAAATAGTTGCAATTTTTCTGTGTACGTACCTTGATGTTTACTTGCATAAATTATAAAATCACTGTCTTGTCATGATTTGTTATTATAAAATAAGTCTAATTGTGAAAATTTGTTATATTTTGGCCCTTCTTGAATTAAAAGGTGTGACGTAACCAGTTTGAATGCACGTTCATGTAACCGATAATTAAAATGTTTATGTGATTTAGCGATTATTGGTTTTTTATTTTATTCAATCAGAATTATGCATGTCCCACCCCCATCAACTTTCATGAATTGAAGAGCAAGCCTCACTTTCACGACCAGCATTCGCCTCTGATGTGTAGAATCAATTGCCTTGCAGTCACGCAATACGCTGCCGAAGTCAACGTCACTTGCGCTCCGTTGCTAAGCAACTGGAGCAATACAACATGGCTCCCTTGTAGCTTGCTTCAGTCTTTGAGTCGTCATTATTTCCTATTTGTATCGTATAAAACAGTACATGCATGGATGTCCAGAGGCAAGAAAGCATAGGAAAGTATATTTCCCACACTAATTTAACATAGTTGTCCAGTAAAGTTGTAAAATATTGCGTACGAGATGCACATTAAGTCTTAGAACATAAGTCGTAGAGATGTGGCCTACGATATTTACCTTAAATTAAGTGAAAACATGAAAATATAACATTTCTGGATATTGCGAATCACGTCCCGCATTAATAACCAATACTACGGAATATAAAGTACCGTAGACCCTACCAGTAAGTGACGAATAAAATGAACTTATGGTCTATCAATGCATAAGGGAACAGTTTAAAATATTTGGATGAGAGTTTAGGCCAAATCCCATCAACAGCTATAGAAGAAACAAAGACTGCATTTCAATACAATTTGTGTGTTTACCACAACGCCGCGTTTGTCTGAAAACGAATCAAATTAACAAAGCCTAACCTGTGTGCTCACTAACAGGTTAGAGAAGTCTACAATTAAGGCCTATCGTCCTACTCCTACCTCATTCTAAATAATGGGGCATTTTTCCTATCCTAGCTCTAAATATAATCACAACAAGACTTGCCACTCCATCACGTCAGAAATAAGCAGTATTCATTGGCTTGAATAATGTCACTATACGGTACTGTAACTTTGTTGCAGGGTGTATGCCTAGGCTACTGGTAGGCCTACATGATAATTGATTTCTGAAAGTGCAAAAAATAAAATATTTAGGCAGAAATTTTCAGTCTGGGATAGGACTAGTTTTTATTTGGAAACACAATTCACTGCTTAAATAAATTAAGTGAAAAATCACCACTCAGAAAAGTTGTAGGATAAAATTTATCGGTATTAGTGAATCAGCTGTAAGGTTATGTAGGTTGCCGTTTATAATACTTATAGTACAAACCATATTTAATTACAACTACACTCCCCACATGAACCAAAAACCCCTTTATGTGTCATTATGTCCTAAATATCTCTCTATGTTAGATATACTCTATCCACTAAATGATAAATATTCATAATTTGTAGTACCCGCCATGCAATTCTTGCCTCAGGAGTGAGGTCAACTTTATTCATACTATCTCGCAAATTTCTCGTACTTTATCCATAAACTTTCACTTCTATTTTGTAGCTCCAACACTGTAGATGATCTTCACGGGAGGCGTTTGCCTTATTTCGCGCGTATTACACATTTTTATCCACAAAATTCAAGACGCTGCGCAGCGTTAATGCAGCTTCCTATGTATAAAAAACCTAGCAACCAGTTGTTTGGGTCCAATGTGGCTGCGCCCATGCGGTTGCTAGGCGCGTCACTTCGGCAGCGTATGGCGGTGCGACGAACACGTGGACTGGCTCACACAGGCGAGAATACGGAGTCAGCACGTGACGTAGTTCCGCTGTCGAAGGTCGCTGTGAAGTAGGCTGCAAATCTTGAAGTTCTGGTTGGTGAAGTATAAAATGTGAATATCTCGGAGTATATTTGAGCAGAGTTTCCTCTCTTTGAATAATAGTACGCAGGAACAGATGTCATAGCAGTATATATATATATATATATATATGCAGTCGTTTCATTCCGCCGCACGGCTATTGCCCCTGCGGCGGAGGGCCCCCCTTAGACGGTTTCGCCGTCTCTTCGGGCCAACGGGTTAGGGTGTTTAGGAGAGGTTGTCATAGCAGTTGGTATATTCTCCTGAATATACAGCTTATGCTAGTTTGTAATAGTTGTCACCACTTTTGCATTTCCTTCTTTGTTCACGTTCTTTCTTATTTTCCTTCTTTGCAAACACCAACAGAGACTTCATTTGTATTTCTGTTTTCTCTCTATGCATTTTCCTTATTCTGTCTTTAGTCTGATTCCAGGAAATAAATTATTTCATCTCTGCTGCTCATGTGTGCCAAACATCTCCATGCCACGCTATCTAGCGTTGCAACTTCACATCAGTATGAGTGACAGCGCTTAAAGCGTTGAACAACTCATCCAGCTAGGCTATAGCTGAAAGTTTTCCGTCACCACCAAAGACGTCTCTGCCGGCAACTCCTTGCCACCAAGATCAACCTTCTGAAAGAAGAAATTTTCTTGTCTATAATAATTTTATTTTCGTTATGTTGCCTGTATGTTACCCTCTTCTCCATCCTCCTTTATCCCTCTGCCACCACTCAAATACAAACTTGGAGTTCACACTGTCATTCCATGGAACAAGAATACTAGGAAGTGAAGCTTCAACCTTTTTGCGTTCCTCTATAGACGGCACCACATATGTTCAACTAGGGCGATGTCTATTGAGTGTAGTGGACACTTGTGTTTTGAAAGGAATTGATCACACCACTGCTGCCAACAGTTGTAGATTGACACTAATGGTGCATTATTGTAAAAAAATAGCCAAAATATGATGTTGTTGTTGTTGTTGTTTGAGTCTTCAGTCTGTTGACTGGTTTGATGCAGCTCTCCATGCCTCCCTGTCATGTGCTAATCGTTTCATCTCTACATAGCTACCACACCCTACATCCGAGGCAATCTGTTTAACATATTCTAACCTTGGTCTACCCCTACCGTTCTTGTCCTCAACTCTTCCTTCCATCACTAAGCTTGCTATTCCTGGGTGTATTAGTATGTGTCCTACTAACCTATCTCTTCTCTTCATTAGCAGTCGCCAGAAATATATCTCCTCTCCCACTCGTCTTAATATCTCTTCGTTTGTAACCCTATCTACCCATCTGATCTTCATCATCCTCCTGTAACACCACTTTTCAAATGCTTCAATTCTCCTCTTTTCTGCTGCACCAATAGTCCAAGTTTCACTTCCATAGAGCGCCAAGCTCCAGACAAAGGCATTCAAAAATGACTTCCTAATACCTAAATCTATGTTCGATGTCAACAGATTCCTTTTTTTGTAGAAATGCTTTCCTTGCCTGAGCCAACCTACTTTTTAAATCCTCTTTGCTTCGTCCATCACTGGTTATTTTACTTCCTAAGTAACAGAAGTCTCCTACTTCCTTCAGCTTTTCACCTGCCAATTTGATGTCCATAGAGGTTTCTGATTTATTTCGGCTGCATTCCAGTATTTTTGTTTCACATTTATTAATTTTCATCA
Organism: Meconema thalassinum; assembly: GCA_946902985.2. Classification (NCBI taxonomy): domain Eukaryota; kingdom Metazoa; phylum Arthropoda; class Insecta; order Orthoptera; family Tettigoniidae; genus Meconema; species Meconema thalassinum. The sequence continues at coordinate 891,651,392 of OX336389.2, forward strand.
TGTATTCTTTTAAGACGGAGTCCATACCATTCAAAAACTCATTCAAATCCTCAGGCGTGTCGGCCAAGATGACGATGTCATCAGCAAATCTCAGAGTTGAAATTATTTCTCCTTTAATCTTCACTCCCACTTTAAATTTTTCTACAATTTCCTTCATTGCTTTCTCAATGTAAAGATTGAAAAGTATGGGTGATAAGTTGCTCGCTCCTGTCCTTCAGCTCGAATGACTGCTGTCTGGTTTCTGTATAGATTGTATATCACCCTCCTATCCCTGTACTTTATTCCAATCGTTTTCAAAATGTCAAACAATTTAGTCCAATCAACGTTATCAAAAGCCTTTTCTAAGTCTACAAATGCCATGAACGTTCTCTTATCTTTCCTTATTCTACCTTCCAAAATCAGCCAAAGACTTAGTACAGCTTCCCTTGTTCCTACATTTCTCGTGAAACCAAACTGATCTTCACCCAACTCCGTTTCTATCTGGCTTTCCATCCTCTTGTAAATTATTCTAGACAGGATTTTTGAAGCATGAGTAATCAAGCTGATAGTACGGTAATCTTCACATCTGTCAGCTCCCACTTTCTTTGGTATAGGGATAATATCTTTCTTCTTGAAATCAGGGGGTACCTCACCTGTCTCATAAATCCTACACACCAAGTGAAATAAGCTGATCAGACCTTCATCACCTATGCAGCGTAGCAACTCAATCGGTATATCATCTATGCCTGGTGCTTTGTTCCTGTTTAAGTCCTCCAATGCTCTGTCAAATTCTGATCTCAATATTAAATCTCCTTTTGCATCCTCATCAATTTCCTCCTCTCTTTCGATTACATGATTCTCAATTTCCCTTCCCTTATAAAAACACTCTATGTAAAGTTTCCATCTCTCAACCTTTTCTTCCCTATCTGTTAGGGGCTTTCCATTTGTGTCCTTAATATTACAGCACTTAGTCTTCTTTTCCCCAAAAGTATTCTTAATCCTTCGATAAGCTGTGTCTACTTTTCCTAATTTCAGACAATTTTCTATACCTGCACATTTCTCTTTCAACCATCTTCTTTCGCTTCCTTGCACTTCTTGTTAACCTCATTTCTCAGACGTCTGTATTCTGCTTTCCCCTTTTCATCTCTTACATTCTTGTGTTTCCGCCTTTCATCCATTAATTCTAGTATATCCTGAGTGATCCACGGTGTTCTACCTATTCTTTCTTTCCTACCAATGTTTTCTTCTGCGGATTTTATTATTTCATTATTCAAAAGTGCCCATTTGTCTGCAATTGAAGTTTGTTTAGGGTTTTTCATTAGTCCTTCCTTTATACTCTTCTTGAATATTTCGTTTACATCCTTCACTTTCAGTCTGTCTATCGCCCATATTTTTGGCTTTTGACTTTTCTTCAGTTTCTTCAACTTTAATCTGCATTTCATAACAACCAGATTGTTGTCACAATTTACGTCAGCACCAGGATATGTTTTACAATCCAAAATCTGGTTTCAAAACCTCTGCTTGGCCATAATGAAGTCGATTTGGTAACGCCCTGTATCTCCCGGTCTCATCCATGTGTATATTCTTCTATTGTGGTTATTGAATAAGGTGTTAGCTATGACCAATTCATGCTCGGTGCAGAATTCCATCAGCCTACTTCCTCGATCATTCCTTTCACCTAATCCGAAATCTCCTACTATCTTCCCTTCTCTCCCTTTTCCTACCACAGCATTCCAAACTCCCATTACTATAACATTTTCATCACCCTGGGTATACCTCAGAATTTCATCTATTTCTTCGTAGACCTTTTCAACATCTTCATCATCAGCTTGACTGGTAGGCATATAGACTTGTACCACTGTGGTGCACGTGGGTTTAGTATTGATTTTTGCTACAATAATCCGTTCACTATATTGCTCATAATATTCCACCCGCTGTCCAAGTTTCCTACTCAATATGAGACCAACCCCTGCCTGGCCACTGTTTGATTTAGTGCTAATGACCCTATAGTCACCTGACCAAAAGTCCTGTTCTTCCTGCCAGCGCATTTCACTAATCCCAACCAAATCCAACCTCAACTTATCCATTTCCCTTTCTAAGTTTTCTAACCTTCCAATTCCTAGCAGACTTCTAACATTCCACGCTCCGATCCGTAGAATGTCAGATTTCCTATTTGTCACTTCTGTGATGTTAACTCCCTCTCGAGTAGTCCCCACCCGGAGATCCGAACGGGGGACTAGTTTACCTCCGCATTGAAATTTTACAAGGGAGGAGGCCATCATCACATATAATTATGCATATCCTCGGGAATAACATTACGGCTGTAGTTTCCCGTTGCTTTCAGCCGTGCAGCAGAATGCAGTGTAGCCATTAGTTGGCTTATATTATCAATATCTTAACCGCCTATAAGACAAGTAGAGAATTGATTTATTCTGAAAGGCTGCTACTCCCTTCAGAATAAGTAACGAGCAAACCTACTAACAAAAATTCTAACCTTCTACTAACAAATAAATACCAAAATTCTACTAGCGAAAAATACGTAAGTTCCACCAACAACAAATACTACCACCAAAACCGTCTGTCACCAGGCACACTCACATGCGCCCTCACAAATCACAGTCTAATGATACAATGAACTATATCTAATAAACAATGCAACTGCCACCAGACACACTCACACACAACAGTCTAATAGAACAATGACATATATCTAATAAACAAACTAACTACCTTATGTGCCCGTCAGAGGAGCTATCAGGGTTGCCAACAGCCGAAACGACATCCCTAACACCTCACCTGCCGGACCCATGTGCCGTGAGGATTGGGTGAATTTCTTATAGGCCATAGCGGCACGAGAATCCATGATCCAGGGGATACGTGGTAACATGGATGCTAAAAGGTCATAGACAGCCCAAGAAAATACACCTCCTAAAGCTAGACTGAGATATTAACTTCCAGACTTAGGTAAAATTTGTAGAAATATTTCTTCAAAATATTCAAACACCTAGCCTAGTTCGGAGGGTTTCTATCGGCTAATCCGCAAACTAATAAATAAATAAAAATAAAAGATCAGTACCCTAACTGTAAACTACTGTAAACCCTCGCGAAAGATCTATCTGACAGAGTAAAGCAACAACAACAACGCTGGGAAGATGGTACGGCAATAGTCTCTAAATCAAGTTACAAAATAAGCTAATAACAGAATTTATATTTAGCAGGGTAGCAATAGCAAGTCTAAGTTAGGACGATACCATTTCCTCATTTACATTTATTTTTAAATCTAGCTAATTCCTAACAATTAATACAAAATTTACGGCGATGACGTCCATAAAGCAAAAACAATTTAATACAAAGTCTACATGACAAGCTGTCAAAAAAAACATTAAATGCCCTCTTATAATCTAAGTAGAGGGTAAACATGGGGTTATCATACACTTGAAATAAGTAAAACAAGACCATAAACATTATTATTCCTGCCTTCGCCCTGGGTTACTCTTTGTAAACCAGTGTCATCTACGTGCATGTGATTTAAGTTGGCGATTGCGTAGTGAAAACTACGTCTAACGTCGCATGAGGCTCACGCTCCACCAGCTACTGACTAAAGGTCGAGCAAGCACTCCGTCGATAAAAAAAATAGTGTCATCTGTCCTAGATTACTTCCACAAGAGATGTGTGCACAAAGCAAGTGCCAGCCATCAGGTCCAAAATGCAAGAAAATCAAGGTTAAATGCTATAAGTCAGGTTTATAATAATGACGTTACTGATTATTAGAATCGTTGGTTTAAATTATTGTTGGTTTATGACGAATAGGCTGACAATCCTGAATACCTTGGGCTCAGCAGTAGCAGTCTCGTGCGAGATCAATCTCTGCTATAACACCGTCAACGAGCTCTCCCGCTCGGACATAACAATAACACAGGTTATTAGTGGCTCTCGGCTCACTTAATTTACCTCTGGGTAAGGCCTGGTATGAACATCAGTTACCTCCCTACAATAACACAGTCAACAGAATCGAAGTCTGGACACACATAAATATAGCCTCTAAACAGGTGTCTCATCTAGCCTCTTAATTACCATAAATAAACCTTAACATAACGTGAAAACATTCGCAGATGGAGAAGAAAGATATTCGCTTTAGTAGCGATGCAAACACATGGCTCTCGCCAGTCATCTCTAAGCAGCAAAACATATGATTATTACAAAATGGTGGCCTGGACATTGACCTACATATGAGACACATCATCTAAATGTTAGTAATGCTATCAGCATTGTCAAAGAGTCTGGAAAAGTTATGGTCTCACTGGGTGAGTGGTGCTCTAGTACACTGCATACTGGGAACTGTTAACACCTGTCCATGATTCGAGCTAGCCTCGCTACTCGCAATCATCTACACGGACGGTTTAGAAAATGCACAACACTGAAGGCAGGCAGCTTTCACGCAGAATGTCCTATCAGAAAACTGGCCTTGTTATCATGTCCCAGATATAATAGAAATTACATAAGCATTAGGCTTAAAATCACGCCTCAAAACTATGCTCAAAGATATAGCATGTTTGAAAAGTCAAAGAAAAGAAAAACATAGATATTCCACTTCATCTGAATCTCTTTGAAATGTGCAGATATGTCAGTTCATAACTGCTCTGTCTAAATATAACCAAAATAATAACTGTGTCGAAACACTGACACGAAATAAACATTGTAAAGGCGCAAATCTTACAATTGCTAAGTTTGCCAATGATACGGCATTCATTGCAGGGTTCGATGCTAGATTGCATACAAACTGTAACACTCTGAATGTGTTCAAACTTGAACTGGATGGCTTCATAGCACATCAAAATGAAAAATGACATAGTATTACAAAACTGATAGCTTCAGTCGGCTATCCAACGATATGGACTGTTCTGACTAAATCAGTGGCGTGACAACATTTACTAGGAAGGGGTGTTACAAAAATAACACTGGCCATGACGTCTGATCGTCATCCCAAATAACTGTACACAAGATCACCCACCTAGGGTTGACCAAAACGTAGTAACAAGACTACAGTCACGCTAAGCAGGGGTAGAAATAACATCTTAACGATGTCCCTCAGAATGCACCGTGATCGAAGAGAAATTCAATCACAACAGGTGACTAACAATCACTGAAAGTGAACTAGCCTACAAGGATTAATTCTAACAGTACAAAACCTACCTATGGCTTGTCAAGGAGTTCGGCTGATTCTACAATAAACTACACTAAGCTACACCACAAAAGAACCTCACAAGGAATGAATATTTCGGACTCACAAGAAAGGATGTCTACATCTCGGTCGTTCCAACGACCCGAGGGATATAATAAGGCTTTGGTCTCCGGACAAGGGTTGTCCAATCAAAGCCTCCACATCGGCTCTATCCATTTCCACGGCCTTTATTCGTACTCGCCGTTGTCGTGATGATATGACCAGACTCCTCCTCAAAGTCTTCATCTTCCTTGGATTAGCGGGTGATAAAGCCATGGTTCTTCCATCATCGGCTGTAGTTCTCCGGTCCTCTCCTTCACATGATGAAGCGTAACAGCTCATCTCCACAGGTGATGCGTAACAAGGATTGTCGTACACGTGGTCATCAAGACATGACATCTTGAAATATGACTTTACCACTTTAAGATACGATGAATAAGCGTAGCACAATTTCACAGAAGCTAGCTTTAACGTGGCACTAAACTCACTGCTGCTACACGGCGCAGATGGTTTAAAATTGGCCATGCACTTTTATCTGCTTCACTGACACAGATTTTAGTTGCCCACAAATCACGTGGCATCGGCGTTGCGTTTCACTGAAAAGAATCGCACTTGCGATTAGAGCAATATTTGTAGCTATGAGTGTTGAAATGATCCACTCAGTTAATAATTATTTCACTGGGAGTGATGTATTTATCGCCACTCTTCGTTGTCGAAATATGATGTTCAAGCACGTGGCTGAAAACGTGGCGTTCCACGGTTATGATCTCTTTTCCAAAAAAATCCACAGTATTCGTAGCACAAGCCTTCTCCTGCTGTAATATTTACCAATATCATGTACTATTCGAATTGAAATAAAGTGCGATGCACTAGGATTGCTTTCCTCGCCTTCAGGCGGTATGTTACCTCGTCTTATAGACGGACTTGACACAAACGGCATCCAACTTGGATGGTAATCCAAACACATGTGGTAAGCTCTCAGCCATGCGCTGCGTTAGCTCGTGACTGCACTGGTCGTGCAGCGTCTGCCTGGTTCCGGTTCGCGCATCTGCGAGGTTACTACCTTACCAAAAGCAGAAATCACATTCTAAAGAATGTTTCGATGATACAGAATTACAATATGATAATATCTGAGCTTTGTAGAAAATAGAAGTGTCATAATTTAGCTTCAGATTATTTAATAGTGGTTTTCTCCGTAGTCAAAAGATCAACCATTTATAACTCCAAAGAATGTTAGCATGTAGCGACAGCATGGTCGGTCAGTGGGTACGTTCTAATGTGATGCATCAAAAATGCGTTGCGGAGAAAATATATCACATGAACCAGTGGTCAGCGGGTTCATCTGCCTCTCCGTCGTTTCAAATAAAAATGAAGGAATGCATTTTTATTTGTCTCCAACTCAAGCTGAAGCTTGGTGATATTTTTTTACATCATTCCATCAGTGGTTCTATTCTTGGTTTCTTCCATCGGTGGTCCTGTTCTTGGATTGCGTCGTTCGTCAGCAAGAATCTCCCTCGAAGATACTGTTCTTCTGTCGAAGTTTTCTTCGAAGAGTTCTCCTATCCCATCTTCATCCTCGTAAAATCGTTGTTCCTTTGCCATTCTGGCATCGTCCATCCTCTCGGAAATCTTGACAAATCGTCGTTTGTCCATCACCGGCTCTATGCACTGGTTTTCAGCTTCGACAGTCTTCTGATTTTGCTTCTTGGAGTGCGAGTCTTCCCTCCGAGTTCGGTTTTGGTCAACCTCTTCTCGTTGATTGTGGAGTTGTCGGATGTATTCTCGACTCTCCTGTGCACGTCCTCGCCAGTCTCGATCTTCCCTCTCTCTCTGGGGTCTCGATCGCGTCGATAGCCTCCGCTATAACGATAGTCTCGACGAATTCTTCCTCTTCCTCGCCAATTTTCTCCTGTCCCAGGACGGTCGTTGTCGTGACGACGGTTGTCACTCGTCCCTTGATTAAAACGTCGGTTCCAATATCCTCTATTGTCACCTTGTTGTCTCCCTCTTGCATATGGGGTATTATTCCGGTTACGTTGATTGGGATTGTAACCTCCTCCATTCTCATTCTGAGTCTGAGTTTGCTGTGGCGTCTGACTAACTTTATCCACAGTAGTCAAGTACACGTGGCGTGTCTCTCCTTTGGTTGGACGGTGGCTTGCAAATTGTTCAGCGTTTGCGTCCAATCGCCTCAGAATCTGGTCACATTGCTGGAAGGTTGTTGCTCCCGCAGCAATTAACACTCGTTGAACATCGGCTGGATATTGCCATATAATGGTGTTCACTAAATCCTGCTCTGATAGTGGGGGTTGAAGACATCTGAGTTTCGTCAGCTGGGTTGCAAAGTAATTTGCATAACGTGTAGGCGTATTCGAGCTGTATCGGCGAGTGTACATCTCCGCTCTGATACTCTGCTGCATGTCGCTTGACCAATAAGTACGTAACAAAGCTTCTCTGAAGTCCTGGTATCCAGTAAAAGAGTATTTAAAGGCCCTGAACCAGATGCTAGCTTGACCTTCAAGAAGACGCTCTATGACCCTGAGCTCTCTTTCCGGTGTCACCATAGTGTCACGTAGATAACTCTCTACATTTGCCAAAAATTCGACTGGTGTAATGCTGCTACCAGTACCAGAGAATCGAGCTGGTTGCTCTTCTCTTGATCGTATGATCATCACGTTACCTTGGTTATGCTGAGTTTGTGCTGGTCTAAATGGATTAGCATTGTAATTCAGCGTTGATTGGGTATTTACGTTTACGTTATCACCGAAGTATGACTTCGTGAATGGTGATGTTTCATTGCGCATGGTATATGCGAATCTGAATGGTTGCGTTTCGGGTGGTACGCTCGATTGAATACAGGACGATGTCGATTGTATGAATTGTGGTCCTGGCGTATTCTGCGTTTCAGTTGACAGTGTGGAAGTTCGAGTCTCTCTCGGTTGAGCTTCCAACCTATCTAAACGTATCTCAATAGTTTCGAGCCCTGGAATATTCCTTGCATCAATCTTACTTCCAAGATCGTTTAATTGCAATTGACCCTTTCGATTTTCCCTTTGAGGTTTGTGTCGACCTCTCGAATCTCTGTCCTAAGGTTGTGGCTAAGTTGAAGACGCTCCGTCAGTGCAACCTCTTCTAACCTTTTCTTCATGGATTCTACTTCCGTCTCAAATTTGGATACGTCCTCTTTGACCTGGTAAACGTCCTCTTTAACCTCTGTGACGTCCCCTTGAAGTTCCCTTACTTCGTCACGAACACGAGCTTCTTGAGCTTCTACAACGTGTTCGTGTTCGTTAAGATCTCCTCTTAATATTGAGATTTCAATTTTCGTCTCTTCTCTATGAGTGTGTACGGATTCGCTTAACTCTCCCACGGTGTCCGTTAACTGAGTAACGTTCTTCGTATTCGACGCTAATGTCTCTCTGAACTCAATCATGTCGGCAGCGATAGCTTTCACATTAGCGTTTACGGCGTATGCTGCTCCTCGCATCAAGGTTAATTCTACGTTGACTGCAGCGATGTCCCTCTTGACATTGTCGATAAATCCCTCGACGTTTGTGAGTCGATGACCAAACTCTTCTCTAGTGTGATCCAAATCAGCCCTCATGTCGATCTGAACTCTATTTATAGTCGCCTTAATCTGAGTGGTATGTTCGCCTAACTTGGTCTGAACATCTTCCCTTGCTAGGTTTATTTGATTGGTTAAATGATATATTCTATCATTAGCATTCTGTTGGTGTCGCAAGATGTCAACTCTAACTGCGGCTAAACCTGCTGTAAGGCTATTCCTAGCCTCTTCCCTATGAGCATCTATGCCAGCCCTGACCTGAGTTAGATCAGCCCTAACATAATTTACATCTGTCCTAACATTATTTACATCTGTCCTAACATCATTGACAGTCTGAGTATTGGCTTCAAGATCTGCTCTAACGTTATCAATAGACTGAGTGTTCACACCCAAGTCACCCCGGACTTGTTCAACATTTCCACTTACAGTTCCTAAATCAGTCCTGACATTATTGACTGTTTGGGTGTTGGCTTCGAGATCAGCCCTAATCTGTTGGAGATTGGTGTTAACAACAGCCAACATCTCCCCCATCACACGACGAATCGTCTCCTCATCCATGACACAAGAATATATATGAGAGAACAGAAGGAGCATTCCAGAAAACTTACAGCTATGACTAGTTACTTTTGCGGTGTAGAACAGCCTGCTTTCTCTTGAATAAATATTACAAGTACTGCTGGAGTATGCGAACTAAGTGCTTCTACATTTACGTTAACAACAACAAGCAAAGCAAAGTCTTACATTTACTCAGGATGAGGCATCATCAAAGAAAAACCTATCCTCTAATTATCTATACTACAAAGCCTCACCCCATGGACTTAAATCACGCACGAATGCCATGCGGTTAATTGATCTGCAGTACGACTTCTTAAGTTCGTCCCAGTCCAGTCAATTTACCTTTAATCACAATAAAATCCTCATAAAAAGAGCATCGGACAGAAGGTCACCATGTCTACATCGGCACAACCAGTTGGGCGCCAAAGAAAGAATAGTAGGTTATGTGCCCGTCAGAGGAGTTATCAGGGTTGCCAACAGCCGAAACGACATCCCTAACACCTCACCTGCCGGACCCATGTGCCATGAGGATTGGGTGAATTTCTTATAGGCCATAGCGGCACGAGAATCCATGATCCAGGGGATCCGTGGTAACATGGTTGCTAAAAGGTCATAGACAGCCCAAGAAAATACACCTCCTAAAGCTAGACTGAGAAATAAACTTCCAGACTTAGGTAAAACTTGTAGAAATATTTCTTCAAAATATTCAAACACCTTGCCTAGTTCGGAGGGTTTCTATCGGCTAATCCGCAAACTAATAAATAAATAAAAATAAAAGATCAGTACCCTAACTGTAAACTATTGTAAACCCTCGCGAAAGATCTATCTGACAGAGTAAAGCAACAACAGCAACGCTGGGAAGATGGTACGGCAATAGTCTCTAAATCAAGTTACAAAATAAACTAATAACAGAATTTATATTTAGCAGGGTAGCAATAGCAAGTCTAAGTTAGGACGATACCATTTCCTCATTTACATTTATTTTTAAATCTAGCTAATTCCTAACAATTAATACAAAATTTACGGCGATGACGTCCATAAAGCAAAAACAATTTAATACAAAGTCTACATGACAAGCTGTCAAAAAAAACATTAAATGCCCTCTTATAATCTAAGTAGAGGGTAAACATGGGGTTATCATACACTTGAAATAAGTAAAACAAGACCATAAACATTATTATTCCTGCCTTCGCCCTGGGTTACTCTTTGTAAACCAGTGTCATCTACGTGCATGTGATTTAAGTTGGCGATTGCGTAGTGAAAACTACGTCTAACGTCGCATGAGGCTCACGCTCCACCAGCTACTGACTAAAGGTCGAGCAAGCACTCCGTCGATAAAAAAAATAGTGTCATCTGTCCTAGATTACTTCCACAAGAGATGTGTGCACAAAGCAAGTGCCAGCCATCAGGTCCAAAATGCAAGAAAATCAAGGTTAAATGCTATAAGTCAGGTTTATAATAATGACGTTACTGATTATTAGAAACGTTGGTTTAAATTATTGTTGGTTTATGACGAATAGGCTGACAATCCTGAATACCTTGGGCTCAGCAGTAGCAGTCTCGTGCGAGATCAATCTCTGCTATAACACCGTTAACGAGCTCTCCCGCTCGGACATAACAATAACACAGGTTATTAGTGGCTCTCGGCTCACTTAATTTACCTCTGGGTAAGGCCTGGTATGAACATCAGTTACCTCCCTACAATAACACAGTCAACAGAATCGAAGTCTGGACACACATAAATATAGCCTCTAAACAGGTGTCTCATCTAGCCTCTTAATTACCATAAATAAACCTTAACATAACGTGAAAACATTCGCAGATGGAGAAGAAAGATATTCGCTTTAGTAGCGATGCAAACACATGGCTCTCGCCAGTCATCTCTAAGCAGCAAAACATATGATTATTACAAAATGGTGGCCTGGACATTGACCTACATATGAGACACATCATCTAAATGTTAGTAATGCTATCAGCATTGTCAAAGAGTCTGGAAAAGTTATGGTCTCACTGGGTGAGTGGTGCTCTAGTACACTGCATACTGGGAACTGTTAACACCTGTCCATGATTCGAGCTAGCCTCGCTACTCGCAATCATCTACACGGACGGTTTAGAAAATGCACAACACTGAAGGCAGGCAGCTTTCACGCAGAATGTCCTATCAGAAAACTGGCCTTGTTATCATGTCCCAGATATAATAGAAATTACATAAGCATTAGGCTTAAAATCACGCCTCAAAACTATGCTCAAAGATATAGCATGTTTGAAAAGTCAAAGAAAAGAAAAACATAGATATTCCATTTCATCTGAATCTCTTTGAAATGCGCAGATATGTCAGTTCATAACTGCTCTGTCTAAATATAACCAAAATAATAACTGTGCCGAAACACTGACACGAAATAAACATTGTAAAGGCGCAAATCTTACAATTGCTAAGTTTGCCAATGATACGGCATTCATTGCAGGGTTCGATGCTAGATTGCATACAAACTGTAACACTCTGAATGTGTTCAAACTTGAACTGGATGGCTTCATAGCACATCAAAATGAAAAATGACATAGTATTACAAAACTGATAGCTTCAGTCGGCTATCCAACGATATGGACTGTTCTGACTAAATCAGTGGCGTGACAACATTTACTAGGAAGGGGTGTTACAAAAATAACACTGGCCATGACGTCTGATCGTCATCCCAAATAACTGTACACAAGATCACCCACCTAGGGTTGAACAAAACGTAGTAACAAGACTACAGTCACGCTCAGCAGGGGTAGAAATAACATCTTAACGATGTCCCTCAGAATGCACCGTGATCGAAGAGAAATTCAATCACAACAGGTGACTAACAATCACTGAAAGTGAACTAGCCTACAAGGATTAATTCTAACAGTACAAAACCTACCTATGGCTTGTCAAGGAGTTCGGCTGATTCTACAATAAACTACACTAAGCTACACCACAAAAGAACCTCACAAGGAATGAATATTTCGGACTCACAAGAAAGGATGTCTACATCTCGGTCGTTCCAACGACCCGAGGGATATAATAAGGCTTTGGTCTCCGGACAAGGGTTGTCCAATCAAAGCCTCCACATCGGCTCTATCCATTTCCACGGCCTTTATTCGTACTCGTCGTTGTCGTGATGATATGACCAGACTCCTCCTCAAAGTCTTCATCTTCCTTGGATTAGCGGGTGCTAAAGCCATGGTTCTTCCATCATCGGCTGTAGTTCTCCGGTCCTCTCCTTCACATGACGAAGCGTAACAGCTCATCTCCACAGGTGATGCGTAACAAGGATTGTCGTACACGTGGTCATCAAGACATGACATCTTGAAATATGACTTTACCACTTTAAGATACGATGAATAAGCGTAGCACAATTTCACAGAAGCTAGCTTTAACGTGGCACTAAACTCACTGCTGCTACACGGCGCAGATGGTTTAAAATTGGCCATGCACTTTTATCTGCTTCACTGACACAGATTTTAGTTGCCCACAAATCACGTGGCATCGGCGTTGCGTTTCACTGAAAAGAATCGCACTTGCGATTAGAGCAATATTTGTAGCTATGAGTGTTGAAATGATCCACTCAGTTAATAATTATTTCACTGGGAGTGATGTATTTATCGCCACTCTTCGTTGTCGAAATATGATGTTCAAGCACGTGGCTGAAAACGTGGCGTTCCACGGTTATGATCACTTTTCCAAAAAAATCCACAGTATTCGTAGCACAAGCCTTCTCCTGCTGTAATATTTACCAATATCATGTACTATTCGAATTGAAATAAAGTGCGATGCACTAGGATTGCTTTCCTCGCCTTCAGGCGGTATGTTACCTCGTCTTATAGACGGACTTGACACAAACGGCATCCAACTTGGATGGTAATCCAAACACATGTGGTAAGCTCTCAGCCATGCGCTGCGTTAGCTCGTGACTGCACTGGTCGTGCAGCGTCTGCCTGGTTCCGGTTCGCGCATCTGCGAGGTTACTACCTTACCAAAAGCAGAAATCACATTCTAAAGAATGTTTCGATGATACAGAATTACAATATGATAATATCTGAGCTTTGTAGAAAATAGAAGTGTCATAATTTAGCTTCAGATTATTTAATAGTGGTTTTCTCCGTAGTCAAAAGATCAACCATTTATAACTCCAAAGAATGTTAGCATGTAGCGACAGCATGGTCGGTCAGTGGGTACGTTCTAATGTGATGCATCAAAAATGCGTTGCGGAGAAAATATATCACATGAACCAGTGGTCAGCGGGTTCATCTGCCTCTCCGTCGTTTCAAATAAAAATGAAGGAATGCATTTTTATTTGTCTCCAACTCAAGCTCAAGCTTGGTGATATTTTTTTTACATCATTCCATCAGTGGTTCTATTCTTGGTTTCTTCCATCGGTGGTCCTGTTCTTGGATTGCGTCGTTCGTCAGCAAGAATCTCCCTCGAAGATACTGTTCTTCAGTCGAAGTCTTCTTCGAAGAGTTCTCCTATCCCATCTTCATCCTCGTAAAATCGTTGTTCCTTTGCCATTCTGGCATCGTCCATCCTCTCGGAAATCTTGACAAATCGTCGTTTGTCCATCACCGGCTCTATGCACTGGTTTTCAGCTTCGACAGTCTTCTGATTTTTCTTCTTGGAGTGCGAGTCTTCCCTCCGAGTTCGGTTTTGGTCAACCTCTTCTTGTTGATTGTGGAGTTGTCGGATGTATTCTCGACTCTCTTGTGCACGTCCTCGCCAGTCTCGATCTTCCCTCTCTCTCTGGGGTCTCGATCGCGTCGATAGCCTCCGCTATAACGATAGTCTCGACGAATTCTTCCTCTTCCTCGCCGATTTTCTCCTGTCCCAGGACGGTCGTTGTCGTGACGACGGTTGTCACTCGTCCCTTGATTAAAACGTCGGTTCCAATATCCTCTATTGTCACCTTGTTGTCTCCCTCTTGCATATGGGGTATTATTCCGGTTACGTTGATTGGGATTGTAACCTCCTCCATTCTCATTCTGAGTCTGAGTTTGCTGTGGCGTCTGACTAACTTTATCCACAGTAGTCAAGTACACGTGGCGTGTCTCTCCTTTGGTTGGACGGTGGCTTGCAAATTGTTCAGCGTTTGCGTCCAATCGCCTCAGAATCTGGTCACATTGCTGGAAGGTTGTTGCTCCCGCAGCAATTAACACTCGTTGAACATCGGCTGGATATTGCCATATAATGGTGTTCACTAAATCCTGCTCTGATAGTGGGGGTTGAAGACATCTGAGTTTCGTCAGCTGGGTTGCAAAGTAATTTGCATAACGTGTAGGCGTATTCGAGCTGTATCGGCGAGTGTACATCTCCGCTCTGATACTCTGCTTCATGTCGCTTGACCAATAAGTACGTAACAAAGCTTCTCTGAAGTCCTGGTATCCAGTAAAAGAGTATTTAAAGGCCCTGAACCAGATGCTAGCTTGACCTTCAAGAAGACGCTCTATGACCCTGAGCTCTCTTTCCGGTGTCACCATAGTGTCACGTAGATAACTCTCTACATTTGCCAAAAATTCGACTGGTGTAATGCTGCTACCAGTACCAGAGAATCGAGCTGGTTGCTCTTCTCTTGATCGTATGATCATCACGTTACCTTGGTTATGCTGAGTTTGTGCAGGTCTAAATGGATTAGCATTGTAATTCAGCGTTGATTGGGTATTTACGTTTACGTTAACACCGAAGTATGACTTCGTGAATGGTGATGTTTCATTGCGCATGGTATATGCGAATCTGAATGGTTGCGTTACGGGTGGTTCGCTCGATTGAATACAGGACGATGTCGATTGTATGAATTGTGGTCCTGGCGTATTCTGCGTTTCAGTTGACAGTGTGGAAGTTCGAGTCTCTCTCGGTTGAGCTTCCAACCTATCTAAACGTATCTCAATAGTTTCGAGCCCTGGAATATTCCTTGCATCAATCTTACTTCCAAGATCGTTTAATTGCAATTGACCCTTTCGATTTTCCCTTTGAGGTTTGTGTCGACCTCTCGAATCTCTGTCCTAAGGTTGTGGCTAAGTTGAAGACGCTCCGTCAGTGCAACCTCTTCTAACCTTTTCTTCATGGATTCTACTTCCGTCTCAAATTTGGATACGTCCTCTTTGACCTGGTAAACGTCCTCCTTAACCTCTGTGACGTCCCCTTGAAGTTCCCTTACTTCGTCACGAACATGAGCTTCTTGAGCTTCTACAACGTGTTCGTGTTCGTTAAGATCTCCTCTTAATATTGAGATTTCAATTTTCGTCTCTTCTCTATGAGTGTGTACGGATTCGCTTAACTCTCCCACGGTGTCCGTTAACTGAGTAACGTTCTTCGTATTCGACGCTAATGTCTCTCTGAACTCAATCATGTCGGCAGCGATAGCTTTCACATTAGCGTTTACGGCGTATGCTGCTCCTCGCATCAAGGTTAATTCTACGTTGACTGCAGCGATGTCCCTCTTGACATTGTCGATAAATCCCTCGGCGTTTGTGAGTCGATGACCATACTCTTCTCTAGTGTGATCCAAATCAGCCATCATGTCGATCTGAACTCTATTTATAGTCGCCTTAATCTGAGTGGTATGTTCGCCTAACTTGGTCTGAACATCTTCCCTTGCTAGGTTTATTTGATTGGTTAAATGATATATTCTATCATTAGCATTCTGTTGGTGTCGCAAGACGTCAACTCTAACTGCGGCTAAACCTGCTGTAAGGCTATTCCTAGCCTCTTCCCTATGAGCATCTATGCCAGCCCTGACCTGAGTTAGATCAGCCCTAACATTATTTACATCTGTCCTAACATTATTTACATCTGTCCTAACATCATTGACAGTCTGAGTATTGGCTTCAAGATCAGCTCTAACTTTATCAATAGACTGAGTGTTCACACCCAAGTCACCCCGGACTTGTTCAACATTTCCACTTACAGTTCCTAAATCAGTCCTGACATTATTGACTGTTTGGGTGTTGGCTTCGAGATCAGCCCTAATCTGTTGGAGATTGGTGTTAACAACAGCCAACATCTCCCCCATCACACGACGAATCGTCTCCTCATCCATGACACAAGAATATATATGAGAGAACAGAAGGAGCATTCCAGAAAACTTACAGCTATGACTAGTTACATTTGCGGTGTAGAACAGCCTGCTTTCTCTTCAATAAATATTACAAGTACTGCTGGAGTATGCGAACTAAGTGCTTCTACATTTACGTTAACAACAACAAGCAAAGCAAAGTCTTACATTTACTCAGATTGAGGCATCATCAAAGAAAAACCTAACCTCTAATTATCTATACTACAAAGCCTCACCCCATGGACTTAAATCACGCACGAATGCCATGCGGTTAATTGATCTGCAGTACGACTTCTTAAGTTCGTCCCAGTCCAGTCAATTTACCTTTAATCACAATAAAATCCTCATAAAAAGAGCATCGGACAGAAGGTCACCATGTCTACATCGGCACAACCAGTTGGGCGCCAAAGAAAGAATAGTAGGTTATGTGCCCGTCAGAGGAGTTATCAGGGTTGCCAACAGCCGAAACGACATCCCTAACACCTCACCTGCCGGACCCATGTGCCATGAGGATTGGGTGAATTTCTTATAGGCCATAGCGGCACGAGAATCCATGATCCAGGGGATCCGTGGTAACATGGTTGCTAAAAGGTCATAGACAGCCCAAGAAAATACACCTCCTAAAGCTAGACTGAGAAATAAACTTCCAGACTTAGGTAAAACTTGTAGAAATATTTCTTCAAAATATTCAAACACCTAGCCTAGTTCGGAGGGTTTCTATCGGCTAATCCGCAAACTAATAAATAAATAAAAATAAAAGATCAGTACCCTAACTGTAAACTATTGTAAACCCTCGCGAAAGATCTATCTGACAGAGTAAAGCAACAACAGCAACGCTGGGAAGATGGTACGGCAATAGTCTCTAAATCAAGTTACAAAATAAGCTAATAACAGAATTTATATTTAGCAGGGTAGCAATAGCAAGTCTAAGTTAGGACGATACCATTTCCTCATTTACATTTATTTTTAAATCTAGCTAATTCCTAACAATTAATACAAAATTTACGGCGATGACATCCATAAAGCAAAAACAATTTAATACAAAGTCTACATGACAAGCTGTCAAAAAAAACATTAAATGCCCTCTTATAATCTAAGTAGAGGGTAAACATGGGGTTATCATACACTTGAAATAAGTAAAACAAGACCATAAACATTATTATTCCTGCCTTCGCCCTGGGTTACTCTTTGTAAACCAGTGTCATCTACGTGCATGTGATTTAAGTTGGCGATTGCGTAGTGAAAACTACGTCTAACGTCGCATGAGGCTCACGCTCCACCAGCTACTGACTAAAGGTCGAGCAAGCACTCCGTCGATAAAAAAAATAGTGTCATCTGTCCTAGATTACTTCCACAAGAGATGTGTGCACAAAGCAAGTGCCAGCCATCAGGTCCAAAATGCAAGAAAATCAAGGTTAAATGCAATAAGTCAGGTTTATAATAATGACGTTACTGATTATTAGAATCGTTGGTTTAAATTATCGTTGGTTTATGACGAATAGGCTGACAATCCTGAATACCTTGGGCTCAGCAGTAGCAGTCTCGTGCGAGATCAATCTCTGCTATAACACCGTCAACGAGCTCTCCCGCTCGGACATAACAATAACACAGGTTATTAGTGGCTCTCGGCTCTCTTAATTTACCTCTGGGTGAGGCCTGATATGAACATCAGTTGCCTCCCTACAATAACACAGTCAACAGAATTGAAGTCTGGACACACATAAATATAGCCTCTAAACAGGTGTCTCATTTAGCCTCTTAATTACCATAAATATTCCTTAACCTAACCTGAAAACATTCGCAGATGGAGAAGAAAGATATTCGCTTTAGTAGCGATGCAAACACATGGCTCTCGCCAGTCATCTCTAAGCAGCAAAACATATGATTATTACAAAATGGTGGCCTGGACATTGACCTACATATGAGACACATCATCTAAATGTTAGTAATGCTATAAGCATTGTCAAAGAGTCTGGAAAAGTTATGGTCTCACTGGGTGAGTGGTGCTCTAGTACACTGCATACTGGGAACTGTTAACACCTGTCCATGATTCGAGCTAGCCTCGCTACTCGCAATCATCTACACGGACGGTTTAGAAAATGCACAACACTGAAGGCAGGCAGCTTTCACGCAGAATGTCCTATCAGAAAACTGGCCTTGTTATCATGTCCCAGATATAATAGAAATTACATAAGCATTAGGCTTAAAATCACGCCTCAAAACTATGCTCAAAGATATAGCATGTTTGAAAAGTCAAAGAAAAGAAAAACATAGATATTCCACTTCATCTGAATCTCTTTGAAATGTGCAGATATGTCAGTTCATAACTGCTCTGTCTAAATATAACCAAAATAATAACTGTGTCGAAACACTGACACGAAATAAACATTATAAAGGCGCAAATCTTACAATTGCTAAGTTTGCCAATGATACGGCATTCATTGCAGGGTTCGATGCTAGATTGCATACAAACTGTAACACTCTGAATGTGTTCAAACTTGAACTGGATGGCTTCATAGCACATCAAAATGAAAAATGACATAGTATTACAAAACTGATAGCTTCAGTCGGCTATCCAACGATACGGACTGTTCTGACTAAATCAGTGGCGTGACAACATTTACTAGAAAGGGGTGTTACAAAAATAACACTGGCCATGACGTCTGATCGTCATCCCAAATAACTGTACACAAGATCACCCACCTAGGGTTGACCAAAACGTAGTAACAAGACTACAGTCACGCTAAGCAGGGGTAGAAATAACATCTTAACGATGTCCCTCAGAATGCACCGTGATCGAAGAGAAATTCAATCACAACAGGTGACTAACAATCACTGAAAGTGAACTAGCCTACAAGGATTAATTCTAACAGTACAAAACCTACCTATGGCTTGTCAAGGATTTCGGCAGATTCTACAATTAACTACAATGAACTACACTAAGCTACACCACAAAAGAACCTCACAAGGAATGAATATTTCGGACTCACAAGAAAGGATGTCTACATCACGGTCGTTCCAACGACCCGAGGGATATTATAAGGGTTTGGTCTCCGGACAAGGGTTGTAAAATCTGAGCCTCCACATCGGCTCTATCCATTTCCACGGCCTTTATTCGTCCTCGTCGTTGTCGTGATGATATGACCAGACTCCTCCTCAAAGTCTTCATCTTCCTTGGATTAGCGGGTGCTAAAGCCATGGTTCTTCCGTCATCGGCTGTAGTTCTCCGGTCCTCTCCTTCATATGATGAAGCTTAACAGCTCATCTCCTCAGGTGATGCGTAACAAGGATTGTCGTACACGTGGTCATCAAGACATGACATCTTGAAATATGACTTTACCACTTTAAGATGCGATGAATAAGCGTAGCACAATTTCACAGAAGCTAGCTTTAACATGGCACTAAACTCACTGCTGCTACACGGCGCAGATGGTTTAAAAATTGGCCATGCACTATTATCTGCTTCACTGACACAGATTTTAGTTGCCCACAAATCACGTAGCAGCGGCGTTGCGTTTCACTGAAAAGAATCGCACTTGCGACTAAAGCAATATTTGTAGCTATGAGTGTTGAAATGATCCACTCAGTTAATAATTATTTCACTGGGAGTGATGTATTTATCGCCACTCTTCGTTGTCGAAATATGATGTTCAAGCACGTGGCTGAAAACGTGGCGTTCCACGGTTATGATCACTTTTCCAAAAAAATCCACGGTATTCGTTGCACAAGCCTTCTCCGGCTGTAATATTTACCAATATCATGTACTATTCGAATTGAAATAAAGTGCGATGCACTAGGATTGCTTTCCTCGCCTTCAGGCGGACTGTTACCTCGTCTTATAGACGGACTTGGCACAAACAGCATCCAACTTGGATGGTAATCCAAACACAAGTGGTAAGCTGTCAGTCATGCGCTGCGTTAGCTCGTGACTACACTGGTCGTGCAGCGTCTGTCTGGTTCCGGTTCGCGCATCTGCGAGGTTACTACCTTACCAAAAGCAGAAATCACATTCTAACGAATGTTTCGATGATACAGAATTACAATATGATAATATCTGAGCTTTGTAGAAAATAGAAGTGTCATAATTTAGCTTCAGATTATTTAATAGTGGTTTTCTCCGTAGTCAAAAGATCAACCATTTATAACTCCAAAGAATGTTAGCATGTAGCGACAGCATGGTCGGTCAGTGGGTACGTTCTAAAGTGATGCATCAAAAATGCGTTGCGGTGAAAAAATATCACATGAACCAGTGGTCAGCGGGTTCAGTACTTACAACTAATACTAACTACATTCTTACTGTACATTCTGGAAGAGGAAGTGGAAAACAAAAATAAGAGTAAGGGAAACAAAAGACAGGGGGAAAGGAAATTCTCTCAACCCTCAAAGAATGAGAATTAAGAAGAAATGGCAAACAAAATTAGGATAAGCAAATAAAGGACAGGAAGATAATAAATGCCCTTAACACTCAAAGAATGAGGATTGAGGGACTTGGAAAGAAGAAGAGCCATGAAATGCATATAGGAAAGGGAAAAAGGAGAGGGCCCGCCCCAAAGTCAGAGGAATAAGGGAACACAACGGACCCAGCTCGAGAATCCCTCGGGGTCGCCAACTCCCAAACTCACCAGCCGTGAGCCCTTGAATATGTAGCACTACCCAGGGTGCACCAGAAGTGGTGGGCCTACATAGGTAAACTAAGGGGAAAAGCTCATGGAAAATATATTTGGGTCTCACTAGACGAAACAACGGACGTAGATCAAAGATATGTAGCTAACTTCGGGTTAGGAATTTTAGGAAAGAAGAAGAGAGAGACAAATCATACCTACTAACTATGGCTGTGTTGCCTGAGGTTAATCACTCAACAGTTGCAGCATTTTTCAATGATGCACTTTCTTGTTTGTGGCCGTCAGGCATTCTTTACGATCATGTTATCGTGGCCTGAACTGATGCCGCACCTTATAGGCCTATGTGTAAATCATGGGGTTGCCGTCTTCTATTAGTAAAACCCTAAAAAACAACAAAGCTAGTGGAGAAGACTCCAGTAATAAACAATGTAACTGTCACCAGACAAACGCAGGGGCTGATGACCTCGCTGTTCCGCACCTTTGAACAACAATAACTAACAAGACACACTCAAATGGACCCTCACTCACCACAGACTACTGAAACAATGAACTAGCAGTAATAAACAATCTAACTGTCACCGGACACACCCAGGGGCTGATGACCACGCTGTTCCACCCCTTTAAACACAATAACTAACCTGACACACTCAAATGGACCCTCACATGCCACAGACTAATGAAACAATTAACTAGCAGTAATAAAAAATGTAACTGTCTCAAGACACACGCAGGGGCTGATGACCACGCTGTTCCACCCCTTTAAACACAATAACTAATCTGACACACTCAAATAGACCCTCACACACCAAAGACTAATGAAACAATGAACTAGCAGTAATAAAAAATGTAACTGTCTCAAGACACACGCAGGGGCAGATGACCACGCTGTTCCACCCCTTTAAACAACAATAACTAACCTGACACACTCAAATGGACCCTCACTCACCACAGACTAATGAAACAATGAACTAGCAGTAATAAACAATGTAACTGTCACCAGACACACAGGGGCGGATGACCACGCTGTTCCGCCCCTTTAAACAACAATAACTAACAAGACACACTCAAATGGACCCTCACTCACCACATACTAATGAAACAATGAACTATCAGTAATAAACAATGTAACTGTCACCAGACACACCCTCCCTCACCACAGACTACTGAAACAATGAACTAGCAGTAATAAACCATGTAACTGTCTCAAGACACACGCAGGGGCTGATGACCACGCTGTTCCACCCTTTAAACAACAATAACTAACCTGACAAACTCGAATGCACCCTCACTCACCACAGACTACTGAAACAATGAACTAGCAGTAATAAACAATGTAACTGTCTCAAGGCACACGTAGGGTCTGATGACCACGCTGTTCCGCCCCTTTAAACACAATAACTAACCTGACACACTCAAATGGACCCTCACTCACCACAGACTAATGAAACAATGAACTAGCAGTAATAAACAATGTAACTGTCTCAAGACTCACGCAGGGGCTGATGACCACGCTGTTCCTACCCTTCGAACAACAATAACTAACCTGACACACTCAAATGGACCCTCACTCACCACAGACTAATGAAACAATGAACTAGCAGTAATAAACAATGTAACTGTCACCAGACACACACAGGGGCTGATGACCACGCTGTTCCGCCCCTTTAAACAACAATAACTAACAAGACACACTCAAATGGACCCTCACTCATCACAGATGATGGGTTTATATAACAATGAGAATACATGTATTGGTACATGTATGCTCATAAATTAAAACAAAACGTTGTTAAACGTTTACAGCTCTTTCTAGTGCATTGTCAACTGATTGCCAGTTACGTACTGTACCCGTTCGTCCTGGGGATGCGATGACCCATCTGCTATAACATCACATCCCTGGAGTTCCAGGACAGAGCGGAGTTAAATGAACCTCTAGTCAAATAAGGAATGTGTCGGAAATTCAGCTGAGTTCGTGAAAAAGCAGTGGGTTTCACGAGACAAAGTATCTCTAGGGTCGTTACGGGCTTAAGTTAATAAAAATAATTCAAATATAAATGGGCGCCATCAACTGAATTCCTAGCAAAACCACTTCCTTTCCGGATAAGCCTTACTCAAGACAAGGAAAGAAAAAGGAACATCACACCATCATCAGATCACAACTAAGATAAAAAACAAATTTATTTTACTTTGATAGTCAGACAGACATTTTAAATATAAATCCTACCTAAGAGTATGGTCGAATGCAAAGTTAAATTGTCATTGTCCAAAAATCGAACCATCTCCTTTCTAATGCAAATTTATTTCAATCCACTTATCAAGAAAAATGTATAAAGTTCTCTTGGGTTCTCAGGATCACTGTATCACTATGTCTTTCGTCACTGACATTTGTGAAACCTGAGACCTAATTCTCTTTAATTTAACATCAATGTGGATTTAATTAAGTTACTAATCTGCCTAAACATACACATATAATAATCACTCATGTTAAATATCACATAAATTATGGTTTGCATGGTATAATTTGAACGTAGAACATGTTAATCAAATGTTCCTAAACATTGACTAATTAATTTACATTATTTACATCGTCATTAATCTCTTATCTGTGAATTACAGAAAATTCAAATTCTCATTGGTCATCCTCATCATTATTATCAAATTAAATATTTCTCACATTAATTCTCACTTCAAAATTCCAAATATTCCTGTCAGAATCGTTAATTCATCACCATAACATCATTTAAATTCACATTTCAAGTTGCAATTCCTTCGAATTATCTCTCAATTAAATTTATTTAATTGCATATAAATTCATTAATCATCAGCTTCTTTAATTAATCATCACCTTCTAATTCAGTTATTCATCATCATTACAATCGTCTAATAATTCATTTCAATCAGTTTAATTAATTCAATCTTTAATTCATCCACTTATTTAATTCATCGATTTATTTCAAAATTTAATTTATCAACTTATTTAAATTTCAATCATCTGGTTATTTAGATTTTATTATTTCATCTAGTCATTCTGATTTTTATTTCATTAGGTCAGATCGTTAATATGCTTAAATCTCAGATTATTATTTCATTAATTATTATTTTCAGAAAATCTTGTATTATAAACTTCATTTATTTGTTTAATTTCCTAACAAATTGTTTAATAAGGTTTATAGAACGTTGTCTTACAGTTTTATTACTTCCAAGTTATATCTCGTATTTAATTATCATGCCAAAAATATTATTGTCTCCACGACATCACGTTGGATCTAACTATCCACAACGACATTATATTTCTTCAATATTCCAAATATCACATTTGAATATAAGAATTGCTACAAAAACTCCATAAATATTCAGCACATACAGCATGAATCTCAACAAATACGCTAGACTGGGTATGACAACCTCATGTCCGCTTCAAAATACATTATCAACGTTGCAACTATCAAATGGCAAATTCCACAAAATGCCTATCACAAACTTCATTTAACCACGTTGCATGATCTACAAAAATATATAAATGGCTTCAAATTATTAACGCACATAATCTCCAATGACTGTAATTACTCTGATCACTTCTAGACAACTTCTTAAACAATTGGAAAAATATTACTTCAGTAATTTAATATTTGCTTTCAAATAGCATAAATTCTCTTTCACAAGTTTCATAATTCACATCGTAGAAAAACACCAATGTGCTATAATCTCTCACATCAAAATCTGCAATACTGATCTGCCTTAAAATAATCATGACCATTAATGATTAATCTTACTAGATTAAATTACTTTAAATCCTTCTCAAAGGTATCAAACACAATTATAAAAATCATCAAAGCATCAGCTGTAACAGCTGTTAAATTGAAATTACTCTCAAAAGAGTATAGCAACAAAATATTGGATTGGCAAACAAGAATTACTAAATGCAATCCTGTTGACATTTATCGTTACTTTATTTAACAAAATTTCGACTGATATGTGACTAGTAGTTCCTTGTTTAATTCACTTACATCTCGTGTACATTCGGATGATAAAATGAGTACCTCAATGGCGAGTAAGATGTGTAACCACCGTACAATCGTATAAATACGAAGGACCTCGCCCCGTCGACTTGGATGATAGTTCCCTAAACGGTGGGTAAGGTGAGTAACCACCATACAATCGTATAAATACGAAGGACCCCACCTCGTAGGCTATATGAGTGAATGTACCAGAAAGGAATCAACAAGTTTCTAGTTGTCATATAAAAGCGACGTTCATTCACTAAAGTGAATAACTTCTTAATATCTCCAAACAATCCAATGGAAAAAAATCCCTACTGATGAATAATACACACTCGCTAGTATGCAATGAACTGACGAAGTAGTTTCTGATAATCAATTGCAGATCACGAGTTCGAAATACTCGTTACACAAAAAAACTATTCATGAAAAATATCCTAGCTGGAAAAATGTCTATAAGACCAAACATCTTCTTAATAAAGTCAAACAACGGTGAGAATATCGATTAATGATGCCTGCCATATCATATGGTCACTCCATATTCTAGCAAATTCGAAGTATATAAATTCAAACCATGTCTTAATAATCAAATCACTCCTATTAGAAAAATATACATGTGTGCCCAGTATTCATGAAAATAATCGTATCAGGTAGATAGAACTCTTACAATACCTTTCATTATCAGTTGTAATATAATTTCCAAGATCGTCGATTTTCCCTACCTAAAGATTTCTCGTAAGATCGGCGTGAATATCATTTCATCCATGAAATGACGCTTTCCTTCGAAATCCCAAGCGAATCAGTTGTTGGACTCCTCTCGTCAGGAACCGAATCCATCGCTCTGTGGTGCCATCTTGTCTCTATTCACGTTTACTCGATCATGTTGAACCTCGGATTACCCATAGCGGATATCGTCCAACTCCTTCTCGAAAAGTTCATGGAAACAGCGGACCCCCTACTCTTCTTCTAATATACGCCACTGTTCCGATAAATGTTCAGTTTGAGAATTGTAAGTCCTCTCTCAACTTACTGCAAAGTTCTACTTGAGTAAAATAAAAATTTTACTAGATAGTGTTCAAGATTACGATACACCCTGTATCTGTCTGTAATATGTAATCCATGAAAATGGCATAAGATAAAATTCTTATAAATGCACGCTGTAATGTTCATCAGAGCCTATGCTAAACATTCAGTTTACTTGAAATAGTAAAAAGTCGTTTGAATGTATTATATAACAGCATGGTTATAAGGTTGTATGTGAAAGCCTGTGCTCGAACAACGTCGAAATGAAGCTTGAAATAAAGTCTTCATATGCGATCAGTGTGGTTTTGAAATACCCCGGCTATCTACAATTGTCCTCTCGGCTAGGTCGCCTGTATCAAAGACCCACGCGGCCTGCTCTGCTCGGTGATGCGAGAAATGTCGCCTACACTTGCCGTGACGGTTTACGTGTGTTGCGTGACCTTCAATGCCCGTCTCGCTGTGCTATAGAGCTGCTCTGTACTGCTCGCCTCATTGAGCCTAACTGACCTGCTTAGCGCTGTCTTCCAGCTTATGAGCTCCGTGCGGCACGTGGCTAATTCTCCCCACCACGGTGCTCCTACGTCACGAAGATAGTCTCGAACCCGACTCCTCTCGGCTGTTCTGTTATACAATAACTTATTTCCATAAAATTATTTCCACATATAATGCATGTCACATATACTCTTCTAAGTTGTTTTAACTTATTATAATCCCATATATATTTCAATAAAGTTTCACATCTTTATTAATAATTCTATCTTCTTACAGATTTCAATGCCTCCTTGATTCTTGACCTCCTACGTCATCTTGGCTTTCTTCTTGACGCGATCGATGCGCTATCTTATCTGAATGCTTCCCAAAACCTCAACTATAGCTTAATGTCAGCTGGCGTAGCCGATAGCCCAAAATAGGTATCGGGTACATCTCTCCCGTACATCTCCTTTTTTTTATCAGGATTGAGAAAAAAAAATACACTCTCAGGCATTCAATATATTATACATGTACACGATAGCTCTACAATTTCCTTTACTCAGCATGATGGTTCTTTCTGACTCTCTATAATGATGATTTCCAATGATTAACATCTTGATTCTGTGTTATTCTGACGTTTATTCCTTCTTTCTTCACTTGTGCTGGCTCGATTGACATCTCTCACTGTCTCTTCGAGTGGTGCACTAGGCTGTCTATCCTCTTGTCTTGACCTTTCATGTCCACGATTATCCCTTCTGTCGTCAGGATCGTTTCTTCGGCCATCCTGTCGGTCGTTTCCATTAAACTGTTGACCTTGGTTCCAGTTATTCCTTCCCCGATATCTGTTATTATACCGATTCCTGTCCTGATACCTGGAATTTTGGTTATAATTCCTATACCGGCTATCTCTCGCTTCTTGATCGTATGGCCTTTCATATGGTCCTCTATATCGATCATTTCCTCTTGCATTACGGATGTTTCCTCGATTCCCATCGTTCCGTCGGTTTTCCCAGGAATCCCTTCTGTCCGTTTGAGCTGCATTGTCCACGACTACCGCATTTACTTCTTGCGTGTTTCTGTTGTCGTTCCTATTACTTCTCGGTGTAACCTGTGCGCTCGTATAATCCAATCGCCTCAATATGTCATCATAATGTTCCAGCGTATTGGCTCCCGATGCTATCAAAGATCGCTGTACCTCTATCGGTAACTGTCGCGCTATAGCTTGCAAAAGCTCTTCTTCTGGCAATGGAGGAATAAGGAACTGTAATTTAGCCAGTTGTGACGTGAAGTAGTTGGCGTAATGCGTCGGATGTGACGTAGAATAGCGTTTAGAGTACATCTCCGCTCTTACGTTGAGTTGATCCTCGGCACTCCAGAATCTCCTCAAGAAAGCCATGGCAAATTGCTCCATGTTCGCAAAGTTGCTTCTGAACGCTCTAAACCACGTAAGTGCAGATCCATCTAAGGCGCGTTCTACTATCCTTAGCTCTCTTTCTTTGGCTACCCTGTGTTCCGCCATGTAGTCTCGAATATCTCGCAGAAATTCTACTGGTGTAACTCCTGTATTTCCCGAAAACTTTCTCGGTTTGTCATCTAGGTTCCTTATAATTGTGACTGGACCTGAGTATCGTTCACTTGGACTCGACGTACTCCTACTCGAACTTGGATTCTCCTGAGGGGTTGAACTGACCCTTTCGAATGTCACATTCGGTTGCATTTGACGGTCTTCTACCATGCTCGTGTCTTGATTCGTCATACTGCGGTCTATCGCTGTTTGATTTATCAATGTTTCCCCTGATGTTACATTATGACTGGTAAAACTGTTAACTATGGATTCTAGTTTAGTCATCCTGTCTTCTGCTAATCTCTTGACCTGAGTCTTCAACTCATCTAACGATGTAACATCCTGCGTCTTGTTACTTTCGTCTAGATCGTTCCTCAACTTGTCAATCTTTCCTTCGCACGTGTTCTTCACTAACGCGACTTGTTCTTTCAACAGATCAACATCTGTTCTAAATAGTGTTGAATCTAATTTCATCGCTTCCTTGCTTTCCGTAAACCTAGCTTCTAAGTTTGCCATACCTGCGATTAATTTTTCATCTAACCCGTCACGTTTCTCTTTTGCTTCGGCATCGACCTCATTATATCGTTCCTCAACAATTGCTCCGACTCTATTTTTAAATAAAGTTAAGTTTTCGTTAACCTTTTGCTCTATATCGTCGTCTATCTTCCTAATATCCTTCTGCAATTGATTTTCTAACGACTTTATATTAGAATTGACCTCTCCCAAGACTTCATCTTTAATGGTCCCAATTACTGTCTTCAAATCTTTTATTTCGTTACCTAGATTCGTTTCTAGACTCTTAATCTTAGTCTCGAAAGATACTTCGGTAGACCAATCTTGAATTTTTCCTACATCTGCCACTAAACCATCGATGTCGAATCTCAATTTCGATACATCTGACTTAATGTCTTTCTGTATGGTCATAACGTCTGTTCTTAAAGTAAAAATATTTTCTTCCCCTCTATTTTCCAACTCGATAATATTTTTCCTTAATATCTGAACATTTTCCTCTCCTTTCATGTTTACTGCAATTATGTCTAATTGTAAAGTTTTCAACATCTCATTGTTCTTTAAAGTTAAACTATTCTCTAATCTGGTTAACTTATTTTCTAATTCAGTATTAGTTTCTTCACTACGAGACTGTAACTTCTCTTCCAACGATTTAAAGTTATCTTTCAAGTTAGCTTCACTATTTGACTGTAGCCTAGTCTCTAACAACATCAACTCATCTTTGCTATTTGACTGTAACCTAGTCTCTAACGATTTTAAATTATCTTCACTAGTTGACTGCAATAATTTCAAATTTTCTTCACTACTAGTTTGCAATGCTTGTACATTCTCTTTACATTTAGCTTCTAATCTAGCTTCTGAATTATTAATTTGTTCTTTAACTTCAGTTTCCATCTTAGAAATGGTTTCTGCAATTCCAGACATACCCGTCTGTAACTCTCCTAACACCTTCGCTAAATCCTCTGGCAACATAATTATATTTCAATATAGAATTATATAGAGACGTTAGACAACAACACATCACAATGTCTCAATTCCTGCATTCACTTGGGTATAGGGAAAAATATCTTATAACTAACATGATATTACTAATACGATTAACATGAACACTGGATTGGGCACACAAGTACATTGTCTGACTAAGTATAATAAATTTTGTAACACACTTAAATGAACTTGAGATCAATCTCTCAGTAATCTAAATCTGATGTGATTCCATAGAATTAACAAAATCGAAAAGCCCCACTAGTTGGATAAAGCCAATTCTCCCTCTCTCTCTGTACCCGTTCGTCCTGGGGATGCGATGACCCATCTGCTATAACATCACATCCCTGGAGTTCCAGGACAGAGCGGAGTTAAATGAACCTCTAGTCAAATAAGGAATGTGTCGGAAATTCAGCTGAGTTCGTGAAAAAGCAGTGGGTTTCACGAGACAAAGTATCTCTAGGGTCGTTACGGGCTTAAGTTAATAAAAATAATTCAAATATAAATGGGCGCCATCAACTGAATTCCTAGCAAAACCACTTCCTTTCCGGATAAGCCTTACTCAAG
The DNA here is from genome assembly GCA_946902985.2 of Meconema thalassinum. Lineage (NCBI taxonomy): Eukaryota > Metazoa > Arthropoda > Insecta > Orthoptera > Tettigoniidae > Meconema > Meconema thalassinum. Next base: position 891,681,521 of record OX336389.2, read on the forward strand.
ACAAGGAAAGAAAAAGGAACATCACACCATCATCAGATCACAACTAAGATAAAAAACAAATTTATTTTACTTTGATAGTCAGACAGACATTTTAAATATAAATCCTACCTAAGAGTATGGTCGAATGCAAAGTTAAATTGTCATTGTCCAAAAATCGAACCATCTCCTTTCTAATGCAAATTTATTTCAATCCACTTATCAAGAAAAATGTATAAAGTTCTCTTGGGTTCTCAGGATCACTGTATCACTATGTCTTTCGTCACTGACATTTGTGAAACCTGAGACCTAATTCTCTTTAATTTAACATCAATGTGGATTTAATTAAGTTACTAATCTGCCTAAACATACACATATAATAATCACTCATGTTAAATATCACATAAATTATGGTTTGCATGGTATAATTTGAACGTAGAACATGTTAATCAAATGTTCCTAAACATTGACTAATTAATTTACATTATTTACATCGTCATTAATCTCTTATCTGTGAATTACAGAAAATTCAAATTCTCATTGGTCATCCTCATCATTATTATCAAATTAAATATTTCTCACATTAATTCTCACTTCAAAATTCCAAATATTCCTGTCAGAATCGTTAATTCATCACCATAACATCATTTAAATTCACATTTCAAGTTGCAATTCCTTCGAATTATCTCTCAATTAAATTTATTTAATTGCATATAAATTCATTAATCATCAGCTTCTTTAATTAATCATCACCTTCTAATTCAGTTATTCATCATCATTACAATCGTCTAATAATTCATTTCAATCAGTTTAATTAATTCAATCTTTAATTCATCCACTTATTTAATTCATCGATTTATTTCAAAATTTAATTTATCAACTTATTTAAATTTCAATCATCTGGTTATTTAGATTTTATTATTTCATCTAGTCATTCTGATTTTTATTTCATTAGGTCAGATCGTTAATATGCTTAAATCTCAGATTATTATTTCATTAATTATTATTTTCAGAAAATCTTGTATTATAAACTTCATTTATTTGTTTAATTTCCTAACAAATTGTTTAATAAGGTTTATAGAACGTTGTCTTACAGTTTTATTACTTCCAAGTTATATCTCGTATTTAATTATCATGCCAAAAATATTATTGTCTCCACGACATCACGTTGGATCTAACTATCCACAACGACATTATATTTCTTCAATATTCCAAATATCACATTTGAATATAAGAATTGCTACAAAAACTCCATAAATATTCAGCACATACAGCATGAATCTCAACAAATACGCTAGACTGGGTATGACAACCTCATGTCCGCTTCAAAATACATTATCAACGTTGCAACTATCAAATGGCAAATTCCACAAAATGCCTATCACAAACTTCATTTAACCACGTTGCATGATCTACAAAAATATATAAATGGCTTCAAATTATTAACGCACATAATCTCCAATGACTGTAATTACTCTGATCACTTCTAGACAACTTCTTAAACAATTGGAAAAATATTACTTCAGTAATTTAATATTTGCTTTCAAATAGCATAAATTCTCTTTCACAAGTTTCATAATTCACATCGTAGAAAAACACCAATGTGCTATAATCTCTCACATCAAAATCTGCAATACTGATCTGCCTTAAAATAATCATGACCATTAATGATTAATCTTACTAGATTAAATTACTTTAAATCCTTCTCAAAGGTATCAAACACAATTATAAAAATCATCAAAGCATCAGCTGTAACAGCTGTTAAATTGAAATTACTCTCAAAAGAGTATAGCAACAAAATATTGGATTGGCAAACAAGAATTACTAAATGCAATCCTGTTGACATTTATCGTTACTTTATTTAACAAAATTTCGACTGATATGTGACTAGTAGTTCCTTGTTTAATTCACTTACATCTCGTGTACATTCGGATGATAAAATGAGTACCTCAATGGCGAGTAAGATGTGTAACCACCGTACAATCGTATAAATACGAAGGACCTCGCCCCGTCGACTTGGATGATAGTTCCCTAAACGGTGGGTAAGGTGAGTAACCACCATACAATCGTATAAATACGAAGGACCCCACCTCGTAGGCTATATGAGTGAATGTACCAGAAAGGAATCAACAAGTTTCTAGTTGTCATATAAAAGCGACGTTCATTCACTAAAGTGAATAACTTCTTAATATCTCCAAACAATCCAATGGAAAAAAATCCCTACTGATGAATAATACACACTCGCTAGTATGCAATGAACTGACGAAGTAGTTTCTGATAATCAATTGCAGATCACGAGTTCGAAATACTCGTTACACAAAAAAACTATTCATGAAAAATATCCTAGCTGGAAAAATGTCTATAAGACCAAACATCTTCTTAATAAAGTCAAACAACGGTGAGAATATCGATTAATGATGCCTGCCATATCATATGGTCACTCCATATTCTAGCAAATTCGAAGTATATAAATTCAAACCATGTCTTAATAATCAAATCACTCCTATTAGAAAAATATACATGTGTGCCCAGTATTCATGAAAATAATCGTATCAGGTAGATAGAACTCTTACAATACCTTTCATTATCAGTTGTAATATAATTTCCAAGATCGTCGATTTTCCCTACCTAAAGATTTCTCGTAAGATCGGCGTGAATATCATTTCATCCATGAAATGACGCTTTCCTTCGAAATCCCAAGCGAATCAGTTGTTGGACTCCTCTCGTCAGGAACCGAATCCATCGCTCTGTGGTGCCATCTTGTCTCTATTCACGTTTACTCGATCATGTTGAACCTCGGATTACCCATAGCGGATATCGTCCAACTCCTTCTCGAAAAGTTCATGGAAACAGCGGACCCCCTACTCTTCTTCTAATATACGCCACTGTTCCGATAAATGTTCAGTTTGAGAATTGTAAGTCCTCTCTCAACTTACTGCAAAGTTCTACTTGAGTAAAATAAAAATTTTACTAGATAGTGTTCAAGATTACGATACACCCTGTATCTGTCTGTAATATGTAATCCATGAAAATGGCATAAGATAAAATTCTTATAAATGCACGCTGTAATGTTCATCAGAGACTATGCTAAACATTCAGTTTACTTGAAATAGTAAAAAGTCGTTTGAATGTATTATATAACAGCATGGTTATAAGGTTGTATGTGAAAGCCTGTGTTCGAACAACGTCGAAATGAAGCTTGAAATAAAGTCTTCATATGCGATCAGTGTGGTTTTGAAATACCCCGGCTATCTACAATTGTCCTCTCGGCTAGGTCGCCTGTATCAAAGACCCACGCGGCCTGCTCTGCTCGGTGATGCGAGAAATGTCGCCTACACTTGCCGTGACGGTTTACGTGTGTTGCGTGACCTTCAATGCCCGTCTCGCTGTGCTATAGAGCTGCTCTGTACTGCTCGCCTCATTGAGCCTAACTGACCTGCTTAGCGCTGTCTTCCAGCTTATGAGCTCCGTGCGGCACGTGGCTAATTCTCCCCACCACGGTGCTCCTACGTCACGAAGATAGTCTCGAACCCGACTCCTCTCGGCTGTTCTGTTATACAATAACTTATTTCCATAAAATTATTTCCACATATAATGCATGTCACATATACTCTTCTAAGTTGTTTTAACTTATTATAATCCCATATATATTTCAATAAAGTTTCACATCTTTATTAATAATTCTATCTTCTTACAGATTTCAATGCCTCCTTGATTCTTGACCTCCTACGTCATCTTGGCTTTCTTCTTGACGCGATCGATGCGCTATCTTATCTGAATGCTTCCCAAAACCTCAACTATAGCTTAATGTCAGCTGGCGTAGCCGATAGCCCAAAATAGGTATCGGGTACATCTCTCCCGTACATCTCCTTTTTTTTTATCAGGATTGAGAAAAAAAAATACACTCTCAGGCATTCAATATATTATACATGTACACGATAGCTCTACAATTTCCTTTACTCAGCATGATGGTTCTTTCTGACTCTCTATAATGATGATTTCCAATGATTAACATCTTGATTCTGTGTTATTCTGACGTTTATTCCTTCTTTCTTCACTTGTGCTGGCTCGATTGACATCTCTCACTGTCTCTTCGAGTGGTGCACTAGGCTGTCTATCCTCTTGTCTTGACCTTTCATGTCCACGATTATCCCTTCTGTCGTCAGGATCGTTTCTTCGGCCATCCTGTCGGTCGTTTCCATTAAACTGTTGACCTTGGTTCCAGTTATTCCTTCCCCGATATCTGTTATTATACCGATTCCTGTCCTGATACCTGGAATTTTGGTTATAATTCCTATACCGGCTATCTCTCGCTTCTTGATCGTATGGCCTTTCATATGGTCCTCTATATCGATCATTTCCTCTTGCATTACGGATGTTTCCTCGATTCCCATCGTTCCGTCGGTTTTCCCAGGAATCCCTTCTGTCCGTTTGAGCTGCATTGTCCACGACTACCGCATTTACTTCTTGCGTGTTTCTGTTGTCGTTCCTATTACTTCTCGGTGTAACCTGTGCGCTCGTATAATCCAATCGCCTCAATATGTCATCATAATGTTCCAGCGTATTGGCTCCCGATGCTATCAAAGATCGCTGTACCTCTATCGGTAACTGTCGCGCTATAGCTTGCAAAAGCTCTTCTTCTGGCAATGGAGGAATAAGGAACTGTAATTTAGCCAGTTGTGACGTGAAGTAGTTGGCGTAATGCGTCGGATGTGACGTAGAATAGCGTTTAGAGTACATCTCCGCTCTTACGTTGAGTTGATCCTCGGCACTCCAGAATCTCCTCAAGAAAGCCATGGCAAATTGCTCCATGTTCGCAAAGTTGCTTCTGAACGCTCTAAACCACGTAAGTGCAGATCCATCTAAGGCGCGTTCTACTATCCTTAGCTCTCTTTCTTTGGCTACCCTGTGTTCCGCCATGTAGTCTCGAATATCTCGCAGAAATTCTACTGGTGTAACTCCTGTATTTCCCGAAAACTTTCTCGGTTTGTCATCTAGGTTCCTTATAATTGTGACTGGACCTGAGTATCGTTCACTTGGACTCGACGTACTCCTACTCGAACTTGGATTCTCCTGAGGGGTTGAACTGACCCTTTCGAATGTCACATTCGGTTGCATTTGACGGTCTTCTACCATGCTCGTGTCTTGATTCGTCATACTGCGGTCTATCGCTGTTTGATTTATCAATGTTTCCCCTGATGTTACATTATGACTGGTAAAACTGTTAACTATGGATTCTAGTTTAGTCATCCTGTCTTCTGCTAATCTCTTGACCTGAGTCTTCAACTCATCTAACGATGTAACATCCTGCGTCTTGTTACTTTCGTCTAGATCGTTCCTCAACTTGTCAATCTTTCCTTCGCACGTGTTCTTCACTAACGCGACTTGTTCTTTCAACAGATCAACATCTGTTCTAAATAGTGTTGAATCTAATTTCATCGCTTCCTTGCTTTCCGTAAACCTAGCTTCTAAGTTTGCCATACCTGCGATTAATTTTTCATCTAACCCGTCACGTTTCTCTTTTGCTTCGGCATCGACCTCATTATATCGTTCCTCAACAATTGCTCCGACTCTATTTTTAAATAAAGTTAAGTTTTCGTTAACCTTTTGCTCTATATCGTCGTCTATCTTCCTAATATCCTTCTGCAATTGATTTTCTAACGACTTTATATTAGAATTGACCTCTCCCAAGACTTCATCTTTAATGGTCCCAATTACTGTCTTCAAATCTTTTATTTCGTTACCTAGATTCGTTTCTAGACTCTTAATCTTAGTCTCGAAAGATACTTCGGTAGACCAATCTTGAATTTTTCCTACATCTGCCACTAAACCATCGATGTCGAATCTCAATTTCGATACATCTGACTTAATGTCTTTCTGTATGGTCATAACGTCTGTTCTTAAAGTAAAAATATTTTCTTCCCCTCTATTTTCCAACTCGATAATATTTTTCCTTAATATCTGAACATTTTCCTCTCCTTTCATGTTTACTGCAATTATGTCTAATTGTAAAGTTTTCAACATCTCATTGTTCTTTAAAGTTAAACTATTCTCTAATCTGGTTAACTTATTTTCTAATTCAGTATTAGTTTCTTCACTACGAGACTGTAACTTCTCTTCCAACGATTTAAAGTTATCTTTCAAGTTAGCTTCACTATTTGACTGTAGCCTAGTCTCTAACAACATCAACTCATCTTTGCTATTTGACTGTAACCTAGTCTCTAACGATTTTAAATTATCTTCACTAGTTGACTGCAATAATTTCAAATTTTCTTCACTACTAGTTTGCAATGCTTGTACATTCTCTTTACATTTAGCTTCTAATCTAGCTTCTGAATTATTAATTTGTTCTTTAACTTCAGTTTCCATCTTAGAAATGGTTTCTGCAATTCCAGACATACCCGTCTGTAACTCTCCTAACACCTTCGCTAAATCCTCTGGCAACATAATTATATTTCAATATAGAATTATATAGAGACGTTAGACAACAACACATCACAATGTCTCAATTCCTGCATTCACTTGGGTATAGGGAAAAATATCTTATAACTAACATGATATTACTAATACGATTAACATGAACACTGGATTGGGCACACAAGTACATTGTCTGACTAAGTATAATAAATTTTGTAACACACTTAAATGAACTTGAGATCAATCTCTCAGTAATCTAAATCTGATGTGATTCCATAGAATTAACAAAATCGAAAAGCCCCACTAGTTGGATAAAGCCAATTCTCCCTCTCTCTCTGTACCCGTTCGTCCTGGGGATGCGATGACCCATCTGCTATAACATCACATCCCTGGAGTTCCAGGACAGAGCGGAGTTAAATGAACCTCTAGTCAAATAAGGAATGTGTCGGAAATTCAGCTGAGTTCGTGAAAAAGCAGTGGGTTTCACGAGACAAAGTATCTCTAGGGTCGTTACGGGCTTAAGTTAATAAAAATAATTCAAATATAAATGGGCGCCATCAACTGAATTCCTAGCAAAACCACTTCCTTTCCGGATAAGCCTTACTCAAGACAAGGAAAGAAAAAGGAACATCACACCATCATCAGATCACAACTAAGATAAAAAACAAATTTATTTTACTTTGATAGTCAGACAGACATTTTAAATATAAATCCTACCTAAGAGTATGGTCGAATGCAAAGTTAAATTGTCATTGTCCAAAAATCGAACCATCTCCTTTCTAATGCAAATTTATTTCAATCCACTTATCAAGAAAAATGTATAAAGTTCTCTTGGGTTCTCAGGATCACTGTATCACTATGTCTTTCGTCACTGACATTTGTGAAACCTGAGACCTAATTCTCTTTAATTTAACATCAATGTGGATTTAATTAAGTTACTAATCTGCCTAAACATACACATATAATAATCACTCATGTTAAATATCACATAAATTATGGTTTGCATGGTATAATTTGAACGTAGAACATGTTAATCAAATGTTCCTAAACATTGACTAATTAATTTACATTATTTACATCGTCATTAATCTCTTATCTGTGAATTACAGAAAATTCAAATTCTCATTGGTCATCCTCATCATTATTATCAAATTAAATATTTCTCACATTAATTCTCACTTCAAAATTCCAAATATTCCTGTCAGAATCGTTAATTCATCACCATAACATCATTTAAATTCACATTTCAAGTTGCAATTCCTTCGAATTATCTCTCAATTAAATTTATTTAATTGCATATAAATTCATTAATCATCAGCTTCTTTAATTAATCATCACCTTCTAATTCAGTTATTCATCATCATTACAATCGTCTAATAATTCATTTCAATCAGTTTAATTAATTCAATCTTTAATTCATCCACTTATTTAATTCATCGATTTATTTCAAAATTTAATTTATCAACTTATTTAAATTTCAATCATCTGGTTATTTAGATTTTATTATTTCATCTAGTCATTCTGATTTTTATTTCATTAGGTCAGATCGTTAATATGCTTAAATCTCAGATTATTATTTCATTAATTATTATTTTCAGAAAATCTTGTATTATAAACTTCATTTATTTGTTTAATTTCCTAACAAATTGTTTAATAAGGTTTATAGAACGTTGTCTTACAGTTTTATTACTTCCAAGTTATATCTCGTATTTAATTATCATGCCAAAAATATTATTGTCTCCACGACATCACGTTGGATCTAACTATCCACAACGACATTATATTTCTTCAATATTCCAAATATCACATTTGAATATAAGAATTGCTACAAAAACTCCATAAATATTCAGCACATACAGCATGAATCTCAACAAATACGCTAGACTGGGTATGACAACCTCATGTCCGCTTCAAAATACATTATCAACGTTGCAACTATCAAATGGCAAATTCCACAAAATGCCTATCACAAACTTCATTTAACCACGTTGCATGATCTACAAAAATATATAAATGGCTTCAAATTATTAACGCACATAATCTCCAATGACTGTAATTACTCTGATCACTTCTAGACAACTTCTTAAACAATTGGAAAAATATTACTTCAGTAATTTAATATTTGCTTTCAAATAGCATAAATTCTCTTTCACAAGTTTCATAATTCACATCGTAGAAAAACACCAATGTGCTATAATCTCTCACATCAAAATCTGCAATACTGATCTGCCTTAAAATAATCATGACCATTAATGATTAATCTTACTAGATTAAATTACTTTAAATCCTTCTCAAAGGTATCAAACACAATTATAAAAATCATCAAAGCATCAGCTGTAACAGCTGTTAAATTGAAATTACTCTCAAAAGAGTATAGCAACAAAATATTGGATTGGCAAACAAGAATTACTAAATGCAATCCTGTTGACATTTATCGTTACTTTATTTAACAAAATTTCGACTGATATGTGACTAGTAGTTCCTTGTTTAATTCACTTACATCTCGTGTACATTCGGATGATAAAATGAGTACCTCAATGGCGAGTAAGATGTGTAACCACCGTACAATCGTATAAATACGAAGGACCTCGCCCCGTCGACTTGGATGATAGTTCCCTAAACGGTGGGTAAGGTGAGTAACCACCATACAATCGTATAAATACGAAGGACCCCACCTCGTAGGCTATATGAGTGAATGTACCAGAAAGGAATCAACAAGTTTCTAGTTGTCATATAAAAGCGACGTTCATTCACTAAAGTGAATAACTTCTTAATATCTCCAAACAATCCAATGGAAAAAAATCCCTACTGATGAATAATACACACTCGCTAGTATGCAATGAACTGACGAAGTAGTTTCTGATAATCAATTGCAGATCACGAGTTCGAAATACTCGTTACACAAAAAAACTATTCATGAAAAATATCCTAGCTGGAAAAATGTCTATAAGACCAAACATCTTCTTAATAAAGTCAAACAACGGTGAGAATATCGATTAATGATGCCTGCCATATCATATGGTCACTCCATATTCTAGCAAATTCGAAGTATATAAATTCAAACCATGTCTTAATAATCAAATCACTCCTATTAGAAAAATATACATGTGTGCCCAGTATTCATGAAAATAATCGTATCAGGTAGATAGAACTCTTACAATACCTTTCATTATCAGTTGTAATATAATTTCCAAGATCGTCGATTTTCCCTACCTAAAGATTTCTCGTAAGATCGGCGTGAATATCATTTCATCCATGAAATGACGCTTTCCTTCGAAATCCCAAGCGAATCAGTTGTTGGACTCCTCTCGTCAGGAACCGAATCCATCGCTCTGTGGTGCCATCTTGTCTCTATTCACGTTTACTCGATCATGTTGAACCTCGGATTACCCATAGCGGATATCGTCCAACTCCTTCTCGAAAAGTTCATGGAAACAGCGGACCCCCTACTCTTCTTCTAATATACGCCACTGTTCCGATAAATGTTCAGTTTGAGAATTGTAAGTCCTCTCTCAACTTACTGCAAAGTTCTACTTGAGTAAAATAAAAATTTTACTAGATAGTGTTCAAGATTACGATACACCCTGTATCTGTCTGTAATATGTAATCCATGAAAATGGCATAAGATAAAATTCTTATAAATGCACGCTGTAATGTTCATCAGAGCCTATGCTAAACATTCAGTTTACTTGAAATAGTAAAAAGTCGTTTGAATGTATTATATAACAGCATGGTTATAAGGTTGTATGTGAAAGCCTGTGTTCGAACAACGTCGAAATGAAGCTTGAAATAAAGTCTTCATATGCGATCAGTGTGGTTTTGAAATACCCCGGCTATCTACAATTGTCCTCTCGGCTAGGTCGCCTGTATCAAAGACCCACGCGGCCTGCTCTGCTCGGTGATGCGAGAAATGTCGCCTACACTTGCCGTGACGGTTTACGTGTGTTGCGTGACCTTCAATGCCCGTCTCGCTGTGCTATAGAGCTGCTCTGTACTGCTCGCCTCATTGAGCCTAACTGACCTGCTTAGCGCTGTCTTCCAGCTTATGAGCTCCGTGCGGCACGTGGCTAATTCTCCCCACCACGGTGCTCCTACGTCACGAAGATAGTCTCGAACCCGACTCCTCTCGGCTGTTCTGTTATACAATAACTTATTTCCATAAAATTATTTCCACATATAATGCATGTCACATATACTCTTCTAAGTTGTTTTAACTTATTATAATCCCATATATATTTCAATAAAGTTTCACATCTTTATTAATAATTCTATCTTCTTACAGATTTCAATGCCTCCTTGATTCTTGACCTCCTACGTCATCTTGGCTTTCTTCTTGACGCGATCGATGCGCTATCTTATCTGAATGCTTCCCAAAACCTCAACTATAGCTTAATGTCAGCTGGCGTAGCCGATAGCCCAAAATAGGTATCGGGTACAGTACTATCCCGTGACATAGTTGGCTAACATTTATGGATTGACCGCGCTTTTTCGTCAAGTCGTTGGATCACCCATTCTGGTTTCTTTGTGCGTTTCGTTTCGTTTTCGCGGAGAAATGGCTGATAAACAGAATTATAAGAAGTATAGTGGCTATTATTGCGCTGCTCTTTGGTGCAATAATAATATGAGCAGCAAGAAGGGTATATCCATGCATAAGTTCCCTGTCGACCCTGCCAGGTAGGTCATGAATTGAAATAGGCACTTCTGGAGTTAAGCTTTTATTTTCAATTAGTTTTATGTACTGGTATGCATATTTGTTAATATTCAGGATGAATTTCCAATAGTGTATTGTGGAAATGTGATTTTATAATGGAGCAATTTTTCTTTGCAGATGCAAGGAGTGGTTGTTGTTTAGTGCAAGGGATGACTTGTTAGGGAAATCTGTAGGCGACATGATGCCTCATAGACTATGCAGTGATCATTTCCCCGAATGATTTATCAGAAGGTTTTCCACTAGAAATTTCCTGACTTTCGATGCAGTTCCTACTATTCTTGTTGCTGAAGGTGGGTTAAAATATGTCCCTCATAGGATTGTATGCTATGTATTGAAAAGCTCTAACTGCCATTGGCTGCAATACTTCATTATTAATATTGAAAAGCTCTACAATTCTGCAATAATAATGTGTGGTCATTTATAGATGCTGGTCCATAATTAGTTGACAATCTATGTGGGGATGCATTGAATCACGAGAACTGCTCCTTGGCACCATGTAAGTAACTTGGTGGAGGATTTTATCAGTGTATTAATTTCAGATTAATTTAACATTTCAATGCAATTAAGAAATATTAACTTTGTATTTCAGTGACCTCTGATGCTTCTATTAGTATGGCACCAGCTGGTAGTGAGGGAACAACTCCTCCTTCAGAGCCAGCAAGAGCCTCTACTGTTGAGAAACATAGTGGGTCTGCATTGCATACTTCCTCTGATGCCATAGTAGAATTGTGTCCAAGTGAGTAATATTGTGTTACAAGACTGCTTCTTCAATGCATGCTTGCAAAAGTGTGTTTAAAAATAATTTAGTAGTATATGTTAAGTAATATGAATGTTTCGTGTAATTCCTATTGATTGTTGCTACTTAGCATTTAAGACTTGAATGCATTTAGGCCTAAATGTCGTGTTAGTTGTGTGGGATTCAAATTTAGCTTCTCAAGCTTAATCGTCCTTGTGGAACTGTATTAGTAAGCCCTTACTAGGCTGCAAGGATTGTTTTTCTTCTTGTTCACAATTTTCCGTGTTTCATGTATTGTACAGATTTGATTTGTGCTTTTGCAGGTGTGCTCGAAATTGCTTTAACTGGTTGCATGGAGTCAGCAATCCAGGATGACTTCTCTGTTTCATTCAATACCAAGTAAGTATTCTGTAACTTAAACAGCCTATATTGGTATTGTGTTTATAAACATCCATGCATATTATTGTTGTATAAATACACCATTTTTATAGGCTAATCTTATTTCTGTTACTTTCTTTCTCAGCTGCCACTGATATGGTAATTGGTTCAGCTCCTATGGCATATATGGAGGAAGTAGTGGTATCCGAAACAATTGAAACTTCTCCTTTGCCTGTCTCTTCATTGTATGCTATGGGTGAGTAACCATATATAAAAATCCCTTTTGGTTTGCCTCTTTCTATGTATGAATGCTCGTGGTTATACTGTTATGGGGGTGGTGTTTATTGTTTGAACGGGTGGAACAACCATTAATTGTGAATGTAAGTGGAATACGTATTTTATACTTGCAGCAGATATGAATGTGGCTTTTAAATACCTTCTGTCGTCGTTTCATCTTCTGGGTGATATTACATATTGAAATTACGAACCCTGGTGACTACAGAACCTCATATATGTGCTTAAATTCGTAAATATGTGTTTAATTTCTTGCTATTCTAAAAACCGGCGTCATATTCCGACAGCGCTTTCATCTCGTTCAACTGTCAACAAGGTGCACTCAATCGGTATGCACCGAGGCGCACACATTGTTGCCAACATATGAGATACAAAATCACTGTTGATAAAAAGAAGTGAGAAACAAAATCACTGTTGATAAAAAAAAAGTCATTGGGACATGTTAGGTTGTAACCATTGTCAAAACTCATTGATCTGGGCGCGTTAGGCAGTAACCATTTTCAAAATCCATTGGATTGGACAAAACGAAGGTTAGAAGGTCGGGGGTAGGTGCGGCCTTTGGCCGCGCGCAGCTTGCGGAGCACGGTTGACAGAAAACCTTTGATATGGGCGCGTTTGGCTGTAACCATTGTCAAAAACCATTGGATTGGACAAAACGAAGGTTAGAAGTTCGGAGGTAGGTGCGGCCTTCGGCCGCGCACAGCTTGCTGGGCACGGTTGACAGAAAACCATTGATCTGGGCGTGTTAGGCTGTAACCATTGTCAAAAACCATTGGATTGGACAAAACGAAGGTTAGAAGGTCGGGGTAGGAGCAGCCTTCGGCCGCGCGCAGCTTGCGGGGCACGGTTGACAGAAACCATTGATCTGGGCGCGTTAGGCTGCAACCATTTTGAAAACCACAGTTGTGCGAAAGAAAACAAATATTTATTTCAGCGGAGATGTTGCTTAGTAAATACACAGCAGATAAATTTTAAAAAAACTCATTTCAGCCGAAAGAAATTAAAAAAAACATTTATCACAGAAAAGAAACATATTGCACATATTTATCATTAAATTGTGTTGTTGCAATAGCTGCAACAACCACTTTGGATCATCGTAGAACCGCCGATTGAAATTGCAGATTGTTATCAGGCAATTTCCACAATCCATGATCAATATAAACAATTCAATTTGGCGCACTATCTATGAATTGAGTGGTGCGCACGAATGATCCGCACTAGCGACTGAATCGGGCACTTCTTTGTTTTTCATAGTACCGTAAGCGCGAGGTTGGCAGTACTGTCATGGTACTGTTTTGATAACGAACGATGAGAACAATGGCGCTGACAGCTGTAATTTTCGCTATATAAATCCTGTACCTATTTGGGAAGGCTGGGTGGGTCACAGACATCGGAGGAGGGAATATCTACTAAAACATCGCTCCCTGATTTATTTCCCAGCGTTTCATAAGGTATTTTTTTGTTGTAGACAATTTTGTCGCGCGTTCAACCTTCATTCACAGCTACCGAACAACCTTACCTTACTGTAAAATGTGTTTTAGTACAATGTATTGAAAATTTGGGACAAATACTGATATACAGGTTACAAGACTACAGTAAATAATTCGTTTACTGCGTTTACATGGCGAACTCAAATCGATTTGAGTTCACTTACCGTATTGAATACGGTCATGTAAACGGGACTCAGATCGTAGAGAGCTTCAAGGCCGATACGGTAAAATTGTGGGATCAAATCGTATCCAAACAGGTATTCAGGAACATGTAAACGCGGTTTGTATTGAAAGCGATTCTGCGCGCTCTTGAGTTACAATTTTAACTAATTTAGGCCTACTTTCGTCTGTCCCCTGACTCTCAAATCGCTTGTTTTACTTTCGGACCATATCCTTCGATGTGTTCCCGTCGGGGTTGATTAGCGTAGTTTGTTTGCATGCGTTTGTTTAACTTTTAATGCCTTGTGTATCCATATGTAAAATGTGGTCAACAGAAAAAGTGAAAATACACACTCTTATTTTGCCACGTTCCATTTCCCATTTGTCCACTAGATTGAGTAAATTGAACACAAGACTGGCTGAGTGGCGCAGCGGTAACTTTCTCGCCGGCTTTTCCCAAGATAGCAGGATCGAATCCTGGCGCAGTCGGGGTGCTTAGGCCTCAATGCGAGGGAACCGTGTCAGTAGATTTACTGGCACGTTACAGATCCCATTCGGGACAACATTCCGGCAGCCCGGCGTCTCTAAAAACTTCAGTAATTAAAAGGGACGTAAGGCCAATAACTTTTTATCATTACTGAACATAAACTTTTTAAGAACAAACAACATCAAAATCTTCCGCGCATCCATTTTTCATGTTTACAAACAACCCGTCAAAAAAAAAGTATGAAGATAATTAATTACGGGTCTTATATGTTTTGCTGTTTAATACGAGTTAGCCAACATAAGTGCAGGTTGGCCACAATAAATCATATACCGTATTGAAATCGATTTCAATAAGAACTAAAACTGCTCATGTAAACGGGCATCGTACTGAAAACAGGATCGTATTCAAATCGATTTGAGTTCGCCATGTAAACGTAGTAATTGTTTACTTACCAGTATCCAAAAAGTTAGTGACTATTGACAAAAAAAAGTACTTCTGGGGTGGCAGTAGTGTACTCTGTTACTTCATTTGGAAGTACAAGGGTGTGTTTTTATGTTGCACAGTAGTAAACTTAGAAATGAACTCTTCATTTCTTCTCTGACTTGAATGAGTAAATTATATAAGGGCAGGTGGGTGGCAAAAAAGAGTGGAAACCCTTGGTGATGTGGATAAAAACTATAGTTTAGGTATTTCATTATCGTGATTAAATAGTATACATGGGGTTCAGTTTTTGCAAACTGGCACCTGTATTTTTAATTAACACTGTATTGTTAATCATAACACATGCCAGCATATGTCATGCTATAATGACTTATTACATTTATGATGGAAATATGTTTCTTGGTTTTAGGCAATGATGAGCCCATGAGCACGTTTCAAACCCCAAAGGTGGCCAAAAGGAAACTTTCATATTTGGAGGAGCCAAATTCTACTCCAATGAGAAGCAATGGCCTTGCGTCACCTGCTGGGGACGTGAATGTCACCCCAGAAGCATTGGTGATGTGTCGGGAGTCGAAGTCTTCGAGCAGAAGCAACCCAACGCCTCGCACTGCCAGGAAGCTACTGCGTTATCGCAGAGATATACGGGTGCTTCGTGCACGCCTTTTCAGGGCACGTAAGCAGGAAGGTGCAAAATCTTGACCTTCCAAATTGAAGAAAATTATTGAGGATATCAGTACTTATTGACCGGAGTCTTGCCATAGGTTGTTTGTGTCACAGCTTAGGCTTAGTCGGGTAAATAAGTATGGAAGGAGGTGGCCGCCTCACATTAAGGACTTTGAGTTGTCTTTGTACTACCACAGTCGGAGAACATACAGATTTCTCCAGAAAACACTGTGCCTACCTTCGGTGAGGACGTTGTTTTCTTGGCAGAAGTAGATTGCAGTGAAGCCTGGCATTGACAGTAATGTCTTGGCGTCACTGAGGGAGTTCTCCCGCAACCTGACATTCGCTGACCGTGTGGTGACATTGGTTATAGATGAGGTCGCAGTGAAGGAGAATCTATCCTATGACACCAGCACGGATTCAGTCCTAGGGTTTTGTAATGATGGGCAAGTTCAAACCCCAGATGTGGGACGTTTATGCCTTGTAGCTAAGGTTAAAGGCATCAACAGAAAGTGGAAACAAATCTTGGGTTACTGGGTCACACATGAAGGCACTAAAGTAGAAACAGTGAAGGGAATTGTTTTCTATTTCATCCAGAGCTTGATTGACAAAGGATTCTATGTGGAAGTTATCATCTGTGATCAAGGTCCTCACAATCAATCTCTGGCTCGTAATTTAGGTGTTTCTGTTTCAAAACCTTTTTTTTTTGTTGTTGTTGTGAATGACCACAAAATTCACTTCATGTATGACCCACCTCATTTGCTAAAATCGATGAAGAACAACCTAATGAAGTATGAATTTCATTTTGATGGCAAAATTGTGAAGTGGGCTGATTTAAGGCTGCGGCTGAGTGTTCTGATCCACTTCGCATGAAACTAATGCCTAAAATAACCAAATCCCACACCCACACAGGGGCCTTTCAAAAAATGAAAGTAAAATATGCAGCTCAGATGTTCAGTTCTTCTGTATGTGTTGCCATCACTGTTTTGATTGCAATGGGTTTTCTGCATAGCGGTGCTGCTGCGACTGCAGAATTTATTGAATTAAAGGATAAGTTGTTTGATTGTTTGAATAGTGTTCAGCTGAATGGCCATGCATTCAAACTAAGGTATGCCATCTCATCCAATTCTGCGCACAATGAATTTCTTTTAGGTGTCCTAAAGAAATTCGAGAAAAGCCGGTTTCATGGTTGCCGAAGGCAACCTGTATGTTTGAGTGGATGGATAAATAGTGTAAAGAGTGTGCTGGCACTTGCAGAGGAACTGAGGAATCACTTTGGCATCCCAAAACTTTGCACACGAGTTTTGAATCAGGATGCCCTTGAGAATGTGTTTTCAGTGATCAGACAGAAACATGGGTGTAGTGATAACCCTACAGTTGTGCAATTTGGACGTGGATTTAGTCTCATACTGTTTTCTTCCCTTCCAAAATTGTCCGACAAATCTAATTGCGAGTTTGATATAGAGGAAGTTCTCTTGACTCTAAACAAATTTCTGAGTGAGCGGCCACCACCCAGTGACAAAATAGATTTCATGACCATTGACGTAGATGATTTAAGTTCTCATGAAGTTGGAGATGCTGAGGCAAATGTCATTTATTATGTCACTGGGTACCTTTGTAAGAAATTCATTAACTCATACAAGTGTGAGTTAGGTAAATCTCTTCTTATTGTCTTCTGTGAGGAAGGTCGTGTTTTTCAGGAGTTTCGTCAGACCTTCACCTACCTGACGGTACATGAAGGTCTGGAGAATGAGTTTGGAGGTCTCACTCTTCCCCAGGAGGAAGTCTTCCATTTTGTGAAAAAATGCGAAGAAATCTTTCAATCGTGTTTTTTTTTTCAAAGAATGCACGAACCGTGCATTGGACAGAAATTGAAGACGCAAATAACAGGATATGAGAGCTTCAAACCAGTAAAACTTTGCAGCTAGGAGGCCTTTGATAAGCTGTTGTCATATCTCATTAAAGTCAGGATTTTCTGGGTCATCCGGTTTTTTAACCAGAAAAGGATTGCAGAGAAAATGAGAGACACGCCCTATGACAGAAGGTCTCTCTTCAAGGTAGCACATTAGTGTGCTTTCTAAGTACACTCGCTGGCCAAAAACATTATGCAAAAGATTAACTGATATCAAAACTCCAAACTGTAGAAACTTCTGACCAGTTGTCTTTTGGAGCTAATTGTTATATTAAGGAAGGAATTGTGATAGTGGTGGGGATTTTTTAGGGATTGGACATGTAGGTCATCTCCTACTATTAACATACAATTATTTTATGGAATTACGAACTCTTGAAAAATGAGAGTATAGGGAAAAGGAACGAGAGGCATGCGAATTAAAGACACCCAAGGTGATGAATGCTTTATACAGCAGGGGTCAGCAGAGAACAAGAGTTGACCAAAGGAGAATTTCATCTTCTAGACGGTCTGAACTTCTGTGGACAATGTTAAACATAAAATACCGAACTTAATTTTGACCAACTGAAAATGAATTGCACCTTTCTTGGCCAGTGAGTGTATTTAGATGTGGAGTGTGAGTGATGATGGTGATTGTTGTTTTAAGGGGCATAACATCTAGGTAATCTGCTCTAATGAGGGTGATTGTTGATTTAAGGGGCATAACATCTAGGTATCTGCTCCGATGAGGAGTGTGTCATCTTGTGCATCATGTTAATGCTTTAATTATATCAGCCTTGCCCTTCTGATTACATGGTTAATGCTGTTCTTGACTGCCACTTATCTGCGATGTGTGTTGAGTTATGACGAAATATGTATTTGCCAATATGTATGAAAGTACGTATTGATTTTAATTCAGTATTGTTCGAATGGGTGTAGTCCATAATTTGTTAAAGTGACAATGTTGTTCAATAATGAGTTTGGTACATAGTTTATTTAGAGGAACAAATTGTAAACAGTTGGGTCTCACAATTTGTTACAGGTATGTCTTGTCTTCCAAGTGGCAATACACACACTAGTACAGTCATCACAATAACACAGGTTATCACACAAATTACACACACACCCTATTACATGGAGCTATATGATATCGCAGCCCCTAAAATAAGCAACGACATGTCAAGTGACAGAATCAGTGATGTTTCAACGCATGGGCGAATCCGGTGGCCGTCATATCCCCACTTTGCTTTATATCTGAAGTGAATAAGAAACATTTGCAAGAATGTGCTGGAGGGGACCAGGATTGTAAAGACCTCAATATACTGTACATAATCTATACAGATATATGAAAAATAAGAATACTTGATCAGCACTTCCCAATTTTGAAATTGACACGCAAATTTTTCTGATATTGTTTGTGGCAAATGCATCTTGAGAACACTAATTTCCCTAGTTAAATCTGATAAGAATGAATCAAGAAATTTAATGATACAAGTGCATCATGGTTTGATTAATATGGAATGTGAAATTTTATTGGAGAAGGACTTTGAACATACAATTCACAATTGCCAAATGGTGCAGTATTATTCAAGATTTTCCATCTTCAATTAAGGGAGGGGGCCGTTATTAATTTTGCCAGGAAGCCTCTAGAACTCTTGATTTATCACTAGACAACTCCAGACAGCAGCTGCAACATGTACTGCTCCCAATTCATTTGTAATTGAAATTGATTACGATGCCATTAAGTTGGAAAATGTAGCATCCAACTATCATTGGATGGTGACAGGTGGTGATTGCTATCTTAACGGGTATGACATCTAGGTCATCTGCTAGATGCACACTAAGCTTTTGAATTACATTTGGTGGAAAAAAAGACAAAATTCATTAAATCTCAGCTACTGGTCACAAAATTGAGTTTTGTTTTCACAGCCATATGGCAGGGTAAAACGTAATGTATAAATTGCAGAACAGATCGCCTAGTAACCTCCACCACCAAGTACAGCCCATACAATTATTATTAGTACAAGCTAGGGTACTTAGTTAAAATGTGATGCTACCTGCGGCCTTCGAACCCATAACCTTTGTCTTTGGCTGCCAATTCTCTGCCATTGATGAGAATGTTATGGGATCTTTGAAGTCTACAAACCAACCATTTATCAAATGTCTTTTGCAATATGCTCTACCCTGCTTACTCATAACTAGGAAAAACTGGTAGTAGCCATCCTACTTGGAACACTGAATCAAGATGATTCCATGAAAAAGCAAATTAACTAAAACCTACTGGTGCCAATATTTATAACTAATTCAATTCGCTTTGCACACCTGATAATACTAAATATGCCAATATTTATTTTTCTTTCATCCATCCATTCATTCAAATTATTAGCTAACATGGAAGCGTATATCCATTTCCAGTACAACTAAGAATGAATTAAATAAATGCTGTCTATAGGTGCAGGGGGGCTGTGGGTATGCCAGCTTAAATCTCTTTCAAACATGTATCTTTATCTCAGATTCAGGCGTGTCGTCTCAAAACTCACTAATTCCAAAAAGAGGATTAATAAGAGTAAGGCCTAACCGGTTTCTTCACCTGGGCCAGTCTCAAAACTCACGATACTGGCTGCGTGGCTCAGCGGTACCGTTCTCGCCTGCCATGCACAAGGTTGTAGGGTCGAATCCTGGTGCAGTTAGTGGGCATTTTAGGTTGCGCAAATACGAGGGAGCCGTGTCAGTAGATTTACTGGCACGGCAAAGATCTCCTTCGGGGCAAACTTCCGGCATCCCGGCGTCTCTAAAAGCCACATTAGTTAAAAGGGACGGTAAAATCCATAACATTAATATTATTCTATTGTCGAATGAGCCTGTAGTCATTTGTTTCTGTACAGGACCAACCCAATAGACACTTAAGTAACTTGGTAGGATTGGCAGATATGAGCATTCCACGTGATTACCAGGCAACTTTCTCTCTTAATTGTTTTGCTAATGGCCATCGCTTAGTATCCAAACACATAATAACGACCTCCATGATTCCAATGAAGATTTTAAGGCCTGGTGCTTGATGACACCAAGCAGAACAACTGAGTAAAAATCAGTGCTATAGTTCGAGAATTTAATCTGTGGTAGGCTGATAATTTCTGATAAAACCAATACAAAATAAATCCCATTCTAAAACTGGGTGGACAAACATGGGTTGAAGGGCAGTGCAAGTCACCGTACAGCTCATACTTCCTGCGATCATCGCAGGTGCGTGCTCTCAGGAGTCGTGAGTTTTGAGACTCATTAGAAAGTTAATTCAGCTACTAGTTTGTAGTCATGAGTGAGCCTATTTGGTACTATATTTAGATTGTGAGTTTTGAGACTCGTGAGTTTCTACAGGTACCTTATTTCAATCCTATGTAGAAGTGTTACTGCTTTGTGAAAATTACTTTCTTTAATGTCTTGTGAAAGTTGTACATTTTATGTACAGTGGTTGTCTAAATGACATGGTCTGAGTGTTCCTTGAAACTTAAGGTTTATGCCTTGTGAAAGTTATAAATTTTATGTACAGTGGTTGTCTAAATGGCATGGTCTGAGTGTCCCTTGGAACGTAAGGTTTATGTCTTGTGAAGGTTATATATTTTATGTACAGTGGTTGTCTAAATGACATGGTCTGAGTGTTCCTTGGAACTTAAGGTTTATGTCCTGTGAAAGTTATAAATTTTATCTACAGTGGTTGTCTAAATGACATGGTCTGAGTGTCCCTTGGAACTATAGGTTTTGATCTTGTCAAACCATCGCAGTAGCTGAAACGTGCAGTGCAGTTTCATATTATCTGTGTTTAAAACAGTCATAAACCATTAAGGAACCTCGAAGATCGGGGCCTGCCATGAAGACGTATCTTGGCTGATGTGATGAAGATGTAGATAAGAGCAGCCAAGTAATTTGATTTAAGATTGAAGCATGTTCAAAGGCTGACAACACTTTTATGATGGAGGATGTGTAACATGTCTTAAATGAACAGTATGTTCAATTTGCAGCTGTAAAGCTTGGATCACCAGTGACATAGTTAGATGTAATAAAAGTGGGGATACGTTAAGTACGAGGTGCAAATGGATGATCGTAAATCTATATGGCAGGTTGAGAAATGACAATTTGAGTGAACAGTGGAATTGGTAGTAAAAATACTGCCCTTGAATGGTGTTTCGAGGTACAACTGTTTACTCAGGCTGTGCTGCATTTAAAGAGAGTTTGTTTTTAACCGCACCACCTCTTGTTTCGACAGGGTTGATCTAAACCGAACATATTCGGTAATTCTTCAGGACTGATGTACCTGCATCGTACGTTTGCACTTACCTAATATATGCCATTTCCATAATTTTCATTTGATATTCTGGGAGTCATCGAATTGAAATTTCTGTCCATTGTCACTATTACACAGGAAATATGTGCTAAATTACGTAAATATGTGACTTAAGTCATTATTTGTTGTTGATTCAACAAAGGCAATTGTCATTGCTTGGCGTTGCTCAACGACTACTGAAAGTGGCACATTAGGTGTCTTCAACTGTTACCGCGACGCAAACAGGAGTATACAATGACGTCCTTTCACCTCTGTTGACATCGAATATAGATTTAGGTATTAGGAAGTCATTTTTAAAAGCCTTTGTCTGGAGCGTGGCAATCTGTGGAAGTGAAACTTGGACTGTTGAGTAGCAGAAAAAAAAGAGAATTGAATAGTTTTAAATGTGGTGTTACCGGAGAATGATGAATATCAAATGGGTAGGTAGGGTTACAAACAAAGAGGTATTAAGACGATTGGGAGAGGAGAGATGTTTGTGGCGACTGATACAGAAGAGATAGGTTGGTTAGGAGACACATACTAAGACACCCAGGAATAGCAAACTTAGTTACGGAAGGAAGGGTCGAGGATAAGAACTTTAGGGGTAGACCCAGGTTAGAATATGTTAAACAGATTGCCTTGGATGTAGGGTTAAGATGCAACAATTAGCTCAGGACAGGGAAGCATGAAGGACTGCACCAAACCAGTCAAAAGTCGAAAGACTCAAACAATAACATTTCACTGTTGCCAACATATGGTACACAAAATACACGACACAGTTCATGTATTGCACACAATGGCGAGATGCAATTGGTTTCTGTCTGGCCGAAATTTACTGCTTGTAGTCTACTACAAGCGAGTCTGGAGCGTTAGCCCCAGGTTAGGTTTGGTTTTGTATGTAAAGCCTTCCTAACGTTGAAACGCAACACAGCGAGCGGAGCAAGCACAGCATAAAACAAACACCACATGGCCACGTCCCTTAAATCAAGTCTTCATTGGCCAACACGACTGAAATTTCACTATATAAGTCGTTTTATAAAAAGGGGACGTGGGTGGTTTATAAACAATGGAGGAATCATTTACACAGTTATTATTCATTAAGGTATTTCAGCTAATTTAAGTAGTTTTGTACTAAGTTCATCACTCCCAAAGCATTACCAAATAATTGGTTCAAAAATATTTACCGTCAAGAAATTCGTAACGGGAGTTTTAAATATTAGCATGTCGTTTGTCTTTTCTTGACCCGCTGGATGCCATTTCAGATACACGAGGAGGAACAGGAAGATGAGATGTGTGGAGGGATATATAATGATTGGCATAGTTGCCTATGCACTTGCATAAAAGACTCCTACAATTTAGGCCTTTTCTCTGCACTGCATCTCACACACTGCTCTAAGGGACAGGCCTACAAGTAAGATAACCACTATAGGATTGAATTGTTTTATATAAATTGTATGTATGTATTCATATCTCTTGTTTGATATGTACAATTAATTACCATATACTGTATAATTTGTAGATTATATGTACTGGTACTTGCCTAAAAATAAATGTATTCATATATCTTCATTTTATTTCCTTCAAAACTACCTCATTCATCCTAGTTTAGTATGCCTTAAAGATGTATATAATAAGTGAATTATGATACAGGTGCTATTATTGGTATTACCTAATGTGTGTGTTGAAATTTAATTATGTTGGCAACAATGTGATCAAAAATGTATTTTACTTTTATAAGTTGGCAATTGTTTTAAACCAGAAGAAGATGTACAGCTAATGGCGGAATGTATGTGTAAGATATTGTCTGTGAAATCTGAAACCATCAGCCATCAAAATTGTATCTATATGGAATGTAGGGAAGTTTTTGATAACTCATAAACATGTGTTATGCTGTAGAGTCAAAAGGTATGATATTGTCGACTTATCTAATATGTATTTTTCAACTTGTATTTGAATGAGGTTATATGTTGTATGGAAGCACACCTTAAGTTTACAAAATGTTCATAATAATAGAAGAAGTTTGTAACTGAGAGTGTAAACCATTATAGTATTATTTCTTTGTTTGCCAGGCGCCTTTTGATGTCACTTGGTGTTTAATTTTTGATAAATAAAAGTACGTCATACATATTGACAATGACTTGATCATTCATCCATGCTCGGAGCATAAGAATTACAACAGGTTATCGGCCCAGATACCGCTCATACGTCAGACACGCCGAGCATTACGGGATACAATTTGGACGTCGAGAAAAAGTCAGCCGAGTCAGTCGTCGTCGTCCAAATCAGAAGTCGTCAGGCCAGTCCAGTCAGCCGAGAAAGTCCACGTCAATCATCGCAGACATAGTCATCCCCGTCGAAGAGGACATCAACCACATCGTCAGCCCAAGAAACGTCAGCTAAGTCAATCTAACCTCAAAATGTCAGTCAAGTAGCCTATACATGTGTCAGAACTATTTGAAAATAGATAGTAAAATCTTGTGAAATCAAACGTTTGTAAATTTGTCATATTTTTAAAACTTAATTTTGCTTTTTAAGTCAAGTCATGGATACAGTAAAGGTTCATTTAGAAACTTTGTCACAAGATTTGCATGGAAATGTCAATTATGATTCTTGGCGTTTCAAAATTAATTTAGCTATGAGAACAAAAGAATGTTTTGATATTGCAACTGGTTTGACTGTCAAACCATCAGGTACAAACTCCGATCCTGTACGTAATTGGATAAAGAAAGATGTAGAAGCTCAAGCGCTTATAGGTTTAAATGTCAGTAGTAATATAGCGAAAAAGCTAGTCAAATGCCAAACTGCAAAACAAATGTTAGATAAGCTAGAAAATGTTTATGGTAAAAAGTATGATATTACGGTTGAGGGTTTGCAAAGGAAATTTTTTGGTTATGTTTTTGACAGCCAAAAATCAGCTGTTGAGAATTGCTTGGAGATTCAACAGATAGCCGAAGACCTGTCATCAGATGACGACAGGGTGAAATACAGTTGGATCATGACACGAATGCTGAGTATGCTACCACCTAAGCTGCACCATTTCAGAACAGCCTGGGACAATGTGACAGGAGCCGACAAAACTTTTGAAACACTCATCGAAAGTTTGAGGCTGGAAGAGGATCGGCCCAATGAAGGAAAAAAGGAAAGTGGAGCAACTGCAGTCAACGCACTCATCGCAAAGGAGAATAAAACTGGAAATCAGTCTACTCACAACAATAGCAACAGATAAGGTGGATGCGCGCCAGTCAGCTGCTTTAAGTGTGGACAGAAAGGACATGTGAAGAAACACTGCAGAAACAAACCCTGTGCCAAATATCTTGCCTATTGTAAAGAAAACTACCCTTGCCATGTGTGTGGACAGAAAGGTCACTTCGCAAGAGACTGTACTAAGAAGGATGACAACAAAAATGGAAATGAAAGGTCAGAACGGAGTGAACAGAAGAGCACGAATCGCCCATACCGCGCACTAGCGTCAGTGGGACTGTCAACTGCAGAGCTGAACAGTCTAAATTCGAAATGTAACACACGAAATCACTGGTACCAGGACTGTGGAGCTACGCAACATATGACATCACACAGGAACTGGTTCGTCAAATTGATTGAATTGGAAACTCCATCTCCTATTGTCATCGGAGATGCGACTGTACTAGAGGGTGTTGGCATCGGTAACGTTCAACTTGAGGCGTTTAACGGAACAGAATGGTACAAGGTCATCCTGGAGGATGTGCTTTATGTGCCTAAGCTCAACTACAATTGGATATCTGTCAGTCAGATACTCGACAGAGGTTATGTCCAAACTGCAAACAAAGATAAGTCAATATTTGAAACGTCTGATCATCGTGAAATTGTGGCCATGGCAGTCAGAGAAGGTGACCTGTACAGAATGATGCTACGCCAGGAGAAGTCGGAAGCCTGTATGGTAGCCACCTCGATCTTAACCTGGCAAGAGAGGCTCGCACACCAAAACCAGAAGTATGTGAAGGATGCTTTGGACAGGAATGGCATTCCATATGTTGATGATTGGAACGAGAGAGTCTGCGAAGGATGCACCTACGGTAAACAACATCGGGTATCTCACCCACTGAACGAGAAGGTTGCTACCCAACCATTGGATCTGGTCCATGTAGATATTGGAGAGATGGCAACACCATCGCTAGGAGGAGCAAAATATTTCTTGCTTTTCAAGGATGATTTTTCACATTTCCGAACAGTATACTTCTTGAAGACGAAGGACGAAGCCGCAGCCAAACTGGATGTTTTCATGAAGCTGGTGGAAAACCAATTCGGAAGAAAGGTGAAAATTCTAAGATCAGATAATGGAACCGAGATCAAGAATGCCAACACACGTAATCTGCTGGAGGAGCTAGGTGTCTTTCTCACTTTTTCAACAGCTTACACCCCAGAACAGAACGGAAGAGTGGAACGTGAAATGAGAACAATTTTAGAGTCAGCAAGGACAGCAATTCATGCACGAAACCTGAAGGACAATTTGTGGGCAGAAGCAGTGAACTATTCTGTGTTCACGATCAACCAGACTGGCACAAGTTCAGTGAAAGGAAAGAGTCCAGCCAACCTATGGTTTGGACGACAGGTCAACATGAACAAACTGAAAACCTTCGGATGCGACTGCTACGTTTTGACTCCCAACCACAAGAGAAGCAAGCTTGACAAGAAGTCTAGGAAAGGTATATTTGTTGGATACGACATTGACTCTCCATCTTACAGAGTCTATCTGCCTGAAGAACGTGACGTAAGTTCAGACAACGTCGTGTTTAATGAAGGAGAAAAAGATGAGCGAAACCTGACAGATGTTGAAATGGCCATGAACGAGAACGAGTTGATTGAAGAAGATGAGTATGAAGACAGCATAGACCTGAGACAAGACAGAAACGAAGAAAGAGATGAAGCCAGAGAAGAAGAAGAACAACCAAGAAGACCAGGACTACGCAATCGTCAAAATATTCAGCTACCTGCCAAACTATCAGACTATGTCATGGGCTACCTCCGGGGAGGAAAGAGTGCCAACTTAGCCATGATAGGAGAAATCCAGGATATCTCTATTTCCAAAGCGTTGAAAGATGCCAAGTGGCTGAAAGCCATGACAGAAGAATTTGAATCCTTACAGAAGATGGAAACTTGGAAATTAGTGAAATGTCCGGAAGCAGTTCGACCCCTGACCTGCCGCTGGGTGTTACGAGAGAAGCCTGATGGGAGAATGAAAGCACGACTGGAAGCACGTGGCTTTGAGCAGGAAGAAGGAGTTGACTATTCAGAAACATTCAGTCCAGTAGCAAACCATGCTTCAATTAGACTGATTCTCAGTCATGCCGCTACTGAGAAGATGAAACTTGTTCCCTTTGATGTGAAGACAGCCTTCTTGCACGGAGACTTGGAGGAGAACTTGTACATGTATCAACCTGAAGGATTTGAAGATGGTACTGGCAGAGTCTGCAAACTAATGAAAAGCATATATGGACTAAAGCAAGCACCAAGAAAGTGGAATGAGAAAATGTCAGATTTTCTTGAGAAGAAACTTGGACTAGTGAACACCGACGATGACCCCTGCATTTACTATAACGAGAAGAGAACTTTGATGATGGCTCTTTTCGTCGACGACGGGCTCATCGCTGGATATAATGAAAAAGAAATCTTTGAAGTCTTGGATGTCATAAATCGGGAATTTGAAATCACTTACCAACGATCAGTTCAGAAGCAATTCACGTACCTAGGCATGGAAGTCAGAATAGAGAATGAAGGAATTTTTGTGAATCAGCCTGGTTACCCCAGAAAGATCATCAATCGTTTTCGGTTCGACACTTGCAACCCAAGATCAACACCCATGGAGAAAGGAATGGTGGCAAACGAAGAAGATCGAATCGACGACAGACCAGCGCCACCTACAACTCCATATCGAGAAGCAGTGGGAAGTCTACTCTACCTGGCTACCATATCCCGACCGGATATCTGCTACGCCGTGAACTACTTGAGCCACTTCAACGGCAAAGCCATGCAGAGCAACTGGAAAATGGTGAAGAAGGTATTTCAGTATTTGAAGGGAACTCCAGACTATGGAATTTTCTTCAATGGAGACGACAAACTTGTGGCATATACAGATTCAGACTACGGTGGGGACACCGTAACGTGGTGCTCTACTGTTGAGAGGAGGACCAATCATTTGGTACACACAGGAGCAGCGACTCGTTGCTACGTCAACAGCAGAAGCAGAATACCGAGCAGCTGTCTCATCGATAGATGACATCAGCTGGATCAAGAGAATTGGACTGGAACTCAATTTTGAAGTCAGACAAACCAGTCACGCTGTTTGTTGACAACCAGTCAGCAATCCACATGCTGCACAATGCACACGAGGGGAAGACTACAAAAGGAAAGAAACATATAGAGATTCCACACAAATTCATCCAGGAACACGTGGGCAAAACTGTTGCTCTCAAACATGTCGAGAGCTCCAAGCAACTTGCTGATATCCTGACCAAACCCCTTAATAGAAAATTGTTTGAATCGCTTCGTTGTAAAATAATTAAGGAGGAGTGTTGAAATTTAATTACGTTTACAACTGACTATAACCTCTACTGTAAATCTATGTTGGCAACAATGTGATCAAAAAAGTATTTTACTTTTATAAGTTGGCAATTGTTTTAAACCAGAAGAAGATGTACAGCTAATGGCGGAATGTATGTGTAAGATATTGTCTGTGAAATCTGAAGCCATCAGCCATCAAAATTGTATCTATATTGAATGTAAGGAAGTTTTTTGATAACTCAAAACATGTGTTATGCTGTAGAGTCAAAAGGTATGATATTGTCGACTTATCTAATATGTATTTTTTAACTTGTATTTGAATGAGGTTATATGTTGTATGGAAGCACACCTTAAGTTTACAAAATGTTCATAATAATAGAAGAAGTTTGTAACTGAGAGTGTAAAGCATTATTGTATTATTTCTTTGTTTGCCAGGCGCCTTTTGATGATACTTGCTGTTTATTTTTTGATAAATAAAAGGACGTCATACATATTGACAATGACTTGATCATGCATCCCTGCTCGGAGCATAAGAATTACAACAGTGTAACAACAGTTTGGTTGGATCACTGATGATTTTCCCAGATTATAAGTATGCTGGTCGTTTGTGGAGGAAAATGATCTATTGAAGCTTTTTATTATATTGGGACTTTGAATACACTCGCGGGAGAAATAAGATAATTATAGGAATGTGATGTACATTTCCACGTGACTTAGCCAATTCTAAAACTAAAACATGGAAATTGTTATCTCAAATACTTTCGAAAGTAGCTAACCTCAAAATTTAGCATACTGAAGTTCAAATGCCGCGCCATATCGCGGTATCTCCCCCTACACTCACCAGAGCGCAGTAATGTGTAACAGCTGAACATCGAAATTAGAATGTGATAACCATTGGCCTTATGGGAGCTTCGCTTACTAGTATTATTCTTCCATGGTCATTCTACGTTAGTGCTTCGACTTGACTTAAGGTCTCTCCTGCCCGGAGTAGTCTATACATCTCAACGATGGTTTAAACTTTCAAATCTCCCTCTCCTCCTTATTAGTACTTTGAGACGAAACTCTGCTCAAATATACACCGAGAAATTCACATTTTATACTCCATCACCAAGAACGTCAAGATTTGTACGTCACAGCGACTTTCGACAGTGGACCTACGTCACGATCTGACTCCGTGTTCTTGCCTCTGTGACCCAGTCCACGTGTCCTCTTGCACCGCCATTAAGTGACTGCAAGGCAATTCATTCTGCACATCACCAGTTTACATATCATATTATATTCATCTCATCATCTTGCCGTCTACACTCATTTAATCACCAGCTATATCAGTGGGTACACAGAGCCTGTTTTACTGTACCAGTGAGCACACGGAACCTATAGCACTGCTGGGAGTTATTCCATCATCTTGTACCATGCTTCATCGTTACATCGCCTAGTTTCTCATCGTCATCATCATACATCACAGCCTATCACCTGGCACTACATAACTACTCTTCGCTTCAATATTAAATATTTCAATGCCACGCCACCGCATACTGTAAAATCAATCCATCGCGTGGTATTGGCTTAATCAAATGCCATATCTCACCAGTACATTCATTCACTCATCACATACAGCGCTAAACATATCTACACTCATCAGCTTCGCCCGCCACTTTCATTTCATAACATTTTTATTCATCCCATTTCAACTCCATTTCATTATACCACACACTACTGAGGTTTTCTCTTATCACCATTCATACAGACACTGTTGCCAGTGCTTCACCCACCGCATTCATTCCATAACATTCTCATTCATCTAATACCAACTTCATTTCATTATACCATTCCATCACACACTACTGTGGTGTCCCACCATACGTACCCTACAACCCTATCCCTTTAGTGGCCTTTTGTGCCCATCCTCACATACCCCAGCCACAACTCATCATTTTCAAATCATTTCAATCATTTCAAACATATCAATTATGATATAACTCTTCATATCTCAACCCTTTTTTCCCCTCTTTCTCCCTTATTAGCGACTTAGTGCCCTACTACTAAAATTCCCTTGCGGTCTTCAAAACTGACATCCCCTACCGTGACAAATTAGCCCCATCTTTCCCACGCTCTTCACTTCCACATATCCACAATGGGTCACGGCAAAGGTCGTGCGTCGCCAAACCGTGATCCGCGAAACAAGGTGACTCATAAGCCACCTCCCAAGAGCCCTGGTCCTCAAGCCGCCAACCTCAAAACATCCTCTGATACCACCTCCAGCCCTTCCACCTCCACCGGCACACATACTCGCCTCCCCCAAATGATTCTCCAGACCACGAGTAGGTCGGAAAAACGTCGTGGATCCGAGTCCTCAGTCACTGAAGCCAGAACCCAGCGTGCTCGTCAACGTGTGCATGAGGGAATGGAGGAGGGTGGTGATCCCCATATCAACCCCATACCCTCCAGCTCTGAAACAGGAGCCACACTCCACATCCCCTCAATTTTCGATCTCCCCCCTCTCAGCTCCATTGGCGATCCTCCCCGGGAGAGTGGAAACCAACCCCTCCCCCCTATCTCCGTCCACCATCTCCTACGCAGCAAAGGCTGCCCACCCCCACTCAAGCACTCTTTTCTCCTCGCCGGCTTACAACATCTCTCACGCCAGGAGATATCTGCGGCTCTCGAGTCCGTAGTGCCTCCACAATACCAATTGGTCTTAATATCAGTCTCCAAAGGCGTTATCCTCAAAACGGAAGACGACACAGTCGCCACCATTATGCAGAACCACACCACAGCCCTCCGCCTCGGCCCCGCCGTAACTATTGGACCCCTCACACCTCGTCAAACACCTATTTTTCATCCCCCCGCCTGGGCAACCATTCTTCTCGTGCGTCATCAGGGGCGTTGACCTTGACGTGCCCGTGGAAGTTATCCAGCAGGAGCTAAACCTCGACCAGGTGCAAGTGAAGCGTGCTATCCGCAACAAATGCGCCACAGGACCTACCTGGATGGTCAGAATCATCCTGGCCACCCAAGCAGAAGTGACCGCCTCCTACAACTTGGTGTATATCTGTTCAGATATCACCACCGCGTAGAACCTTCAAAGGCTCCACCCCCATGGCTCTCCGCTGCAATAGATGTCTGGCATATAACCAGCACTCTACGGACCAATGTCGCCAACCCCATATCTGCCCCCACTAATCCCTACCCGACTACCCTCTACAGCAGTGCCCCAACCTTGCCCAACCACCGAAATGCCATCAGTGCTCCGGCCAACACCCAACTCACTCGTACAAATGCAAGGGTAAACCAGCACCTTCCCCAGACCACCCAGAGTTCGTCGCCCCTATCAAAACCATCGATCCCCCAACTCTCACCACCAACACCTGGTGTGATTAACTATCACGAACCATTGGAATGACCAATTTAAGGTTTCCATTATCAGACAGAATTCTGAGTGAATTCAGAATCGAATAAAGTTTGAGCGTTAAGTAAGTTGAAGGGAACTTTAGCATATACAAAACAAGAAAAGGAGAGAGAGGGCATATTGCTTTAACATATATATTTTCAGCAACTAGATAACAAAATTTATAGAACATGTTAAACAGGTTAGAAGGACTGAAAACATTTGTTTTAAGTTTTTGCTTGGAAGGCTTTGCTTCATTAATATAATTACTGACAAATAAATTACTTAGATAACTTCCCAACATATGGGACACAGTGTTTTAACAAGAAATTGGCTTTTACCAAGTCAAAGAAAAGTATGAAAAATTTCTTATAAAGACAACCTTTGTGAATATTACACAAGTCATTTACTAGAGAATAGAAACATACCTTATAGAAGGGGCTAATGGCGGTCAGGGGCCAAATCCTGCCGTACCTTATGAAAGAGAGAAAGGAAGAACTGTAACAGCAGTTACAAAGAAAAGGCATGGCCTATAGAAGGAGCCTTGGCGGTCAGGGGCCTAATCCTGCCGTACCTTATGAAGTGGAAGAGTCACTTGAGTTACCATAATGCACAAAAAGGCAAGCCATGAAACATTTCCAAAGGAAGTGAAATGGCAGAAGCAGGTAGGCATGTGATACATGAAAGCGAACCATGAAGTTGTTCCCAATGGGAAAATGGCGAAAGCAAGCAGATACGTTAATTTCCAAGAACATTTCTAAAGCAAGCCGGTATGAATTTTTCCTCGGAAAGAAGTAACATGATACAGTTCAACAGCAAATTACATTTTACAAGACACAAGTTGCACTGAACATAATATATCGTTTTAGAAATACACAGTTACTTAACTGGTGGATTGCGTTGTTTGCAACCGCAGAAGAATGCAGATCAGTTGTTAACAAAACTGTACGTGACATTAGTACATTTAAGTACTTTTAGAATTTTGTAGATTTCACAGAAAGAATAGCTTTTGAGTAAGCCATTGAAATTAAGACGCAGCTAGAAACTTATTCACTTTGTAGAAGATGCGTACAGGAATAGTTTTCCGTAGCACGAATGATGTGCAGTTCACACATGTAAATGTTCATTTATCAAACAAGCATGTGAAGAATGTGATCCCGAATAGATCACTAAGTTAAATTACGAAGCGTAGATAATACTTCTTGATGCAGAGTTGACGACGATAAAATAAATCTAGATGAAGATTTAACACCGGTTTGCAACACTGGTGGGTAGTTCTGTGTCTACCGAGGAAATCACAAAGTTGACAGCTTAACTAGCCGACCAACGGATGTTCTGGTGGTTCCATGTGACGTGGTGAAGAAGACGTGTGGTGATTGGCTGAAGTGACGCTGAGGCGAGGAAGCCATCCAGTAAGAGCGCAGCAATGGCATCCAGACGAACACGAGGTTTCGTCGCGCGTAGAGCGACTGTAGTGCATTGCTATAACACTTGGAAAACTATCTTAGAAGCGAACTTGGCTTATGCAAAATATGTAAGTAATTAACCACATACTTGATTTAAAGTAGAAGCGTTATTAAAAATGAAATGTCATGAACATGTGCTGAAAAAATAGAGGTTATGAAAAAAAAAATTTTTTCTGACTTGACACTTCACAAAAACTTGAAAAATTAATTAATTTATTTATATATTCGCAAATGCAAAAAACACCCGATTCCCCCCCCCCCCCCCTTCCTGACGGTGCAAAGCCTCCTTCGTTTCCTGACCGTCTACCTACAGAACTTAATGCCCTTCCAACGCCCATTGGTCCTCACCCAAAACTGCAACAAGCAGCGCTCCAAATTTTCCATCCTCGGTTCTACCCTTCTTACGCCGGACCATTCACACACTTCACCTTCTCCCCCTTGAATGCAACACAAAATTGCGAATAAAACCCCACACACTGGGCCTCCTAAAGCTATCTCTCTCCTTTACAGCAACATCTGTCCCTTCACCAAAAAGCGACCCCTCCTCAAATACACCTTCGCTTTACACTCCCCAGCGCAGTACTCCTCAACAAAACCTGCCTCCGTCCCCAACTAACAGCCAATATGCCAGGCTACATCATGCATCGTGCGGATCACCCACGTGACATCGGAGACGGCGGTGTTGCTCTCCTCCACAAGCCACGCATCCCCATTCGTATCCAAGTCCCACCCCTCCCCTTCTCTTTTCCCGAAAGCCTCATTGCACCCTCTACTTCCCTTCACGCGTCCTCCATATCGCCACTATTTACACCCGTCCAAAATACCCCTTCTCACCCATCTCCACGCCACCTTTCCCCACTTTCTCATACTCGCCGACGTAAACATGCACTCCTGATCAGCGGCGGACATAGCAGATATTCACCTTTTCCTTCAATCCATCGACTCTTCTTTGGTCACCATTCCCAAACCAACCCGCCCCATTTCAAACTCCACACCAGATGCTGCAATTGCTCACAACCACCAAGCCCACCTTCTCGGCATCGAAGTCCTACTAAGCATTGGCAGCGACCACCTCCCCGTCCTAGCCACCGTACCTATCCGCTCTTCCCTCGTCACTCCCACCCCTCCCGTCCTCCGTCAAAACTTCCAAAAAGCCAATCGGCCCGCTGATCGAGACCAAATCACCGACTCCCTAAAACACCCACCCTCAAACCTCACATCCGCGGCCACAGTGGATGCTTATGCCCAAACCCTAGAATCCACTCTCACCAGCGCTGCTTCCACACACATCCCCCTCACCCCATACTCTCCCTCCCGACCCACTTTGCCTCCGAAAACCCCCTTTCTCCTCCGCCTATCTGGAGCATTTCAAACGCACTCGCAATCGCCATTTCCTCACCGTACATAGTCAGCTCCTACGTCAGGTACATTCCTACCTCCGAGCCTTCCACCGCCGAAACTGGGTAACTGTTTGTAACACCCTACAACAGAAACGATTCAGCCTTCTGTAAGAAGCTTAACACACTCACTGGTCGTTCCCCAACCCCCTCCTACTCCATCATTTATCGAGGCACTACCCCACCAGATCTGCCTACCAAACTCGAAATCTTCGCCCGGCGCATCGGGAAAGTCTTCGAACCCAATCACAACCTCAACCTGCAGCACATCGATGACGATGAGATCGACTCCATTCCAAATCACCCATACCTCCAGCCCCACCCTCTACATCCCCCCATCATACACCCAATCAACGAACCTATTACACCCATCGATATCCAATTCGCCCTCTCCCAAACCAAAAACATTGCGCCCGGTCCCGACCAAATTCGCTACGTCCATATTAAGGAAGCCCCTCTTATCTTCCTGCAGCTCCTAGCCACCCTCTATAACTACCTCCTCCTAACCGGTTTCTATCCCACAGCTTGGCACGCAGTGAAAATGCTACTCATCCCCAAATCCCACAAACCACATACTGACATCACCCTATCGATCCATCTGCTTAACAGCCGTCCTCTCGAAACTCTTCGAGAAAATCCTTGTCCGTCGCACCCATCTTCGCCTTTCCCGCCACAACCTTCTCCCTCCTTCTCAATGTGATTTCCGACCAGTTCTTTCCACTCACGATCAGATGCTACGCCACACCACCCTCACAGCTGATAACCTCAACCGATTCCGTCCAACCCCCCTCCTTACCTTCGATTTCCAAAGCGCATTCTACACCGTCTGGCACGCCGCCCTCCTCCTGAAGCTTCACTACTTCCTCCTCCCTCTCAACGTCATACGCCTCATCCGCTATTTCCTCAGCCCCTGCACCGCTTGCATCTCCATTCATCACACTCTCTCTTGCTCCATCCCCCTGAACCAAGGTGTCCCCCAAGGTTCAGTCCTCTCACCTCTTCTCTAGATCCTGTTTGTCGAAGAAATCCCCCAGAGCTCCCACAGCCTCCGCACAACAACGCTCTCGACTACTCACCCGCCTACTTGGCACCTTCTGAGGACTTCACCTACCTACAGTAGTAGGGGGTAGTGGTGCTTCTACTTCACTCTAGAACCCTCGTTGCCCCAATACTAAGCCTCAGCCAAGTAATATTTGTCAATATCTCTCGAACGCATGGTC
Organism: Meconema thalassinum; assembly: GCA_946902985.2. NCBI lineage: Eukaryota > Metazoa > Arthropoda > Insecta > Orthoptera > Tettigoniidae > Meconema > Meconema thalassinum. Next base: position 891,717,487 of record OX336389.2, read on the forward strand.
CGATTTTGACAAATGAGGTGTCATTGGACTCGAGCTGACGTCTTCTTTCCTATGGACCACTCGTTATATTTTTGAAAAATTGTTTGAAAATTTTTGTTTTCGAAAGTAGATGCTAGTTTGAAAACCAAACATGATAGAACGTTGTGTCATGGCTCAAACGAATGGTCATTATGACCGTTATTTTCTATAATGAAACATTTTTACTTTTTATGTTTTTTTGAAAACACTCGAATTTTGAAAATCCTATATTTTGGAAACTAGGAATTCTACAAAAAACATTGTTTGACATAAATGAAAGGTCCCTATACCCTCTACCACCAATATAAATTTCAAGTCTCTAGAGCAGAAATTTGTGTTTTGTAAGTAGTGTCAATTTGAGAGAGCTGCCCACTAACTTATTGAACCCTCCTCGTATTTGCCCCGAACCTGATATCTCGCTAACCAATCATGGGATTTGAACATACAGGGTGTCCTAGCACTCGTAGTGATGCCCCCTACTTTCCTATAGGCTCTTTATTTAATTAAACGACCAAAACTAAAAGGTCATTCGCTTTTAATATCTCGCGAACCAACCATGGGATTTAACATATGGGGTGTCCTAGCACTTGTAGTAATGCCCCCTCTTTTCCTATAGCTTGTGTTATTTAATTGAAGGACCAAAACTAATAGGTCATTCGCTTTTAATATTTCCTAAGCCCATGGTTGGATTTGAGCATATGGGGTGTCCTAGGAATCGTGGTGAACCCCCCTTTCCTATGGACGTTTTATTTCCACTCTAAAATAGTGCTAGGTTGTAGGTTCTGCTCTATTTAGGAAGTTGTGAGCCCCTGCGACCTTGGAATGGAAGGAGTGATGCTAGGAGGGCGAACTTGGATTCGTTTTTTTTTTCGTCTCGTTGCGCTCTGTACGGATATGTAGGTGTCGAAAAGGTGAAATGCTGGAAACATGTTTTTTTGGGCTAAACCGTGATTTTAAACGTTTTGCTCTATCTCGCAAACCAATGATGCTATAGGCGTGTACGAGGGGTCCAAGTACTCAGGGTGACGTCCTCTTTGCTATGGATCACTAGTTATAATTTTAAAAAAATTGGGAAACTCGATTTAGGGTAAACAAGCGTTTTTTTATTTTTGCCGATATCTCACGAACCAATAAGCCTAGAGACTTGTACGAGATGTCATTTTTTTCGCCGCGTTGACCTTTTGCCGATGATATTCGTGTTGAGCAGGAATGAAAAACCATGTTGAGGTAAAACCGCGATTTAAACTTTTTGCACTGTCTCGCAAACCAATAACGCTAGAGACGTGTACGAGGTGTCCTAGGACTCGGGATCACGCCCCCTTTTAGAAACTATGATTGAAATTTTGACAAAGGGTCTAACTCCGTACATGTTGAAAAAACGTTTCTTTCTTTACATGTTTATAATGTTCATGAAGCGAGGTGGTTGAGAGAGACGATACTGCTGGGTGTGTGTTTCAACGAACCTGTCGCTGACCACGGTGGCTGTGCTCAATAGATCAATCACTATTTGGACGGATCCGTTTATGACAGAGCGAGGGTGCGTTTTTTCTGATATTTCACTCCCGAAGATGATCTTTAACGTGTAAACAGTGATGAGAACTTGGTTCTATGTTGGTCGAAGCGAGTACAGAAAACAAACTTGCAGACGAGCAGGAGGCGAATGTCATTTGAGCTTATTGGAAGGCGCTGATCTGACTTGACAACAGGTGTAATGGGAAATGACAAAGACGCTTGAAGGTGAAATAATCTGACAATCGTGGTGGCAGGGAAGAGCGAAATGCATGTGAACACATGTGAAATCACATGTAGGCTAAACAAGTTACATCCTGTTTGCTTCGTACGTGACAAAATGCAAGTTCATGTGAAATTTGACCTGGCACAGGTGTTCACCTGGGACGTTAGCTGTCCACGTGCACGATAACTGTTAACAAGTCACATCCTGTTTACTTTGTACGTGACAAAATGTAAGTTGACGTGTAATATGATCCAACACACGTGTTCACCTTGGACGTTAGCTGTCCACGTGCCCGATAACAGAATGTTCAAAGCGTGTGAATCGCTGAATCAGTAAAAAGTATGATGCAACTTGTGGGAATGATGTCACAACCAATAGATTGGCAAGAGCTGCGAGCAGCAGTGATGGGAAGTGAAGGGTGGGAGAGGGGGAGGGGTAATGTAAGAGAGAACACAGGTGGAAAGAGAAAGAAATATGTGGAGCTGAGGACTGTACACACAGAGCTATAGGTGATGTACAACATGTGTGAATAAATAAAAAGTGCACAGGTTTACACAACATGTAATTTATTGATCCAAAAATTAAACGTAGAGTTAAATCCCAACCATTTGACATATAGTTTATTTCCTTTTTGTTTCAACACAATTTTCCACAAGATAATGCTTAGAAAATGCTGTTTTCTGAAGTTCATGGAGATAAAATCTACCTTTTATGGGTTGATGGTTGAGGTCCTCGAGTAAATAGGTGACTGGTCTGTCCAAGTTGACTTGACGAATTCGAAATAGTTCAGTCCCCCACTGAGGCGTGGTAGCCCTTATTGAAGGCAGACTTAAATTTGCTCACACGAACAAAATCCCCAATTTTCAGTCGGTAACGTTTAGGGTCTGCTGTTTTTATGGGGTTAAACAGTTTATCCAGTCGTTGAATATTTTTGGTCACGAGGCGTGGCTTGGTCCCAATGGTTCTATGTTTGGTGTCATTGTAACGTGACACTAGCTCAGGTAACATGACCAACCAGCGATAAGTGCCCTGAGCGGTAAACGCTTTCCACATATGGGTTTTCAATGTTCGGTTGAACCGCTCGACCACGCTGGCTTTGAGATTGCTATACGTGGTGTAATGGTGAATATCCTTAGATTTGAGAAAACTGGAGAAATCCTTGTTGAAAAATTATTTCCCCTGGTCGGTTTGTAGTAACTGAGGTTGGCGTTTGGAGTGTTGAATAATATGTTGAAAGGCCTTGGTAACTAGTGGACCAGACTTGCGACGCACAGGTTCAACAAAGGCCATTTTGGAATAGACATCAATGACGGTCAACATATAGCGTACACCGTCGTTAACGCCAGCATAGGTATCATTTCAACCAAGTCAGCCTGCCAAAGTTCATCCACACCTCGTGAAATCACCTTGAGTGCTGGATAGTGACGCCTAGCTGGGCGATGCAACTCGTGAGCAATACCCATTTTAATGGGTGAGGGCTTAAACAATAATTTTGGCATTTCGAAGTTCTTGTTCAATTTCTTGAATTTCCCAATCGTGACCGGTATGGCCGGCTTGACGTGAAGCATGCAACAACTGTAGCCGCTGGACGAGCTTATTGGGATTGTGCCAGTAGGTAACATCCATAAGGGGTTTTAATGGTTTAAATGTCACTCCCGAAGCGGACACTTTACGACGACCACTTTGACTGGTGGGAAACATTTTTGCAATTATGGTTTTATATTTTTGAGATACATTGGCATTCACTTGTTGAGCTGGATCGTACTGTCTTTTATGGGCATGGGTGTCCAATAAAATGGATTTATATTTGTCAAGTTCCTCTGACGTATAATCATGGGAAGAGGGGGTCCAAGAAAAGAGCAGCTTTAACAGTCCTGGCGTTAATTTATAGTTGATGTTTTTAATGACAGCTTTAGTACGAGCAACTTTAATGGATGAATCGCCAATTTTAAAACTATCATCCTCATAGCGAACACCATACGTGGTATCTGTGTTTCCAATAAATAGATCAATGAGATAGGGTTCTAGTGTTGATCCATAATATTTTATTAAAATGGTTTTCAGTTGAGCTTTATGTTGAGGGGTGGCCAAGAGTTTTGAAAACGGAGATGATCTGGAAGGGCAAGGTGTTTCGACCATGACCAAGGATTTCTTTTTTCTCAAAAACTCTGCAAGGGGTGTGGCCTTTTTCTGAGGCGTAAACACTTGTTCCTCCTCATCCTCAACCTCGCTAACACTAGTCAAATCTTCCTGTTCATGTTCTTCTTCCTCAGGGTCCTCGTGCAACGTCTGAGTGGCTTGTGAGACGGTGGGTAGCGTTTCAGATGGCTTGAAAGTGGTTTTCAACATGGCTTTTAGTGGAGGTGCTAAATGTTGTTGAATAAACAAAGCATGATCTGCATGCGATCGTTTCAATTGACGAAACTTTTGGCGAATAGTATTTTTTGCTCTAATAATATGCTTTTTCAATTGACTCTTTGCTAACGCCATGGTGTCTTGACAAATGACTTGAGAGGGAATGAGACAGGAACTTAAATAGCAATAAAATGATCAAACCCTAAGCGATACCGTCCTGGGTTGAGTTCACTTTGTTTGTCAATAACTAAACAGGCATGACGTTGAGTGTTCCAGCACTTGGCACACAATTCAGTAAACATTTGAAAGGTCATATCCGGATTCACATGTTCATTATAAATGTGACGACTGTTCCTCTCGTCCTGGCGAAATAAAACAATGACATTGGCATTGTCACGAATCAACTGTTTAGACATTTTAGAATACGTTTGTCCAAGATAGAAGCAATCGATATGTTTGTGACGACCCATGCTGAAATAGCTTTGAATGATGCCTTGTCGTTCAGTGGATACATCATCGTAAATCATGAGTGAATCAGGCTTTACCTCATCCGGTGAAGCAACACTTTCTTGCATGGAAAATGTGAAATAACCCATATTCTCTTTTTGTAATCCAGACATGACTTGATCCAGAAACACGTAGAGGGGTTGGTAGAGAGATTTTGCAAAAATATAAATATTTTGAAAACGCAGACCATTGAGAGCTGTAATAAGCGTCAGCAAAAGATTAGCCTTTCCACACCCCGAAGGCCCCACAATGATGCAGCGAATGGAAGATGGAAACAGTGAACCATGGCGTTGTTCACGTGATGTGGGACAGAGATGGGAAACCATGTCCCCCACGGGGAATGACTCTTGCTGTTTAATAATCTTCATATCAACTAAGGCTTAGCCAGGCTAGCAGGCTGTCTATACACAGGACACCGAGCCTTGTCATAGAAACAGTAGACACATACTACCGGTTGACAATGGATGTCTTTGGACGTGCGTTTATGGCCAAAGCTAGATCTGTCCCCATACATGATCCTAAACAAGAAACAGATCCTGCTAATAAACACTATGCGGATAGGTCAGTACTGCCACGCACTAAACAGGGAGATTATGACTTTAAGGGAAAGCGGTTAACCCATGTAAAACATCCTCAAGTGTCTACAGACGTTACTACAAAAAAGTATGTGATAACAAGGTGTATGAATTTTATGACAAAGTGCCCCAGCTTACAGTGAATGGCTAGAGCGCTAATCACCATCGGATTACTCACGTGGAAGACCCGCAAGACAAGACGATGTCTGTACCAAGCGTTACGTGACCTATGAAATGAAAAGGCTTTATAAATTTATCCCATCTGTATTTTTAGTGTATCTGACAAATGAAAAAACTGTGAATGACAGAAACCATTTACCGCTAGTCCATGATCAGCACTTGACCTATGTGCTTGCTTTGGGTTTAAGCCACTATCGATTACACTATGATGGAACCATTCACATTAAATATGCCATACCTGATGAGAACCATTTACAAATAAAGATAAATGGTCATAGGATGTTGGTCCATAACCATGAAATGGTCAATGCAGGTGACGAATTATCCTTTCATCTCATGTTGACATGGGATGAAAATCAAGTGGGAAAAACCATAAACGATTTCCCACTTTATGTGGAATTGGAATATACAGCCATGAAATAACAATCTGACGTTAGTTGTGATTTAAACTTTCTTGTGAAAGGTTGTTGGTCATTATCATCATGGTGAAACAAAGGTATGTGGTGAGAAAGACTAAAAAAAGGACTTTGTCCTTGGCAAAGCCTGGGCTTAAGACATTCGTGGACAAGCCCTTGCGAAAGAAAAAAAGAAAAAATAATGTATTGACCATAAGGAAAGCCTTTCGAGCAGCACAGAGACATGTTATTCCAAAACGTCGGCGACAGGGTTCAAACCAAGGGCGAGTGATTCCCGTCCCCAAACGAGCTGGATTTTTACCTGCTTTATTTGCAGGTCTGGCTGCTCTAGGTTCACTTTTGGGCGGTGCCAGTGCAGTGGCGAAAACCATTAAAGCAGCACAGCAGGGCAAGCAACAACTCAAAGAAAGTCAGCGACATAATGAGACGATGGAAGCGATTGCAATGGGGGCTAGAAATGCAAATTTAAAGCCAGCCTTTTATCAACAAGGATTTTGGATTTCACCACTTTGAATTATTAAAATAAAAAATATATAACCTCAGCCATAGCAAGGCATGCTCTGACGCATCAACAAGTGGAAAGCTATGCAAAACAACATAAGCTTTCTCATTTTCGAGGTGTATTTATGCGAAACCAATTACCCCTACGACCCTAGAAACAGGAATGTGCTGTTGTCAGTTTGGATGATCACCGAGGTCCAGGAACGCATTATGTAGCTTATGTCAAAGAGGGATCCATCGTATGGTACTTTGACAGTTTTGGGAATTTTCCCCCGCCCATGGAACTAGTGACCTACTTTGGAAACAGGATCAAGATATATTATAATGTGAAACGTGAGCAAAAGTTTAACAGCCAACAGTGTGGACGTTTGTGTATATTTTTTTTTATATAAGACGCAACATAAGCAAAAACGCCACCAGTATGTCGGCAGAAAGTAAAACGTTTACACTGCATGGACGTGGACCTGAAGTCAGCCTAGACTTTTACCCGCCTATCGAATTGAGTGAAAAACCCTATGGTTTAGGACTTGTTTCTCTTGAAACGTACAATCGAATATACAATATACGTGTAAATGTGAACAACAAGTTTTACTATGATGATTCTGTGCTCACCCTGAACTCTGGTGGATACTGGATCGATGACATTTATGAACACATTTATGTGGTGTTGATCAATGAGTATGGTTTAAAGTCATTTCTCGATGGAACGCGCAAGTTTGAACTTGTAGGAAATACCAACACTCATCGCAGCAGTATTTTCTCTACATTCAAGATTGACTTTAAAACACACCCCGATTCCATTGGCCCATTACTAGGATTTAAACCACGTGTGTTGGAGCCCAACAAAAAACATAAATCAGACCATGAAGTGAAATTCATTGAGGACCATCATGTGTCGGTGACGTGTAATATTATTAGCCAAGTGTACACCAATCAAGAACCATCGCATTCGCTTTATGACTTTATTGTGACATCGCCCAATGGGTATATTATTTGTGAAAACCCTCCAGTGGTGCTTTTTCATTCTGTGGCTGTCGATAGTATTAGTAATATAACATTACGACTGATCAATAGAAAACAACAACTCATTGATCTAGATTCTACCACACCAGTGACTTACAAGTTGGTGCTAAAACCACTATGAAGTTTGTGTATAAAGCAACAACACCGTCTAGGGATGGTGTTAGTTGTTTGCCACGTGAATACAGGTTAACATCTCAGGACAAGCAGATTTTACAGCATTTGTGTTACCACGTCAACCCCCATGATGAATTCTATCCTAGAGGTAGCGAACCGCATCGAGGAGCAACCAGGAGTGGTAAGAATTGATCTCCATTCCTATCAAGCTCAAACACCTGGACTCAATAACAATGAGGAAATTCAATTTGTTATTAACAACCAAGATATTTACACCCTACCGCATGAAAGTGTCATTCAGATTGAAGGTAGGCTCACCAAAGCCGATGGCTCTACACCCTCCACGTCCAAGTTGGCCAACCATGGTTTGGCCTTTCTGTTTTCTGAAGTACGTTACGTGATTAACGATATCGTGGTGGATAGTACTCGAAATGTGGGCATTTCCAGTGTCATGAAACTGTACCCCTCTTATAGTGAGGAAGAAGGTAAAACACTTTGCATGGTAGGTTGGTGCCCTGACTCGACCAATGACTGGATGGTACACACCGATGGGACCTTTCATGGATATTTACCTCTTAAACTGGTTTTAGGCTTTGCCGAAGATCACCAACGCATTGTGGTCAACGCAAGGCAAGTGCTTTATCTAGTGAGAGACAGGAGTGATAATAATGCACTCAAGGGAGCCGACAATGCCCCCATAGATTCAAAAATTCAACTAGCCTACAACGCTTGCTATGGAAAGTGCCCCATGTGACCCTTGACGATAGCAAAAAACTGGACATACTCAAAATGGTAAAGAGAGATATGCCTCTACCCATGGAATTTAGAAGCTGGGCACTCCATGAGTAACCGCTATTGCCCACCACCAACACACACAGTTGGTCTGTAAAAACAGCTCGCTATACAGAGAGACCTCTCTACCTGATCGTGGGTTTTCAAACGAATCGCAAGTATCAACAAACCAAAGATGCCACGCAATTGGATCCCCTGCAATTGAGAAATGCACGTCTTTTCCTCAACGGAGCTGTGTTTCCCTATGAAGGACTGGATTTGGATTTTTCAAAAAATAAGTTTGGCCCCCTGTACGACTTGTTTTCTAAATTTCGATGGTCGTATTATCAAAAAGAGAACGGCCCCATGCTACTACCCCAAGCGTTTGAGGCAAGAGCACCACTGTTTGTCTTTGACTGTTCTTACCTGGAAGAGTCTGTCAAGCCATCCAATATTGACATTCGACTAGATTTTGAAACGCATGACAATGTACCAGCCAATACGACGGCCTACTGTTTGATTATTCATCACAAACAAGTCAAATATTTTCCACTGTCCAACCAAGTGACGAGTGTATAAATAACAGGTCAACCCACGTCAAGCCGCTCAGTCATGTCACATCCATGAATTTAAACTCTGAGGAACAACGTTTCAAGACTTTTGCAACATGTCCAGTGCCTTTCATAAACCCTCAAGCCTTGGCGGCCGCTGGATTCTACTATTTAAAAACAAGAGATGAAGTGAAATGTGCCTTTTGTCCCATCATCATAGACCAATGGCAGGAGGGCGATGAACCCATGCAGGAACATCAGCGCTGGTCACCCACCTGCCCCTACCTGTTTAGAATGGAAGTGGGAAATATACCCTGTCATTCAAGCTATCCCTCACTTGTGTCTCTGGGTAATGAAAAAAACAAGTTATGATACGTGTGGACCGTATGGTGTCCATGGTGCTTCGGTGAGCAGCTCACCATCAAAAACGCCTAGTTTAGAGACATTGGGACATCATCGGTGTTATGGACGTTACAAACACAAGAGACTATATTGTTGTATCAGTTGGTATCGTCCTTATCCCAAAATGACAAAAGCCTGTAAGACGTGTTATGATAATAAAATGATGTAATTCTTAAATTCTTAATTTTGCATGTACCCCTGTCCTACCCTAACCTCAATTTGAAACTAGCATGGCAGGTAAGTCCATATCATGATCACGCTTTAGTGGTCGATCGTCAGTCAGTCGTCAGTTGAACCCGGTCCAGGCAAGCGTCAACATGTTGCGCACACTCATTGTGGATTGCCAAGGGTTAAAAATTGGTGACAACAAATGTATATTTAAACAAGTGGCCATTATCGATTGTACCACGTTTTGGATATCGCAAGCTACGCATTTGCTATTTAAACCGCCCATGCTTTTGATTTGTTGTGGGAAAAAGACCGTAAACAAACCCAGTGGATTGAAAATCATAGGCAACTAGACTGGAATCAGGGAACCATTTCCTATAAATATGTGGACGTGGTCATGGAAGCACACCTGTCCTCGGCCAATGTGGTATTTGTGAAAAGTAATGGAAAACGTCAATGGTTGCAACCATTTTTGGCGTCTTACTGTCAATGTATCGACCTCATGGAGTTGGGCTGCCCCTCTCTGCAAACGCTCATGGATACTTGTTCCTGTGGCTACATTACCCATACAGCCCTAGCGCATGCATGGCATCTCTTTCATTGGTTAACCACCCATGCCTGTTGGGAGTTGTTGAACAAAATTATAACTCACGATTCACCTGTGAATGACGCCAGTGAGATTTCTACAAGCGACGTGTAAACATCTACAGCACGTGATACCATGGAGAAAGGCAATGCTACGGACAAAGCCATTGGCAAGTTCTTTGTGTGCAAAAAGAAACTAGACAGTTTAACAAAGAGGAGTTCCTGGCGCTGCCCAAGTCGTTCATTTATTATGTGGCTGCCAACGCAGTGAAAGATATCTGGCAACATGTACCAAAATCATTGACTCAAGACCCTGTGTTGAGTGAATTGCAACCCTGTACGGATTACGATCACCATAAGCAAGTGGCCATGGCAAAAATACCGTCTATGAGTCAGTGTGCGACTTGCCAGCTAGTGAAACTGTATCACGGTCATAAAAGTCCGTGTAAAGACTTTGTTGAATCATTCCACGGGTGTCATGGCGAGAAAAAGCAACAACAACAACAACAACAACAACAACAACAAACACAAACATCAGCCACAGAAGAGGAGGAAGACCAAACCTTTCTACCATCGATGGAAAAGGATATGCCAGACCTGTACTGGCAATGGCGTCATTGACAAAGTGATTCAATACTTACCTTTCGAAATCCATCTTCCAGGTTATCGTTTTTGTGGCCCTGGAACTCATCTTGAAAAACGTTTGCAGCGTGGTGATGTACCCATTAATCTTTTGGATCAAGTATGCAAAGAACATGACCTTTCTTATCGCCATAGTCATCCTGGTTTAAGACATGTGGCCGATAAATTGTTATTGAAACAAGCTAAACAACGTTTCACATCCTGTGATGCCTCAATGGGTGAAAGGATGGCAACCCTGATTTTCATGTGTGCTATGAAAGGAAAGTTGATGATGCATGGACATAAACATTGAGGAATGGGGGAGTGAGGAATTGGGATTTGTTTGTATTCTGTATTTCTTTTGTCAATTCACTATGACTATGAAATAAAAACAAAGGTTTACCAGAGCACGATGTTTTGTTTTTTTATTTTTTGAAATCATGATGATGGCTGATTTTTCGTTTTCACATTTCACACATGATGAATTCACATACTGCCATTTGTCATTTTGCAATTTACAGTTTTTAAAAATGTTCGTTTCAAGTTTTACGTTTTTGATGATATGAATTTTTCCATTTTGCTGATGACATTTTTTAAACAATGTCCGTTTGAAGTTTTCGAATTTTCATATTTCACACATGGCCATTACCAGTTTTTTAAAATGTCCGTTTTAAGTTTTGCTGTTTTTGGTGATATGGAAACATAGATTTTCCATTTTGCTGTTTTGACATTTTTTCCATTTGGTGTATGTTGAAAGTTGAGATTTGACAATGATGCTGATGCAAGTGCATGACCATGGCGATGCTGCAGTGAGTTTATTGGATTGCGGAAACGTCAAGGTCTACAACTACTGCAGGTAAGACTGTTTTTACAAAAATAATGTCTATTGTCTGCCACATTTCAAAGAAAACAAAACTATTGAAAACAAAATGAGTATATAAGTGACCATTTACCCCCTCCCACCCACCCTACCTCACCGTGTTTGCTCTGGTCATACATACACCCCAGCTTTCTCTCTCTCTACTCATACATTCACACCTGTCTTTGGGAACAAACACAACCACTTTATTTATTCTCAAAAGCACATTCTCGACATGCACACTCATCCCAAAAGAACTTTTCATTATAAATATAACATTTTACCATTACAAAAAAAACAGTCATTAAAGTTACTAAAAAATACTATTACTCATTGAATATTTACACACACAAAAAATAACACTTTTGTACAGCTTTAAAAAATTCATACTATTCACCAGACATTTTTTTTAAATATGGCTGCATAGAACTCTTTTAAAGAGCAAAAGGTCTAAGTGAGTTGCCACTATTTACAAAATCTACTATTTACAATGACAAAAAAACAATATTTACAAAATACTAAATCTACAAGTTACAAAAAGCCATGTCCCTAAACGATTAAACCGTGAAATCACACCTCCTCCTTCTTGCGGTCATAACCACAGGGCAGGCTGGTGAGCAGGTCATCAGCCCACACACGTTTGTTATCCATAGAGGCGAGGGTGCGTTTTCTCTGTTCCACAAGATACAAATGATGGTTGCTGGATTGTATCCTGCACTGTGTATGGGTCATAGCTTTGCCAGTGCGTAAAACCGCCAGGTAATCATCTACACGTAGCGATTTTACCACTACCTACACCTTTTGCTCTTTTGGCTTCCTTACAGTCGAGTGTGCGATAAGCATACATTTTCGAAGCCAAACCTACGAATTCCGTCATAACGGACTCACCGCTTTCATCTTTTAATACGCCCATTTTCTTTTTGTTTTTATGGGCAGCTGAAACACGTTGTCAGCGCTATAGCAAGAGGTGTCGAACCAGTCACTATGCTGCCTCATGACGTCATAGGGGGTTGCAGTGGCGAATACGGTAAATGAATAAGTCCGTGTCCATATACAAAAGAGAGACGTCCTCAAAATGGCGTTTGGCAAACTCATAGTGGAATCGATACATGACCGATTTTGAAAAGTCTAAAATGACTTGGCCCAAGTAAATGGGCTTATCCATGGTCATGCTGGTTTTACTCAATTCAATAGTGGCCAAATCCTCATGGATAATGTTGATCGATTTAAAATTTGGCTTGGCAATGTACCGCCGGGCACCCCAACGCCCCTCCAAGACATTGACCAATTTAATGTCACGGTATTTGCGGACATTCTCCATGGACTTGTCATAGATGCAGTAGTTCATTGATTTAAAAATTAATTTCAAACTGCTGTGTTGCCACTTGTCGGTGCTCTGTGTTGAGTCGCATGTATGGCTCAAGCCATGCTTTTTGAGCAAAAGAAGTACCCCTATGGATTTTCTTCAACACCAAGCCTTGGGCGAGGCATTGCACCAACATTTGGATATGTAGCACATACCAATTTTTGTTGTAAAGTGTGCCCATGAGTTTTTCAATTTTCACTTTACTGTCAGGGGGAACCATTTGCTCAAGGCAGAATGGGAAATCGGCGTGTTCATCATACAAGGATGAGGGATATTCAATATCCACTTCTAAGACATATCCACGGCCTGTTTATTGGCTAGCCTTGATCACATCAAATTCTGACACTTGTTTCTCTGTCAGCCAAGCAAACTTCCCATAGGGCAAAAGCTGACTCATGGCGTAGCCGTACAAATTATTCACTTCATAGTACATTAAGTACGATTGTGGTTTGTCTGGTGAATAATCAGGCATGTAGACATTGTTCGCTTTGGCATGGCGTTGGTTAAGCGACACAAAGCCGCCACGAATGCCCTTTTCAAAAAATAGAACAATGTCTACATCAGTGAGTAAATCCAATTCCACTTGAGTGTATTTCAAAGCGGCATCAAACGAGAGCCCATGACTCGTATAATAGTGAGCTGGGTCAAGACCGTAAATGTGTTGACACAACTCTCGGATTTTTTCAAACACATCAGTGAGCAGCAATACATCCAGTTTTAGGTAATGCATAGCATATTCACTTAGCGTGTTCATGCCAAACACTCGCCAAACTTGACATGCATGCGCATAGTCTTCATCGGGCACGGTACTGCGTGTTAGTTTCGAGTAAAATTTCTCTTGTGGTGGGAGTTTTCTTTGCTTTAACACGTCCCAGCTGTTGCAGAAATCATACGGGAATATACCTTTCCGAATGCACAATTGAAATTGCTCAGGATTATTAAAATGCATTCTAGTATTTTTAATTCCTCCTCATTCAAGCCATTCACAAGGCTGTCTAGCGAGGATGCCATAAACTTAAAGGAATCCAAAAATCGAATGCTAAAGTCGCTCAACCGCCATGTCAGGGCTGTGAAACGCTCATGGTTTTGGGGGATAATGGTAAACGAGCCCTTGTTGACATGACCCAATTCTCGAATCACAAACTGAATGTCATAATTCGCCAGATTGTGGAAAAAGACACTGATGAAACGAGGAGCTGAAAATTTCAAGTTGCATTTACTATGCGCAGCTCCACGAAACTCCCCCGTAAAGTGCGAGTGATCACGAACGGTGTCTTCAGCACTGATCAGTGGCTTTTCGCAAATATGGCATGTCGTCGCATGCTCATACTGTTGCTGCTGTTCTGGAGTTCGGCTCATGGGTACTGGGTGGTCCAGTAATTCCTGTACATCATGAGCCAACTTGACAAGTTCATCCAAGAACCATTTGGCACAATCTGGCCCCTCACGGTATTTATAAACGGATTGCGTGGGGTCATAGGCACACACCACATTAAATCCTATGGCAAAGGGTTCATGTTTTTGAATGGGTGTGGTTGAGCTTATGGTGGGATCTGGTTCACATCCCGCCATGGGTGTAGTGAGAGCTTCGAAATCTGCATACACCACATAGGGAACAGTGTCACGCTTATGAATGTCCTTAAACTTTAACACAGCCTTGTCCCCTTGTGGCAATATCAATCTCACCGCTTCCTGAGTAACGAAATCTACCCTATGATGTTCCAAAATCGTAGGGGTTTTAAAATATTGCATACAACGATCACAAATATGTTTTACACCAGCGTGCTTAGACACTTGTCTGCTTAGCAATCTACTCAAGCTTTTAATCAGGAAATAGTGATTCACCTCTCCTACAGATAAATATAAAAGATGAATGTGGTGTCGTTTCGGTTCCTTTGTAGCATAAAGAGGACCCACAATCTCATCACCATCAAGGCCAAACACCATGAAGGAAAAGTCATGGTTGTCTCGTTCAAACTTATGGATCTCGGTTAAGTCCATAGGGAACGACACTCGAGTTAAATTTAAAGTTTATTTTAATTCTTCAAACTTGGCCTTGTACTTTGCTGGCCGAGAACCATTATAGTCTTGTGCTGGCTGCAAATACGCGGCCACAGCCCACCGAAAACATTCATTGTCATGATTCTTTACATTCACCACAGCCTTTTTCAAAACTATTGCTGGTGGTGTTTTAATATAGCTATACCCAGCATTCAACGTGTTGAAATGACAAATGTTGATTTGTAGGTAATGGATTTTGTTTAACGCTAAACCACTGGGTCCTTGTTGCAGTTTATCAAATTTTGATAGCAAGGCGTTAATCACGTTGGATTGATACCACTCGTTCAGATTATCGACTATCAAAAGCTCTTGCATTTTACTGCAAATATAAAATGTCTCTTTATGCTCTACGTCCTTCTTTTTATATATGAAATCGCACACTAGTTCTGTATTCACCTTTAAATCCGTATGCAACCTTTGCGCTGTACAAATTTCAATTTTAAAAATTTCAAAACAAGATTCTAAAAATTCTTTGGGAATCAAACTTTTTCTAACATTGACCACACGACCAGAGCACACACGCGATTTGAAACAACTGTTTAGGGGTTCCCAAGTTAACGTATCCGCAGCAGTAAAAGACATTATTTTGAAAGAACACTCTCACCTGAGTTTTCAGCTGTAGACTGCTTGACAATGGTCCCAAACACACACGTTCCAGGTTACCAACAGTGGTCAAGCGTTTTCCAACACTCTAAAAAGAAATAAAATAAACCACCATAAGCATATCAATTCCATATAGTTTATGCATTTCATAAACAAAACAAAATCAAACAGGTTATATATATAAAAAAACAAATCTCACCTTGACTTGTAATGCTTTGCTTTATTATCGTCTCGTAAGCTAGTGTGGTAATGGTTTCCTTATCTAGCTGTCTGTCTTTCTCTCTTTTTCAATCTCTTTCCCACAGACACACAACAGTTATGCTATACACGTTATCTGCAAACAAATAAATAAACATTTATTTATAACTTTAACAAACAATAAATAATTGCTTGTAAATATATATAAATCAATAAATATATAAATGAATAAATATATACCTACCTCACAACAAGGGTAAGTATTTTCCACCAACACCAAAACTGTTAAACAAGACCAAGTGTTTCACGCAACGCAGTGTGTTCAAAGGTAGTCACCTAAGTGAGTGTGGAAATGATAACGACATGTCTTTATATATGTTACGTTGCATGCATAATCATTTTTCCCCACGCTTGAACATTCTGTTATCATGCACGTGGACAGATAATGCCCAGGTCAAATTTCACATGAACTTGCATTTTGTCACGTACGAAGCAAGACAGGATGTAACTTGTTTAGCGTACATGTGGTTTCAAACGTGTTCACATGCATTTCGCTCTTCCCTGCCACCACGATTGTCAGATTATTTCACCTTCAAGCGTCGTGGTCATTTTCCATTGCACCTGTTGTCAAGTCAGATCAGCGCCTTCCAATAAGCTCAAATGACATTCACCTCCTGCTCGTCTGCTCCTCTGCAAGTTTGTTTTCTGTACTCACTTCGACCAACATAGAACCAAGTTCTCATCACCGTTTACACGTTAAAAAATGATATCTCGTACAAGTCTCTAGGCTTATTGGTTCCTGAGATATCGGCAAAAATCACAAAAAACGCTTGTTTACCCCAAAATCGAGTTTCCAAATTTTTTTTAAATTATAACGAGTGGTCCATAGCAAAGAGGACGTCACCCTGAGTCCTTGGACCCCTCGTACACGCCTATAGCATCATTGGTTCGCGAGATAGAGCAAAAAGTTTAAAATCACGGTTTTACCCCAAAAAAAGCATGTTTCCAGCATTTCACCTTTTCGACACCTATATATCCGTAAAGAGCGCAACGAGACGAAAAAAATGAATCCAAGCATGCCTTCCTAGCATCACTCCTTCCATTCCAAGATCGCAGGGGCTCACAACTTCCTAAATAGAGCAGAAGCTACAACCTAGCACTATTTTAGAGTGGAAATAAAACGTCCATAGGAAAGGGGGGTTCACCACGATTCCTAGGGCACCCCATATGCTCAAATCCAACCATGGGTTTAGGAAATATTAAAAGCGAATGACCTATTAGTTTTGGTCCTTCAATTAAATAACACAAGCTATAGGAAAAGAGGGGGCATTACTACAAGTGCTAGGACACCCCATATGTATAAATCCCAAGATTTTTTCGCGAGATATTAAAAGCGAATGACCATTTAGTTTTGGTCGTTTAATTAAATAAAGAGCCTATAGGAAAGTAGGGGGCATCACTACGAATGCTAGGACACCCTGCATGTTCAAATCCTATGATTGGTTAGCGAGATATCAGGTTTGGGGCAAATACGAGGAGGGTTCAATAAGTTAGTGGGCAGCTCTCTCCAATTGACACTACTTACAAAACACATATTTTTCCTCTAAAAACTTGAAATTTATTTCGGAGGTAGAGGGCGTAGGGTCCTTTCATTTATGTCAAACATTTTTTTTTTTAGAATTCCCAGTTTCCAAAATATTGGATTTTCAAAATTCGAGTGTTTTCAAAAAAACATAAAAAGTAAAAAAGTTTCATTATAGAAAATAAAGGTCAAAAAGGCCATTCGTTTGAGCCATGGCACAAAGTTCTATCATGTTTGGTTTTCAAACTATCACCTACTTTCGAAAACAAAAATTTTCAAAAAAAAAATCAAATATATAACGAGTGGTCCATAGAAAAGAGGACGTCAGCTCGAGTCCAATGACACCACATTTTTCAAAATCGGACCATGCGTTCGAGAGATATTGACAAATATTACATGGCTGAGGCTTAGTAGTGGGGAAAGGAGGGTTCTAGAGTGAAATAGAAGCACCACTACCCCCTTACTTACAGTATTCTACACTTACCAGTCACTCATCCGCTCGTACATCACCTATGGCCACATGGTATGGGTCAGCTGCGCCGCCAGTCACTTCCGTCCTCTTATTATAATGGAACGCCATATTTCTCGCTTCGCTCTTCGACCCTCTCCGATACATCCAAGTGAGGAATTGTACCGACAAATGCCCCTGCCACCCATCACCACCTACATCCACCTCCTCCAACTTCGATACCTTCAACGTGCTCGCCGTACTCACAACCCCTTATTACAACAGCTTTAAGTTCTCCCTACCCGAGCTCCTCTCTACACCAAACTCGGCCTCACACACCAAAAATCCCTCATCCTTGCCTCCTGCTAAACATCCCCCCACCTCATCTTCTTAACCAAAACGTGGCATCACGTCGCCACTCCTATAACACTCAACTATAGATACTTCCTGACGATGGCGAATTCTCGCCTATAGTCTGAAGTATAATTTCCCCCTCCCCCCCCCCCCCCAAACTCTCAAAATATCAACTCATTCCCCCCACTTCATTCTCAAATTTAAATCGACCACATTTAACAGCACCAATTAAAATCATCTTCACCATATCACTTCACCAAATTATTATCATCCCCCACATCCATCACAATTCATCCAATCTTCCCGGTCAATGCATGTGAGATTTTCGAAGTGAAATGCCACGTCCTGTGGTTCGGAATCCACGTAAAACGGAGGTCCCGTGGCTCATGATCTCGCGATTAACGGTCACGTTAAACTACAAGCTTCCTTTTACAATTCATCCAATCGACGCCATCCTTTTCACAAACACTCACTCCCTCTCTTCCATCAAAGCAACATTCTCATTTCAGGCACTCATCCAAACGCCATTTAAAAATTATACTAATAACAGTATTAATCACAACAATTTCAAATTTACAGAAAATTCCCTAACTTCCAAAATTATAAAATGACAAAATTTTCTATATTTCTAGCTTACAAAACCTAATAAATTTAAAAATCTAAAAATTCCAAAACTTCAAACTCCAAACTTACAGTAGTACAAAACATAAAAAGAGCAAATTTTCTGAAACTTTAAAATTTCAAAACTTTAATTTAGCCAAGAGGTCATACCATTTCTCCTTCTCCAACGTTTACAATTCACCACCATCCTTCCCCTATAACTCTCAATCTCCCAAGCAATACCCTCCTCTGGCCCAAGAGATGGTGCGGCCATCTATAGGGGCCCGCCCATCCCCCTCATGGGTGGGATTGAAATGACTTAATACTCGTATATATATTCCAAATCTGTCACCATGACACGAAAATCTTAAAACGGCTGGACCTAAGTGTCATCATTGTCCACAAAATCACAAGTTAAGTACAACATTCATTATTTTTATGAAGCCTCTGTGAATTCTCAAATCGAACATTTTTAAATATGCATACCTTCGAAATTTGAACTTTGTGGGCTAGTCATATCCGCTAACGGCTCTCCTCGAGGGATATTTTACATTGCTTTGCTAAAAACTGAAGTAAGCTAGCGATTGAAACCAATGAAAACTTTCCATTGTTATATCTGTCAAAAAGGGGATACTTTTTCTTCCAGCGTGGGAATTATGCTACTAAATCTGTGGCAATTTGAAAGTCAGGCTTAGCCTCTTCGAGGGATTTTCCACTGGTTTTTGAAACTGTACCAAGCTATTCTTAATTTCACAGAGGGATCTTTCTACTAGCCCCATTTGACGCTACTTACAACTCGTGACATTTCGAATCAAGCAATAAACTCGGACTTATGCAAAGTTATGTTCGCAAACTCATCAAAAGCTCAATAAAGTTAAACTACAACTAATGACTATATCCGAACAAAAAACATAAAACTGAATAGTGACTTTTCCGTGTGCTTGGAGATATTGTTTTTTCAGTGTGAACCATATGTGTTGGGTACCCAAAACACGCGCATAAACTGACTCAAAACAAACCACATTCTTCTTTCCCATTCTCCATTTACTAACATTTAAATTTAAGTAAATAACCTTTCTATATTTTTTCTCTTCGTTTATATTTGAGGTTTCACTGAATTTTTGAATTTACAATTAATGAAAGTCTGCGTCAAAAATCCAGTAGTATATTTAGCCACCTTTTAAGCTAAACTTTCAATGGTCGTCCTTTTTCCCAGTTGTTGTACTTGGGATTTCTTGTTAAAGGCTGCTTCGCCCAACTTTCTAAGAGCAATCAAATTCTTGTATTTTATACTGTCTCCAATCATTGATTGGCTTTTTTAAGAACTCTTTGTGTATCTTTTATTACGTTCTTAATTGAGGCTATTCATGCCTTCTATTCTGCCAAACTTAAGAGGCATCTTAACCACAACAAATGAGTTGTGAATTTCAAGTTAGTGATAACACTTTGTAGCTATTCATTGCCTCATTGGCGTGGCAACTTTAAGTGGCCATGTGAGGCCTCTGCCTTTGTTTAGTACTCTTTTAATCTATCTCTTGCTTCGAGGTCCATCCTCGGTGGGTAGCGAATCTATTCTTTATTTGTTTCATTCCTTTCAGCATCTTAGAATGCTTTTTGAAATATCTCCCCGTAAGATTTGTTGTGCCTTAATAATTAAAGCCATTTGTTTGAACTTCTGGTGCATTAATCAACATTTTCCTTGCATTGTTGCAAAAAGAGTATTGTAGTTGCAACTTACTTTGCTAGTTTTTATGCATTTTTTTGTCCACACTTTTGGTTGCTTTTTTCGCAAGCGAGACTGTGATCCCTTTGTTCGTTTCATTAGTCATGCTTTCAGTATTTTTTTCTTGCTGGAGTCATAATCTATCTTTAGCAAAACATTCTTATTTATAATTTAAAGTTTAAATTATTTTATTACCCAGGCTAGTTTGTTCTTCCATCTTGGATTCTTTAGCCTTGAGTAATTCTCTTCCTTACCCTGTTACAAACAGTGTTATTAAGTATCCAAAATTCAATTTGATAGTTTTTATAATAAACACTTTTTATTGGATTCGTTCCTTTGTTCCCTAATCTTGCTTTCATCCCCAAGCCGGTTCTCTTTTCTCACGTCATCTTCCCTCCGGCAGTGGTCAAGCCTTGTCTTGCCACTCCAAAATTTAGTGCCGATACCCGTCCGAATTCATTTTGCCAACAATTCGCTAATCACTAATCTTTATTTGTAATTTTCAGCTATAATTCAAATCTCACTCAAGGCTGGTGATCACTGGGAGAAGAAAGGGGCCGCTCCTGCAAACTCTCACATCATACAGCAACTTTCAACTTGTTTGTTGCTGCCAACCTGACAGCATTAACACCTTTATTTGCTTCAAGAAGCGTAAGTTGGACTTCAACCTCCATATTACGCCATGGCTCCTCTTGAAGATAATTTCACCAACCGGCGTGCTTCCCATAAAGGACACCTCACAAGATTTAGAAAGTTCCTTAAAGATTTAACCCCGCAGGATCATAATTTAGACATGATAACTGAACGTCTAAAAAACTAGGAGCAATCGTAGGAGAGATATGACAATTGTCAAACCGAAATTGAATCTGTCTCCCCTGATCAAGGTAAAGATAGGGATGAAGTGGAAACCTTATATTACGATGGCATCCCCACATCTCATGCTCTAATGCGAAAGTTATCCGGGGATTAAAAAAGGACATTCTAGTCCTACTCAACTCAACAAATTGCCTGTCGTGACAATTCATTAAGGCCTAGACCGATTCCCTAAAATCGAAATGCCTCATTTCTCGGGCGACGAAGCTCACTGGGACTCTTTCAATTAGCTTTTTCTTCGCTTATTCATAATAATGACGGCATTCCGGCACTTCATAAATTTCATTATTTGCGATCGTCTCTACATGACCAGGCGTTGAAATTGGTTGAAGCTCTTCCATTGAGTACAGAAAACTATCCGATTGCCGTCAACCTTCTTAAACTGAGATATGGTAACAAACGTCTTCGTGTTCAAAGGTACATCAAATTTTTATTCAATTTGCCGCTCACACGTCATAAAGACGTCAACACTCTGCGAGCTCTTGTGGATACCACTCAACTTCACGTACAAGCCTTATACCAATTGGAGCAACCAACGGATCACTGGGATAATTTCTTAATACACCTGGTCACTTCTAAATTCGATGCCGCTACTTTAAAAGCATGGGAGATCGAACTTGCCCATGACGATAATTATTCCTATGACCATTTGGTCACATTCATCATCAGCAGATGTCAGTTGTTAACCGCCCTCGCAACTCAAAGTGAACACTCCCCTACTAACTTACGACGTGAACACGTCTCCACTAGTTCTCAACGTCATGTCTCTTTTGCTTCTAAATCTAACACCTCTTAAAGCGGCTACAAACTCCGGCCTTCAGACAAATGACAAACTAGCTGTACCGTATTTACCAGTCAAGGCGAAACCCATAAATCTTATAACAACTTTTCGAAATGTGTACTCTGTCTAGATTTTCATTCTCTGAACCTTTGTACTTCTTATAAAGAGCTATCTATCAATGATAGAAGAAAACGCGTTTCTCAACTTCGTCTTTGTTTCAACTGTCTTTCGCCTAAACATTCCGCTCCCTATTGCAAATCTACCAGGCTTTGCTACCATTGTCAATAGCCGCATCACACGTTACTTCGCCGTCATGAAAAACCGTAATCATCAGCAACTTCACTTCTACCTCGAAAGAAAATGACGACAAGCCTAATGCTGCATCATACATTCAAAACGCCACGTCTTGTCTTATTCTAAACAGCATAGACGAAGACACCCCAAGTCGCTCTGTGGATACAATTTGTTTAAATATTCCCGCTAATTTAAGGCTTGCTGACCCACTTTTTAATATTCAAGGTCCAACTGATATCCTGTTCAAGTAGAGGTTCAGGATGGATCAGGCAATTGGATACGTGCCAGAGGACTCTTAGACACTGCTGCCACTCATGACTTCGTTTCAAAATCATTGATCGCAAAGCTTGGTATTCCCGTAACACCTACTTCTATAAATGTATCAGGCATTAACAGTTCTAAAACGAATGCTTTACAATTTTCTAAATTAAAAGTCAAAGACACTTGTCAAAGAAATAGCTTCCACAAACTTAATTGTCTTATTCTAAACAGCATAGACGAAGACACCCCAAGTCGCTTTGTGGATACAACTTGTTTAAATATTCCCGCTAATTTCAGGCTTGCTGACCCTCGTTTTAATATTCAAGGTCCAACTGATATCCTGTTCAGTGCAAACGTCTTCTGGAATTGCTTACGTAACCAAATACGTCACCTGTCTTCCAACGTTTTTGCTAGAGATACGCACTTTGGTTAGATCATCACTGGCCAGCTTCCCCATTACACTGCCAGGCCTACCTCGCAATGCCACTTCGTCAGCACTGACTAAGATCAATTCTAGAAATTGGAAACTATCGACTCCTCTAGTCCAATATCATCCGAAAATGAATTCTGCGAGAATCTCTTCGTTTGCACTACCACTCGCACCTCCGAAGGTAGATTCATCGTTCATATGTCGAGATCACTCAACCCTCCAAAAATTTGTAACTCTTAACCTAAAGCGCTAAAAACTCTCTTCGCCATTGAGAGCAAATTTAAGAAAGAACCCTTCTTCAAGGAACAGTATACAGAATTCATGGAGGAATACGAAAGCTTAGGTCACATGGAAGTCGTAAATAGAGCCAATGACGAATTACACCCTCCAGTCGAAACCGTCTTTTTAAATCACCATCCAGTGTGGAAAAACCCTCTCAGCAAGGAAAAAATCTGCGTTGTGTTTAATGATGCATCACCCGATGCTCATGGCAATAGTCTTAACGATACCCTTTATTCTGGTCCTGCTATTCAATCAGACTTGTCTACCATTCTTTTAAACTTTCCTCTATTTCCCATAGCCGTTATTGCCGACATTAAACAAATGTATCGCCAGGTTTTAATTCATTCCCAGCAACAGGATCTCCAGAGCATTTTATGGCGTGACAAAACAAGCAAACACACCAAATATTCCGTCTGAAAACTGTCACATATGGGCTCAAACCATCCACATGCCTCGCTATCCGATCGCTACATATGCTCGCAGCTCAAGATGGTCCCTTGTTTCATGCTAAAGCTTCAGAAACTTTAACCTCGTCTTTTTACGCTGACGATTATTTACAGTCTTTTGTAACTCTGGAGGAAGCTTCTCTTATCTCTCGCGAACTGAAAGCACTACTCAGTAATGGAGGATTTCCACTCCACAAATGGAATTCTAACTCCTCTGAATTTCTTTCGCAATTTCCGGTAGAAGAAGTCGATCCCTCTTCCGTCGAAATTTGTGGCGATTCAGACTCTATCAAAACTTTAGGAATACATTGGTGCACTCACAATGACACACTTATTTACAAGGTGTCTCTTTCTGAGGAACTTCAAAATACTAAGAGGCAAATGCTGTGCGAAATAGCTGTAAGTTTTGACCCTCTTCAATTTCTCGCTCCAGTCATTGTTATCGCTAAACTGTTTATGCAAGAATTATGGTCCCTCAAGAGAGAATGGGATGAAGCTGTCCCCACTTCTTTTCTCAATAGATGGCTTTCTTTTCGCTATAGTCTACCCACTCTTACAATCATTGAAATTCCAAGGACGCTAGTCAATACTTCGTCTAGTACACCCCTTGTGCTTCATGTCTTTGCCGACAGCTCTGAGAAAGCTCACGGTTGTTGTGCATACCTTGTTCACTACACCTCTTAAACCGACTCTCCGCGCTCAAGTCTTATTTGTGCCAAATCTAAAGTACCTCCACTTTAAACCATTACTTTACCTCGGCTTGAATTATGCGCCGCTCTCATGGCAGCTGAACTCTAGCACAAATTGCAAAAGGTTTTAAAGTTCAATTTTCTCAAATCTGGTTATTGAGCGACTCCATGATCACACTCTCTTGGATTGCTTAAGCTCCCACTAATTTGCAAACCTTTGTCACCAACAGAGTTGCCAAAATACTAACTCTTTCGCCAGGATGTCATTGGAGACATGTTCCTAGCGCTGATAATCCGGCTGATATTATCTCACGCGGTTGCTTACCGTCTCTGTTAGCAGTATCCGATATTTATTGGCACGGTCCTGCATGGTTAGTTAAAGATTCTTCTTGTTGGCCATCCAAATCTCAAGTTTCAACGTCTAACTTGCCTGAGGCAAGAGGGGTCAAAATTACCGCTTCTTGTCCCGTAACTTACGCTTCCTCCTCCTTGTTGTCACGTTACTCATCCTTTTACAAACTTATCTGTGTTTTCGCTTTTCTTCTCATGTGGAAATATCTAGCCGTCGATCAACCCGTTCTTCCTAAATCGCATTTAACTAACAACGAGTTAACGCTTGCCACTAAGGTTTTAGAGCTTACGCAGCAGGAAGCTTTTCCTACCGTATTGTCTTCGCTCTCATCAAAGAAAGACCTTTCTAAGTCTAGCCATCTTTGCGCCCTCACTCCTTTTCTCGATGAGAGTGGGTTACTGAGAGTAAGCGGGAGATTTTCTCACTCCACACTCTCCGAAGAGAAAAAACATCCTGTAATTTTGCCTTCTAAACATCACGTAACTTCTTTAATCAAACGTGAATTTCACTATCGAAAACTACACGTTGGTACTCGCACTCTGCTTTGTCTACTGCGGGAAAAGTACTGAATCATAAATGGCATTCACGAGGTTTCTTCAGTGATGCACATATGTATTCGATGCTTCAAGGTGAAACCCAAGGCCAGCACTCAGATTATGAGCGGTTTACCGTCATTCTGCTCTTCTCCAAGTCGACCTTTCGTTTTGACTGGTGTTGACTATATGGGTCTTTTCCAATATCAGCGAAATTCCCCTGAAACTAAACGGAAACTACTTGGAAAACTCTACGTATCTCGTTTCGTTTGTATGGTTACCGGCAAGATCCACCTAGAACTAGTAACTAACGCCTCTACTTCTTACTTCCTTTCAGCTGTTTCTCGCTTCACTGCTCGGCGTGGAGTTCCCTCAGAAATGTTTTCAGATAATGCCTCCTGCTTTCATGGTGCAGCTTCCTTATGGAAGAAAGCTCTTACTTCTCCCCCCGCAATGGGGCAAATTTCCAACTATTCCTATGCTAAAGGTTTCAAATGACGATTCATACTGAGCCCGTATTAGCTCATCCTGGTGATGATTTCCTTGGAAGCATGGATATTTTACAACCAGTATATGCTGAACGTACCCAGGAAGCATGATCGAGCTTCAGACATAATTTTGCCTTTGCCAAGATCCTGTGAATATTTTTCCTGATGAATTAAAGATGGAATTTTAATTAAGCATATTTTAATAAATCATAACACGTCATTCTGCATCATTTACCAAGTTATGTTGATTTAATAATTGATTATTTTTCATAAAGGTAAAGGTATATCATCTTAGAGATGCGAACCGGACATAATTAGTCGCTGCATGACTTTGTAAGTGTCAATCCGGGAACATCAGCCTCCGAGAGGAAGCATACCCTATCGTGTGTTGGTCACGAATAGATGTGCATTTGCTAAGGTCTGAGTAGACCAGGGTTTCGGACGATAGTTGTCCACGTTTTATCAGTGAATCTGGTTTCATCGAGTTGTTTTAGCACATAGTGTGCTTGTGAGTTTTTTTTAGCGTATGGCTTTTAGTGCCGGGAGTGTCCGAGGACATGTTCGGCTCGCCAGTTTTGTAGCTGCTTCGAGACGGACACCCGATGGGTGAGCTACAAGTACCGTTGGGGAGGAATGTTGGATGGGAGGGTCGAGGAATTGGAAGGTAGCGGCTGTGGCCTATAGTTAGGGACCAACCCCGGCATTTGCCTGGAAGGAAGATGGGAAACCACAGAAGACCATCTTCAAGGTTGCCGGCGGGGGGATTCGAACCTCCTCGCCTCCCGGATGTGAGCGACTGCCAACAGTCATGCCGCTACGACCTCGGCTAACTCACCCGGTTGCTTGTGAGTGATATAAAGTCTGTGAGTATTATACTAGTGGCAACGTCGATGTGAAAATCACGCCGAATTTGTAAAACTACGATTTTTACAGATCTGCACGTGGTATAATAATAATAATAATATCGTATGGCCTCGGGTGCCTGGTGCAAGCTTTGTTAATTGACACCCAGAGGGTAGCTTGCATGTCGAATTTCGTCGTTCCTTTGAACGCTATGAATGTCGAGGAGGTTAGATATCTAAACTTCTTGACATTACAGCGCTTTCAAGTAGAGAATAGAGGAACTTTGTGTTGGCGGAAAATCCCGAGATTAATTTTGCCATTGAACACGGCCTACTGAATTCAAATGGGTTCTTTAACATGCCAACAACGTATGACATGAGTATCGTGATTTATGTCGCCTTCAAAAATCACTTACCATGGCCAGGGGCGAACCTGCACGTGGTGAGCACTTATATCGCATGGCAGATGCCTATTTATGTGTATGTCGTGAATCTCGAATATTAACAGTATCACCGTGATTACACAAATTACATACTATAAAACCGTGCTGCATAAAAGCCGGAATTTTACGCCAAACGATCATTGTGATATTCGGCGATGGAAGTTTTACAAGTAATAGAATCTGTGTGATAGATGCCAGACGTATCTATAAATTCTGTGAGCAGACAACAGGCCATTCTTTTGATAAAAGTCTGCAAAATGTAGAGTCAGTGTTACTCATACCAAACCTACCCTTAAATTCAGTGATTAGTCGTATTTCATCAGTCTACGACATGCTGCTACTCAACCACGTGGAGGTAACTTGTTCCCACGTTACTATGATGCTTATGGAAGCTTAAGGCATGCTTATGGAGGAGATGTCGTAGAACGAACCGCATTATGGACTGGAAGAAGAGGAAAAACATTGCTGGACTTAAAGCCTCAGGAATGATGGAATTTCTTTTCTGCCACGAGGAGTTGATTGACCCCTCAAATTTCCTTGTTGGTAATGAGGTGAACCACAATCCGCCGTGAGTCTTCCAGTAAATTTCCTTGCTGTTCAGATTATCGGTCATGGTGGAGTAGTTTCGTAGCAACCGTGATGATGAGTCATATAGGTAGGTTTTTTGTAGTCATTGTTGTAGTTATCTTTGCCTTGCCAGCTTCAGCATCGTTTGATTCAAAGCGGATTGGTGAGACACCCATGGTGTTTTTCACGCTGGTGCATTTTGTAAATTTTTGTATATTCACATATTAGGAGCCCTTAGATTTTTGCTCAGCTGAGAGCTATAATTTTCTAGACAGCTCATGCTGCGTTTTATGGGAGGATTGTAATCCCATGTTTAATTTCTTTGGCACCCTATTCATGTAATTATTCTCACGCCACTGACGGGCGTATCGTTTTATGGGGATAGGTTCACTCAATGTTACGAATTTTGATAAGTTTTTCTTTAGTGGATGAAAGTACCACATTATTCCAGAAGGAATGTTAAAGTGTACGAGCAGTCTGTTGTTTATCTGTCTCAGTCCCGAATCCACTAAATAGTATCATTTTCACAACACTAGAGGGCTAGAGTGTTGTCTTACTGTTATTGTTTGTGCCAAGAACGAGCACGTGAAAGTTATTGATTTTACAAAACAATCAGTGGGATATCTTTCAAGAAAATCAAAGCAGTTCAGACAAGTTGCATGTCAGCCTGATTGTGTTCTTTGCCATGTAAAAGCATTCATATCTCACTACGTATTTCTTCATAACCAAGCTTATTACGATTAGAACATGGCATTATACTCATTGTGTGTTTATAAAGGGTCATGGTTAGGACAATGATAAATGAACCCATGGTGAATGACATTTTATTGCATTGTTGTATGCAAAGTTTTGATAGACAGAGATACACACAATACGAGCGGACATGCTAGAGTCGCTCAAGACCACGAACTTGTTACGCAATACCCACAATTCAGTGTTTCTCATTGTGAGACCTAAACTGCCAAAGTAGTTTTAAGAATGTTACATTTTTGTTATGGAATGCTTTCGAGACATGTTGAGAAGGTTTTATAGAATAAGGTTACAGCTGTGAAGCTGAATATTTGCACAGGGTAATTAAAAAGTCCCATATTTTGAAACATCGCCATGATCTGTAAGCGATTGGAATTACTCATGCCATGATTTCTATTATTTTATGAGAGGTTTCTCAGATATTATCGATAGACATTTATGTATCAGGCTAGCTAAATTTTGCTATTATGGTGTCCATTCTTGTAGACACTTATGATAGTATTTTTATGTCCGTGTTTTTGACAAGATGATTGCCGGCAGTTCTAAAGCCATGATGCTAAACTGACCGAAGTATATTTTTCTAGTGAGTTTTTTTTGCCGCAAAGGTTATTCTATGAGCCATTTTGTAGCTTATACTATTGTGTGTGACGGCTTAGTACACGTTTCGAGTATGTAACTCTATGGAGTCTTACGTTTCGCAGCCTTGCGTCATTTGGACAATCGTCATAAACAATGATTTAAACCAAGAGATAAACCGTATAATAAATCATGGAATCTAATTGACCAAAAATCTACGATGTTACTGAGTTCAATAAATAATATCTGCATAAATTATGACCAACGTTTGATAGCTGACCGATGCATTGTTCTTAAGGTATTCCCTTACGAAAATTTAATTTTAGAGAGCTGACACAAATTTGACCAACGGAGATCACTGGCAACCGTTAGTTGGTAGCTCGTTGGCCAGGTGATAACATGCGTTATCTGACGCAGTTTTACTGTGTGTACGCTAATGTAGTTATACATGTTTAGATGGCAATTAGAAGCAAATAGCTTTCTGATTCGGGTACGCAGGCTTTATTAATAACAATATTACTGAGTGTATTATTTATTTATACCCTATTGTCCTAACTGTTAGGTATTTTGTTATTGTACAATTATTGTATTTTGAATTGTTATAATACTGTGACTGTCATCCTAGTTTTGAAATAGTCTATTTTTTTTTCTTCTCGCCGTAGTTTATTTTCAAGTAGTATTAGATAGGTTAGGTAATGTTAAATGCGAACACGGGAGTGGTACTAGTATAATTTAGTTTTGCTGTCATGTTTGACTTTATTGCTTTATGATGCTTCTATCGGGACTCATCATCCTTACTTGTATCTTCAATCAGGGTTGTTTCTCGTACCACATCCCAAGCGTTGCTTTTGCTTTCTTTTATGTAATTAGAACTTTCCGAGAGGGATAAGTTAATTCAGTTAGGGGTTGTTGTTTTTTTGTTTATTTATATTAGCTTTGCGGATTAGCCGAGTCAAACCGTCCGATAGTAGGATAGGGGTTTGATTCCTGAATAAACAATTTCTTCGAATTTTACTTAAGCCTGGATGTTCTCGTTTACTAGATTTGTGTTTTGAGGGTGTACTTGTTTGGGTGTCAATGGCATTACTTCCGTTTGGACCTGATTCTTGCGGGATGCTGAATCAAGTGCTGGCTAGCCCCATAAGAAGTGCATCCGATCCTCTCAGGTGGTGTGTTTGGAAGAAGAGTTTGTCTGGGAGGCCACACACGGTTGGTGGTAACCAGATCACCTCCTCTGACGGGCACATACCCCTTCATTTTCCTTTGGCGCCCATTCTGATTAGCATTTGTTTAACGGAAGCATTATGCTTTACGTTATTTTGAGAGGATCATGTATAAACGATTTATTGGCAAATTGACTGGGCTCTGACGAACTTCAGAGGTCGTACTGCCCCCCGTAAATTGAATTATTAAGGACAAAATGAGAGTATTTTCCGTCCCCATGATAAAATTTAACTAGCAAATATAATTTCTGGAAGTGTGACACAAGAGGGTCGTGTTACAAGCTCGAGACTGTGGGAGAGCCCGATCACGTGGTAGATTGCACAATGGACGCTTCTAGAAGGCTAATCTTTGCATAGCAACAGCGAGTTTGGAAATTAATATTATAAATATTGTTATAAATTATGCTATTGGATCCCAGTCCACAGCCAATGAGGAGAGGTCTTATTGAAGACGGGATCAACTTTAATTACACAACATGAGGAAATTATGCATTTAGGCCCTTAGAAGAAGATTTTTTTTCTTATTTGGTAATGAAGAGAATATTAAGAGAAATTATGTCTGATACTTTAGAAACCACAGATCGGTTAATCTACGCAGTAATAAGCATTAGTAATCTACGCGCTAAAATTATGGTGGGAGATTGATATGGCCGCCAAAAATTCGACTTGGAGAGGGAGATCCAAGGATTGAGGTTCTTATTCCAGCAGACTTTGAAAAGTGAGGAAGTGATTTTACTGGGTTAACGGAGATCCCAAGGCTTAGTCTGAGTGCGACGACTGTCGACTTGTGGAGACGCGAGTATAGCTAGGTGGAACGATAGAGATCACCGCACTTCCATTCTGTGTGAAGTTGCGAGGAACATAGTATTGATTATATCTCATAAAATATTGCGATTTGAAGTTAAATAAGTGAACATTTATCAAGAGCAGGTCGCCTACTATATATTGTGGAAAGTCGAGCGCTTAAATATTCACCGTTTCGACAATATCAGCCTGTCAAGTTAGATTTCCAAATGTGTCGGAAATAGAGCTGAATAGCATTATAAATTGCAACGTGAAGTTGGCGAACGCAGTTCAAGTGAACAGTGGCGGAGGACTTTTAGTATTGGCGCAACACATAAACATTAATAGAATGACTATAATTATTCTTCAAACATTATCATTCAGCATAATTAATATTGTTGATATGATGAACTAAACAGTCATGCGCCAGAGACATGTTCGATAACAGGAGTTAAGATACAACGATGGAGCTTCATTAGACGACGTATTCTTGAATACAGACGTAGTGTACGGTCCATCTTGTGCATTTTCGTCAGTCTACGAACACTAATATAACATCAATTAGCAATGGAAACATTTCATTCACTATTTATATGAATATTTCCATAA
This sequence comes from Meconema thalassinum, assembly GCA_946902985.2. Taxonomy (NCBI): domain Eukaryota; kingdom Metazoa; phylum Arthropoda; class Insecta; order Orthoptera; family Tettigoniidae; genus Meconema; species Meconema thalassinum. Next base: position 891,749,025 of record OX336389.2, read on the forward strand.
TTATATTCCAATGATGAAGCTGATACATATTTACGACGGAGAACGGAGACTTTACAGAAGAGATTTGTCAAGATGCTAGGGAAAGGTAACCCAGCAACCCAGAAGAATTTGCCAGAAGGATGTCGTTCGAGCCCAAGCGAATGTTGGTGAATTCCAGAGAGAGACGTTTCTTATCTCTGAGGTCGCAGATCCGAGGTTCGAATGCAGATCCATCTCAGTGTCTTGTACTGAGGAAACATCTAAAGTATTGTGGCAATACTTACATTGATCTTCAAGTTTTCGTCTAAATAAGGTATTAGTGTATCTCAATTGTTATATAGAGCTTGATTAGTGACATTCTGAGCCAGCGATCATATTCCATATTTTCAGCGATTTTATTCCACATATTTCTATGTTTTCACACTTCATGTATTTCATTGCTTTTATGTAGTTTACACTTCAGATGTTTGTTGATATTTTTATGCTGCAAGAATATTTAGAAGATGATTGCATTTCATCTTATTTTCAATTTTATTCTACGGATCAGTTGTGGAACTGACATTAAAAATTTTGTTTGAGGAATTATATTACCTCATAGGAGACTAGTCGTTTCGACTTTCGAATTTTAATAATTTCATTTAAACCAAGTATTCTGACATTGTGTCATAGCATCAAATTAAATTCTTATTAAATTTAATTTGAGCACTTTAATGTAACGACATATTACTTCAAGAAAAGAAGAAACATCGAATGATATTGTTATATCATTATTGTACATAAACTATCGACGATCTAAGAAATACTAGTCGTTTGATAAGACCGCAGTCTTAATTCCTAAGAACATTATTTGTGTAGAGTGGAAAAACATTAAGACATTGACAAACCTTTCTTATTATCTGTAAAGCTAAGAGCTTTGTTCATTTAATATGTTAGAGGAAATACCTTTTGATAGAATATTATTCAAATCTTTGGCTAGGAATTCAAAGCTAGTTTATCCCGGTCCGGATTGAATTCTATCTGACACTATAAATAACATGTGTGTTATTTTATCCTATTTGTGTAACATTAAGTCATTTTGTCGACATCAGGAAAGGTACAGGAAAAGGTGACAAAATGGTGGAATGATAGAGTGAAAGAAAAGGTAAGAGAGAAGAAGAAAGCTTGGAAGGAATGAAAAACAAAAAAGACTGAAGAAAGTAGAGTAAAATATATAGAAGCAAACATAGATTGCAAGAAAGTAATTGCAGAGGAAAATAAGAAAAGCTGGGAAGAATTTACTGAGGAAATAAGGGAGGATTTACATTGTGGAAAGAAATTGCTGTTTGGAATTATAAAAAGCAGAAGGAATGAAAAGGTGAATACTGGGTTCGTGAAAAACAAAGAAGGTGAAATATTGACAAAATCAGAAGAGATAACGGACAGACGGAAAGAATATTTCAGCGAGCTGTTGAAGGTGAGACGCCAGGCATGCGGAGAAGTTACGCAAACAGCCAAAACGGTGGAGGAAGAAATAGAAGAAGAACCAGACATTACTATGGCAGAAGTGGAATGGGCAGTTAAGAAGATGAAGATGGGGAAAGCTGTGGGAATCGATGAAGTGGTAATAGAAATGATCAAGGCGGCAGGACCAGTGGGACTGCAGTGGACATACAGACTTCTCTGGAGTGTGTGGAGAGAGTAGAAAGTACCTGAAGCCTGGAAAAAGGGAATAATATTGCCAATATTCAAGAAAGGAGACAGGAAGGTGTGTGGTAACTACCGAGGAATCACCATCATCTCGCATGTTGCCAAAGTAATGGAAAGAATCCTAGAAAAAAGAATTAGAGAAAAGGTAGAAAACCAAAGAGAGGAGGAGCAGTTTGGATTTAGAGGGGGTAGGTCAACAGTGAAACCCATTTTCATTCTGAGACAGAACATTGAAAAGAGTTGGGAATATCGGAAGGATATGGTAGTGACTTTTATTGATCTAGAAAACGCCTATATTAGCATTCCTAGAACAAAAGTTTGGGAAAGCTTAGCAAATAGGGGGATAGGCAAGGAACTGAGAGACATGATAAAAGGAATGTGCATGGAGTGCTACAGTAGTGTGAAGACAAGAGTCGGGACATCGGAATGGTTTAAAATTGACACTGGACTAAAGCAAGGGAGTGTGTTGTCACCATTGTTCGTAATGGTGATGGATGACGACATGAAGGCAGCAATGAAAGAATATAGTATGGCAAAGATGAAGGTAATGTTGTTTGCAGATGTCGTGATCTGGGGCGAGGATGAGATGGAGGTACAAGAACCGTTAGACGTAATAAATGAAAAGATTGAGCAATGGGGATTGAAGATAAATGTGGAGAAGAGTAAAACAGTGGTGATGAGTAGAGATAAGAAAGAAGGAAAAGGAGTAATCAAAATTGGAGATAAGGAATTGGAAGTGGTGAAACACTTCAAATACTTGGGAAGTGAACTGACTGAAGATGGAAGACTAGATTTGGAAATAAGCAGAAGAATACAACCTGGGAGTGCTTTCTACCAACAGGTACGGGGACTAGTATGGAACAAGGATATACCAATTAAGGCTAAAGAAGTTATGTACAAAGCATATTATGTTCCTATAATGACATATGCAGCAGAAACTTGGACAATGACTGAGAGGGATGAGAGCAGAGTGCAAGCAGCTGAGATGAGATTCCTGAGAAGTATGGTCCAGAAAACGAGGAGGGACAGAGTGAGAAATGAAGATATACGGAAAGAACTGGGAGTACAGAAATTAAATGACAAACTGGAGCAAAACAGATTGAGATGGTTTGGACACGTCAAACTAGTGCAGGATGGGTAGTCAAACGGATGAATGAAGTAAGGCTACCAAGACGAGCACTGGAACGACGGATGACAGGGAAGAGAGGGCGAGGAAGACCAAGAATGCGTGGGATGGGCTCGATGGAGAATAGTATTAGAAAACGGAACCTGGATTGGAACACTGTGTTGGAAGAGGAATGGTGGAACGACAGAACAAAGTGGAGAGGAACCATATTTGCCCCCACCCGGTGTCCACTGGAAAAGGGGAAATGAAGATGATGTATGAATTATGACTGGCCTGTGCTGACTGTGTGGAAAAGACTTGATGACCTTGCGTTGTGTCATGTTGTTATCTCCAGATTTAGATATGATACACAAATCTGGAGAATAATCCTTCAGCCATCGACCAGATCGGAACGTTCCAGGATCTTTAGCGTTGTACACAAGTTGGAGATTGTGCCTATCCATCCATTCATTTAGTATAGCTCCATTGTTGTCTTCCGTTTGGTATCCCCATGTATGACTATGACTATTGAAATCACCAACATACACAACTGGGTGACTGAAGGATCTTACAGGTGGATTTGGCCAACTGACTTGAGGGGACTCAGCAATTCTTCTAGGTTTGTGCCGTGTCTTGTGTGGGGTTTCGCCTAGGACACCAAGCTGGCTCATCGGCGAGCTCTTGGTGTCCCCGCCCGGACCCCCACAGGAGTTTGTAAATATTTACAACAGTTGTGCCGGCAATCTCTACAGCCAAAACAAAGACATGTGTTGTTCTGTCTTGGTAAGTTACCATGTAGTCAGTGAGATTGGACCTGACATAATTTGCAACACCATATTGTTTCTCATTTATTGCCCCAACCAGAACATATCCATAAATTCTTCCTCTTCTGTAAAGATCTGCATCATCCTTGGTATGAGTTTCCTGAATTGCTATTAAATCTGCAGCACTCAGCAGCATCAAGGGTGATAGATATTGACTCTTAGCAGATGGTTTTAATAGGGGCGACGAACTCCGGGTGGTCTGGGGGGAGGGGGAGGGGTGCTGGTTTGCCCTTGCACTTGTATGAGTGAGTTGGGTGTTAGCTGGAGCACTGTTGGCATTTCGGTGGTTGGGCAAGGTTGGGGCTTTGCTGTAGGGGGTGGTCAGGTAGGGAGCAGTGGGGGCAGATGCGGGGTTGGCGACACTGATCCGTAGAGTGCTGGTTATATGTCAGATATCAATTACAGAGGAGAGCCATGGGGGGTGGAGCCTTTGGGGGTTCTACGCGGTGGAGGTATCTGAACAGATATACACCTAGTTGCAGGAGGCGGTCAACTTCTGCTTGGCCGGCCAGGAGGATTCTGACCTTCCAGGTAGGTCCAGTGGCGCATTTGATGCGGAAAGCACGCATCACTTGCACCTGGTCGTGGTTGAGCTCCCTCTCGACAACTTCCTCAGGGACGTCGGGGTCAACGCCCCTGACGACGCACGAGAAGAGAGGTTGCCGAGGCGGGGGGTGGGGTTGGGGGCAGAAGAGATAGGTGTTTAGCGAGGGGTGAGGGGTCCAATTGTTACGGCGAGGACGAGGCGGGGTGCAGTGGTGGGGTTCTGCATAATGGTGGCGATTGCGCGTTGTCCGTTTTGAAGATAACCCCGCTGGAGACCGATATAGGATGAATTTGAGTTGTGGAGGCACTACGGACTCGAGGGCCCCAGATATCCCCTGGCGTGTGAGATGCTGTAGGCTTGCGAGGAGAAAAAAGTGCTTGAGCGGGGGTTGGGTTGGGCAGCCTTTGCTGCATAGGAGATGGTGGACGGATGTAGGGGGAGGGGTTGGTTTCCACTCTCCCGGGGAGAGTCGCCGAAGAAGCAGGGGGTGGGGGGTAGGTCGTAGATTGAGGGGTTGAGGTGGGGGTGTTGGCTCCTACTTCAGGGCTGGAGTGGGTGGGGTTAGTACGGGGATCACCACCCTCCTCCATTCCCTCGTGAACACGCTAACGAGCACGAAGAGTTCCGGCCTCTGTGTCTGAGGACTCGGATCCACGACGTTTCTCTGATCTGCTCGTGGTCTGAAGAACCATTGGGGGAGGCGGGTGTCTGTGCCGGTGGAGGTGGAAGGGGTGGAGGTGGTAGCAGAGGATGTTTTGAGGTTGGCGGTTTGAGGGTCAGGGCGCCCGGGATTTCCCCTAGGATTGCCCTTGTTTCCCGGATCACGGTTTGGTGACACGCGACCCTTGCCGCGACCCATCGTGGAGATGTGGAAGTGAAGAGTGTGGGATGACGGGGCTGATTGGTCACGGGAGGGGGGGGTGCCAGTTTTGTAGACCACAGGGAATTTTAGGAGTAGGGCACTAAGTCCCTAATAAGGGAGAAAGAGGGAAAAAAGTGTTAAGATGTGAATAGATATGATATGATTGATATGATTGAAATGATTGAAAATGATGAAGTTGTGGCTGGGGTAGGTGAGGATGGGCACAAAAGGCCACTAAAGGGATAGGGTTATAGGGCACGTATGGTGTGACACGACAGTAGTGTGTGATGTAGTGGTATAATGAAATTAAGTTGGAAGGAGATGAATGAAAATGTTATGAAATGAATGTGGCGGGTGAAGCTGATGAGGGTAGAGAAGTACTGTATGGGATGAGTGAATGAATGTACTGGTGAGATGTCTTATTGGTATTGATTAAGGCAACACTAGGCGATGAAGTGATTTTTTAGTAAGCTGTGACGTGGCGTTGAAATATTTAATATCGAAGCGAAGAGAAGTTATGTAGCGCCAGGCTATAGTATAATCTTGCTATAGGATGTGATGTAGTATGAACGATGTACGTATTGATGAAAAACTAGGTGATGTAGCGATGAAGCGTGGTACTGGATGATGTAATTACTCCCAGCAGTATAACAGGCCCTGTGTACTCACTGATTCAGTACAACAGGCTCTATGCACTCAGTGATACAGTAAGTAGCGAAGCAGGTGATTGTATGTGTGTAAATGGCAAGATGATGAAATGAATATAATGAATATTATATTGATGTGGAGAATGAAATGCATTGCAGTCACTTAATGGCGGCGTAAGCGAGCACGTGGACTGGGTCACGAAGTCAGCTCGTGACGTAGGTCCGCTGTCGAAGGTCGCCGTGACGTACTATTCTTAAAGTTCTTGGTGTTGTAGTATAAAATGTGAATTTCTTGGACAGTATTTGTGCAGAGTTTCCTCTCTTCGAGTAATAATAAGAAGAAACAGATGGCCCCCAGTATGGTATATTCTCCTGAATATACAGCTTATGTTAGTTTGTAATAGTTGTCACCACTTTTGGATTTCCTTCTTGTTCACGTTTTTTCCTTACTTCCCTTCTTTGTAAGCACAAACAGAGACTTCATTTGTATTTCTGTTTTCTCTTTATGCATTTTCGTTATTCTGTCTTTAGTCTGATTCCAGGAAATTACTAATTTCGTCTCTGCTGCTCATTAAGTGACTGCAAGGCATTTCATTCTCCACATCAATATAATATTCATTATATTCATTTCATCATCTTGCCATCTATCTATGCCACGCTATAGCGCCGCACCTTCACATCAGTGCGAGAGCCAGCGATTAATGCTTAAAGCGTTGAACTACTCATCCAGCTATGCTATAGCTGAAAGTTCTCCGTTACCACCAATGACGTCTCTGCCGACAACTCATTGCCACCAAGATCAACCTTCTGAAAGAAGAAATTTTCTTGTCTATAATAATTTTATTTTTGTTATGTTGCCTGTATGTTACCCCCTTCTCCTTCCTCCTTTCCCCCTCTGCTGCCTCTCGAATACAAACTTGGAGTTCACACTGTCATTCTACGTTAGTGCTTCGACCTGACTTAAGGTCTCTCCTGCCGGGAGTAGTCTATACATCTCAACGATGGTTTAAACTTTCAAATCTGTCGCCACGACACGAAAGGCTTATAACGGCTGGCCGTGAGTGTCATCATCATCCACAAAATCACAAGTTAAGTACAACATTCAGTGTTTTTAACCATTATTTTTATGAAGCCTCTGTGAATTCTCAAACCAAACATTTTTAAATATGCATACCTTCGAAATTTGAACTTTATGGGCTAGTCATATCCGCTAACGGCTCTCCACGAGGGATCTTTTACATTGCTTTGCTAAAAACTGAAGTAAGCTAGCGATTGAAACCAAAGAAAACTTTCCATTGTTATATCTGTCAAAAAGGGGATACTTTTTCTCCCAACGTGGGAATTATGCTACTAAACCTGTGGCAATTTGAAAGTCAGGCTTTGCCTCTTCGAGGGATATTCCACCGGTTTTTGAAACTGTACCAATCTATTCTTAATTTCACCGAGGGATCTTTCCAGCGGCGGCTGGTGTTCTTAGAACTTTGGAGGCACACAAAATAAATTATCATGCACAGTAAAAATTACTCGCTTGCACGCTATGTGTTTGCCAATATCCATTAAATTTTGTCTCATTAGGGAAAATGTTATGTTCTACATTTGATATAATTTAAATAATCCTCTAAATCGCTATTTAATTCCAAATTCATAATAGCCTATCACTAAGACATTTGTCAAAAACTCTAGGCCTAGGTGAAAAACAAAATTATTTAATTGGCAACACATGCCACAGAATTCCAAAAGAGACCTCTTTACGTAACCTTGGAAGGAATGACACCAGGGTGGTGTCCTGTTTGCTTCCGATAACCACTGCCATCTAGTGGTCGTCGTGCGAATCATTTCAAACAGCATCAGAAGAAGGGGCAGGGTATGGCCATGGATGTTGTAAGTAGGAGTTGAACGTAGCAGTTCAGCATTCCAACATTCTCTCCAGAGCCCACACAACTGCTCCATTTGTTATTCGTCGTTGTCACCGTGGGCTAGCAATCTCTGGGCCCATAGCCGACGTTTGAACAGCGTCTGCGCGCACGCGCAATAGATCTGTCCTTGTTTGTAGTTGAATGGAGTCTTGGGCCGAGTAAGGCCTGGGCCCCGAGTAGCCCGCAGCAAGGCGAATTACGTGACAAGATATGTGGTGCGTTATTCAAACATGCTGGTGCATTTTCATAGTGAGGACCGAGTAGCGCACAACCCCCGGCCAGTATTTCGAGCGTTAAGGGCTTAAAAATGAATTACTAATTTAGGTTAATGGTAAGGAGGGCCCTGGCCCACTGGCCCATCAGAGCCAGCCGCCCCTGGATCTTTCTACTAGCCCCATTTGACGCTACTTACAACTCGTGACATTTCGAATCGAGCAATAAACTGTGAATTATGCAAAGTTACGTTGGCAAACAGATCAAAAGCTCAATAAAGTTAAACTACAACTAATGGCTATATCCGAGAAAACAACATGAAACTCAATAGTGACTTTTCCGTGAGCTTCGATATATTGGTTTTTCAGTGTGAACCATATGTGTTGGGTACCCAAAACAGGCGCATAAACAGACTCAAAACAAACCCTATTCTTCTTTCCCATTCCCCATTTACTAGCATTTAAATCTAAGTAAATAACCTTTGTATTTTTTTTCTCTTCATGTAAATTTGAGATTTCAATGAAGTGACCTCTCCCCCTTTTTGAATTTACAATTAATTAAAGTCTCCGTCAATAATCCAGTGGTATATTTAGCCATCTTTTAAGCTAAACTTAAAATTGTTGTCCTTCCTATTCCCAATTGTTGTACATGGGATTTCTTTTTAAAGGCAGCTTCGCCCAACTTTTTAAGAGCAATCAAATTCTTGTATTCCTTGCAGCATCTTAGAATGCTTTTTGAAATATCTCCCCGTAAGCTTTGTTGTGCCTTAATAATTAAAGCCATTTGTTTGAACTTTTGGTTCAGTAATCAACATTTTCCTTGCATTGTTGCATAAAGTTTATTGTAGTTGCAACTTACTTAGTTACGGTAGTTACTTAGTTTTTTATGGAAATTGTTTATCTACACTCTTGGTTGCTTTTTGCGCAAGCATGACTGTGATCCCTTTGTTCGTTTCATTAGTCATGCTATCAGCAATTTTCCTTGCCAGGGTTATAATCTATCTTTAGCACAACAATTTTATTTATAATTTAAAGTTTAATTTATTTTATTACCCAGGCTAGTTTGTTCTTCCATCTTGGATTCTTTAGCCTTGAGTAATTCTCTTCCATACCCTGTTACAAACAGTGTTATTAAGTATCCCAAATTCAACTTGTTAGTTTTTTATAATAAAAACTTTTTATTGGATTCGTTCCTTTGTTGCCTAATCTTGCTTTCATCCGCAAGCCCTTTTCTCGCGTCATCTTCCCTCCGGCAGTGGTCAAGCCTTTTATTGTCTCTCCAGCAGTTACCTCCAGCTTATTCATGAGATAAATTATCATTTTACAGTTTTTAAGACCTATTTTCGCCTGTGTCATCTGTATGAATGGCTTTAGGGGTGAAATGTCCTAACGCAAAGAAATGGCGTTTGAATAGCTATACATGGTTTCGTAGGTATCGATTTTCAGTTTAAGGGTGGCTTCCACCCTCGCACTATTTTGGGTAAAAACTATATATCTTATGATAAATTATCATTTTAAAGTGTTCAAGACCCATTTTTTTCGCCTGTATCAGCTGTATGAATGATTTCAGGGTGCAATGTCCTATCGCGTTGAATATGATTTCAATAGCTATGTTTAGGATATAGTCTATAATTTTAGGATTCATGATTTCAGAAATATCGTTTTTTTTTTAGTTTAGGTGTAGTTTTCACCAGATAGACTATCTTACTAAGTGATTGAATCTTATAAAACAACTAACGACCTAGCCAGATTTTGTTCTATCCTACCGCTACTGACCAATTCAAATTGTCAACCACATATACGTAATTCAACTCAAAATGTCGGGCAATACGGAAAGGAAGGGTAAGGAGACCAAAGCTTGAAGACTGTCATAACGTGACGCCATACGCTGTTGTTCATTTTTATGCTGATTAGAACTCTCGATGTCATTCCTGGTATTGTTCTCCGTGCCAGGAATGTTGCACTCGGAACTTATCTAGCTGATCTTGCTTTCTTGTCTTCCCAAAATCTCTTCATCTTCTTGCTATGACCCTTTCTACGCTCCTCCGTCCAGGTTGTTTTGGATAAAATGTTTGGGTGGTCTGCAAATTGATGATTGTCATCTAGTTATCTGTCTGGCTCCGTGGCTATATGGTTAGCGCCCTGGGTTCGATTCCCGGCTGGGCCATTAGGGATTTTAATCCCATGAAGTTAATTCCCGTGGCTCGGGGACAGGGTGTGTGCCATCTTCAGCATCACTTCGTCCTCATTACGACGCGCAGGTCGCCCACGGGCATCAACTATAAAGACGTGCATTCGGCCTCTCAGGAGGCCACACGATCATTATCATTATAACTAGTTCTATGAATTTAGATCTGTTCAGTATCATATCACTTGAGATGTCTATTTCCTGAAAATCTTTTTCAACTTCTTTGAGAGAATAAGATTTAGAATTATTTTAGCAAGCCTGTGATCACTCATTCTTCTTTTCATTATTATTATTATTCATATATTCTTCTTGCATACAGTCGAACTTCCACAGTCTTGGTTACTGGAAGAAATTCGCGGGGGCTTTGCACCACACTTCCATACTCTAAATATATATCTTAAAATATATCTGCCATGAGTAGTGGGATGGGGACAGTTCTAATCACTCTCCTACTTTCATACGAACTTTGCCGATATCTCCCGAACGCATGATCGGATTTTAACGAACGAGGTGTTGTTGGCGTTGGAGTGACGTCCTCTTTGCTATGAATGTGTGTTGGTATTTGTTTTTTTTTAATTGTTTGTTTTTTTAAATTGGCGCTATTTTGGAAACGGTGAATTTTAGAAAAAAAAAAGGTATGTTTGACGTTAATGAAAGGTCCCTATGCCCTCTAGGCAGACAGCAAGTTTCAAGGGTGTAGGACAAACAAATTATAGCCGACATTCTCGCGAACATTGGCGATAATTCGCGAACGCATGGTCGGATTTTAACGAATGAGGTGTTGTTGGCGTTGGGATGACGTCCTCTTTGTTTTGAATGTGTGATGGTATTTTTTTTTTGAAAATGTTAAATTATGAAATTGGCGCTATTTTGGAAACGGTAAATTTTAGAAAAAAGTTTGATTGACGTCAATGAAACGTCCCTAGCCCCTTTAGGCAGAAACCAAGTTTCAAGTCTGTAGGGCAAAAGAAAATGAATTTTGAAAAAAATGGTCACTATTTTGGAAAGGGTAAAGTTGACAAAAAAGTTTGTTTGACATGAATGGTTGGCATTTACCCCCTCTATCCACACCATAAATTTTAAGTCTCTAGGTGAAAACCTATGCACGTTTTTTGGGGTTTAACCTATGTTCTTTTGTAATTTTGTTATTTGGAGATATTTTGAAAACAGGACGAGATAGGGGTATGATGGAGATCATGTTGTCTATTCTTAACCATGATGGATTGGATTGTATGGGGGAGAGGAGTTATACACTTTTTTGGAAAAAGGGGGATTAGGATAAAAATAAATAAATAAATAAATAAATAGGGTTTTATTACAAGAAATGATGTTTATTGACCCATGAATTAAACGTGAAAGGAAACCCTAACCACTTTACAAAATATTTTTCACCTTTGACTTTAATTACTCGTTCAATGAGATAATCGTTGGGATACAATGTTTCTTGCACTTCTTCATAATACTGTAGAATCGTCCTTGAATGGGTTGACCTCTTTGATCTTCTAAAAGATACGTCACTGGTTGACCTAGCGTGACTTGACGAATTTTAAAAATTTCTGTCGACCACTGTGAAGGGTACGATATTGAAAACATACTTCCATGCTTACTGATGCGAACAAAATCTCCAATTTTAAGGTGATGTCGCCTAGGGTCAACCCGTTTTATAGGGTTAAACAGTCTATTGAGTCTGGGTAGGTTCTTGGTGACGAGACGAGGTTTCATGCCAATGGTGGAATGAATGGTGTTGTTGTATCGTGACACAAGTTGAGGTAACCAGTCTATCCATCGATAGAAACTGTGTATTGTAAATTCTTTCCTCATATAACTTTTTAATGTTCGATTGAAGCGTTCAACTACACTAGCTTTGAAATTGCTATACGTGGTGTAATGGTGAATATCCTTAGATTTGAGAAAACTGGAGAAATCCTTGTTGAAAAATTATTTTCCCTGGTCGGTTTGTAAGAAGTGGGGTTGGCGTTTTGATTGTTGAATAATATGTTGAAAGACCTTTGTGACTAAGACACCAGTTTTATTTGTTACTGGTTCAACAAAAGCCATTTAGGAATATACATCAATGACGGTCAACATATAGCGTACGCCATCGTTAACGTTAGAATAAGGGATCATCTCAACCAGGTCTGCCTGCCATAAATCATCGATTCCTTTGGAAATGACACGACGGCGTTCATAAATGCGTCGGGCTGGTTTATGCAATTCATGAGCGATGCCCACTTTGATGGGTGATGGCGTATAAGATAATTTGGGCTTTTCGGAGTTGTTCATCAATGTGGGCGATTTCTGCCTCATGTCCTGTGTGTCCAGCTTGTTTTGACGCATGAAGCAAGTATAAGTGCTCTACTAACTGATTGGGATTATTCCAATAGATTATATCTGTGCAGGGTTTTAATTTCTTAAACCTTACGCCAGAGGCAGACTGGTGTTTTCGCTTACCAAACATGTGTGCAATAATGGTTTTATATTTTTGGGATATATTGGCATTGAGCTGCTGAGAGGATTTATAGTTTCTTTTGTGAGCGTTGGTGTCTAATAAAATGGATTTATATTTAGCAAGGTCCTCGGACGTAAAATCTTGTAGAGATGAGGTGCGAGAGAATAGCAGCTTTAAGAGTCCTGGTGTTAATTTGTAGTTGATATTTTTAATGACAGCTTTAGTACGAGCAAATTTAATGGATGAATCCCCAATTTTAAAACTATCATTCTCATAGTGAAAACCATACGTGTTATCTGTCTTTCCGATAAATAGAAGGGTCAGGTATGGTTCCAGTGTTGACCCATAATGATTGATTAAAATGATTTTGAGTTGAGCTTTATTTTGAGGGGTGGCCAAGACTTGTGAAAACGGAGACGATGTGGAGGAAGACGGTGTTCCCGCTATGGCGGATGATTTTTGTGTTGTTTTTAGAAACTTTTGAAGGGGTGAATATTTTATTTATTTCAGGACCAAATACGGTTTCGCTTTCACTTTCACTTTGTGCATGTTGTTTGTTCTTCTTGTTCTTGTGCTTCTTCGTGTTCTTGTTCACTAACATTGGGGGAGGAGGAGGAGGATTTTACCCACCACGTTGAATCTGTTTGAGTAAATTTTGAACTTGTTAAGGGTTTGGTTTGAGAGGTAGGAGCAGCAGCAGCAGTAGCAGCAGAAGCATTTGAGTAGAGGAGCAAGGAGGGTTCTGCTTCAAATACCGTTATTTATGCAAATGAGGGGGGCGTGGCAAGGTCAATGACCTTGAAGTAGGTCATGGTCAATGACCTTGAGGTAGGTCATTGACCTCCAAGGTCGCCGGGACCCCGGAAGGTAAACAAAACTTGGAGGGTCCAGGAACCGGTTTGAGGGGGTGTGGGTGGAGGGGGAGGAGTGGGGGTGGGGAGGGAGGGTGGGGGAGGGAGGGAGGGGGAGGGAAGGGTGGGGTGGGGGGCGAGGGGGAAGGATGGAAGAGGCTCTGCACGAGACCCTCCTCGACCCAGTCTCTCTCTTGGACTGAGCGCCTTCTCTGATATTATCCTGGGCTATATAGCTTTGCCTTATGCCCGATGAGATCCGAGTGTTGCCGAAGGTTTCCGAATCCTTGGTTGTGAATGATTCGTCAGAGAATTTAACGGTCAACTGGTGTGTGTGTGACGTCACAGCAGATTACGGGATGTGAGGTAGGTCATGGACGGGAGTGTTTTGAATGGAAAACATGAATGGCGGTGGATGGCGGTGGTTGTTGAACCCTGACGTGGTAGGTTGGTTAGGTGTGAATGGGTCTGAGAGACAAACAAGATGAGGTTGAAAGCGCTCAATGGTAAACAAACATCAATGGTATCTGGAGTAGTGAATGGAATTGAGAGAGAGAGGGGGAATGAACTGGTTGTTGAATGTGCTCAATGGTAAACAAACGTCAATGAATCTGGAGTAGTATTTCCTGTAAATGGTAGGGTGGGGGTAGGATACAAATCGCATGGCATGTTGACTCGGCCAGCTCGACATGAAATAAAAACAAGAAGGTGTACACCAGATCTGATTTATTAATCCATGAATTATATGTGGCATTAAAACCTAGCCACTTAACAAAACGTTTATTGCCACGTTTTTGTACAATTTTTTCAACAAGATAATGCTTGGGATATTGCGTCCTTTGCAGTTCCTCCATGTAGAATCCTCCTTGGATTGGCTGCTTGTTGAGGTCATCAAGTAAATAAACAACTGGATTAGAAAGTTTTACCTTGCGAATACGAAATATTTCTGTGCTCCAGTTTGGTGTGTATCCTTTGGCGAAGATTGTTTTATGTTTACTGATGCGCACATAATCACCAATACGTAATTGATGACGTCGCGGATCTACTGTTTTGATTTTGTGATGAATGCGATCCAATTGCGCAATGTTCTTGGTTACAAGGCGTGATTTCATTCTGATAGTTCTATGTTTAGTGTTGTTGTAACGTGTCACCAGGTCGCCTACAAGTTCAAGCCAGCGATAGGATCCTCTTGCTGTAAATTGTTCCCACATGCGCGTCTTGAGTGTGCGGTTGAAACGTTCTACAACACTTGCCTTTAGATTGCTAAAAGTGGAATAGTGATGGATGTCAAGTGATTTGAGATAAGCGGAAAAAGTCTTGTTGAAAAATTCTTTGCCTTGATCTGTTTGAAGCAAACGAGGTTGTCGTCTTGACCGCTGAATGATGGTCTTGAATGCAGCGGTGACTAGTTGTGCAGATTTATTCCGAACAGGTTCAACAAAGGCCATTTTGGAATAAACGTCGATGACGGTGAGCAGATAGTTGACCCCGTTGTTAGCTTTGGCATAGGGAATCATTTCAACCAGATCAGCTTGCCAAAGATCGTCAACGCCCCGTGTGATGACATGACGACGATGGTAGAGACGACGAGCTGGTCTATGCAACTCGCGAGCAATGCCAGCCTTAACAGGCGAGGGTGTATGAACACGTTGACTCATTAGACAATAATGCCAGCATGACGAAGCTCCTCTTCTATTTCTAAAACTTCCGCCTCGTGTCCGGTATGACCAGCCTGTTCTGATGCACGCAACAGTTGCAGACGTTTAACCAACTTATTTGGATTGTTCCAATAGGCGAAATCGATGAAAGGTTTCAAAGTATTAAATGTGATACCGGACGCTGAATTTGCACGGCGAACACTTGCATAGGTGGGAAACAATTTTGATATGATGGTTTTATATTTGAAGCTCTTATTAGCATTTACTGCTTCAGAATGTTTATAATTACGTCTAAAACCATTTGTAGCCATCAAGATGTCTTTATACTTTTCAAGATCTTCTTTATCATAGTCCTCGGTAGAAGGTGTACGTGAAAATAAAAGTTCTAAAAGACCTGGCGTCAATTTATAACGAACTGTTTTAACAATCAAAACATTGTCACTTATCTTGATTGGTGAATCGCCAATTCGAAATCTATTGTTTTCATAGCGAACACCATAGGTAGTATCAGTTTTCTTAGTAAAAAGATCTTCAAGGAAGGGAGTAACCAACGCACCATAATTTTGTAGTAAAATGGATTTTAACCGCACATATTGTTCGGGCGTATTTAATATTTCTTTAAGAGTAGGCTGCTTTTCTTTGAGTCTAGTGGGTGTTTCAGCAATTATTGATGTTTTCAAAAACTGGGGCAGCGGTGATTCTTTGGAGCTAGAAGACGGAAGCAATGGAGAAAAAACATCCTCAGGTTCTTCATCATTTTCTTCCTCCTCCTCTTCAATTGTTTGTGTTTCTTTTGAGCGTGTACTAGGTTTTGATGTTCCTTTCAACACAGCTTCCAGAGGTGACTTCAAATGTTTTTCGACAAACAGTTCACTGTCGGCATGTGCACGTTTTAGATAGCGAAACTTTTGTCGAATGCTATTTCGCGCACGGATTATGTGCTTTTTTAATTGACTCCCTGTTGTCGCCATGACATCTGAACTAATGATGTTCAGAAAAGCAATGCAGCTACTTAAATACGAATGAAATGATCAAATCCCATGCGGTAGCGTCCATTGTTGATGTTGCTCTGCTTATCAATAACAAGACAACTGTGGTGATGAGCGTTCCAACACATGGCACACAACTGTGTAAAGGCTTGAAAGGTCATGTCTGGGTTCACGTGATCATCGTAGACGTGATGCATGTTGCGCTCATCCTGACGGAAGAGAACAATCACGTTGGCATTGTCACGAATCAACTGTTTTGGTATTCGCGAATAGGTTTGAGCGAGATAAAAACAATCAATATATTTATGACGTCCCATGCTAAAGTAAGCCTGAATAATACCCTGTCGTTCTGTGGCCACATCGTCAAAAATCATAAGCGAATGGGGGCGAACATTGTCTGGAGAAATGACATCTTCGTGTGCTGCGAATGTGAAGTAGCCCATGTTGCGCAGACCTGACATGACCTGTTCCAAGAACACATACAGCGGTTGATACAGCGATTTGGCAAAAATATAGATATTTTGAAAGCGCACTCCGTTTAAGGAGGTGATGAGGGTAAGCAGAAGATTGGTTTTTCCACATCCCGACGGGCCGGCGATGAGACAGCGAATGGAGGATGGGAAGAGTGATCCATGACGTTGTTCGGACGATGATGAGAAGAGGTTTGAAACCAAGTCTCCCACCGGAAGTGAATGTTGTTGCTTAATAATCTGCATATCAACTAAATGTGAAAGGGGAAGAGCTGGTCTCTATATACATGAGGCAAACGGGTGTTTCAGTTCCAGTGTAACCATGGACGCCTTTGGAAGAACTCTTAAAACAAATGAACGATTTGCTTTGACAAACGATCCAAAACATGATACAGATCCGGCTACTAAACGATATGTCGATGCTAATGTATTGTCACGCACTACAGATGGCAATTACAACTTTAATGGAAAGCGATTGACCAATATAACAGAACCCGTATTACCCTCGGACGCATGTTCAAAAAAGTATGTAGATTATTACCGATTACGACGTATCAAAGGAGATTATGAGGCTCAGAATAAACGTATTACAGGCGTTGCAGATCCTGTGAACGATCAAGATGTGTGCACCAAAGCCTATATGTTAACCAATGCTGTGGTGTTAACAGAAGCAAAGGACTATGACGTACACCAACGTCGAATCACTCAGCTGGCTCTTCCAACAAACAACACGGACGCTGCTCGAAAGGACTATGTAGATAACAAGGTGAAACAGGTGCTCAGTATTGTGCCCACCCTAACTGCAAAGGGCTATACAGCAAATAATGCACGCCTTGTGCATGTGGCCAATCCTGAAGATGATCAAGATGTTTCTACAAAACGGTTTTTAAACTCTGAAATGGAAAAGGTGTGGGAAATTAAGGAGAACGCTCTACAGATGAAGCGAAGACGAATAGCAGAAGTTGCTGATCCTGTGCAACCTCACGACGTGACGACGAAACGATTTTTGGAACAACGGTTATCGCTTTTTATTAAATCAATACCCTCTATATTTCTGCTTCACATTGTAAACCAACAACCGGTAAAAGATCCCAATAACCTCGCCTACATACTACGTTCGGGGTATGACAATTACCGTTTAATGTATGATGGTGCCATTCGTGTAATTGAGTATGCACCAGATTTGAAACATTTAGAGGTACGATTAAACGGTAGTGTTCAACCACTTATTGATCAACCGGTGAAAGCCGGAGACAAATTATTCTTTTATTTGAAACTCTCGTCTGAAGAAAAAGAGGCGGGGAAAACGATGAACGATTTTCCTCTGTATATAGAACTTGAATATACAGCCACCATTGAATAAATAACTACAGGTTCCCTTCCTGAGGAGTGTTAGTTGTGTTCTATACTTTGCGGTGTGAGGTTGTCTTGTTCTTTGGTCGCGATGGTGAAACAGAGATATGTGGTGAAGAAGAGGAAGAAGTTGTCAAGAAAGGGAGGCTTTAAAGCTATTCTTCATGCGGCACGTCAAGCTTCGCGCGGAGAAACAAATAGTGAGTTGGCTATTAAGAAAGCACTCCGAGCAGCACGATTGCATGCGAATCCCAAAAGTAAACTACGTTTTAAAAAACGTGCCCGAGTTATTCCTGTGCCGAAACGTGGTGGATTTTTACCTGCACTGTTTGCTGGACTAGCAGCCCTGGGTTCACTTCTTGGAGGAGCAAGTGCGGTAGCACGAACGGTGAAAGCTGTTGAGGAGGCGAAGCAACAGTTGAAGGAAAGTGAAAGGCATAATAAAACTATGGAGGCCATAGCACTGCGCGGCAAAGGTGTGAACATGAAGCTAGCACCCTACAAGAAAGGACTCGGCATTTACATGTCGCCAAAAAACGGTTAATCTATGCACTGCCACGACGAGCCATGACGCATGAGGAAGTTTTAAGATATGCAAAACAGCTAAAGATCTCCCACTTTCGAGGTGTGTTTATGCGCAACCAACTACCGTCTCGACCACGGAGCCATGAAAGTGCAGTTGTCAATTTGGATGACAGTCATGGACCGGGAACGCATTATGTGGCCTACATAAAGCATGGGCGAACCGTGTGGTACTTTGACAGTTTTGGAAACCTTCCTCCTCCGACAGAGCTTGTTCGCTATTTTGGAAGCAGTGCAACAATACACTATAATGTGAAACGAGTGCAAAATTTTAACACGCAACAGTGCGGTCGTCTATGTTTGACTTTTCTATATAAGACCGAGCACGGCGGGTGACGTGGTCATTATGACAACAGAAAGTAGAACGTTTACAGTGCACGGACAAGGTGCGGAAGTAACTGTTGACTTTTATCCTCCTATTGAATAGGGACGACGACCCTACGTGCTGGGACTTGTTTCGTTTGAAGGCTATAATAGAATCTGCAACATAATTGAAGACGTCAATGATAAGTTCTACTACGATGACTATGTGTTAACTCTACCGTCTGGCAGCTACACCGTAGATGATATTCACGATTACATCTACACAACTCTCACCAAAGAATTTAGTCTAAAAGCATTTCTGGACGGGACACGCAAGTTTGAACTCATAGCCAACAACGTGACACATCGCTGCAGTATTCTTTCTTCTTTTAGGATCGATTTTAAATCTCAACCAGATTCGATTGGGTCATTGTTAGGCTATTCACCACAAGTGTTAGTACCGAACGTGATACACAAGTCTGACCAACCGGTGAAAATAATTGAAGATCATCACATATCTGTCACGTGTAATATTATTACAGACGTCTACACCAATCAAGATCCCTCGCATTCGCTTTATGATTTTATTGTTACTTCACCTGGTGGTTACATCATCCGCGAAAACCCGTCGGTGGTGCTCTATCATCCTGTGAGTGTGACCAACATCAGGAATATTACCTTAAGACTGGTGAATAGAAACCAACGTCTCATCCGATTAGACCCTCATACACCTGTGACCTACAAACTGTATTTGAAACCAGCATGAAACAAGTGTATAAAGCGGCAACGCTGTCAAGAGCAGGTGTTAGTTGTGATCAACACGTGTACAGGTTAACACGTGTCAACAAGCAGATCCTACAACAACTTGGTTACACCTTACGTCATGAATTCGATTCTAGACGTGACAAACCCTGTCGAAGTACAGGAGGGTATTGTAAGAATTGAACACCATTCCTACCAACCGTATACTCAGGGACTAAATAATAATGATGAGATTCGCATTACTATTAACCAACAAGATATCTACACGCTTCCACATGAAAGTTACATCCAGATTGAAGGGCAACTCACCAAATTGGATGGTACCATTCCAACAACGTCAAAATTGGCCAACAATGCTTTGGCCTTTTTGTTTTCTGAGGTTCGCTACGTGATCAACGGTATTGAAGTGGATACTACTCGAAATGTTGGCATAACAAGTGTCATGAAACTTTATCCCTCGTATGGAAGCGAAGAGTGTAAAGCTTTTTGTATGGCTGGTTGGTGTCCCAACTCAACCAACGACTGGATGATTAACGATGATGGTACATTTACTGGACATTTACCTCTAAAATTAATATTAGGCTTTGCAGAGGATCATAAGCGCATTGTTGTGAACGCAAGACAGGATCTGATTCTTGTACGAGACAGGAGTGATTATAATGCGCTAAAGGGAGCTGATACAGCGCCAATAGATACAAAAATTCTACTGCAACGAATTCTATGGAAAGTACCGCACGTTACTCTATCAGATCAGAAAAAATTGAGTCTGCTCAAGATTGTGGAGAAGGATACAGCTTTACCCATTCAATTTAGAAGCTGGGAGCTGCATGAATACCCGGTATTACCACTCTCCGATACACATACTTGGTCTATAAAAACCTCACGGTATACAGAGCGGCCACTCTACGTCCTGGTTGGATTTCAAACAGATCGCAAATATCAACAGAATAAAGATGAATCAAAATTTGACCACATCCAATTACGAAATATACGACTTTTTTTGAACGGAGTTACCTTTCCCTATGAGGGAATGGATTTAAACTTTAACAAGAACAAATATGGTAAGCTCTATGACATGTTTGTAAACTTTCAGTCTTCCTATTATCAGAAAGAGGCATGTCCGCTATTATCACCACAAGACTTCAAGTCCAAGGCGCCTCTGGTGGTGATGGACTGTTCGTATTTGGAGGAGTCGATGAAGGAAACAACTATTGATATCAGACTAGAATTTGAAACATCTACAGTTATTCCAGAAAAAACAGCAGCCTATTGCCTTATTGTTCACGAGGCGCAAGTGTTTTATCAACCGCTGTCCAATATGGTGACCAGAGTATAAATAGCATGTCTTCCTGTATTGCCCTTCACAGTCATGGAAAGCTACGATGAAGTCACAACCCCCTCTGCGAGGTGGGTCTGCAAATGTGAAAGTGATTCACCAGGTTCAGATGAAGATTCAAGGTTTACCATTTATCGCGCCCTAGTGAGTGAAGCTATAACTGCCTATCACAAGAATCATACTGTGCTTAGAATGCCGCCGCATCTGGTTCACTATTTACCGGATGGATTCATGTCTACGTTTGGTATTCATGACAGGGGCTACAACAACAAGCCCATCGCTAATCAAACAAATAATGTGGACGATGGCGTTGCCAAAGCTTCATCTTGTCATGTTGGAGAGCGGGTAGATTGTATGGACTGCAAATGCGATCGTTGCTCAACAAGTCGAGACGCTGATGCAGCATTTGAGATTTATCGCACCCTGGTGAGTTTAGCAATACGCGCCTACCATAAAGCACAATTTCTTCGTGAAATGCCGCAGCATCTGATTGCCTATTTACCAGCTGGATTTCTGACCGCGTACGGTGCACACGACATTGACCTTAATTGGGATAAGCTACCATTACACCTCCGTATGTCGGCGGATGTTGCAGCCTGCCGTCCTTGTCGTAGACACTTTATGCATCGAGGAGATTCTCACTGTGATTGGGATGGTCCAAATCCTATGATAAAAAATTGTAAGCGATGTACTGATAACTTTATGAATAAAATTGTGTAATTGATTCTTTGTGTGTATATTATTTTCCCGCTCCTATCCAATCAGTTAGTTGTTAAGAAGCAGCGGTGGTGGAAGGTGTAATATCCGTCGCCATGCCGAAAACATTGATTGTCGACGTGCAGGGTTTCAAGGTGAACGGAAACAAGTTTGTATTTAAAGAAGTTGGAATTATTGACTGCACAACCATGTGGGCACCAAGAGTAACCAGTTTTGTCTTTGAACCACCGTTTCCATTGCATTTGCAGTCAGACGAGGACAGAAGACAAACAGAGTGGTTGCAACGCAATTTGGGACTAGTCTGGAAAGAAGGCGACATTCCTTACCATCATCTATCACTTGTTCTGAAAGCTCACTTGTTTGGTGCTGACCGTGTATTTGTAAAGGGAAGTGAAAAAAAGGAATGGTTGCGTCAGTATGTTAATTCAACATGTCAACTTGTTGACCTTCATGATCTGGGATGTCCTGCACTGTACAACCTGTCCGTGCCTGATGAACCTCTACAAAATAAAACACTTCAAAATGTTTGGAAGCTTTTTGATTGGCTAGCTCGCAGAGCGTGTCAAAACTTGCATGTTGAGTGCAAAGCGTTGTAACGTCAGCTTCAGTGTGAGACATACCAGTGATCAGTGCGGACGTGTAGTAATATGGCAGCAATTGAAGGTTTGGACTCAAACCCCACAGAGCGAGCTATTGTCAAGTTTTTTGCCTGTAAAAAAAGCTTGACAGTTTCACAGATGAGGAATTGAACGCTTTGCCCAAGGCGTTCCTTTTTTATGTTGCTTCAAACGCGGTGAAAAATATTTGGCACAGTGTACCTAGTGAATGGAGCAGAGATCCTGGTCTGCGTGAACTACAACCATGCACTGACTTTAGTCATCACCAGCAAGTGTCTATTACTAAAATGCCATCCATTAGACAGTGTGGAACGTGTCAGCTCATCAAATTGTACCACGGCCATACAAATATACCGTCCTGTAAAGACTTTGCTTCATCATTCCATGGTTGCGATGAAGAAGAGGAAGAAGAGACAGCAGCGGCAGTATCGCCAGCACCAAAAAGTAAGACAACGCTTGAAAAAGATATGCCAGACCTTTGCTGGTCATGGTCTAGTTAACAAGGCCATTGATCTACTTCCCATTGAACTGCATATTCCTGGCTATCAATTTTGTGGACCTGGAACTAAACTAAGCCAACGTCTAGCACAAGGGAACTCTGGAATCAACATATTGGATGCAGCGTGTAGAGATCATGACATTGCTTACAACAACAAGAATATAGAAGTACGTCGAGTTGCAGACCGCATTCTTCTAAGAAAGGCCATGCAGCGTGTGATGTCATCTACTGCTTCTATTGGTGAGAAGATTGCAGCCTTGATTGTAGCAGGAGCGATGAAGTCAAAGCTATTGATTGGTGGTGGATTAGTGAGGAAAAGGACAAAGTAATAAACATGAATCAAATATTGTGAAGTATTTATTTGAGAGTCAGTCCACCAGTTCATAGTATACACAAAATATGGTTTAGTTTTCTTCTTGTAAAAAACATACAATTTTAATAAAAAGAATTGAAAATGAAAGTGTGTTCTTTTTTACAAGGTGTGGAAATGTCCATAAGGCAAGCTATTTACACCATCCCACAGACGTTTATTGTCATATGTTGTCAGCGATGTTTTATTTTGATTTACTGTAAAAATATTATGGTTCTTTGAAAGAATGCGTGTTTTCTGGTATAAGCGAGAGGTGTTTGCGTAGAGTACACATCGATATTCCTCAACATTGAGGAATTGTGTGACGCTACGAAGAACACCCTTCGCTTTGCATTGACCTTTATTCTTTTGTGTTGAAAATGCGTACATTTTCGGCGCCAAAGCCACAAATTCTGTCATAACATCACCGGCGCACTCATCCTTAAATAGACCTTTTTTTTTTATTCATGGGAATTATGCCAAACATATTGTTAACCTCATAGTTTGAGGTATCAAAGTAATTTGGATGTTCTCTCATCACTGAGTAAACATCTATCTTATTGGTTTGATAAATAAGACTGTCTGTATCCATATACAGTAATTTTACATCTCCAAACTTTTGTTTGGCAAACTCATAATGAAATTGATACATTACAAATTTTGAAAAGTCAAGTATCACCATTCCCAAGTAAATTGGTTTGTTATACATGATTTCTGTCTTTGACAATTCAATGGTTACTAAATCAGTTTCAATAACTCGTACAGAATGGAAATTAGGCATAGCTATATATTTTCGTGCGCCATATCGACCGTCCCAGTGGTTTACCAAATGAATAGTTCTATGCTTTCGAATATTTTCCATTGATTTACCGTAGCACGCATTGTTCATTAATTTATAAAAATTTGATTCAAATGTGGTCTTGGCGTGTTGCCGATGATGAGTATTCAATTGCATGTACGGTTGTAACCATGGTTTTTGGTCAAAGCAAATAATGCGGTGAATGGATTGCAGTTTCAAACCATGTTTCAAACATTGCATTAAATTTTCAATGTGTATGACGTACCGATTTTTTTAATTTAACGTTGCCAGCAACTTTTTATTGTTGGAACGTGAACTGGGAGGTTGTAATTTTTCAACACAAAATGGTAGATCAGAATGATCATTGTGTATCTCACAGGGAAATAATAAGTCGACCTCTAGAACGTAGCCACGCGTGTCATTGCTCAACACATCTTTTAAATTAAAATTTGAAACTTCATCTGAAGTCAGCCATCGAAAATTTTGATATGGAAGAGGTTTTTCCATAGCATATCCGTATAAATTGTTACAATCTAGGTAGGTGAGGTATGTTGTAGGTTGGTTTGGTTTGTATGTATCCATATATGGATTATTTGCTTTGGCGTGCTTTTGTACAAGCGAAACAAGACCACCACGTATTCCGCGTTCAAAAAAGAGTAACATGTCGATGTCTGTTAATAGTTCCAGTTCTATGTCAGTCACCTTCAACATACAGTCCCAACTATATCCGGCAAGGGTGTAGTAATGGGCTGGATCTAGATTGTAGATTTCAAGACACAGTTTGCGAAAGTGTTCAAACACGTCTGTCAAAAGTAGTGTATCAATTTTGAGGTATAAATCAGCATACTCGCCCAAAGTTGATATCTTGAACACGTTCCATACTTTTTGAGCGTGTAAATAGTCTTCTTCAGAAATATGACTTTTTGTTAAGTCATTGTAAAATTTGTCCTTTGAAGGGAGTGCAGTTTCCTGTAAACATGCCCAATTGTTTACATAATTATAGGGAAACACCCCTTTTCGAATGCATAATTCAAATTGTTTGGCATCAGTAAAGTGTTGACGTACAAAATGCAAATTGTTTGGGTGAAGCCCTTGAACAAGCGCATCCAATGATGATGCGAGGAATCTATACGAATCTAAAAATCGTATACTGATTCCATTTCGCCATTTCGAAAACGAAATAAAATTTTCATGATTTTGTGGAATTAAATTAAACTTTTGGTTTTCAAGGTTATCAAATTCCTTAATAATTAAATGGCTGTCATACCGAGACATGTTGTGTAAGAAACAAGAAATATAGCGTGCTCTTTTATACGCCAAATTACATACACTATGAGCCGCTCCTCTAAATTTTCCAGTGTACCGATTATGGTCTCTCACTGGTGTGTCACAAGGTGCTATTGGTTTTTGACAAATGTGACAAGTGGTTGCTGTTGCAAAAACCGCCTCGTCTGCGTCCGACATTTGAAGCGGAATTGGATTTTGCAGGATATTGTACACCCGATCTGCCAAGGCGTCCAATTCATTTAAAAACCAAGCAGCAGCATCTGCATCGCGATAAGATTTGAAGTATGAAAGTGAAGGGTCGTATGAACAAATCACGTTTAGGGCACAACTGAATGGCACATGTTGCTGTACTTGTTGAGTGTACGGACGTGTCGGATCTGGTTTACATGTGTCAATGGGTGTGGTTAAACATTCAAAATCTGCATATACTGTAAATGGAAGCGGTTCTTGACGAGACACATTTTGAAATTTCATACTGGCTTTATCCTTTTCTGGAAATATAATTTTTACCGCTGGTTGTGTGATGCAATCAATAGTATGTGCTGTCAACTTTTGATTGCTAGTAAAATATTGCAAACAGCGATCACATATATGTACCCTATTTTTTTTTGTAACTTGTGAACGAACTAGTCTAGAAAGATCTTTGATATAACAATAATGGTTGCACAATTCCCCTTCAATGTACAGTAAATTAAAATGCTTTTCTTTTTTTCCCTTTGTCACATACAATGGACCAATAACTTTGTCCCCTTCAACTCCGTATACATTAATGGAGTAAAGCGGATTTTTAGATTCAAAACGAGAAATGGCGTTGAGGTCCATTGGGAATTCTATGTCTGCTAAATTTAGACTGATCATTAATTCCATAAATTTCTGGTGATATTTTCCCATTCTGTGAACATTTTCAGTTGCAGGACTTAACCCAGCAGCCAAGGACCACACAAAGCAGAAAACATCATTATTATCCACATTGATAACTGCGTGACGGTTTTCCAACTGTTTAGGCAAATTAACATGAGATGAACCACTATTTATGGGATCAAAGGTGCATACATTAATTTTAAGATGATTGATAGCTTCCAGCGATTTGCCACTTTCCAATTCTTGAAACTCGGCAAAGCGCGTCATGAGCTTATCGACAATGTTTTTACTATACCAACTGTGTATATTATCAGTGCGGTACAATTCACACATTTTCGTATGTAAATAAATCGGTTTGGTTATTTCAACACCTTGTTTTAAAATAACAAAATCACATAATAACTCAGCGTTAATCTTTAACGCTACATGTTCTCTTAAACAGTCTTGCATTTTATTTTGAAAAATGTTGTAGCAAGCGTTTAAAAATTCATTTGGGTCTAAAAATTTAGCATCATTATTAATTTTTAAGCTACATAACTTATTATTAAAACAACTATCCACGTTCTGCCAACTAAGTTCTGATGCTGACATCATGACACTTACAGTAATTACATTTACTACAAAAACAGCAAATCACTGAACAGTTTGCAGAGAATGAAAACAAACAAAGTTTATTGTCTCTGCAAATTCTGTTTTAACATTAACAAATTTTAAATTGTATTTGATTCTTCAATAAATTCTACCAAACATCTTTTATTTTCTACTCCCAAATATTTAAGGTAGATGGTTCCTTTGTTGAGGTCATTTACAGCTTCGTCGTTGAGTTCCATGAACCTCGCAGGTAAGAAGACAGCGAAATCTTCTAGTTCGCAAACAATTCTTCTGCCTTATTTCGTGTTTACTTTGCGAACAGCTGTCACCAAATAGGACTCGTTAACTGGCAGGTCCTGTAAACGTTTAGTCTCCAGACCGGTTGCTCTGCCAATGAGATTCGCAACTGTTATAGCAGACATATTGGTTCTGAAAGGTAATTATAAAGTGTTTAGGTAAACTATTAAAAAGGTTCAGGTACCCTCCACCTTTATTTATTAGCACATTAACTCAAACCCTGATCTATAGACTAAACCATCAAATGTGTATACAAAACTTATTTGCGAAGACGAGGAGTCTCCTAAACAGCGCTCAGTCCCAGTAATCAGTCGGATAGAGCGAGATAAGGTAATATCTCTTTTGACTGACGTCAAGCCTGGTAATGACTGTTAGTTGCAATAATAGTTTTATATACCCATTTGATATTATTATTATCCACTTGATAAATATTTAAGGTCAACTGTATAACCATCGACAGTTAGAGAAACTAAAGGTACTGTGTTCAATATTACCTGATAGAAGATCTTTGCAGCAAAGCGATGTGTATACTACCAACTCGTGGACTTCTCTGACTAGCAACAATAATGTCAGGGCTTATATACCCTTACAATCAGAGGCAACACGCCGGTTTGTCCGCTTTCTCAGTAACTGGATGACCTCCATATTTAGTGTCCGCTTTCTCAGTAACTGGATGACCTCCATATTTAGTATAAATGAACCTGCTACTTTACAAAGAATTGTCATTCACTGCTGCTATGTCAGATCAGGAAAACACCCATCATGGTGATGATGAAGAATCCGCAAATTGGGACTCGTCTTTGGACATTTTCATGTAAGTAATATTCATTTTTTTTAAATTGATACCAGACTAAAAAAATTAAATCAAAGCCTAGAACGCTAACCAATTAACCATGGGACCGGAATATATTTTTAATTAAGACAATACAAACACCCAGTCCCCAAGCCAGGGGAATTAATCACCAGAAAATACAATCCCCACAGACCTCCCAAAAATCTAACCCAGGACCCTCCAGTTCAGAGTCTAACAGCAGCCAAGAACAGTATAGTTGAGCCACACAGCTAAACACATAGTTGTATCTTGTCTCGCAATAAGCAGTCAAGTTAATTATTACACTATTGTTTAAATGCAATGTCAAGCTTGGCTAACACTATTGCTGTTAATGTTAATAGCGTTTGTCAAATTGTGGTCAAGTAGCTTTGAACACTTAGATAGGTGTTAAGGTTTTATATACTTAGCCGGGTGTAGCCCAAGGACGGCCGACGGTGGGGCTCGAACCCACGCGTCTACCGAGTCCGTCCTGACAAGCTTTTAATTGAATTTCATAGCTAGTTTTTTTGTCGTGTGACCTACTCAGAGGCCGAGTGCAGGTCTTTCTATTCGACGTCCGTGGGTGACCTGCGCGTCGCTATGGAGTATATGAAGATGAAACTGGGCAAGGATGTGGAAGGAATCGGCCGTGGCCTATCAGAAGGTACCGTCCCAGCATTTGCATGTGGAAAGAATTGGCCGTGGCCTATCAGAAGGTACCGTCCCAGCATTTGCATGTGGAAGGAATCGGCCGCGGCCTATCAGAAGGTACCGTCCCAGCATTTGCCTGGTGTTGAAAATGGGAAACCACGGAAAACCATTTCAAGGACGGCCGACGGTGGGGCTTGAACCCACGCACCTACCGAGTCCGTCCTGACAAGCTTTTAATTGAATTTCATAGCTAGTTTTTTTTGTCGTGTGACCTACTCAGAGGCCGAGTGCAGGTCTTTCTATTCGACGTCCGTGGGTGACCTGCGCGTCGCTATGGAGTATATGAAGATGAAACTGGGCAAGGGTGTGGAAGGAATCGGCCGTGGCCTATCAGAAGGTACCGTCCCAGCATTTGCATGTGGAAGGAATCGGCCGTGGCCTATCAGAAGGTACCGTCCCAGCATTTGCCTGGTGTTGAAAATGGGAAACCACGGAAAACCATTTCAAGGACGGCCGACGGTGGGGCTTGAACCCACGCGTCTACCGAGTCCGTCCTGACAAGCTTTTAATTGAATTTCATAGCTAGTTTTTTTGTCGTGTGACCTACTCAGAGGCCGAGTGCAGGTCTTTCTATTCGACGTCCGTGGGTGACCTGCGCGTCGCTATGGAGTATATGAAGATGAAACTGGGCAAGGATGTGGAAGGAATCGGCCGTGGCCTATCAGAAGGTACCGTCCCAGCATTTGCATGTGGAAGGAATCGGCCGTGGCCTATCAGAAGGTACCGTCCCAGCATTTGCCTGGTGTTGAAAATGGGAAACCACGGAAAACCATTTCAAGGACGGCCGACGGTGGGGCTTGAACCCACGCGTCTACCGAGTCCGTCCTGACAAGCTTTTAATTGAATTTCATAGCTAGTTTTTTTGTCGTGTGACCTACTCAGAGGCCGAGTGCAGGTATTTCTATTCGACGTCCGTGGGTGACCTGCGCGTCGCTATGGAGTATATGAAGATGAAACTGGGCAAGGATGTGGAAGGAATCGGCCGTGGCCTATCAGAAGGTACCGTCCCAGCATTTGCATGTGGAAGGAATCGGCCGTGGCCTATCAGAAGGTACCGTCCCAGCATTTGCATGTGGAAGGAATCGGCCGCGGCCTATCAGAAGGTACCGTCCCAGCATTTGCCTGGTGTTGAAAATGGGAAACCACGGAAAACCATTTCAAGGACGGCCGACGGTGGGGCTCGAACACACGCGTCTACCGGGTCAGCAGAGAGCTTGGACCGTGACCTAATGTTGCGCTACAGACTAGTTGGAAAAAAAACTTTCTTTTTTTTCCCAGTCCCACTTAAGAAACATGACTAATTTATTGTAATTTAATGCAAATTGTAATACCGGTTGAAGACATGTTAAATTTATTGCCAAGACATACTGCTTTAACAAAAATAAAAGTTAATAGCCTACATCCTCAATCTTGATACCAGTCTAATGTCAAACAGGCTTTCAATATCTTAGAATTGTGACAGTATCATTCAAATTGTGTTGGGCTGTTATGTAAATTAGCAGTAGTATACCGGCTCTCACCGCTGATCTAAAGTTTAAATCTCACTTACTTCATGTGAGATCTGTGTATGGTACCGCAAAAGTTGAATTGTTGTTGTTTGAGTCTTCAGTCTTTTGACTGGTTTGATGCAGCTCTCCATGTCTCCCTGTCCTGAGCTAATCGTTTCATCTCTACATAGCTCCAACATCCCTACATCGGAGGCAATCTGTTTAACATATTCTAACCTTGGTCTACCCCTACAGTTCTTGTCCTCGACCCTTCCTTCCATAACTAAGCTTGCTATTCCTGGGTGTCTTAGTATGTGTCCTACCAACCTATCTCTTCTCTTCATTAGCAGTCGCCAGAAACATCTCTCCTCTCCCACTCGTCTTAATACCTCTTTGTTTGTAACCCTATCTACCCATCTGATCTTCATCATTCTCCTGTAACACCACATTTCAAATGCTTCTATTCTCCTCTTTTCTACTGCACCAATAGTCCAAGTTTCACTTCCATAGAGCGCCACGCTCCAGACAAAGGCTTTCAAAAATGACTTCCTAATACCTAAATCTATATTCGATGTCAGCAGATTCCTTTTTTTGTAGAAATGCTTTCTTTGTCTGAGCCAACCTACTTGCTTCGTCCATCACTGGTTATTCTGCTTCCTAAGTAACAGAAGTCTCCTACTTCCTTCAGCTTTTCACCTGTCAATTTGATCTCCATAGAGGTTTCTGATTTATGATTTCAAAATGTCAAACAATTTAGTCCAATCAACTTTATCAAAAGCATTTTCTAAATCTACAAAAGCCATGAACGTTCTCTTGTCTTTCCTTATTCTATCTTCTAAAATCAGCCTAAGACTTAGTACAGCTTCCCTTGTTCCTACATTTCTCCTGAAACCAAACTGATCTTCACCCAACTCTGTTTCTATTTGGCTTTCAATCCTCTTGTAAATCATTCTGGACAGGATCTTTGAAGCATGAGTAATCAAGAAGGTTGAATTAAGGATAACAAAATTAACAGTATTATTCTCTTCTTGCAAAACATTTTTTAAACTCAGCTTCCAAAAGCTTACATATAGCAGAACGCGGATTTTACAACTACAGAGGTGACAGCCGAGTTCAGCATTGCTTCCACTTACTTGTGTCAAGCTCCTCTCTGTCTTCTTTCCTATCAACCTCGCTTGGTCAACTCTTGTTCTCTTCCAACTCCAACAGTATTAGAGTATCCAAGGCCCTTGCCACATCTTTTCTGATTCCCTCCTTCTGCAAGAGGCCAGTCTTCTTTTCCCATTATTTCCTACCTTCTGCCTGTCATTTAATCATTGATGCAGAGAAGTGCAAGGAGTATGCCTCCATAACTTAGGAGGTTTTCTTCTGTGTACTTTAATTTTCCCTGACACAAACATCAAGACAGTTTATATCCTCGCCGCTAGATTGGGTATTCTAATGACATTGATAGACATTTTTTCTATTTTATAGTTTTTCGAATGACCGCGTCATCGCAGAGTTTTTCATGCAGATGATGTTAATGATGGAGGCCGAGGCAGAAAACGAAAGTGAAAATGAAAATGACAGTGCAAATGAAGAGGAAGAGGAAGAAGAAGCCACAAAAAAATAAAAAATAAATGTAACAAAAAAGAAAAAAAAATTATTCTTGTTTTGATTGATTTATTTGTCTATCATTCCCATTTTTTTTTATATGAAGCTGAGCGAGCCAACATGTCAGGTGTCAACCTCAGAAATTCACTCCTGTGACATCACACATCGGTTGACCGTTCAAATCAGATTATTCATTCTAACACCCATCCATGTCCATTAACCATCTAGCACGCCTTCCATATCCTCAGCTCCATAACACATAAATTCAAATCTCCCAAGTCAGCATAAATGAAAATCCTTCGGCTGCACTAGGTCTCTGTGATTATGCCTCCATGGCTTAGGGAGAAGCATGCCAACCTCTCACCGCTGGGTCTGTGTTTCAAATCCCAGTTACTCCATGTAAAATCTGTGCTGGACAAAACAGAAGCAGACTGGTTTTTCTCCGGGTACCCTAGTTTTCCAGACAAACTTTCATTCTACCAACACTCTCCACCATCATTTAATTTTATCATTCATTTATTCAATCGCTGACTCAGAGGAGTGCGATAGGCTTCGACAGTCGGCACAGTTCATATCTTCACAACTAGATGGAATATTCCAATGTCATCAATAGACATTACACCATCTTGTTTTTATTTCATGTCGAGCTGGCTGAACCGACATGCCATGCGT
The DNA here is from genome assembly GCA_946902985.2 of Meconema thalassinum. NCBI lineage: Eukaryota > Metazoa > Arthropoda > Insecta > Orthoptera > Tettigoniidae > Meconema > Meconema thalassinum. The sequence continues at coordinate 891,781,035 of OX336389.2, forward strand.
TTTGTATCCCCCACCCATTAACAATTTGTTTACCGTTAAGTATTAGAAAAAAAAATCCCATCCATGACCTACACTACATTCTGCCTGTGACGTCCCAACCTCCATTCACAGTTCCATCTTCATTCACGTTTGTTTACCCGCCAACCTAGCACGTCAGAGTTCAACAACCGCCGCCATCCACCGCCATTCATGTTTTCCATTCAAAACACTCCCGTCCATGACCTACCTCACATCCCGTAATCTGCTGTGACGTCACACACACACCAGTTGACCGTTCAATTCTCTGACGAATCATTCACAACCAAGGATTCGGAAACCTTCGGCAACACTCGGATCTCATCGGGCATAAGGCAAAGCTATATAGCCCAGGATAATATCAGAGAAGGCGCTCAGTCCAAGAGAGAGACTGGGTCGAGGAGGGTCTCGTGCAGAGCCTCTTCCATCCTTCCCACTCGTCCCCCACCCCACCCTTCCCTCCCCCTCCCTCCCCCACCCTCCCTACCCCCACTCCTCCCCCTCCACCCACACCCCCTCAAACCGGTTCCTGGACCCTCCAAGGTTTGTTTACCTTCCGGGGTCCCGGCGACCTTGGGGGTCAATGACCTACCTCAAGGTCATTGACCATGACCTACTTCAAGGTCATTGACCTTGCCACGCCCCTCTCATTTGCATAAATAACGGTATTTGAAGCAGAACCCTCCTTGCTCCTCTACTCATTTGGTTTGAACCTCATGGGATCAACCGATGATGAAGCATGTTTTATCATGAGTAAAGGATTCACGTTTTTTAAACGTTCTGATTCACGAAATTTATGTCGAATCGTATTTCGTGCCTCAATAATACGCTGCATGATTTGAACAAGTTCCTTGTACCCTATGGCAATCGCTATGGTGAAGGTAAAGACACACAAACAGGAAATGTCAAACCCTGGGTCGTTTTAAACAGAAATAAAATGATCAAAACCCAAGCGATAAGGTCCCTCACATCGTTCACTCTGTTTATTAATGACCAAACAGGCATGGGGATGATGGTTCCAACATGAGGCACACAATTGCGTGAAAGCTGTAAAGGACATATCTGGATTCACATGATCTTGAAAAATATGATAGAGATTTCTAGAGTCATGGCGAAAGAGATCGATGAGATTGGCATTGTCACGAATCAACTGATTGGGGATTTTAGAATAGGTCTGAGCCAGATAAAAACAATCCACTTGTTTATGGCGTCCCATACTAAAATACTCTTGAATAATGGCCTGTCGTTGAGTGGCAATATCATCAAAAATTATAATGGAATCTGGTTGAATGCGGTCTGGTTGAATGACATCTTGAGGTGAGGTGTATGTAAAATAGCCCATGGCTTCTATATTTAACGAAGACCTAATTTGTTACAGATACACGTACAGAGGTTGGTACGAGGATTTGGCAAAAATATAAATATTCTGAAATCGTAGGCCATGAGGCGCGGTAATAATGTTCAGCAAAACATTGGTGGAAATATTTATATTTCTACAAGGACATATGCTAGACTTTGTCTAGAAAATAGTATTTTGTCACAGTCCAGTAGTAACATAATACTTGGATATTTAAATCCATTTCAAGTCAGTTTTCATATTTGTAACTAGTTAACCACTTCGATCTGTCAGTACACTGAAGACTAGTCTATAACGGTGGCGTTCATTAGTCTACGCAAGGGAAACTGCAAGTTGCTTAGCGCATGGCAGATGGTGATATTAATAAACCATGCCCAGGGAACGATCTTCAGAACAGCCGTTAATTGCTTAGACTGTCAGTGTTTTTCTTGTACTGATAAGATTACAGTGAGTTATGTTACAACTGACATATTTAAAAAGAGATCACTTAGATCTGACCCTATTTAAACAAACTGTTATGGCTTTGATAGAAGCCCATATTAAAATGGAACCACAGTTTATTCAAACGTCAAAAGATACTACCACTATGTCTGACTAGACGAATTGTGGGTATATGATGGCGGCGGATACAAGGATTATACGTGCTTGTCCAATAGGGCATGTCTATGGATAAATCTGGTACAGACCAGGTTTACTACGCTTCAAGACCATCAAGAAATGTAAGCCACATTTGAATTATATTATGCCTAGCTAATTGGAACAAACTATTTTTTTCTGCAGATGACCAACACATTTTTTTCGTCGTATTTAAAGCTTGCAATGATTTACGCAAGACTTGTTAGAGTTATTCTGAGTATTTTCAGCACTCAGAACAGTTTAGGATCGATGACGGAGCATTTCGAGCATTTATTTGAATTTTTCATATTTTTGGGAAATCACGGTAATCAGCCGATGTAACTGTAAAAGTTAAATTTATTTTTGTTGAGGAATGGATATTTTTTCCATATTCGAAGGTTCGAACATGTGGATTCTCACATAATGAGATGATAATTAAATATATATAACAAATAATAATAATAATAATCCACTAATAATAATAATAATAATTTTTATAATTTTTCTAAATAATTCTTGGATATTATATTTTCTAATAATCATATGTATTGAGAGAGAGCCTAAGAAGTAGTTTAATCATTCTAGTCTGGAACAGGAGATTTTCCGAAGGATAGTGGTTAGCGCAAGCCCGCATTCAACCAACATTTCAGTTCTGGTTGAACAGTTGATATTTGCAATGAATAAAGTATGTTTTTCAGATAACACGGAGAGGCATGAAACGGGAAGCAAATGATATTTGTATCAAATAGGATATTTTTGTATTTATATAAAATCATGACGTAAATACACTCGAAAGTGAAATAAAGATTTTTCATAAGTATGGTAAATTCACGGGTTGAACTGAATGGTAAAATAAAATAAACTTGTAAGTTTATTAATCTTCCAGTGTTGATAACAAGCAGAGGCTTGATTTATTGTATAAATTTTGGGAAGAAAATTTATGTGTGGAGTAGTTGAAATGCCATTCCCAGGTGCGCATGTTTAAGTCGCAGGAATGAAGAGGTTTTTTCGAGCATCAATCAAATAGCAGGTTCGATGGCTCAGGTTTATAGTAGGAGTATTGGAGCCACACATTTCGTCGTATGAATAACCCGAAGGTTATTTCTTTAAAACCATCAGTTCTTATTTCAACCTTGTTTACGAATTCCATTTAGACTTTGATTTTGCTAGAACCCGGATTTGTCATGATAGTAGTTTATTCTTCTTCAGAGGAAGACCTTTGTCGTTGTTGTTGTAATATTGTGTTCTTACACAAATAATAGAATGGGCCACTGCCAATTAAAAATAATTCTTTAACCACGAATAATTTGAAGGATATTTTCAATCCTAGTGCCATGAACTAAATGAATTCATTATAAAACTACAATTCTAATTTCCGCATTCTGTCGAAGAATTGCAAGTTGTAAAAGTTACTAGAAATGGCCATAAATATAAATATTTTTTTAATAATGATTCCAAGTGGATAATCTAATGGTTGAATGGTTCAACCGTTTATTGATCAAGTTGATGATTCAGAAATCATATATTTTGTTAGGAACTTGAAGTTCATAATCGAGTCACTTCTCGAAATGTTTAATGTCAGAAGAGCAATTAATTGTTGTTGTGCTTCGCACAGTTCTTCGATGCTATGCTCAAGGTCAAATACTTTTCAGATGTTATTAATTTGTGTAAATAATGTGTGTTGCTTCGATGATGATAATATTTTTTCGACAATGTATTTTTGAAACTGGAAAAATAAGTGAAAGTTAAAAATTCTATGAACATTTATTCTACGAGTGTTAATATCATGTAAACATTCAAACAGTGATCTACGATATTTCCAGTATAGACAATTAACTTTGAACTGGAATTAAATATTAATAATTTTGGAACACAGTCTACAGGACTATTAATCGGACTTGTGTTTTCAAAAAGATTGTCAAATGTGTTTGGAAAATTTCTGTATATTGTGTGTAAATAAGAGTGTGGATCGCCACACGTGGATGATGCTGCTTTGAGCATCTTTGCAGTCAATTTTAACTTCAAAATAAACTGAGATAATTTTACAGGATGTGTTACTCCCAATTAAATCTCCTTCTATCCTTATTGTTGCATTGAGCCAAAAATCAGCAAAGCATTTTTTTAATTTGATGTCGTTTTTGCGATTTGCTTTAACCCATCTGGCGCTCCGGGATATTTTGACTCTCGTGCTGACTGATTATTGGTAAAATGCATATGTGGTCGTGCGGACTCCGGTCTAAACGGGCACAATACCATCTTCTGGAAAGGAAAAGAGGAGGGTGAATGTCGTATTCAAGGTGTGGGCTTCGCTGTGAAGACCAAACTGGTAAATTATCACCAACTTACGCCCAAAGCTATCAGCGAAAGGCTCATGACTCTCCACATACCACTCTCAGGAGGTTCCTTTATGACACTCACTCAACTCGGCCTATGCTCCTACCTTAGATTCTGATGATGAAGTAAAAGCTCAATTCTATGATCAGCTAAGTGAAATCATCTCCAAGGTACCATCTGCAGATAAACTCTTGCTCCTCGGTGATTTCAATGCCAGAGTTGGGAAGGATCACAGGCTATGGAATAATGTGATGGGCAAACAGGGACTTGGAAAATGTAATCCCAATGGACTGTTGCTTCTTGGTCTTTGTGCAGAACACGAACTTTTCATTACCAACACGCAGTTCCGGCTACCTAACCGCTTCAAAACCACGTGGATGCATCCTCGTTCCAAACATTGGCACATTCTTGATTATATCATTACCCGGCAATATGATAAGAAGGACATCCTTATTACCAGAACAGCAAGGAATATAGTTGATTGTTGGACAGATCATAAACTTCTTATATGTAAGCTCAGGATATCCATCAGACCTAAACCACCTAGGAACATCAAAAATTTGCCAAGAAAGAAGTTTAATACATCCAAACTTCAGGATGAATCCATCTATAAACATTTTGGAAACAGGATAGTCACCCAGTTATCAGAAAACCCAGTAACGAATGACATTCAGCAAGAATGGGACACGCTACAGAAGATCATCACACAGTCAGCTGAGGAAACCATTGGTTTTATAGTGCGGAAAAGACAAGACTGGTTTGATGACAACAATGAAGAAATTCTGTCTCTCATCAATGCCAAAAGGAATGCCTATCTTGCCCATCTTCAAGACCCAACTTCCAACACAAAGAGAGATAAACTACTGGAACTCAAGGGTAAATGTCAGACACAGATAAGGCTGATTAAAAATACTTGGTGGCAGCAAAAGGCTCAGGAACTGCAGAGACTATCAGATGCTCGAGACTTGAAGAACTTCTATGCAGTACTCAAGGAAATATATGGACCATCTCGCTCCTCATCAGGTAACTGAAAAGCGCTCATAATTCTACTACCTTTACTGACAGTCAAGAAATCTTGGAACGCTGGAAGGAGCACTTCTCCAATCTCCTAAATCGTCCATCAGCAGCTGCTGAAGACTTCCTTTGTGATGTGCCGCAACAACCTGAACAACTGTGGTTGGCAGTACCTCCTACTTATCATGAATTCACTGCAGCTCTCACCCAATTGAAACCCAGAAATGCACCTGGCCCAGATAACATCCCTCTGGAACAAATTCAAGCCGGAGGTCATTCCCTCAAAACAAGGATTTTCACCCTTATCCTCAGAATATGGGAATCAAGAAAGGTACCTGGAGACCTAAAGAATGCCACTATCATCACTATCTTTAAGAAGGGTGATCGCAGTGTTTGTGGCAACTACCGTGGTATATCACTGCTATCAATTGTGGGGACGATTCTTGCAAGGATTCTATTTAACCGCCTCATGGTTATCTCTGAGAAGATCCTCCCAGAGTCACAATGCGGATTTAGAGCTTCCAGAAGCACAATTGACTTGATTTTCTGTGTGAGACAGCTACACGAAAAATGTAGAGAACAACAGAATCCACTCTTCTTAGTCTCTTATGACTTGGAAAAGGCATTTGATTCGGTTCCAAGACCAGCCATGTGGGCAGTGTTGAAGCGGTTTGGTTGCCCTCAGCGTTTTGCAGATCTAATCAAGGCTCTCCATGATGGCATGACAGGTCAGGTTTGCCATCAGAATAAGATATCCGATGAATTTCCTATTACCCATGGACTGAAACAAGGATGTGTACTGGCTCCAACCCTTTTCGCGCTGTACTTGGCTGCAATGCTTTTTGATTCACCCTCAAACATCCCAGGTGTGGACGTCAAGTATCTTTTGATGGAGGGCTTTTCAACCTAACTCGTCTCCGCTCCTTGAGGAAAACTCAGGTTACTAATGTTACTAATATGTTGTATGCAGATGATGCTGCGGCACCAACTCTCACACCAGAAGAGCTGCCAGAGTCAGTTAATTGTTACAAAAGTGCATTTGATCGCTTTGGTCTTACCATAAATGTCAATAAGACTAAAGTCTTGGCACAACCTTCACCAGGCACACCTGTTCCTCAGTTCAATATCTCCATCTCAAATTTGCCATTAGAGCAGGTAGACCACTTCTCGTACCTGGGCAGTACCATTTCTGTGAGCTGTACCTGTGAGCAGGATGTGGATAAGAGAATTGGCGCAGCCCATGCAGCATATGGACGATTAGCGCACCGGGTCTTCATGAATAAAGATCTGTCCATGAGTACCAAGCTTATGGTGTACCAGGCAGTAGTCATTTCTACATTGTTGTATGGCTGTGAAACGTGGACCCTTTACCGACGTATCTTAGGAAGCTTGAGCGCTTCCACCTACAAAAACTTCGATCAATCCTGAGGATTAAATGGGAAGACCGCATTACCAACATTGCTGTTCTTGAAAAGGCTCAAATCAACAGCATAGAATTATCCATAATAGGTCACCAATTTAGATGGATTGGTCATGTCCATCGGATGGATGATGTGAGATTACCTCGTCAAATGCTATATTGTGAGCTATGCTATGGCACCAGACCTCATGGTGGTCCTAAGAGGCGCTACAAGGACCAATTTAAGCAGACCCTGAAATTGACAGGTCTTGATTCACAAACCTGGGACAGGCTGGCTGAGGACCGCTCAACTTGGTACCGTACCATCTCAGATACTGTAAAAACGTTTGAAAGGGATCGACGTACACATGAAGAGGCCAAGCGTCAAGCTAGGAAACTTCGAGCAGCCCAATCACGTCCTCCACCAGCAATACTATGTGACTTGTGTGGACGCTTGTTCTATGCCAGGATTGGACTCTTTAGTCACCGTAAACACATCCACAAACTGGACTGAAGGAAGAAGATTTATACTCGGATTCGAGTTAAAGCCGATGATGATGATTGATGTGCAAGAGCCTCGAGACGACAATGACGACTGCACAAAACGTTATGTGACCTATCAAATGAAAAGGCCTTATAAATTTGTCCCACCGGTATTTTTAGTGTATCTGTGAAATCAAAAACTGGACAATGGCAGAAACCATTTCCCACCACCACTGGTGAATGATGGACTTACCTATATGCTTGCTTCCGGTTTAAGTCATTATCGATTGCATTATGATGGTGTGATTCCTATTAAATATGCCATGCCTGATGAGAAACATTTAAAAATACAAATAAACTGTGATAGACTGTTGGTCCACAACCATCAAACGGTAAATGTTGGAGATCAATTATCTTTTCATCTCATGGTTACGTTTGAGGAAAAGGTAGCTGGGAAAACGGTGAATGATTTTCCGCTTTATATAGAAATGGAATATACTTCTATGAAATAAGGTTCTCTACGTTAGTTGTTATCATATGTTTGCTGTGAAAGGTTCACCAACTAGCACCATGGTGAAAAAAGATATGCGGTGAACATAAAAAAAAAGAAAAAGCCAGGTTCGAAACCGAGTCGATCTGCCTCACACCCGGTGTAAAAACTTAAAAAAATAAAAAATATATAAAAAGAGTGGCTATCGATAAAGCAATAAAAGGCGGTGCGATTGTCTAAAGCCCCGAAATCCCACCATAATGCATCCATAAAAAGAAAAGAAAGAAAGAAAGAAAGAAAGAAAGAAAGAAAGAAAGAAAGAAAGAAAGAAAAACGTGGGCGAGTCATTCCTGTTGCTAAGCGTGGTTTTTTTTGCCGGCTTTATTTGCAGGGTTGGCAGCTTTTGGCTCCCTTTTGGGTGGTGCCACTGCCGTAGCGGAAACCATAAAGGCCGTAGAGCAAGGCAAGCAACAACTCAAAGAAAGCGAGCGACCCATTAAAACGTTAGAAGTCATTGCTATGGGAGCTAGAAACGGCAATCCTTTAAAGCCAGTCTTTTATCAACAAGGCCATGGCCTGTCGTCTAAGAAAAATAAAATGTCCATCTTTGATAAGCGCTTAAGCCAACTGCCTCGTCATGCCATGACCCATGACCAAGTAAAAAGCTATGCCAAACAACTAAAGATTTCTCAATGTCGAGGTGTATTTATGCGAAATGATTTACCCAAAGCACCGTGGAAAGAAGAATGATTAATTTAGATGATGATGCAGGCCCAGGAACCCATTTTGTAGCCTATGTGAAACAAGGTCCCAGTGTGGGGTACTTTGACAGTTATGGAAATTTACCACCCCCGATCGAGTTGCTACGTTATTTGGGAAACCGGGTAAAGATATTCTATAATGTGAATCGTCAACAAACCTTTGACAGTCGAGAGTGTGGACGTTTGAGTTTACATTTTTTATATAAGAGGCCGCGATAAGCCAGCAGTCTCATCATTATGATTGTCAACACCAAGACCTTTACCGTGGACAGCCGTGGACATGAAGTGTCCCTGGATTTCTTTCCCCCTATTGAATTGCATCCCAAACAATCGTATGTGCTGGGATTAATTTTCTTTGGAAAGTTACAACAGAATTTACAATATACAACTGGATATTAATGATAAGTTTTATTATGATGATTATATGTTGAGGCTACCCCCTGGAGGTTATACCATAGACGATGTGCACGAGGCCATTAGAGTGTCGATGATAAAACAATTTGGTGTCAAGCCATTTGCAGATGGGACACACAAATTTGAACTTACAGTCAATACGATTCCTCATCGCTGTCGTATTTTCCCTACGTTTAACATTGACTTTGAAACACGAGTTCATTCTATTGGCCCTTTACTAGGATTTAAACCAAGAGTGTTGGCAGCTCACCAACCCCATGATTCAAATTATCCAGTGAAATTCATCGAGGACCATTACATTTCTGTGACTTGTAATATTATTAGAGACGTATTTACGAATCAAGAACAAAGCCATTCCCTCTATGATTTTATTGTCACCTCCCCTTGTGGCTATATTATTCGTGAAAACCCTTCAGTGGTTCTATATCATCCTGTGTGTGTCAGCGATATTAGTAATATTACCTTACGCTTAGTGAATAGAAAGCAACAACTGATTGCTTTGGACGCCAACACTCCTGTGACCTATAAGTTGGTTTTAAAGACGCTATGAAATTTATCTCTAAAGCAACAACACCGTCTACGAGGTCGGTTAGTTGCCCGCCGTGTATGAAACGGTTGACACGAGTAAACCGACAACGTTTACAACGCATTGGTTATACGTTACACCCCAATCATGAACAAGGAGCTGTTGCAAGTGTTAAATCCCATACAAGTGGAAGATGGCGTCGTGCGCATTGATATGCATTCCTATCAACCTCAAGCATCAGGACTCAATAACAGTGACGAGATTCAATTCATCATTAACAATTAAGATATTTTCCCCTACCTCATGAAACTGTCCTTCAAATTGAGGGTAAATTGATGAAAGCAGATGGCAGCACGCCCTCGACATCTACGTTGGCTAATCATGGTTTGGCTTTCCTGTTTTCTGAAGTGATAAATGATATTGTCATAGATATGAGTCCAAATGTGGGCATGACTAGTCATATGAAATTATATCCTACCTATAGCGAGGAAGAATGTAAAACGCTTTCTATGGCTGGGTGGTGCCCCAACAGTAGCAATGACTGGTTAGTTCATACCGATGGCACTTTTACAGGCTTCCTACCCTTAAAATTACTCCTTGGCTTCGCCGAAGATCGCAAGCGTATTATTTTAAATGCAGACAACGTGTAAATCTCGTGAGAGACCGCAGTGATTATAATGCAGTAAAGGGACCCTCTGAACAAGTGATAGACTCAAAAATTCAACTGCTTCGATTACTATGGAAAGTGCCCCACGTGACGTTATCGAATCGTAAAAAGCTAAGCATTTTAAATTCGGTGCAAAAAGATAAAGCCTTGATTATCGCCTTTCGAAGTTGGAGTCCCTTGCTACCTACCACAGACAATCATAGTTGGAGTGTGAAATCGGCTCGCTCTACCGAGCGACCTCTCTATGTTATTATTGGTTTTCAAACCAATAGAAAATACCAACAAAGCAAAGATATCACCATGTTTGATCACATTCACGTGAGAAATATACGACTATTTTAAATAATGTTTTCTTTCCCTATGAGGGGTTGGAACTCAATTTTTCAAAAAAAAGGTTTGGCCCCATTTATGACATGTTTGCTAAATTTCAATCGTCTTTTATGAAAAACAGGATTGCCCTATGTTGTCGCCGCAAGGGTTTAAAGCAAAAGCACCACTGATTGTTTTCGACTGTTCGTATTTAGAAGAATCTATGAAAATCACCACTATTGATTTAAGAGTAGATTTTGAAATGTACCAGACCATACCAGTGCCTGTTTGATTATTCATGCCAGGCAAGTAAAATATCATCCTTTGTCCAATTATGTCACCAGCATGTAACCCACCTGTGGTCAGGTCAAAAAAATCATCATTCATAGGATTGATGATAAGCATCTGCATGCACACTATCTGTTGCGCTCTGGCACTGTGCACACATATAACAACAAACGTCATGTGTCCCTCAATAAGCAACAACAACAATACCAACAACGTGATAGACAAATCATGGAATTTAATATTTGAATTTAATCGTCTGAAAACTTTTGAAACGTGGACAGTTCCCTTTATGGATTATGGAGAATTGGCAGCTGCCGGATTTTATTACTTAAATCGTGGGGATGTGGCCAAGTGTATTTTTTGCAACATTGAAATTGGAAACTGGGAAATGTGGGATCGACCATTTAGCGATCATCAGCGATGGAGTCCATCCTGTCCTTACCTGAATCGCTATGATGTGGGCAATATTCCGTGGAGTTTGAATTACCCTGTCATTGTACCAGACCCTGCAAAACTAGGAGATACCTGTGGACCGTATGTGCAAACTCTTCATTTGAATGTTGCTCCAGATTAAACAAACTTTGTAATACAATTGTAAGTGTTTTTATGACATGAATAAAACCTGTATACTAAAGTAAAAAATATTTACCTGTTGTTCAATTCATTTGTTCCTTTTTTTTCCTGAAGTCCTTTGACTTTTGCAATGTTAAACCATAAAATGGGTTAGTTGTTGATTAGTCGTCAACGAGGTAACAAGTAAAAAAATAAATAAAAAACATCATGCGTACACTCATCGTGGATTGTCATGGGTTTAAAATTGCAGATAACAAATTTATATTTAAGGAAGTAGCTTTTATCGACTATAGTACGTTTTGGGTGTCTAACCCCATTCATTTGGTGTTTAAACCTCCCTATGCTTTTGAGTTACTTAGTGAAAAAGATAAAAAGCAGAACCAATGGATTTAAAATCATTTGCAATTGGTATGGAAAGAGGGTGATATTTCCTACAAGTATCTTGACATAGTCATGAAAGCCCATTTGCCCTCGGTCAATGTGTTATTTGTTAAAGGGAGTGAAAAACGCCAGTGGCTCCAACCATTTTTACCCTCTCACTGTCAATGTATTGACCTTTTAGATTTGGGTTGCCCATCCCTGCAAACTCTTATGGATCCTTGTCCTTGCGCCAATATTGAAAATAAAGCCTTAGCGCATGCGTGGCAATTGTATCACTGGCTCACCACCTATGCATGTTGGGATTTGTTGAATAAAATTAAAACTGAAAGTTTATCGTCCAATGATAGCAGTGAGAGTTGTACACGTGAGGTACAAGAATATCGACAAGGTATCGACAAGAATATTGGAAAGTTCTTTGTGTGCAAGAAAAAACTTATTAGCTTTACTCAACATGAATTATTAGCACTACCTAAATCATTTCTTTTTTATGTTGCTGCCAACGCTGTGAAAGAAATTTGGGAAAAGGCGCCTGCCGAGTGGACTACTGACCCTGTATTGAGTGAACTACAACCATGCAACCATTTTCCCCATCACAAGCAGTTAACCATGGCAAAATACCTTCCATTCGACAGTGTGCCACATGCCAATTGATGAAATTATATCATGGTCATAAAACTCACTGTAAAGACATTGTTTCATCATTCCTTGGCTGTCAGGCGGAAAACAACCACCTACCATGCTCGTCAGCAGCCGCCGACAAACAACAACAACAACAACAACAGCAAGAACAAGAAAAGAAGAAGAAGAAGAACAGGTGTTTTTCACCTATTGAAACCTCCATGCAGCAAGTGTACTGGCCGTGGAATTATTGATAACATCATTAAAAACTTACCATTTGAACTTCACCTACCTGCTTACAGCTTTTGCGGACCTGGTACTTGTCTTGAAGATCGTTTGAGGAGAGGGAATATGGGGATAAATGCTTTGGACCATGCATGTCGTAATCATGATATTGATATAGCCTATCAAAACAATGATCCCACACTAAGACACATTGCCGACAAAGTCTTGTTAAACATTGCCAAGCAACGAATAACAGCTTCAGATGCCAGTCTAACAGAACGAATGGATGCATTTATGGTTATTGCTAGTATGAAAAGCAAATTACTTTTATCTAAATATGGACTTTAACATGATCATTTTTTAAAATGTATAGTACCACTGTTATGATTTTGAAAAATAAATAAATAAACACGAGACCATGTTGTGTTTTTCATTATTATTGGCTAATTGATTAAATATGAACATGATAACAATGATATAAATAGTGTTTAAATTTAAATTATCTTTAAAATTATAAACAATAAAAAAGAAAGGGCAACAGTGCATTATTATTGACTAATAGTTTCAATATGATCATTATAAATAAATATTGTATTTCTACTAAAATGATTTTTTTAAATTATAAACAATAAAAAGGAATTACAATGCATTATTATTGACTAATCGATTAAATATGATCATTATAAATTAATGTACTAAAACTATTTTTTAAATTATAAACAATAAAAAAGAATGACATTGCATTATTATTGACTAATAGTTTCATTATGTAAATTATAAATGTTGCTATAAATGCTATTTGTACTAAATAATAAAATAAGCTGAAACGTCATGGGCTTAAGGGTCGCTTGTTCATTAAACACCCTCCTCATGCACTGCATACACAAGTAAAAAATAAAAAAAAAAAAAAAAAGTTAAAAAACATGTTTTAAAAGTAGTGATAGTAGCATATAAAATCATTAACAAGTCTAGGACTATGTTTTTTTGTAAAATGCTTATGATTATTATTATAATTATTATTATTATTATTATTATTATTATTATTATTATTGTGAAATAAAACATGTCATTATGATTTTGTTTGTACAAAACCATGTGACAATTTAAGACAATGTAACGTTAACTTTAAATTATTATTATTATTATTATTATTATTATTATTATTATTATTATTATTATTATTATTATTATTATTATTATTATTATGTAATAAAACATGTCATTATGAATTTGTTTGTACAAAACCATGTGACCATTTAAGACAATGTGACGTTAACTTTAAATTATTTATTTAAATAGTAAATAGTGTTGATTTATTTTCATTTTTAATTTTTTCTCTGTCTTTTTTTCTCTGTTTTTTTACTTGTGGTTGCATTGTATGAGTGCGTGTGCTAAATTAACAAGCTATCCTTAAACGCATGACGTTTAAACTTATTTTAAAAACTATACATGTACATGAAAAGAAAGTAAAAAACATGCATCATAGGCATGTTTCTATTCACGTAGCCTAAGGCTAAAGAAAATTCTCTCGTTAAAGAATGAACTTACAAAAAATTAGCATTCACCTATAGCCATTATACGCATCATTGTATTGACATAGCTTGAAAGGGTTTCTATAGTCCTCACTGTTGGGTGACAAATGTAACTGTTTCTTTAGTGCACGTTGAGCGTACAAATGTAATGTTTACTCTGACTAAGATATGTTGTATTAATGGGTGCCAAGACCTCAAAGCTATGTTGAAATCTAAATTTATATTTGACAACACATAGCTCTGGTAGAACACCTTCAAGAATCTTTACACTCAGATCGTGGTATGATTTGATCATTAACCCAACTAACAATTGTATCAGGAGAAGGAATTTGGTCTATATCTAATGCTACCTACTGAAAGCAAAGATTGCATGGTTAAAAGAAATGAATTTATTATATAAACAAGTATGGCAAAATTAATAATAATAATAATATATTTTAAATTTAAATTGGAGCTTTGCGATTTGAATATTACCGCTAGAGAATTACGTGAAAACGGAGTCGGATGAATTACTGATTTTACTATTATTCCCAAGCTATGAAGTTACTGAAATACTGAATATGAAACAAAGAAACGAGATATTATGTAGTTCTGAGTCATTCGCGCTTACCATTGGAAATTGCCGTAGCATTTCCCTCGTACTTGATGCTGAAGAGAGCTTCCCACAGCCTTCTGGACGTCGTCATCTTCTTCGTTAGTTGTAGAAATATTTGTAGAAATGTTATATTATGGTCCGGTCACACCGGAACCAACACTCGAGCAACCACAACGGTCAAGTTTTACAAAGATTATCGCCCTGTCTCCTCGGCGCGCAAACCATATATGCACTCGTCGCATCCCCTCTCTGTAGCCGTCTTCTCCTCGCCCGCTCTCCTGTGATTGGCTGAGCCACCACGCGATACTCCCCACCTCAGGGTCATTACACTCGGCGCGACGATGATGTTGATTACCGGTCCAGGCCATTTCGCCTTTTCTTGAAGCAGCAACCCCGCTTGCGTCATGCTTCTCGACAAGAATAAGCCTGTAGCCAAATTCCCAGTGACTCATCTCTCTCAACAAACTCTAACTGACAGACTCCGAAAAATTCCGTAATCATATAATTTTCCGCGATAATGTTGTTCTTAATAATTCGCTTGATAGGGTTTTCTATAACATTGAAAACCTATCTGTATACTTATAATCTTATAAAAAAAACGCTCCAGAAAAATACCTTAATAATAATAATAATAATAAGTTACATGAAAACTTCTCTTGGCTGAACAATTTGCCGCGTAAATAAATATTGAATGGCTTCCTACTGACTTATGTCAGTGGCGTAAAATACCCTCGAAAAACACGTTACATATTCGCCTCGGATCATCGGATGATTTACCGTGAAGACGGTCCATCATGCGATTATCCCAGACACGTTAATAAATCCCCATCCAAAATACATATTACATACATTAAATCACTCTAAATTACATATATATACACTCATAATTTTCTTTACGCACTTTGCGTCAAAGTCCGTTGTCATTTTGGATTGCCCTGTGCAATCAGTCCAATGTTTTTCACTTAGATTAACGTTTCACGGATATTTCCGCCTCTCAAATATCTCTATGTTGGGAAAGATATACATGAATAATGTGTGAGCACTGTGTATATAGGATGTCACATCACACGCATCAAAGGTGTTCTGATATATTTATATCACTACAGAACTTCCTAATTTCACTGGAGGTCGCTTCCATCTGGTGAAACTTAGTCTCACTGATCTCACGGAGCACACGATCACACTATTGTGGCAGCGCATAGTGACCATAATACTTAATCTATCTGTATATTATACAAAATTAATATCGACTTCTGAAAAAAACAGTAAGTGCGCATTACATATAACACCAAATATTTCTGTGCCGTAATCGCCCAGTCTTCTTAAGTTCCCGTAGACCAAATTCTACTTAATACTAGTTCACAACTCAGACCAGTTCTCCTCACTCAAATAATACCTTTGTACTAATTACTTTAAATTACACACTTATAATTCTTACATGGCGAGGCCGTAAACAGAAATCACGTGTGCTGTTATGTATGAGTTTCATGAAGGACTGTCTCGCCTTCTGGTGGCCCATCTTCTGTCTCGTGGACGCCTTAAGCAAAAATACCCTGTTCAAGCGCTCACCCATCTCTAGGAGACAAAAGGGGAATTCACCAGCGCTACCAAATTCTGGCCTTGGTGTATCGAGACATTTTAGTGCTCAAGAGCATCCGACAATCCCGTCATATTTCCCTGTACCTTAAAAACTCTCAATTACTTACATACTACCCCCCTGTGTGACTTCTGATACGCCTGCCTGGAAGACCAGATCTTCCACGCACCAAATACCACACTTACTCATTTGATAGGCTGGCTCGCCAGCTAAACACACTTATTTTATGACACATCCTTAATGTCATCACGTTGCTCCACTAGCATATTTCTCAGTGTCTGTAACGATGCCCTGTTGCTACTGTCCACACATGTTAACCCTACTTTCCTCTGGTGTCACACCTCTACTCGACACTCTATGACCTAAAAATGTCACTTCTGACTGACAGAATGACGACTTAGACAGCTTCAAAGTGAACCCTGCCTGATCTAACTTCTGAAAAACTATATCTAAATTACGTAGATTCTCCTCAAAACTGCGTGAACTAATTACCATATCATCAATGTAAATGGTTACAAACTCTCCTGTGTCATCCCCTAATGCGATGTTTAAAGCCCTAATTAAAGCTGCTGAACTACTCTTTAACCCATAAGGTGTTCTACAAAATTGATAAAGGTTATATTTATGACTAAAAGCTGTAAATGGTCTATCTTCGTACATAAGTGGCACTTGCCAAAAACTGGAACTCAAATCTACACAAGTGAAATACTTCTTCCCCTCAAATATTTGCATTAATTCCTCTATTGACATAGATTTCAGCTGATCTGAACTAATTCTACTGTTAATCAAACGAGCGTCTAAACAAATACGAACTGTGCCGTTGGCCTTGGGTACCGTGATCAAAGAATTAACATATGGACTGTTAGAGTGCTCAATAATCCCATCTTCAAGCATCTGGTTAATTTGTGCCTCAACTGCACTCTGATAAGCGAAAGGTACAGGATATCTATGTCCTGTGAATACTGACCTATCAATAACGTTCAATGAATGTGTGTAGCAATTGGCCATACCAATGCGATCCTCAAAATCTCTCCTATTACACAATAACACATCATAGAGCCGAACACATTGTTCCACCTCTATATTTCCCTGAAATGCAGCATCACGTAACGAGACCTCTAGACTACCGTTCGTAATCACACTGCCCACAAAACATGGAGAACCCCGCTCTACGGCTGGCGATATCTCATTTAAAGTACAAATCACACCTACAACACTACTTCTCTGAATATGGTCATTGAACGCTACTTCTACTTCAGAATCACCCCATTTAAATTTCAAACTCCCTACATCATAACATAAGTTACCAGACACTCTACTGAACCCTTCAGAATAGCAGTGTTTATATGTAAGAATTCTTAATCAAGGGGTCGCGCTCAGTTCCTATGTGATGTTTACGTTCGCCAAACAACATGCTCTACTGAGGTAAGGGTCATAGGATTAAAACTATAATTAAGAAAGAAAGGTGACAAGATGTAAAATAATAACATGATTTAATGACTAATAGTGCATAAAAAGAATATAAACAACAATAATAAAGACAATCCTCCCTGAATTTTCCCATGACAAGAATATCTATCAATGCTGAGGAGTCAGACAGATTTAAAATGTGGATCCAGGTTCCACTAACTTGCAATTTGGATTTTATGTACGCGTAATGACTAACTACGAGGAATGAGTACTTTGGATGACTGTTCGTTTACAACGGGTTAACAGCCCCGGTGCTCACGAACAATCATCTTGTAAATCAACGTTTACGGATATGGAACATGACACTAATAAAAACCCTTAAAATGTAATCCTGACACACACACTAAAATCTACTATTTACAGGTATCTCTCTCGAGACCCTCATTTAGCGCGATGACGCACTTGACAATGAGCTGCCAACTCCGGCCAATTGCTCAATACACAAGCAAGGAAATACAGCATAGCACGTGACTTCACGGGTCACTGAATGGAATATAAACATGGACTAAACCAACAACAACAAAAGCCTGACCAGCTGATATTAATTTTATATGAACAAAACTGCATGTTAAGGTAACGCTTCGGAGATTATCGTGATTCGTAGGCAACTCCCATTTATTTAAACAATTTTTATCATTGATCAGTTCTTAATTCTGAAATTCAAGTAATATATATATATATATATCGTATGGTTGTACAAGTATACAAAAGTTTACAATTATTTAAATTGAAATGTCCAAATTTGACAACCATTCCAGAGCACTTGGTGTCACTTGGTGTAGAGTCTTCAGACCACCATCAAATGCACGGAGTGGGCACTCCTGAACAATGTGTTTTATAGTTTGGTCCTCCGCTCCACAGTCACAGGCAGCAGATGTACGGAAACCCCATTTCTTCAAAGTGTGACCACACCTTCCTTGACCTGTTCTAATGCGGTTCAGCTTCGACCAGGTTTGGCGTGGAAGTTGCAATCCCTCAACCTTCTTTGTAGGATCTTTAACCAGGTGAGCATTGTTGGGTGGATGCTCGTTCCAACGTTGTTGCCACTTGGAGGTCATGTTGAAAGAATTGATACCTTCTAAATCAACCCAGGGTGGCTTGCGTGATCTCAGACGTGTTGATGGTGGATCTTGCAGGGCAACATACAACAGAGAGTTCTTATCAGAAGTGGTCTTCTTGAGCAAGCTTACCTTAGCTGCTTTCCTCCTTAGATCTTGCGGAGCGATATTAGCTAGGACTGGTAGCCATTGTGTGGGAGTAGATCTAACAGTACCAGTGATGACTCTCATGGCCTCATTGAGTTGCACATCAATCTTGGTGGTATGAGCACTGTTTTCCCATACAGGGGCACAGTATTCACCAGCAGAATACACGAGAGCGAGTGCAGCAGAACGTAGAGTATTAGCGTCTGCACCCCAGCTGCTTCCGGCAATCTTGCGAAGTTGATTCACTCTCGAGCCAAGTTTCTTCGATAACTTGATGCACTGTTGTTTGAATGCCAAGGACCGATCCAGAGTGATTCCAAGATATATTGGATTGTAGTTATGGGGTACTTCGATTCCGTCAAAAGTAACATGCAGCTTCCTTTGGGCTTCTTTATTATTTAGATGGAATGCAGTAACCTCAGTTTTGTTCGGGTTGGGTTGAAGTCTCCATTTATGGAAGTAATCACTCAGTTTCGTCAGATCACTAGTTAGGGTATTCTCACAGTTCATAAGGTCTTTATTTTGGATAATTAATGCTAGGTCGTCTGCATACTGGATTTTCAAGGAATCTGTGTGAGGCATGTCATGAATATATAGATTAAACAAAATGGGGGCCAAAACTGATCCTTGAGGTAGGCCGTTGTTTAATGTCCTCCACCTGCTAATTTGCCCATTCAGGAACACCCTAAAACGCCTATCAGAGAGCATGTTGTTCATTAAAAGTGCCAACTTTTGACATGGGATGATTTCAATAAACTTGGACATCAAGCCCTCCCTCCACACAGTGTCGTAAGCTGCCGTGAGATCCACAAAAACCGCAGCTGATTTTAGACCTCGTTGAAATCCAGCTTCTACTATAGTTGTCAATGTTAGGACCTGGTCGCAGCAACTCCGTTGTTTCCTAAAGCCACCTTGTTCGATGGGGATGATTTGATCAACGGCCTCTTGAATGCGATTTAGAATAAGCCTTTCTAGTAGCTTATAGGTCATGCTGAGTAGTGA
This sequence comes from Meconema thalassinum, assembly GCA_946902985.2. Classification (NCBI taxonomy): domain Eukaryota; kingdom Metazoa; phylum Arthropoda; class Insecta; order Orthoptera; family Tettigoniidae; genus Meconema; species Meconema thalassinum. Next base: position 891,800,905 of record OX336389.2, read on the forward strand.
TATCGGTCGGTAGTGAGAAGCATCAGATCCGTCTTTTCCCGGTTTCAGGATAGCAATTATCTTAGCCTGTTTGAACAGCTTTGGTAATTTTCCAGTTTTCAGAATCTCATTGAAAAATTCAATAAGCCACAACTTTGTTTTTGGTCCGATGGTTTTAAGAAACTCTGGATATATGCCATCAAAGCCAGCGGCTTTGTTTGCCTTTAGCATACTCAAGGCTTTATCAAGTTCCTCAATGCAGAAATCACGTGAGTAGTCTGGGTGTGGTTTTAGTTGGGACTTCTTTATGTATAGATCATTATTCACAGTTCGTGTCTGTTCTTTGTCTATTTTAGTTTTTGAAATATTCATCAGTCTGGATGCAACAGCATTAGCATTCACATGTGTAACTGTACTTGACAACCTGGGATCTGTACCAAGTTTTCTAATAAGATTCCAGGCTTTCCGACTAGAATTTGTGAAGTTGAGTCCTGCCGTTGTAATTACTGAGCCACACAAGCGCTCTCCACTAATGACCTCGCTGGCAACATTCAGTCCGACTTGTGAAACATCTCCCCCTTCCTCACTACCTGTCATCGTCCCAACTCCAGTGTGTTAAAATAACTGACCAGCTGTGCCGTTATCTCAAAGAATCAACAGCAGCAAATCTCAACCACCTCAACAAATGGTCAGACATTAATCAAAATATCCACAATTGCCCTCGCAAGGTTACAATATGGACCTGGCACCAAGCTGACAGAAATCAGTCAACGCTGAAATTCCCGCTTGTAATAACCACAAAAATACACACACACACACTTCTGGGAATGACATCACGTTTTTCACACAGATCGGCTGAATAGATGCTCGCAAACTATTTTAAGAAAATATTAAAACCTACGATAGAGCTGACTGCTCTTCGTCACAAATCACATTGCTCCAAAGGCAATAATTTCACTGAATCTGATCAATAATAAACCAAAAAAAATTAATTACCCTCCAATCTACTGTGTAATTATATTACTTCAGTCCTACTTGTGAAACACAACATATCTCCGAGAGACGTTTTTAACCGCATTGCGTAACATATGCAAACACGGTCGTCCACATAGCTACGTTAGTTAAAACAACAAACAAAAACAAGAACCTTCCACTAATAACATATATGCGAGCTGCTTCCATGCAAAAGGGGTGTCAGACCAAAACTAAATATACTACGTTAATCACACAAGCAAATTATTTACAAAACAAAATATGTCCCATACACCATAAGTTAATTTATCAGATAATAATAATATTATTGAGTACTCATCCTCAGCTAGTCACCCGTCAAAGAACATCAGCGGCCATCTCCCAACTGGATGCTTCTTATCTCATTTCAACCATCTTGACGGAGTGTTGATAGTTCCAGGCTCCTTCAATGGTAAGCGATGTCATCTCTCGTGCTGATTCAAAAAGTTAAATTATTATTCACTTGATATCTGACTACTAAATTCGCCGTTTCAGGTACTACTTTCCCCGGAACTGTTCGTTGGCGAATTATCGAAGAAACTGCCCCTACAAAATATAGTACTGTGACTATCTAACACTGAATTTAACACATTTATTAATAATTTCTGTGTCCTTGATGACACGCAAAGTATAAGTGCTTCCGTCCTCAGACGAACAAAAGTAATACGCCCTACGTCCTCAGACGTACAAGAGTAATAGCAATGTCTTGGCTCTTCACGCCACTTATAAATGAACCGACCCTAGGTCTTGATAGAGGGGGAAATTATATAAAAATATCTCAAAATAATAGTGGTACAGGAATGAAATAAATATCACTGAACTCGAAAAATAGCGCAGGTCAAGAATATGCCCATTAATCCTAGAATCGATCATAGAGATTTTGTCTAGGCGATCTCCCGCGTTAATGCTAGCCATAGCGTACCCAAGCTAGACCTGCCGCGCTGGGAAGCATTCTTCTCCCATTGGTTCCCCATTTTCTGTAACTTGGCGGTTTTTATCAGACCTTGGCCTAGTAGGAGTGTCTAGTATTTTCATCAGCCACTCACGTTACTGCATCATATTTTTTCTAGGCGCGAATATTACAATGAACATACCAGAAGCGTGTCTCACTGCGCGTCGCTTCTACTTTGAGGTGGCCACCACCTGTCCTTCTGAATCATTGCTAGGTCTTTCTTTTCACAATCCTAAGTATTTAGCCTTTTGTCAAACTGCTGCAGGTATTTCCTCATTGTCTCCAACCAATGCTTGATATTTCCTCATCTCCGTCTGGCTATTTTCATGATGCTGGTGGAAATATTTATTAATTGAAGAAATAAAACATCGAATCATTTATCCATCAGAGGTTAAAGGGTTCACAACTCCTCCACTCACAAAATTTCGAACTTCGGAGAAAGTCGATAATTTTTAAAAAAACTTCCGTAGGCCAATTTGTTTTATTTCATAATCACCCCTTTTCTATTACTTGGCCTAGCCGCTCCTGTCTTGAATGGCATTTACTCGTTACATTTCCTGCTTGGACCTCGCCCCTCCAACTGCTTGCATGACGCGCTGGTGCCTCGGGCAACACTCTGCTCGTCTCGTTAATGTTTGTCAACACAATTCACTTCCTTCTTCACGTGCCGTACTCAACTGCTCCCCGTTCACTTGGTTGATATTAGGACGTCCATATATTCAAACTGCATCATTATTTCGGCGCTCTCATGGATCGCTTCTTCGATACTTTTTTAAGTTGGCTGCATTGTAGACCGACATTGTTCCTGTGCTTAACTCTTTCACTCTGTATGCATTATTACCTAGGTTTCTGACAATAGAATAGGGTCCTATGAACTTTTCGCAGAATTTGCTGAAGATTTTCTTCTCTGGATCCGATGTAGCGGGTCGTTTCACCAAAACGAGCTGGTTGATTTCAAGATCACTGTGAAACCTCTTATTTCTTACTCGCCGTAATCTGCGATCTGCTTGTTTTCTCATGTAGGCTCTCGTTCTCTCAATTCGCAGGTCAGGTGCTATCATGGGATCTTGTGGGCAGTTAATGATGCTTTTCCACGTTCTCACTGGATACTCGTTTTTTTGTAGGACCATAGGGATCTGTCCTGTTGACTCGTGCCTGGTGGAATTCATGCATGTCTCTACATCCTTCATTTTATCCACCCATTTATGGTGTTCATTGGGAATGAAGATTCTCAAGTATGATGTTACACATTTAATTGCTCTCTCGCTTGGATTAGCTTGGGAATGTCGGATACTGCTTAAAACGTGTTTTTTACCCATGTCCTCCATACCTTTCTTGAATTCGGCGCTTGTGAAATAACTGCCATGATCTGACAATATAAATTCTGGTTTTCCTAGGATTGGAATAACTCTATTTCGAATACGACTGAGTACTTGTTTCGATGTAGTTTTCTGAATGGGGCATAATACGACAAACTTAGAAAATACATCAATGCACACTAGCAAGTGACGGTAACCTCGCCTTCCTTTCGGAATTGGACCGAAACAGTCTAGGGCCAGTAGCTCGCAGGGTTTCTGAGGTAGCAATGGTCTAGGATACTGCCTCATTAAAGAGTTATTGGGCTTTGTCCTCTGACAAGGATCACAAGTCGTAATGACGTCACATATAGTTGTTCTCATACGTGGCCATGTAAATGTCTCTCCTATTGTCGCTTCGCACTTGTCTAATCCGACATGTCCGTAACTTTCGTGAGTATGCCATGTCAGTCCTCGCTGTAATGATGCAGGTACTAATATGCGTAACTTGGTGTGGTCATTATCTATCCATTTGTGCAGCAAATTATTGACATAAACATATCTTCCTTCTTTGGCTTTCGCTTCTCGATATGCAGGTGTTCCTGTAGGTAGTTGCTTTCTGAAGTATTGAATTAATAGCATCATCCATGGTTCCGCTTCCTGTTCTCGCTGTATCTCACGTAACTCCTCCAAGAATTCCCGGTCCTTCGGTGTTAACTCCAAGTGTTGTACCATCGCTGTTTCTTCATTATCAGGCTCTGGGTTCCTGCTGAGTGCATCCGGAATCACGTTCATCTTCCCTGGGCAATGTTCAATTTCAATGCTAAACTGCTGAATATATATAGACCAACGTATCACACGTTCGCTTGCCATCGACGTCTTAAACAAGAATGTTAATGCCTTGTGATCAGTCCTGACAACAATGGGGTAGCCATAAATTATTCGTTTCCATTGTTGTAGCGCATGAAGAATGGCCAACAGCTCTAGTTCCGTTACAGTATAATTGCGCTCGTGCTTACGCAATTTTCGGCTGACAAATGCCAAATATGTTTTATGTTGCAGGTTAGCTGGATCTTCTTGGTAGAGCATAGCACCTATACAAATTAGTGAAGCATCCGCTTGGATTATAAATTTGTGCTTGAAATCTGGATATCCTAACTTAATGCAGTTTTCCAGTAGCTGTTTTGTTGCTTGGAACGCCTTCTCACACTCCGCATTCCATAACCATTTATTATTCTTCTTTAGCATTTCCTGCATTGGAGCTACAGTCTCCGTGTAACCTGGACAGTTTTCCTTAAAGAATCCCGTTACGCCTAAGAAAGCCCGAATGTGCTTGACTCTCGTTGGTGTAGGGAAATTCTTTATCGCTTCGATCTTAGCTGGATTTGGCTTCACCCCCTCCTTGTCAATGATGTGACCCAAATATAAGATCTCGCTCTTGAAGAAATGCGATTTCTTCAGGTTTACTTTGAAATTTGATGCATTCAAGTTGCCTAATACTTTATCTAAATTTTCCATGTGAGTTTCAATGTTGTCGGATGCCAGCAGAATGTCATCAATGTAGCGTACTGTCATCTCCTTGACTTCCTCGGTTAGATTCCGGTCCAGGGCTCGGATTAAAGCACAGCCCGCTGTTTTGACTCCAAAGGGCATTCGGACGAAGCAAAACGTTTGGTTATCGAATAAGAAGCCAGTTAGAAGCTGTGACTTCTCATCCAATTCAATATGGTGGAACGAGCTCGTCAGGTCAACTGATGAATAAATGCTTTTGTTTTTAAAGCCTTTTAATACGTCTCTGATAATTGGCGCTCTGTCATACTCAGGAAAAATGAGTCTCATGTTGAGATTTCTGGCATCTAAACAAAGTCTAATAGATCCATTTGGTTTTGTGACTGCCAAAATCGCATTTAGATAAGGTGTAGGTGTCTTCCTTATCACTCCAGCTTGTAACATCTCATCTATAATGATCTTAACTTGACAACGATATTTTTCAGGAATTGGGTACAATCTGCTTTTGAAAGGCGACCAATCCTCGACTTGCATTGAATATTTTAAATTTAATATTTTCCCAGGTACTGTATCAAATACTGTTTTGTGCTTCCTTAAAATCTCTTCCAATTGTTTTCTGTGTTCAATCCCAAGTTGAATGTCATTGAGCCGCTCCTGTAGTAACTCTTCAAATTGTGCATCACTGTCATCTCCTTCCGTTAATAAAGACCATATCTCCTGGAATTCACTCTCCTCATCTAGTTCCACAACGGCCCCTTCTATGATGTTATCTTCTGCCTTTCGTATCTCCTCTTCCGTCTGTTCCGATATTGCTTCCAATGTCCAAGAATTTACATCTCTTCCGGTAGTGATTTCATCCATATGCAATCCCACGTTCTTCAGCTGATCATACTCTCTAAAACTGACTGTATTCTTGTGCAAATCTATCACTGCTTGATAGTCACAAATGAAATTTGCACCAAGAATTATATTGAAATTCATCTTTGCCATGATAATGAATGTTTGCCCAAAAGTGTGTTCCAATATGTTCAGCTCTAAGTATGCCTGACGTTTACAAGTGACGGTGCGTTCAGGAATAACACCCCTCACTTTGAGCTGTGGTACGGGAATTACAGGAATATTCTGACTCCGTCCCAACTCTCGAACCAAGGCCTCCGATACCAGACTGATCTACGACCCCGTATCCAATAAACATCTTATATTAATTCCACCAATCCTCGCGTAAATAATGGGTAACTGCCTAATTTCATCGTTCCGTGGTTTCACCGTCTCCTCCAGGCAGTCTTCTGGCAAAGCAATCCATTCTTGTATGTTCGCTACTATCCATCCATCTTCAACTTCCGACTGTTGCGTTTGTAGACTGTCTTCTTTATCCAAATTTAGCATTTTTTTTTAGCTCCGGTGCGACTCCCATCATTCGTTTGTCGCCCATGCCCTTGATATTCCTCTTGTCTCAGTAGACTTCCAGCTTCCTCAGTATGTGTGTCTGGATTCTTCATGTTCCCAATGGCTTTTTCCCATCTTCCTAGCTCTCCACCTTGACTAGCGTGTAATTCCTCTAGGTAATTTTGTGATTGAGCGTGCCTATCGTCCTAGTCATTTCGATAATTACGCGCCTCTCCTTGATTTTGATCTCTTCTTCCTTTCCAACTTTGATTAGCATTGTAATCACCGTATCTTCCATAAGGCCTGTCATTTCTTCGGTTTTCACGCCATTGCTGATATCCTCTCTGTTGATATCTATTGTTGCCTTGATATGACCTATTGTTGTAGTTATTCTCGTTACGCTGGTATGGTCTGTTTTCTCCTTCTTCCTGGTTTCGCCTAGGTGTGGAGGTGCTTGTATTAGTACCCTGCGTTTTAGTGTTTGCCTGCTTAGGTTTTATGACCTCTGTCGTATTGACTAACTCCAGCTGTCTTCCTCCTCTATAATGATTATGAGATGTAGTCTCATCTATCTGGCGTAATATCTGCTCTGCATGTATGGCCGTACTAACGTTCGCTGCGACTAGTACTTGTTGCACATTGACTGGTAATTGCCGCGCTATTGTCATCACCAGATCCGCTTCATTTAAAGGGTAATCAAGGTCGCGAAATTTTAGCATTTGCATGTTAAAGAAATCTGAGTATTTCGTTTGCTGGGTGGTTTGGTATTTTCTAGAGTAAAGCTCCATCCTTAGACTTTGTTGTATTGCTGGCGACCAGTATTTGTGCAGAAACGCTAATTTAAAATCTGACATGGTTCCAAATGTATATTTGAAGCTTAAAAACCATGTAAGGACATTTCCTGATAAAAATCTCTCCATCATCCTCAATCTACGTGCTTCAGGTACCCCAGTGTCATTGTAATGGTCTTCAATTTCTTTAATAAATGCTTTAGGTGTCACGCCTGAATTCTCCGTGTATTTCTGCGGTTTATAATCGTTCGAGCGAATTACTTGCATAAGTTGTGTGGGCTGATGACCGTCTTGTGGCGTGGAACTCCTTTCAATATTCTTGCGAAACCCTTCCGTGTTTGCTGTTAATGGGCTCTCTGTCTGAGCTTGACTCCCTGCAGTGCTTTCCTCCCCGGGGCTATTTGAGTCGTCCTGCCTATCTCTCATTGTTCCTGTTTTAAATATCGAGGATTTTTCTAATGACCTCAGTTCGGCTTTAATGATCCTGTCTGTTTGCTCTTTAAGTTTACTCTTAATTTCTTGCTCTAATGCTTGAATACGAGTATGATTTTCGCCTACTGTTTTTAAGATGGTTGATCTTTCCTCTTTAGAATCGATATTCATTTTTCGCCAATCTTTCCATATTTGCTCCTTAATCGTGCTTACTTTTTCCTCAATCTGGCTTTTAGTGTCATCCTGATTGCTTTCTATCTGGCTCAACCTTTCGTCGATGGTATTCTTGAATTGATTCTGATCCGCTTCTAAGCTTTTCCATTGCTCCGCTGATTTTATTTCGAGACGATCCATATCTTTAATTATGCCGGATATATTTTCATCTACCGCTGATAATTGTTGTTGAATGACTTTGCCGCTCTTTTCAATTTCTATAAATCGTCCTTCTAACTTATCCTGAGCTATATTGACCTCGCTTGTATTCATAGTGCAGGCTAGTTCAATTTGCTCTAATTTAGCTAACACCGTTTCATCCAGAATGCTAAGTTTTTGATCAAAATTCTTTCCATTTTCTTAATCTGATCTAATTGCTTTTCATTATTTTTACTAACATCTAGGGCCAGCAATACCATTTGTTGATTAGTGTGATCTTTCATCTCTGCGGTTAACGAAGCTAATTGGTTCGTGTTTTTAACATTCTTCGCCTCTAACTGCGAATTGATAGTGTCATTAATTTCACTTTTTAATAATCTAGCTTGTTCCGCCTGATATTCATTTTGTTCAATCCTACTGTTATTTAATTGTGTCCGCAATGATTCACTTTGTTCGGATAGTTTAGCTTTAAGCGATTCACTCTGTTCAGACAATTTGTTTATAGACTCACTTTGTTCTAACCTAGTATTGTTTATTGCTTCACTTTGTTCGGCTAGTTTAGTTTTTAGCGATTCCCTCTGTTCAGACAATTTGTTTATAGACTCACTTTGTTCTAACCTAGTATTGTTTATTGCTTCACTTTATTCGGCTAGTTTAGTTTTTAGCGATTCACTCTGTTCAGACAATTTGTTTATAGACTGACTTTGTTCTAACAAACTACTGTTTATTTGTTCAGATAATTTTGAATTTAGTGATTCACTTTGTTCTGATAATTTAGTGTCCAACAATTCCTGTGTTCTCCTAGCCGCGTTCTCAATGATTTCTTGAATCTGTCCCACCGTCGCCATGTTATACACTTTATATGAGACATTAGGGAAATGGCATAAAGCAATGCCCTTTGACACACACATACAATCCAATGCACATTTAATTTCTTTACCCTACTCAGTTCATTTATTTTTACATTTAATCCCACTAGTCGATTGCATCTCTGAGTAGTTCTAATTTTACTCAATTTAATTTAAACCCAAACACATATTCAGTCATTAAATTGTTATCCTGATCTGATATTAACACTGACTAATTAACAAAGTATTAATTGTCATTTAAGGCTTCCAGCCTCCTAACATTTTCATGAGTTTGACTTTTTAAACAAATCTAGTTTTAACTTTAATCATTGGGCGCCCGGTATCACGTATATTACCTTTTACTTTAATTCAATAGACAAAAACGTGAACCGTATTTTACATTGCAAACTCCTGATTTTAATTTATATTTCACATATTTGGCGGTATCCACTTCGCCTCAATTACTTTTAATAAAATATCACTTTCCGGTGATTAAAATACTGTCATATCTGCCTGCACTTGCGGCATGTCAGTTTTACTCAAATACGCCAACTAAATGTGTTCCAGCAGCGAACCAGCAACAAAATTACACCTTCATTGTTGCGTCAGTTTGAAAACCCAACTACGCTTACATTGACGTGTGCAAAATCTTTGCCGTTACACCACAGTGAACCGCCCCACGCTTGGCCGCGCCAGTTTTACTCCTATGAACCCTTCAGAATAGCAGTGTTTATATGTAAGAATTCTTAATCAAGGGGTCGCGCTCAGTTCCTATGTGATGTTTACGTTCGCCAAACAACATGCTCTACTGAGGTAAGGGTCATAGGATTAAAACTATAATTAAGAAAGAAAGGTGACAAGATGTAAAATAATAACATGATTTAATGACTAATAGTGCATAAAAAGAATATAAACAACAATAATAAAGAAAATCCTCCCTGAATTTTCCCATGACAAGAATATCTATCAATGCTGAGGAGTCAGACAGATTTAAAATGTGGATCCAGGTTCCACTAACTTGCAATTTGGATTTTATGTACGCGTAATGACTAACTACGAGGAATGAGTACTTTGGATGACTGTTCGTTTACAACGGGTTAACAGCCCCGGTGCTCACGAACAATCATCTTGTAAATCAACGTTTACGGATATGGAACATGACACTAATAAAAACCCTTAAAATGTAATCCTGACACACACACTAAAATCTACTATTTACAGGTATCTCTCTCGAGACCCTCATTTAGCGCGATGACGCACTTGACAATGAGCTGCCAACTCTGGCCAATTGCTCAATACACAAGCAAGGAAATACAGCATAGCACGTGACTTCACGGGTCACTGAATGGAATATAAACATGGACTAAACCAACAACAACAAAAGCCTGACCAGCTCATATTACTTTATATGAACAAAACTGCATGTTAAGGTAACGCTTCGGAGATTATCGTGATTCGTAGGCAACTCCCATTTATTTAAACAATTTTTATCATTGATCAGTTCTTAATTCTGAAATTCAAGTAATTACTGAGCCACACAAGCGCTCTCCACTAATGACCTCGCTGGCAACATTCAGTCCGTCTTGTGAAACATCTCCCCCTTCCTCACTACCTGTCATCGTCCCAACTCCAGTGTGTTAAAATAACTGACCAGCTGTGCCGTTATCTCAAAGAATCAACAGCAGCAAATCTCAACCACCTCAACAAATGGTCAGACATTAATCAAAATATCCACAATTGCCCTCGCAAGGTTACAATATGGACCTGGCACCAAGCTGACAGAAATCAGTCTACGCTGAAATTCCCGCTTGTAATAACCACAAAAATACACACACACACTTCTGGGAATGACATCACGTTTTTCACACAGATCGGCTGAATAGATGCTCGCAAACTATTTTAAGAAAATATTAAAACCTACGATAGAGCTGACTGCTCTTCGTCACAAATCACATTGCTCCAAAGGCAATAATTTCACTGAATCTGATCAATAATAAAACAAAAAAAATTAATTACCCTCCAATCTACTGTGTAATTATATTACTTCAGTCCTACTTGTGAAACACAACATATCTCCGAGAGACGTTTTAACCGCATTGCGTAACATATGCAAACACGGTCGTCCACATAGCTACGTTAGTTAAAACAACAAACAAAAACAAGAACCTTCCACTAATAACATATATGCGAGCTGCTTCCATGCAAAAGGGGTGTCAGACCAAAACTAAATATACTACGTTAATCACACAAGCAAATTATTTACAAAACAAAATATGTCCCATACACCATAAGTTAATTTATCATATAATAATAATATTATTGAGTACTCATCCTCAGCTAGTCACCCGTCAAAGAACATCAGCGGCCATCTCCCAACTGGATGCTTCTTATCTCATTTCAACCTTCTTGACGGAGTGTTGATAGTTCCAGGCTCCTTCAATGGTAAGCGATGTCATCTCTCGTGCTGATTCAAAAAGTTAAATTATTATTCACTTGATATCTGACTACTAAATTCGCCGTTTCAGGTACTACTTTCCCCGGAACTGTTCGTTGGCGAATTATCGAAGAAACTGCCCCTACAAAATATAGTACTGTGACTATCTAACACTGAATTTAACACATTTATTAGAATTTCTGTGTCCTTGATGACACGCAAAGTATAAGTGCTTCCGTCCTCAGACGAACAAAGGTAATACGCCCTACGTCCTCAGACGTACAAGAGTAATAGCAATGTCTTGGCTCTTCACGCCACTTATAAATGAACCGGCCCTAGGTCTTGATAGAGGGGGAAATTATATAAAAATTTCTCGAAATAATAGTGGTACAGGAATGAAATAAATATCACTGAACTCGAAAAATAGCGCAGGTCAAGAATATGCCCATTAATCCTAGAATCGATCGTAGAGGTTTTGTCTAGGCGATCTCCCGCGTTAATGCTAGCCATAGCGTGCCCAAGCTAGACCTGCCGCGCTGGGAAGCATTCTTCTCCCATTGGTTCCCCATTTTCTGTAACTTGGCGGTTTTTATCAGACCTTGGCCTAGTAGGAGTGTCTAGTATTTTCATCAGCCACTCACGTTACTGCATCATATTTTTTCTAGGCGCGAATATTACAATGAACATACCAGAAGCGTGTCTCACTGCGCGTCGCTTCTATTTTGAGGTGGCCACCACCTGTCCTTCTGAATCATTGCTAGGTCTTTCTTTTCACAATCCTAAGTATTTAGCCTTTTGTCAAACTGCTGCAGGTATTTCCTCATTGTCTCCAACCAATGCTTGATATTTCCTCATCTCCGTCTGGCTATTTTCATGATGCTGGTGGAAATATTTATTAATTGAAGAAATAAAACATCGAATCATTTATCCATCAGAGGTTAAAGGGTTCACTACTTAGCCACTCTGAACCCAAGATAACACTGAATACTAAATTTGGAATTACAAGACAAATCTGCTTTTCTACATGATTATTAATTTTAATGTCTACTAAAACTTGCTTAGAAATTACTTTAGACCTCTTCCCAACAGCTGTGATAACAAAAGTGCTTTTAATTGGCATCTCCTCAAAATTTACTCCAGTTCCTTTCATTTTATCATAAAATGCACTACTTATGTAACTCTTCATACAACCACTATCAATTAAAACATCTGTGTACGCCTCGGACACGTTATATTTAACTATGGGGCTCTTACTAACCACCTCCTGAATAATACCTTCATCATTTAGTTCACGTAATAATTCATTTCTTACATTTAGGTCAGAGGGTTCCTGTATAAGTGTATGGACAGGGCATGTTACAGACTGAGATTCAGACCTTACATCGCAGCCTGGTTCGTGTTTAAAGTATGGCTACCACTTGGTGTAGTACTACTCACTACTGCACTGGTCTGGTTGTTCTGGGTTGTGTTAACGGTATCTCTCTGTCCGTTATTACCATTGGGCTGATTCCCTCCTTGACCCCTGTTCTGGTTATAATTATTATTGTTATTATACCTCCCTTGGTTACCCCTAAAATCATTATTTCGGCCTTGATTTCCCCTGAAATCGTTATTTCTACCTTGGTAGTTCGTACCATACCCATTTCCTCTGTACTGGTTTTGCTGATTATTATTATTATTTTGGGTCCCCCTATTTTTGATGTTGGCCCCTTCGCCACTGTTCCCTTGAACTTCCTGATTCCTATTCTCATTAGGCCTGTTATTATGGTTACCCTGGTTCCTACCGAAATTCTCCTCGTAACCACCTCTTCCCAGAGCATCGAATGTACTTAATAAATTTTCCACTTGTGAAATAGATTTAACATTTTGGATACAGGCAGCTTCTTTGATTCTATATGGAAAATGTCTTAGTAATAGCCTGACTACATCACTTTCCTCCTTCAAACCATCCAGATATGTACACGTTAATACCTGTCCTAAAAAGTACTCGGTCATAGTGTAGTTTCCTCTCGGGTTATATTTCCCACACACAATTCCCTCACGATGCTGAGACTGAATTACCTCATTCCAAAATTTCTCACAAAATTTTACTTTAAAATCTGAAATATTCTCGAAATTGTCTCTGTAGACAGCAAACCAGTTTCTTGTCTCCCCTACAAACGCTTGCTCTAAAATCTCAACTACCTGACACCACTCAATACTACCATCTTCCAACCTCTCCCCGAATTTATTTTCTATTGTATTCATGAACTCCATTGGACAACCCTGCCGATTACTGAATTTGCCTAGTTCTATTTCCCTGTGTGTGCTATTCACATAAACTGGCCTACTCTGACTATTTTCCTGCCTAATTCTAGCTTTCAACTTCTGTTCTAATTCAGCAATTTTCTCCTCAGCTTTTCTTTCAATATTAGTTACAGTTAACCTAATGCTCCCTTCCGATGCCTCAACTTTACCACTTAACTTAGCTTGTTTCTCATTAATCTCATTAATGCTTTCCTTATTCCTCTCCCATAAAGCATTAACTTCAGTGATTATTTCTGTATGTACATTATCAATTCTTCCCCCCAGCTGTTCTTTAACCTCTTTAGTTGCTACCTGAATTTTGTCAATTTCTCCCCCCAATTGCTTTTTGACCTGCTGTGTTTCAAGTTGCACTAGTTCTTTTAAATTTTCAGTCTGTGTGCTGATTCTAATTTCTAACTCCTCCTGTACTTTTCCTAATTTTCTGTCTACATCTGCAATAATCTCTTTAGCCTTCTCTTCCATCACCCCTCTGATCTCACCTCTAATCAGTACGAATTTATCACTAATATCCCTACTGTTTTGTTCAAGTTTAGCATTATTTTGTTCGAGTTAAGCTTTATTTTGTACAAGTTTAGCATTTAAACTATCGCTCAATTCCCTATTACTCCCTTTATTTTCCCTACTATTTTGTTCGAGTTTAGCGTTTAAAGCTTCAGTACTCTCTTTATTTTCCCTACTATTTTGTTCAAGTTTAGCGTTTAAAGCTTCAGTACTCTCTTTATTTTCCCTACTATTTTGTTCAAGTCTAGTGTTTAAAGCATCTGTGCTAATTTTATTTTGTTGCATAAACTGAAGAAGCAAACTCTCTAACCCTGCTTGACTGTTTTGATTACCCCCCTCAGTATCGGGATTTACCTCCGACATCCCTGTACTGCTTTCATTTCCAAGACTAGCCATACTGCTCGTATCTTCACTATCCAACTGGTGACCACTACGCAACTTCATCTCTTCCTCAACACTACCCATGCTGATACACACCGATAAATGAAAAAAAACAAAATACAGGCACAGAAATATATACCCTTCTCCTTCCACAAATGTTATTAGGTTTTCGGTCCCATGTTGGTAGCGACAAGTGAAACGGTTTCTATAGCCCTCACTGTTGGGTGACAAATGTAACTGTTTCTTTAGTGCACGTTGAGCGACAAATGTAATGTTTACACTGACTAAGATATGTTGTATTAATGGGCGCCAATACCTCAACGCTATGTTGAAATCTAAATTTATATTTGACAACACCTAGCTCTGGTAGAACACCTTCAAGAATCTTTACACTCAGATCGTGGTATGATTTGATCATTAACCCAACTAACAATTGTATCAGGAGAAGGAATTTGGTCTATATCTAATGCTACCTACTGAAAGCAAAGATTGCATGGTTAAAAGAAATGAATTTATTATATAAACAAGTATGGCAAAATTAATAATAATTATTATATATTTTAAATTTAAATTGGAGCGTTGCGATTTGAATATTACCGCTAGAGAATTACGTGAAAACGGAGTCGGATGAATTACTGATTTTACTATTATTCCCAAGCTATGAAGTTACTGAAATACTGAATATGAAACAAAGAAACGAGATATTATGTAGTTCTGAGTCATTCGCGCTTACCATTGGAAATTGCCGTAGCATTTCCCTCGTACTTGATGCTGAAGAGAGCTTCCCACAGCCTTCTGGACGTCGTCATCTTCTTCGTTAGTTGTAGAAATATTTGTAGAAATGTTATATTATGGTCCGGTCACACCGGAACCAACACTCGAGCAACCACAACGGTCAAGTTTTACAAAGATAATCGCCCTGTCTCCTCTGCGCGCAAACCATATATGCACTCGTCGCATCCCCTCTCTGTAGCCGTATTCTCCTCGCCCGCTCTCCTGTGATTGGCTGAGCCACAACGCGATACTCCCCACCTAAGGGTCATTACACTCGGCGCGACGATGATGTCGATTACCGGTCCAGGCCATTTCGCCTTTTTTTGAAGCAGCAACCCCGCTTGCGTCATGCTTCTCGACAAGAATAAGCCTGTAGCCGAATTCCCAGTGACTCATCTCTCTCAACAAACTCTAACTGACAAACTCCGAAGAATTCCGTAATCATATAATTTTCCGCGATAATGTTGTTCGTAATAATTCGCTTGATAGGGATTTCTATAACATTGAAAACCTATCTGTATACTTATAATCTTATAAAAAAACGCTCCAGAAAAATACCTTAATAATAATAATAAGTTACATGAAAACTTCTCTTGGCTGAACAATTTGCCGCGTAAATAAATATTGAATGGCTTCCTACATAATCTCTCGATTCTTTGTTTCATATTCAGTATTTCAGTAACTTCATAGCTTGGGAATAATAGTAAAATCAGTAATTCATCCGACTCCGTTTTCACGTAATTCTCTAGCAGTAATATTCAAATCGCAACGCTCCAATTTAAATTTAAAATATATTATTAATATTATTAATTTTGCCATACTTGTTTTATATAATAAATTCATTTCTTTTAACCATGCAATCTTTGCTTTCAGTAGGTAGCATTAGATATAGACCAAATTCCTTCTCCTGATACAATAAATTGTTAGTTGGGTTAATGATCAAATCATACCACGATCTGAGTGTAAAGATTCTTGAAGGTGTTCTACCAGAGCTAGGTGTTGTCAAATATAAATTTAGATTTCAACATAGCGTTGAGGTATTGGCGCCCATTAATACAACATATCTTAGTCAGTGTAAACATTACATTTGTACGCTCAACGTGCACTAAAGGAACAGTTACATTTGTCACCCAACAGTGAGGGCTATAGAAACCGTTTCACTTGTCGCTACCAACATGGGACCGAAAACCTAATAACATTTGTGGAAGGAGAAGGGTATATATTTCTGTGCCTGTATTTTGGGTTTTTTCATTTATCGGTGTGTATCAGCATGGGTAGTGTTGAGGAAGAGATGAAGTTGCGTAGTGGTCACCAGTTGGATAGTGAAGATACGAGCAGTATGGCTAGTCTTGGAAATGAAAGCAGTACAGGGATGTCGGAGGTAAATCCCGATACTGAGGGGGGTAATCAAAACAGTCAAGCAGGGTTAGAGAGTTTGCTTCTTCAGTTTATGCAACAAAATAAAATTAGCACAGATGCTTTAAACAAACATAGAAAAGTTAAAATAAACATGCATCATAGGCATGTTTCTATTCACGTAGCCAAAGGCTAAAAAATATTCTCTCATTAAAGAGAGATCTTACAAAAAATTACCATTCACCTATAGCCATTATAGCCATCATTGAATGGACATAGCTTAAGGTTAAAACAAACATAGAAAAGTTGAAAGAATTATTATTAGTATTATTATTAGTAGTAGTAGTATTTTTATTTACCATTATAAAACATGAGCAACAATTAATAAACGTCAAACGGTTGAGCACCAATAAATATCTTTGTTATAGTAAGGCATCAATAAACAAAGTCATGGCTAGCGTACAATGATTATTCGTTTTCTAGTTTTACAAAACGAATGATGCAACGATTATTATTTTCACCCTCATAGATTAAATACACAGGGTGAATACTCGAATTGACAT
The DNA here is from genome assembly GCA_946902985.2 of Meconema thalassinum. Lineage (NCBI taxonomy): Eukaryota > Metazoa > Arthropoda > Insecta > Orthoptera > Tettigoniidae > Meconema > Meconema thalassinum. Next base: position 891,817,796 of record OX336389.2, read on the forward strand.
CTCCATGACATTATCAGGTAGGTTATTAAATCGTGTGGGAAGAAATATCTCAAAGTCTTGACAGATGCAAAGAGCTCGTTCACCAAATTTGGTTTTTAATTTTTTAATTTTATGTTTGCGAAAGGGTGTTTGTGTAGGAAATTCACTCATTTTCTTGCGTGCAAAGCCGCAATCTTGGCCAATGGCGTTCAAGGCGTCCATGCTTGGCTATAAGGAAAGAAAAGAGTGTTATTTTTAACACTCTCATTCTTATATAACAACAACAACATTGCCAATACATTCAAGCGTGTTGTTTTTTAAGCCTGAGCGTTTAATGCCTAAAGTTGTAGATAGTATTGGATAAATTGACAAAAATATAATAATGTTTGTATGAGGTACGCGATAACTGAGGAATCAACATTAACAGCCAATTTTATTGTGTTTCATGGTCCACATGACGTAAATAGGTATGCTGTTGTAAATGACAATCATCATAGATAAGAAAAAATTGTGTTTTGCTGCGTATGACGTCCATTAATAGTGCTTGATGAATTTCTTGCCACGGACCACGCCCGTCAAAACAAGTAGTTTTTAACACTGGAAGAAGCAACAACTGTGTTTGCTGAATATAAACTAGGCTGTCTGCGATATGATGATTCATATTATGATACATGCTCATGTTTTCTAAAGGAAAGAAATAAAAAAACCAAAGCCATCATTTTAAAACTATTTTTAAAGCTATAAATAAACCAAGACCTCGTTTTAATTTCTTTTAATTAAAGAAAGAGTAGTTGATTCCTACCATAGGGTAGAGGGGGTTGTTGAATTACATTAATAACGTGCTAGAGCATCATTAGATAAATCAATTAAAACGTATTTATAGGGATCGGGTTCAATCACTTGCACATCTGGTAATGAAGTGGCGCAAAACACTAACCATTGCCACTGTCGAAACGTATTTTCAAAATCTGGCAAATATGTAAATGGTTTCAAATCACCATCATTTTAATTTTAAATAGTGGGGCTCTCCCATCTATAAAATCTAAAATAAGACCTTGGTTTAAAGGTTGATTACCAGCTAAGCCTGTTTTTGTATGGGTACAACTAATAGTTGTTTATGTTGTATCATCAGTAATTGATCTTGAACTTCTGAGCAAAGGGCTTCATACATTTTTATTTTTTCTAAAATGATAAATAACAAATCGCAAAGTTATTATTATTATTATTATTATTATTATTATTATTATTATTATTATTATTAACATGTTATGATTGATATTATCAGTTACATGGGTGGTTCAAAAATTTGTAGCAACAGTTTCCCTGACAGATTAACAAAAACGTAGGCGTGTGGACAATGTTCACATGACCACTGTATTACCTATCGGTAAAACGCATGTAAAACAAACAAATGATTGTCCCACACCGTGTAGCCTACTTCTAAAACTTGACATTCATTTTCATCATTTTCGGCCAAAACATGATTTGAAAATTATTTAATAGGAAATGTTTTATGAAGATTAAGTGAGAATCATTTTCAAGATCGCTTGGAGGTAAATGTATGCTTCTGTTGTCAATAGGTATTAGCATATAATCCCCTTGTTGAATGAGTTGTATACGATTCCCCCTGTCGGCGTGCAAATTCGCACTCCATACTGTTAAAATAAAATAAAAAGTATGCACAGATACTATAAACAAACATCTGCATGTCAAACGTTGCCTATAAAGGTAAAGTTAACATACCATGCAGTATAATAACCATGTCTATATCCAAGAAATAAAAGAAAAAACAATACAAATTTAAACCAGGGTATGTGTTTCCATAAAAATGAATACACCATAAACTAAAAAAATAGCCAAATGTTTTTCAATGTAAAGTATGTTCCTAAAAAAAGCTGAATCAAACAAAAAACATAAGCATCACATGTAGTTGTTGTTCGTTTCTAACAGACCGTATTCTATGTGGTGAATATTGATTCATAGGTAAAGTAAAATAAAGTTGACGAAATACTTGTTGGCGATATGAAGTGGTTCCTTCCTCAGCAGGGAATTTATAAAAGTGGAAACAAAACATATTTGACGTTAGTGGAAAATAGACATTAAACAGGGGTTTTGTACATAGTGTACCCGATACCTATTTGAGGCTATCGGCTACGCCAGCAGACATTAAGCCGTAGTTGAGGTTTTGGGAAGAGTTAAGAAAGATAGCGCTCAGATCGAGTCAAGAGGAATGTCAGGATGACGTAGTAGGTCTAGGATTTAGAAGGCGCTGACCGCAGTTAAGCAGATGGAATTATGGATGGATTTATGAAGCTTTATTAAGATCTATATGGAACATGGTATTTAAACATCTTAGAAGAGGAGATATAACATGCATTATATGTGGTAATTATTTGAAGGAAGTCAGATAACCCTTAAGTTATTTTATAACTTAATAGCCGAGATGATGGGGGTTCGAGATTATATTTGTGACGCAAGACCACGGTGGTGGGGAGGACGCCACGTGACCGCACCAAGCAGGTAAGGGTCGAGACAGTGCAGGAACTGTCAGTCTAGCTCTGTGAGCCAAGCAAGAAAGTCAAGCTGAGTAACACACGCCAAGCGCATGGTATAGATCGTGCAGCGAACAGAAACTGTCACGGAAAGTGCAGGCGACAGTTTCAGCTTCAGCGAGCAGCGAACAGAAACTGTCACGGAAAGTGCAGGGGACAGTTTCGGCTTCTCCGAGCGGCGAGCGACAAGTAGGTCAGTGGGCCGGGCGAACAGCCGCAGCAAACAAGCATATGAGGCCGGGGTTCTTAAAACAGCATTGCGAGTAGTTGGAGAACTTTATTCCAAGCTGCATTTCAACGCAGAACGTTACATGATACTGCAACTTTGAACTTCGAAAGAAAATAGTTTTTCTCAATGACATTACGACTATGCATTTCATAGCGCATTCCAAGTAACAGTAACCATTTTTAAGCAAACGGAATGTTGTAAGCAAATGCACTTAGGAACATTAGCTCGTGCATTAATGCAAGTCAGTCTTAAGAAGTGTTATGAATTACCGAGTATGAACACAGATACAGGGTGTTTCATAAACTTAGACACTCTGATAAAACAATTTTATTTTCTACAAGTAAAACTAAACCGCTGTGGGAATTGAACTTTCAACACTCAAAGCGAACATTGTATAGAACAGTGGCGTAACGTAGAAGAGGAATAGCGGGTCCGCTGTTTCTATGAACTTTTTCGTGAGGATTTGGACAATATCCGCTATGGATAACCAGAAGTTTATCATGTCGGAGTAAACGCAGACAGAGACACGATGGCACCACGGAGCGATGGATTCGATTCCTGACGAGGAGGAGGTCCACCAGCTGATTCACTTGGGATTCGAAGGCAATCGTCATTGCATGGATGGAATGATATTCACGCCGATCTTTCGAGAAATTCATTACATAGGGAAAATCGACGACCTTTGAAATTTAATGACAGCTGATTATGAGAAGGTACTGTAAGAGTTATAACTACCTGATACGATTATTTTCATGAATACTGGGCACACATGTATATTTTTCTAATAGGAGTGATACGATTGTTTAAGACATGGCTTTGACTTTATATGCTTCAAATTTTGCTAGAATATGGCGTGACCATATGATATGGCAGGCATCATTATACGAAATTCTCACCATTGGTTGGCTTTATTAAGCAGATGTTTGGTCTTTTAGACATTTTTCCAGCAAGGATATTTTTTTCATGAATAGTTTTTTTTTGTGTAACGAGTATTTCGAACTCGTGATCTGCAATCGATTATCGAAAATTACTTCGTCAGTTCATTGCATACTAGCGAGTGTGTATTATTCATCAGTAGGGATTTTTTTTCCATTGGATTGTTTGGAGATATTAAGATGTTATTCACTTTAGTGAATGGATATCGCTTTTATATGACAACTAGAGACTTGTTGATTCCTATCTGGTACATTCACTCATATAGTCTTCGAGATGGGGTCTTTCGTATTTATACGATTGTATGGTGGTTACTCATCTTACCCATCGCTTAGGGCACTATCATGATTAGTCGACGGGGCGAGGTCTTTCGTATTTATACGATTGTACGGTGGTTACTCATCTTACTTGCCATTGAGGGACTCATTTTTATCATCCGAGTGTACATGAGATTGTAAGTGAATCAAACAAGGAACTACTAGTCACATATCAGTCGAACATTTGTTAAATAAAGTAACGATAAATGTCATCAGGGTTACATTTGTAATTCTTGTTTGCCAATCCAATATTTTGTTGCTATACTCTTTTGAGAGTAATTTCAGTTTAACAGCTGTTACAGCTGATGCTTTTGATGATTTTTTATAATTGTGTTTGATACCTTTGAGAAGGATTTAAAGTAATTGAATCTTGTAAGATGAATCATTAATGGTCAGATTTATTTTAAGGCAGATCAGTATTGCAGATTTTGATATGAGAAATTATAGCACATTAGTGTTTTTCTGTGATGTGAATTATGAGAATTGTAAGAGAATTTATGCTATTTGAAAGCAAATCTTGAATTACTAAGGTAATATTTTTTTCAATTGTTTAAGAAGTTGTCTAGATGTGATCAGATTAATTACAGTTATTGGAGATTGTGTGCGTTGATAATTTGAAGCCGGTTATATATTTTTTGTAGATCATGCAACATGGTTAAGTGAAGTTTGTGATAGGCATTTTGTAGAAGTTGCCAAGTGATAGTTGCAATGTTGCTAATGCATTTTGAAGCAGACATGAGGTTGTTGAACCCAGTCTAGCGTAATTGTTGAGATTCATGCTGTATGTGCTGAATATTTATGGAGTTTTGTGGAATAATTGTTGTATTCAAATGTGATATTTGAAGAATTGAGGATATATAATGTAGTTGTGGGTAGTCAGATCCAACGTGATGTCGTGAAGGCAATAATATTTTTTGGCATGAAAATTAAATACGAGATATAACGTGGAAGTGATAAAACTGTAAGACAACGTTCTATAACCCATATTAAACAATTTGTTAGGAAATTAAACAAATAAATAAAGTTGATAATACAAGATTTCCTGAGAATAATAATTAATGAAATAATAATCTGAAAATTAAGCATATTAATGATCTGACCTAATGAAATAAAAATAAGAATGACTAGAAGAAATAATGAAAATCTAAATAACCAGAAGAATAAAATTTAAATAAGTTGATAAATTAAATTTTGGAATAAATCAATGAATTAAATAAATGGATGAATTAAAGATTGGATGAATAAACTGATTTAAATAAATTAATAGATGATTGGATAGATGATGAATAACTGAATTAGAAGGTGATAATTAATTAAAGAAGCTGATGATTAATGAATTTATATGGAATTAAAATAAATTTAATTGAGATATAATTTGAGGAATTGCAACTTGAGTTGAGGAATTAAACAATTTGTATCGATGATTTAAGACGATTTAATCTGAAGTAGATGATAAAATAAGAGTGTGTGAATAATTAGAAAGCATAATGAAGTGATGATAATAATTTTCATTTAAATGATTTAATGGTGATGAGTTGATGATTCTGACAAGAATATGTTGAATTTTGAAATGAGAATTAATGTGAGAAATATTTAATTTTGATGATGATGATAATGATGACCAATGAGAAGTGAATTTTCTGTAATTCACAAACAAGTAATTTGTAATGACAATGTAAATAGTGTAAATTAATTATTCGATGTTTAGGAGCATTTGACTAACGTGTTCAACATTTAAATTATGCCATGCAAGCCATAAAATTGAGTGATATTTAAAATATGTGATTATAATATGTGTATGTTTAGACAGATTAATAACTTTTTCAAATCCACATTCATGATGTTAAATTAAAGAGAAATTAGGTCTCAGGTATCACAAATGTCAGTGACGAAAGACAAAGTGCTACAGTGATCCTGAGAACCCAAGAGAACTTAAGAGATTTTTCTGTTTTATGTGGATGAAATATTTTTGATTAGAAAAGAGATGGTTCGATTTTTGGACAATAACAATTTAACGTTGGCATTCGACCATGCTCTCAGGTAGGAGGTATATTTAAAATGTCTGTCTGACTATCAAAGTGAAATAAATTTATTTTTATCTTAGTTGTGATCTGATGATGGTGTGATTTTCCTTTTCTTTCCTTGTCTTGAGTAAGGCTTAACCGGAAAGGAGGTGGTTTGCTAGGAATTCAGTTGATGGCGCCCATTTATATTTGCATTATATTTTTATTAAACTTAAGCCCGTAACGACCCTAGAGATACTTTGTCTCGTGTTACCCACTGCTTTTTCGATAACTCAGCTGAATTTCCGACACATTCCTTATTTGACTAGAGGTTCATTTAACTCCGCTCTGTCCTGGAACTCCAGGAATGCGATGTAATAGCAGATGGGTCATCGCATCCCCAGGACGAACGGGTACAGAGAGAGAGGGAGAATTGGCTTTACCCACCTGTGGGGCTTCGATTTTGTTTATTCTATGAAATCACATCAGATTTAGATTACTGAGAGATAGATCTCAAGTTCATTTAATTGTGTTACAAAATTTATTAAACTTAGTCAGACAATATACTTGTGTGCCCATTCCAGTGTTCATGTTAATCGTATTAGTATTATATCATGTTAGTTATAAGTCATTTTTCCTATACCCAAGTGAATGCAGGAATTGAGACATTGTGATGTGTTGTTGTCTAACGTCTCTGAATAAAACGTCTATTGAAAATATAATTATGTTGCCGGAAGATTTAGCTAAGGTGTTAGGAGAATTACAGAGTGGTATGTCTGGTATTGCAGAAACTATTTCTAAAATGGAAACGGAAGTTAAAGAACAGATAAATAGTTCAGAAGCTAGGTTAGAAGCTAGATCTAAAGAAAATGTGCAAGCATTACAGACTAGTAATGAAGAAAATTTAAAATCATTACAGATTAGTAGTGAAGACAATTTAAAGTCATTAGAGACCAGATTACAGTCAAATAGTGAAGCTAACTTGAAGGATAGTTTCAAATCATTAGAAGAAAGATTACAGTCAAATAGTATAGATGAGTTGATGTCATTGGAGACTAGATTACAGACTAGTACTGAAAGTCATTTGAAAGCTAGTGAAGCTAACTTGAAGGATAGTTTTAATTCATTAGAAGAGAAATTACAGTCTCGTAGTGAAGAAACTAACACAGAGTTAGAAAAAAAGTTAACTAGGTTATAGAATAGTTTAACTTTAAAGAATAATGAAATGCTAAAACTTTACAATTAGATATAATTGCAGTAAATATGAAAGGAGAGGAAAATGTTCAAATATTAAGAAAGAATATTATTGAATTAGAAAGTAGAGGAGAAGAAAACATTCTTACTTTAAGAACAGACGTTATGTCTATACAGAAAGACATTAAATCGGATGTATCGAAGTTGAGATTCGACATCGATGGTTTAGTGGCAGATGTAGGCAAAATTCAAGAGTGGTCTACCGAAGTATCTTTCGAGACTAAAATCAAAGGTCTAGAGATGAATCTAGGTATAAGGATTTAAAGTCAGTAATTGGGACCATTAAAGAGGATGTCTTAGGAGAGGTTAATTCTAATTTAAAATCATTCGAGAATCAATTGCAGAAAGATATTAGGAAGATGGATGATGATATAGAGCAAAAGGTTAATGAAAACTTAGCTTTATTCAAAAATAGAGTCGGTGCAATTGTGGAAGAACGGTATAGTAAGGTCGATGCCGAAGCAAAAGAAAAACGTGCAGGATTAGACGAGAAATTAATCGCAGGTATGGCGAACTTAGAAGCGAGATTTACGGAGAACAAGGAAGCGATGAAGATAGATTCAACTCTATTTAGGACAGATGTTGATCTGTTAAAGGAACAAGTCGCGTCAGTAAAGAATACATGCGAAGATAAGATTGACAAGTTGAAAAACGATTTAGACGAGAGTAACAAAACGCAGAATGTTACGTCGTTAGATGAGTTGAAGACTCAGGTCAAGACTGTAGAGAAACTGGCAGAAGATAGGATGACTAAACTAGAATCTATGATTAACAGTTTCACCAGTCAAAATACTACATCAGGGGAAATATCGATGAATCAGACACCGATAGACCGCAGTATGGGTAATCAAGAAGTTAGCATGGGAGAAGACCGTCAAACGCAACCGAATGTGACATTCAAAAGGGCAAGTTCAACCCCTCAGGATAATCCGAGTTCAAACAGGAGTACGTTGGGTACAAGCGAACGATATTCAGGTCCAGTTACCATTATCAGAAATCTGGATGACAAGCCGAGGAAGTTTTCTGGAAATACAGGGGTCACACCAGTCGAATTTCTGCGAGATATTCGAGACTACATGGCGGAGCATAGAGTAGCCAAGGAAAGAGAGCTAAGGATAGTCGAACGCGCCTTAGACGGGTCTGCGCTTACTTGGTTTAGAGCATTCAGAAGCAATTTTGCGAATATGGAGCAATTTGCAATAGCATTCCTAAGGAGATTTTGGAGTGCAGAGGATCAACTGAACGTAAGAGCAGAAATGTACTCGAAGCGTTATTCCAAGTCACATCCGACGCATTATGCCAATTATTTTACGTCACAGCTGGCTAAATTGCAGTTTCTGATTCCTCCATTGCCAGAAGAAGAGCTTTTGCAAGCTATAGCGAGACAGTTACCGATTGAGGTACAGCGATCACTCATAGCGTCGGGAGCAAACACACTTGAGCACTATGACGACATTTTACGGCGATTGGACTATACAAGCGCTCAAGTTACGCCTAGAAATACAAGAAACGACAATAGAAACACGCAAGAGGTGAATGCGGTAGTCGTTGATAACGCAGCTCAAACGGACAGAAGAGATTCCTGGGAAAACAGAAGGAACGAAGGAAATCGAGGAAACATCCGTAACGTTCGTGGAAATGATCGGTATAGAGGACCATATGAGAGGCCATACGATCAGGAAGCAAGAGATAGCCGATATAGAAATTATAACCAGAATTCCAGATATCAAGATAGGAATCGATACAACAATAGATATCGTGGTAGAAATAACTGGAGCCAAGGTCAACAGTATAATCGGAACGACAGGCAGGATGGCCGAAGAAACGATCCTAATGAAGGACGAGATAATCGTGAATACGAGAGGTCGAGGCAAGAAAATAGACAGCCTAGTGCACCACTCGAGGAGACAGTCAGAGATGTCAATCGAGCAAGCACGAGTGGCGAAGGGAAAAAAAACACGTCAAATTAACTCTAGAAAAAGATGCTAATCATTGGGAATCGATCATCATTGTCGAAACGTATCAGGTCAAGGACGAGGATTTAATCGAGGAGGAAGACATAGTACATCGAGGAAATAGACATGAATTGCCAGTTATCAGTGTGGAAGTCATGGGAAAGGAAATAAAGACACTTGTAGACACGGGGGCTATGGTGAGCTTGATATCCATAGGTTGCCTGGATGAGTTGAAATTGTCAGGAGAAATTACAATGTTGCCAACTGTTGTTAGCAAGATTCAAGGGGTGATCCCAGACAGAAGTATGAAATGTAAAAGTCAGGTACTTTTAGATGTTGGGATTGGAACCAGAAGTTTTGAACAGATGTTCCTAGTAGTGGGTCAACTACATTTTGACATGATCCTAGGAGTGGATTTCTTAAGTGAAAGTGGCCTGATCATAGATATGCAGAGTAGGCGCATGTACTTTCCGGAAGGGATCATGGAAAATCAGGAATCCGAGATGACATTCTTTAGAGAGAATATAGTGGATGAGATTGTATGCAGCGTTGAAAGGTCTATAGAAGATAGAACTGGCATGAAAAGTAAAATAAATCCAGAAATTAAGGAGCAGTTCGATCAAGTAATTTCAGAATATGAGGACATATTCAATGACAAACCAGGTCTAATAGAAAATTTTACCTACAGCATCAAGTTGATGGATGACAAACCATACCATAAAAATTTATATCCCATTCCGGATAAATGGAAGGAGGAAGTTAGTATAATGATAAGCGATATGGAGAAAGATGGAATAATTAAGAAGATGCCAACTGCTTATTTGAATCCTTTAGCTGTTGTCAAGAAACCTAATGGTAAGCTGAGGATATGCCTGGATGCTAGAGCCCTTAATGAAAGAGTTCTTCCTGAACACGACAGGCCACCTGTTATTCGTGAATTGTTACGCAGATTTAGAGGAAAGAGTTTATTTTCGACTATCGATCTGACTAGTTCTTATTATCATGTAGAGCTAGCAGAAGACTGCAAACAATACACAGGGTTCTTGTTTGACCATAAAACATATGTATTCAATAGGTTACCTTTTGGAGTGAAAAATAGTGGTCCGGTGATGATCCGAGCACTAGATGAAAATTTGTCAGATGCAGTTAAGGAGCATGTGGTGAGCTATATTGATGACCTGATTATAGCGTCTGAGACAGCGGAAGAACATATCAGGCACCTTCGAATGCTTTTTGAAGATCTTAGGAGGACGAACTTCAAGGTGAATTTCAATAAATGTCAGTTCTTTCATGAAGAAATTGAATTTCTTGGACATAGAATCGATGGAGATGGTTATAGGCCCAATCCAAAGAAGATCATGGCAATTTCAGAGTTTCCAACCCCACGAAAGATTAAAGAGGTACGGCAGTTTTTAGGCATGTGTCAGTTCTTTTCAACACATTGTCCTGAATATACTGAAACGATGGCACCTCTGCAGGATTTACTAAGGAAGGGAAATCGATGGAAATGGGACGATAAATGCAATCAAGCGTTTTTAGCGGCTAAGAAAATGTTGATCCAAAATATCAAGCTTGAGTACCCAGATTTTGCGAGAAGATTTTTTGTGGAGACAGACGCATCCAAAATAGGTATCAGTGGGATCCTATATCAGTTGGATGATGACAAGAAACATAGGTATTTAGCTTTCACCAGTCGCAAGCTCAGGAATTGTGAGAATAATTACTATGCAACTGAGTTAGAGGCATTAGCAGTGGTTCATGCTCTTAAGACGTGGAAGGAGGTGTTGTTTGGACATGACATAACAGTGATCACAGATCATAAAACCCTCCAATTTATTATGAAGACAGATTTAGCGAGTGACCGCATCACCAGATGGGCTCTGTTCTTACAACAATTTAACCCAACTGTTGTACATAGACCTGGGAAATTAAATCTGTTAGCAGATGCGTTGAGCAGAAACCCTTCTGAGGAAGTAATTGTCAACCATATAAATTTAATTCAAGAGGATAATGGTACTCTAGAAAAGTTGAAGATTTTAGCGCTAACTCAGAAGAGATATGCACCTTTGCGAAGAATTTACCGTTTTTTGACACACAGGATGGACAACGCTGATCCAGATTTTCAAAGAACTGAGATAGAGGCTAGAAAATACCATATTATGGGAGGTGTTATATGCCAATATATCGACCAGGATCATACTAAACTTAGAGTAGTGATCCCACCCAAGCTTGTCAAACCAGTTATTTGGATGATACACCGAACTGCAGCTCATGTAGGTGTAGACAAGACTTTGGCTCTCGCTCAAGAAACCTTCGTTTGGAGACAAATGGGACAAACGATTCGCGACGTCATAAGGACCTGTGACAGTTGTCAGCGAAGTAAATACTCATCTAAGTTAATGAAAGAAGTTCCTAGATCAATATTACCCAGCAAGCCAAGAGAACTTTTCGCTACGGACATTTTCGGTCCGATTCCTCGTTCGACGAAAGGAAATCAGTTTGTTTTGGTAACAGTGGACGTATTTTCTAAATACGTATCTCTATGCCCTATCCAGAAAGCTACATCCAAGTACGTGATCAACAGATTAGAGAAAACAGTTATTCCGAGCATGGGGAAACCTGAAGTTTTGTTGAGTGACCATGGATCACAATTTACCAGTATGGAATTTTCTAATGCTATGGATCGTTTAGGAATAAGGCATGTGTTTAATTCTGTACGGTATCCAGAGGGAAATCCAGCCGAAAGAATTATGCTGGAAATCAGTAAGATGTGTCGCTTATATGTGTCAAGGCAGCACCATAGATGGATGGAAGTGATACCCATCATTAGTCAATGCTTGAATTCCACAGTACAAGAAAGCACAGGACAGATTCCGTCAATGCTTCATCATGGATTGAAACCGGATAGACCATGGGACCGAGTCGTGAGGGCACCAATAGATCCTCAACCCAGACAAGAAAGACGAGTCGAGATGGCGGGAGAGAGACTCAGAAGACAGGCGGAGAAGAGAGCCAGGAGACAGGCAGGAAGGAGGTTCCAAGAGCCGTTTCAAGAAAATGACGAGGTGCTGATTAGGAAGCCAGTCACTTCGAACCTTCAACTGAAGATCTACCATAAATTTGCGCCATTGTACGCTGGTCCATTCCGTATTGAAGAAACGTACCGAAATAATAGCTACAAGATTGTCAGAATGGATACTGATGAAGTTGTAGGAACTTTTAATGCAGCTAGCATTAGAAAGTACCATCATGCTGATAAAGAGAATTGTAGAGCTATCGTGTACATGGGTTATATATATATAGAATGCCTGGGAGTGTATTTTTTTTCTCAATCCTGATTAAAAAAAGGAGATGTACGGGAGAGATGTACCCGATACCTATTTGAGGCTATCGGCTACGCCAGCAGACATTAAGCCGTAGTTGAGGTTTTGGGAAGAGTTAAGAAAGATAGCGCTCAGATCGAGTCAAGAGGAATGTCAGGATGACGTAGTAGGTCTAGGATTTAGAAGGCGCTGACCGCAGTTAAGCAGATGGAATTATGGATGGATTTATGAAGCTTTATTAAGATCTATATGGAACATGGTATTTAAACATCTTAGAAGAGGAGATATAACATGCATTATATGTGGTAATTATTTGAAGGAAGTCAGATAACCCTTAAGTTATTTTATAACTTAATAGCCGAGATGATGGGGGTTCGAGATTATATTTGTGACGCAAGACCACGGTGGTGGGGAGGACGCCACGTGACCGCACCAAGCAGGTAAGGGTCGAGACAGTGCAGGAACTGTCAGTCTAGCTCTGTGAGCCAAGCAAGAAAGTCAAGCTGAGTAACACACGCCAAGCGCATGGTATAGATCGTGCAGCGAACAGAAACTGTCACGGAAAGTGCAGGCGACAGTTTCAGCTTCACCGAGCAGCGAACAGAAACTGTCACGGAAAGTGCAGGGGACAGTTTCGGCTTCTCCGAGCGGCGAGTGACAAGTAGGTCAGTGGGCCGGGCGAACAGCCGCAGCAAACAAGCATATGAGGCCGGGGTTCTTAAAACAGCATTGCGAGTAGTTGGAGAACTTTATTCCAAGCTGCATTTCAACGCAGAACGTTACATGATACTGCAACTTTGAACTTCGAAAGAAAATAGTTTTTCTCAATGACATTACGACTATGCATTTCATAGCGCATTCCAAGTAACAGTAACCATTTTTAAGCAAACGGAATGTTGTAAGCAAATGCACTTAGGAACATTAGCTCGTGCATTAATGCAAGTCAGTCTTAAGAAGTGTTATGAATTACCGAGTATGAACACAGATACAGGGTGTTTCATAAACTTAGACACTCTGATAAAACAATTTTATTTTCTACAAGTAAAACTAAACCGCTGTGGGAATTGAACTTTCAACACTCAAAGCGAACATTGTATAGAACAGTGGCGTAACGTAGAAGAGGAATAGGGGGTCCGCTGTTTCTATGAACTTTTTCGTGAGGATTTGGACAATATCCGCTATGGATAACCAGAAGTTTATCATGTCGGAGTAAACGCAGACAGAGACACGATGGCACCACGGAGCGATGGATTCGATTCCTGACGAGGAGGAGGTCCACCAGCTGATTCACTTGGGATTCGAAGGCAATCGTCATTGCATGGATGGAATGATATTCACGCCGATCTTTCGAGAAATTCATTACATAGGGAAAATCGACGATCTTTGAAATTTAATGACAGCTGATTATGAGAAGGTACTGTAAGAGTTATAACTAACTGATACGATTATTTTCATGAATACTGGGCACACATGTATATTTTTCTAATAGGAGTGATACGATTGTTTAAGACATGGCTTTGACTTTATATGCTTCAAATTTTGCTAGAATATGGCGTGACCATATGATATGGCAGGCATCATTATACGAAATTCTCACCATTGGTTGGCTTTATTAAGCAGATGTTTGGTCTTTTAGACATTTTTCCAGCAAGGATATTTTTTCATGAATAGTTTTTTTTGTGTAACGAGTATTTCGAACTCGTGATCTGCAATTGATTATCTAAAATTACTTCGTCAGTTCATTGCATACTAGCGAGTGTGTATTATTCATCAGTAGGGATTTTTTCCATTGGATTGTTTGGAGATATTAAGATGTTATTCACTTTAGTGAATGAATATCGCTTTTATATGACAACTAGAGACTTGTTGATTCCTATCTGGTACATTCACTCATATAGTCTTCGAGATGGGGTCTTTCGTATTTATACGATTGTATGGTGGTTACTCATCTTACCCATCGCTTAGGGCACTATCATGATTAGTCGACGGGGCGAGGTCTTTCGTATTTATACGATTGTACGGTGGTTACTCATCTTACTTGCCATTGAGGGACTCATTTTTATCATCCGAGTGTACATGAGATTGTAAGTGAATCAAACAAGGAACTACTAGTCACATATCAGTCGAACTTTTGTTAAATAAAGTAACGATAAATGTCATCAGGGTTACATTTGTAATTCTTGTTTGCCAATCCAATATTTTGTTGCTATACTCTTTTGAGAGTAATTTCAGTTTAACAGCTGTTACAGCTGATGCTTTTGATGACTTTTTATAATTGTGTTTGATACCTTTGAGAAGGATTTAAAGTAATTGAATCTTGTAAGATGAATCATTAATGGTCAGATTTATTTTAAGGCAGATCAGTATTGCAGATTTTGATATGAGAAATTATAGCATATTAGTGTTTTTCTGTGATGTGAATTATGAGAATTGTAAGAGAATTTATGCTATTTGAAAGCAAATCTTGAATTACTAAGGTAATATTTTTTTCAATTGTTTAAGAAGTTGTCTAGATGTGATCAGATTAATTACAGTTATTGGAGATTGTGTGCGTTGATAATTTGAAGCCAGTTATATATTTTTTGTAGATCATGCAACATGGTTAAGTGAAGTTTGTGATAGGCATTTTGTAGAAGTTGCCAAGTGATAGTTGCAATGTTGCTAATGCATTTTGAAGCAGACATGAGGTTGTTGAACCCAGTCTAGCGTAATTGTTGAGATTCATGCTGTATGTGCTGAATATTTATGGAGTTTTGTGGAATAATTGTTGTATTCAAATGTGATATTTGAAGAATTGAGGATATATAATGTAGTTGTGGATAGTCAGATCCAACGTGATGTCGTGAAGGCAATAATATTTTTGGCATGAAAATTAAATACGAGATATAACGTGGAAGTGATAAAACTGTAAGACAACGTTCTATAACCCATATTAAACAATTTGTTAGGAAATTAAACAAATAAATAAAGTTGATAATACAAGATTTCCTGAGAATAATAATTAATGAAATAATAATCTGAAAATTAAGCATAATAATGATCTGACCTAATGAAATAAAAATCAGAATGACTAGAAGAAATAATGAAAATCTAAATAACCAGAAGAATAAAATTTAAATAAGTTGATAAATTAAATTTTGGAATAAATCAATGAATTAAATAAATGGATGAATTAAAGATTGGATGAATAAACTGATTTAAATAAATTAATAGATGATTGGATAGATGATGAATAACTGAATTAGAAGGTGATAATTAATTAAAGAAGCTGATGATTAATGAATTTATATGGAATTAAAATAAATTTAATTGAGATATAATTTGAGGAATTGCAACTTGAGTTGAGGAATTAAACAATTTGTATTGATGATTTAAGACGATTTAATCTGAAGTAGATGATAAAATAAGAGTGTGTGAATAATTAGAAAGCATAATGAAGTGATGATAATAATTTTCATTTAAATGATTTAATGGTGATGAGTTGATGATTCTGACAAGAATATGTTGAATTTTGAAATGAGAATTAATGTGAGAAATATTTAATTTTGATGATGATAATGATGACCAATGAGAAGTGAATTTTCTGTAATTCACAAACAAGTAATTTGTAATGACAATGTGAAAATGAAAATCCACAGCCTGCTTCCAGTCTCCGACCGGGTCAGGAATGGAATGAATGAAGCCCCCATCTAGCGGCGAGGATATGAAGTGTGCCGGCTGCCGAAGCCTGTCGCACTCCTCTGGGGCAATGATTAAATGAATGACAGATGGAATGAAATGATAGTGGAGAGTGTTGCTGGAATGTAATTGTGACAGGGAAAACCGGAGTACCCGGAGAAAAACCTGTCTGCCTCCGTTCTGTCCAGCACAGATCTCACATGGAGTGACCGGGATTTGAACCACGGAACCAGCGGTGAGAGGCCAGCGTGCTGCCGCCTAAGCCACGGAGGCTCTTGTAATGACAATGTAAATAGTGTAAATTAATTATTCGATGTTTAGGAGCATTTGACTAACGTGTTCAACATTTAAATTATGCCATGCAAGCCATAAAATTGAGTGATATTTAAAATATGTGATTATAATATGTGTATGTTTAGACAGATTAATAACTTTTTCAAATCCACATTCATGATGTTAAATTAAAGAGAAATTAGGTCTCAGGTATCACAAATGTCAGTGACGAAAGACAAAGTGCTACAGTGATCCTGAGAACCCAAGAGAACTTTAGAGATTTTTCTGTTTTATGTGGATGAAATATTTTTGATTAGAAAAGAGATGGTTCGATTTTTGGACAATAACAATTTAACGTTGGCATTCGACCATGCTCTCAGGTAGGAGGTATATTTAAAATGTCTGTCTGACTATCAAAGTGAAATAAATTTGTTTTTATCTTAGTTGTGATCTGATGATGGTGTGATTTTCCTTTTCTTTCCTTGTCTTGAGTAAGGCTTAACCGGAAAGGAGGTGGTTTGCTAGGAATTCAGTTGATGGCGCCCATTTATATTTGCATTATATTTTTATTAAACTTAAGCCCGTAACGAC
The DNA here is from genome assembly GCA_946902985.2 of Meconema thalassinum. Lineage (NCBI taxonomy): Eukaryota > Metazoa > Arthropoda > Insecta > Orthoptera > Tettigoniidae > Meconema > Meconema thalassinum. The sequence continues at coordinate 891,834,883 of OX336389.2, forward strand.
CCTAGAGATACTTTGTCTCGTGTTACCCACTGCTTTTTCGATAACTCAGCTGAATTTCCGACACATTCCTTATTTGACTAGAGGTTCATTTAACTCCGCTCTGTCCTGGAACTCCAGGAATGCGATGTAATAGCAGATGGGTCATCGCATCCCCAGGACGAACGGGTACAATAGCGTACACCAAAAATCTGGAAAATCATCCTCATCCGCTAATATAACAATCACTTGTTTCATCGTTAAACCATGCCATGATTTATGAATCACTTCTGTAGATACATTATTTTGAAAACCAAAATTTAGCATACAGGATTTGCTATATTGATGGCCTGGATCATAAAACATGTCATCATGCATAATGCTCTCATAAAAAGTGGTATCAATGCGTACTTTCGTGTTTCTATATTTCAAAGAATAGGCCACACGTTGCGGATTATAATTTACCATCGTTGCATATTCATTAAACGTGGTGTGTTTAGTGACGATAAAAGAATCTTCATCATGGTTCATCATTGAATCTGAAAAGTAGTAGTTTAACGTTTTTACTAAGTAAATAAAAAACTGTTAATGTATACACTGTCTGCCCCCCCCCCCTAAGTCAATTGCAAAAGAAAAATAAAAAATAAGCAAAACACAAATAAATAACCATCTGTCTGTTGACTTTTTTTAGCTGTAGGCCACAACGATAACATGCATTGCGTCTAAAAAAATTCTGTTCAGATATTCAAGTAGTATTGTTTTCAAATATAGCACCACACTTAACACTAGTCATAAAGTGAGATTGTCCACAGTAAAAGCAGTAGATTATTTTTTTGTTCTTGCAGGAGGCCTATTAAGCCACAACCTAGTGAGGCCAATTAAGCCACAACCTAGTGTGGCCTATTAAGCCGCATGTCTAGTGAGGGTGGGTGGTCTCTTTGCTGAAACATGCGGCCTATTAAGCCACAACCTAGTGAGGACTATTAAGCCACATGCCTTCTGAGGGTGGGTGGTTACTTTGCTCAAACATGAGGCCTATTAAGCCACAACCTAGTGAGGCCTATTAACCACAACCTAGTGTGGCCTATTAAGCCGCATGTCTAGTGAGGGTGCTTAAACATGAGGCCAATTAAGCCACACCTAGTGAGTCGTATTAAGCCACTACCTAAAAAAGCCAACATGTTTTAATCTAGCCTGTGCACAGTGAGCTATGCAAACGTTGATGCATGGCTCTCTTTATGTGTTGACAGACAAATAGCATAAGACATACAGTTTATATACAATTATTTACACGCATTCACACATCCTTGCTTTCATCCATGCACACAGGTTAAAAAACAAAAATTATATGACACACTACAATTTTTTTTTTTATTCCAAGGCTCGACATGGCATCACACACGTTATAGCAACCAAACTAAACACTTTCCGTGTTGTACAACAACAATAGCAACAACCATTACTGCTTGTAACCAAAGGGAACGCTTGTCATCATATCCTGACACCACTGTCTGTTATCATCCAACAAGGCGAGTGTTTGTTTTCGCTGTTTCATTAAAAATAAATTATGGTTTTTCGAGTGAATCCTAAACTGACTATGTGACACGCCTGTGTGGGTCTGAAGGACGTGTAAATAATCATCCACACAGAGGCGTTTAACCACGTGTTGACTAATCCCTTTGACTCGCATAGATTCACATCAATCTAGCTGCCGAACACTATACATTTTCGGAGCAAGCCCAACAAACTCTAACATCATGGTGTCCGAACACTCATCTTTCATTAAACCAATTTCTTTTTTGTTCGGACGGGGGATATCGAACACGTTCTTCTCACTAAACAAGGACGTGTCAAACCATTTTGGGTTTTCTTTCATAACGACATATGAAAAACAGTCAGGGATATGGTAAATAAAACTATCCGTGTCTGTATATAACAAGGAAATGCTACCAAATCGCTGCATTGCAAAACCATAGTGAAATTTATATATATGCAATTTAGAAAAATGTAAAATAACTTGACCTAAATAGATGGGTTTATTCATGACCACTTCAATTTTAGCAAGTTCAATAGTGACTAGATCATGATCAATAACGTTCAAAGATTTGAAATTTGGTTTTGGAATGTATTTTTGAGCTCCCCATTGTCCTTGCCATGTGTTGACCAATGTTATGTCCCTCTACTGGCGTACATTTTCCAAACTCTTGTCATAAATACAATTATTCATCAGTTTTAAAAAAATATATTTGAAGTGGCTGAGTGGCACTTGGTCTGTAACTGGTATTTAAATCCATGCAAGGTTTCAACCACCGTTTCTGACAAAAAGAGATACCTCTATGGATTTTTTTCAGGGTTAAGCCCTGGGCTAAACATTCTACCAGCATGTCAATATGCAACACATAGTGATTTTTGTCATACAAGGTGCCCATCACTTTTTTATGATTGCCCTTACTATCGGGCGGCACCATTTTCTCTATGCAAAAGGGGAAATCACCATGTCGCTGTCTGAGATCGGGGGATTAAGCTAAGTCAACGTCAAGAACATATCCTATGTCCTGTTGCTCGCTGGCGCTATGCACATTAAAATCTTTAATTTTATCCTCAGACAGCCAGACAAAGTTTTTGTACGGCAGCGGTCGGCTCATGGCGAAACCATATAAATTGTTTACATCGAAATACATCAAGTAAGATTATGGTTCTTCGGGATAATAATCAGGCATGTAATGATTATTTCCCTTGGCATGTCGCTGATTGAGCGATACGAACCTTCCACGAATCCCTGATTCCATCATCAGTACCATATCAGGATCCGTCAATAAATCAAGCTCGATTTGGGTGTATTTGAGAGCAGCATCCCAACTTAAGCCTGGACTAGTATAGTAGTGTGCTGGGTCCAGGCCATATATTGTATGACATAGCTGACGGAACGTCTCAAATACATTTGTCAAAAGCAGCACATCTAATTTTAAGTAGTTTTCGATGTGAAATGCCATGTCCTGTGGTTCGGATTCCACGTAAAACGGAGGTCCCGTGGCTTATGATCGCGAGATTAACGGTCACGTTAAACTACAAGCTTCCTTTCTTTTTTAATTTTAAGTAGTGCATAGTATACTGGCCCATGGTTTCTATGCCAAACGCTCGCCAAACATGACATGCGTGGTCATATTCTTGTTCAGTGATGGTGCTTTGAGTTAACTGAGAAAAGATTTTTTCTCTAGAGGGCAAAGACGTTTCTTCAAGCACCTCATAACTTGCCACATAATCATAAGGAAAATGGCCTTTACGAACACACAATTTAAATTGTTTTGTATCCGTCAAGTGGGAATGGGTAAGTTTCAACTCATTCTCGCTTAGCCCTTTCACAAGGCTATCCAGTGAACTAGACATAAACGTGAATGAGTCGAGAAAGCGAATGCTCATTCCTCCTTTTCTCCATGAAAGAGAAGTAAAGCTCTCATGGTACTTAGCCAAAATGGTGAATTTGCTCTTATCTACATGAGCATAATGTTTAACAATGAAGTGAAGGTCATAGCGAGAGAAATTGTGTAAAAAGACAGGGAGGAAGCGAGGTGAGGAATACTTCAAATTGCATTCCCTATGGGCGGCGCCTCTAAAATGCCCTGTCCTGTGGCAGTGGTCTCTTACTTTTATTTCTCCGCCTAAAATAGGCTCTTCGCATATGTGGCAGGTGGTGACTTGATCATATTATTTTTGTTGTACGTCATTCATCTGAATTAGTACAGGGTTGTCCAAAATTTATTCTACTTTGCCCACTAAAGCCGCCATTTGATCAGCAAACCACCGCGCACAATCCAGACCTTTGTGACTTACATACTCACATTGGGATTTATCGTAGTGACAGACAACAAAATAGCCAACAGTAAAATGCTCATGTTGCTGCACTGGATAGGTTGAGCTTGTATGAGGGCTTGGTTCACATCCCTGAATGGGAACAGTGAGGGTCTCAAAATCAGCATAAACAGTAAATGGTACCATATCTTGTTCAATAGTGGCCTTAAATTTTAAGACTGCGTCATTCCCTTCGGGCAGTACAAGCTTTACAGTCGACTGCCCCTCACAGTCTCCCATATGTCGTTCCAAAAGTTCAGCAGTTCTAAAATATTGAAGGCAGCGCTCACACATGTGCATTTTACCATCATGGTTGGACACTTGGCTGCTTACCAATCTACTTAAATTCTTTAACCAGCAATAATGGCTTTCATCCCCATAAGACAAAAATAATAAGTGAATATGGTATTGTTTTGTCCCTTTGTTAGCATACAAGGGACATACAATGTTGCTTCCCTCAACGCCACATACCATGAATAAGAAATTTGGATTATCTTTCTCAAATAAATGAATTTTATCTAAAGACATGGGAAATGAAACACGCTTCAGATTGAGAGTTTGTTTTAAGTGGTTAAACATAGCTTTGTACTTCCAAGGCAAATGACCATGACTGCCTTGACAGGGTTGCAAACAACTCGCTACACTCCACAAAAAGCAGTAATCGTCTGTGTTGCATACATTAATCACTGCCTTTTTCGAAGCGATCCAGCTCGGTGTGCGAATATAGCTACTTCCTGCATTTAATGGATTGTATTTACAAATATTAATTTGCAAATACGCAATGCTATTCAGAGCCAGGCCACTGGGTCCCTCTTGCAACTTATCAAATTTACTAATAAGTCCATCAATAGCTTTTTCCTCATACCACATTTCTAAATTATCGGATATCAGTAATTTCTCCATTTTTGTACAAAGGTTGAACATGTGTTTCTCTTCAACATTATTTTTGATCAAGATAAATTAACATAGTAGCTCGAAATTTATTTTTAAGGCGTGATGCAATGTAAAGCCTTGCTTGCTTTCACTCATAAAAATGGACAAACACGATTCCACAAATTCTTTAGATTAACATTGTAAATTCGGCCGGAACATATTCTACTTTTGAAACATTTGGCTAATGGTTGCCATACTAATTCTTGACACATAGACATAATTAAAAAAGTACAATAAATGGAATGTTAACTCACCTTATAAATAGGGTAATCCCAAAAACCAGCGAATGCAGATGTCTGCTTACACACTCATACACTGGCACACACAAACACGAGTCGTAGCAACTCCAACTCTGGGTGGGGACTCCAGCAGGCAGTCAGTTAGTTTCATTCCAAAAAAATATCTTAAAAGCAGAGCAATAAAATCCTTTATTATTTATGGTTATATATTGAGTAAACATGTGCATTCATTTATTCATTCATTCATTCATTTGTTCATTCATTCAGTTATAGCAGATCATAAAAAACAAAAGGTTTAGGGAGTGCAATAGGGTTAATCATACCCTCACACATACAATAAGACACTCACTCGGAAAATAGTAATGTAATTTTGCACAAACAAACAAAAATATCTTCATAACGTACCTTTTCAATATCAAGATCGTAGCTTAGTAGTTAAGCTGCTACTCCTGCTTGTTTGTTGACACACACAGTTTAATTCTGCAACAAGAAATAAATACATTCCATAAAATTCATGGATTACCATTAAATAAAATAGCATTCATTCATTTTAGCACCTTTGCATATTAATTATATATTTTTTTTGTGCAACTAATCTCCCACAGCTGCTTTACTCTCTCCGTAGTTGTTATAGACACAAAATTAGTTGTTGTTTATCTGTAACAAAAAAATACATCCATAGCATTAAATCATTGAATGGACTTCCAATAATGCACAAAAAATGACAATAATCCATTCCATAACATTATTATAAAACAAATAACATACCTTGTCTTAACTTGTTCTTCAAGATAAGATTTTTATTAAGTTATTTAGTTAATTAATTAATCACGAACTCTGGCACGCTAATGACTGACCGTCCGTCTATATCGAAGGATATCTTGTGAGTAATGGACCATGTTGGTCTGTCACAGTAATTTATATGTCTTGATGAATTGTCGACCCCATCATTCTCCCACAGTATAACAAACACTTTTCGCAAGCAATGACTAGCTGGGAGAACTGAACACATTAATGATTCACATACGCCACAAGACCCGTGGGTGTGTGCTTACCATGTAAAAGTTCCCCATCAGCATTTGAAACACACAATAGTCTCAGCTCAGACTGACCTTGGCTCATGGATGAAGTTAACAGCTCAGTGCGAACAGAGTGCACAGTGGGCATAGTGCAGACTCGACGCTTTCCCACGCAGTCGGCAGCACACGGTCGACATTCTCGTCGTGATAAGACACAGCGAAACTAAGACCTCTAGGCATGGTCGGCTACAAGGCTTGCAAATTCTCTTTTCGTTATGATTTCAAAGCGACATAGCGGCTCTCCTCCCAACATCAAAAAAAATATGTTTTACCATCATAACAGCAATTTCCCACACCAAACCTGATTCTCACTTGTTTTCATGTGTTCCTCAAATATCTGGAAAACATAACGGAAACACCCTTTTTAGACCAAAAAATATGGTTTCACCTACATCCCCATAAAGAGGACAACATCACCTTTCATTTATGACAAACTTTTTTGTCAACTTTATCGTTTCCAAAATAGTGACCATTTTTTCAAAATTCATTTTATTTTGCCCTGCAGACTTGAAACTTGGTTTTCTGCCTAGAGGGGCTAGGGACCTTTCATTGACGTCAAACAAACTTTTTTTCTAAAATTCACCGTTTTCAAAATAGCGCCAATTTCAAAAACAAGCATTTTCAAAAAAATATCACACATTCATAGCAAAGAGGACGTCATCCCAACGCCAACAACATCTCATTCGTTAAAATCCGACCATGCGTTCGCGAATTATCGCCAATGTTCGCGAGAAAGTAGGCTATCTTGTTTTTTCCTACACCCTTGAAACTTTCTGTCTGCCTAGAGGGCATAGGGACCTTTCATTAACGTCAAACAAACTTTTTTCTAAAATTCATCGTTTCCAAAATAGCGCCAATTTCAAAACCAACAATTTTCAAAAAGAAATACCAACACACATTCTTAGCAAAGAGGACGTCACCCCAACGTCAACAACACCTTGTTTGTTAAAATCCGATCATGTGTTCGGGAGATATCGGCAAAGTGCGTATGAAAGTAGGAGAGTGATTTGAACTGTCGCCATCCCACTACTGCCACGAAATGTTTTGGAGACACACTGTACCGGGGTTTGTGGGATCGGGTCGGCAATTCGGGGGGGGGGGGGGGGTTGAATGCAATGAACGAGCGTAAGATTGGAGCCCACCTCTCTTCTCATTAGTCCTCATGAAGCTGAGTTCACATCGTTCCAATCCCCGACGGAACCAGGAATCGAACTGAGGTCGTCTAGGCGGAAAGGTACAATACTTTGTCCCCACATCATAATGGCAGCTAAATATTTCTTTAAACATAGGCTATTGGTGAGAAGTAGCAGCTACTTCCCAGCGTCGTTGAAACTCTAAGTTGTTGTTGATGCATTTAGGGGCTTGTGACATCGTGGTCATCAGCCCCGTGTACTTGGGTGTGTAAATATATCTAGATAGGATAGTTCAGGTGAGGATTGGAAAGGGGACGGCTGTGGTCCTAAGTTAGGAGCTATCCCGGCATCTGCCTGGAATTGAAGTAGGAAACCTCGGAACACCACTTCTAGGATGAATGAGATGGGAATCGAATCAACCTCTTCTCAGTTCTGCCCCACGAGACTGAGTGTATCCTGTTCCAGCCTTCAGACCAGAATTAAATATCTTCGCGGAACTGTGAATTGAACTCAGAGCTTTTGGGAGCGTAGTCTCACGAGCCCACAGATGGCGGGCCGCCATCTATGTTAATGGTTGAACACACATTTTGTTCCTCTGTTGCTGTGACGTACTATCTTATACCTACCTCTTCTGCACTTCCTCAGAAGATGAAAGAGTGTTACAGTATGGTGATGTAGCCGGCCCCGTGGTGTTGGGGTAGTGCGCCTGCCTCGCACCCGGAGGGCCCCAGGTTCGGTTTCCTGCTCCGTCAGAGATTTTAGAAACTGACGTGAGGGCTGGAACGGGTTACATTCAGTCTCGTGAGGACAATTGAGTAGCTGTCCGACAGCGAGGCAGTGCCCCGGTCACGGATACCAAGATTAACGACCTAGGGGACCCGACGCGCTAACCACTCGTCACCCCATTATCTGCAAGTAAAATGGCTGGACAGCGGTCGCTTGGTAGGCCTAGGCGCTTCATGGGCTGCAGCGTCACGGGGTTTGGTTTGGTTTGGTTTTTAGTATGGTAATGTCCGAATAAGTGTTCTGAACGAAGGACATATTTATAATTATCTAGATAACTGAAATGTAAGCCCAAAGAGAAACTGTTCGTTGAAAGCTGACAATGTAAGTAAACTGTATGAGATTATTTGGATTCGATTCCCATCTCAGCCATCGTGGAAGTGGTTTCTCACTTCTACTCCAAGCAAATGCCGGGATGGTTCCTAACGTAAGGTCACCCAAGTACAATGGACCACGATGTCCAAGCCCATCAAATAAAACAACAACTTTTAATATGAATGAACGTAAAAATAAATTAACCCTCTGTCAGGATTTAATCCTCCATGACCGAGCTGGGAGGGGAAGTAAAGCCTGCGCGCCCGTGTCATAGATTTTTGTCATTAAAAAGAACCTACCACTGCAATTGGTAGTGTGTAGCAAAATTTGTGGGTTATACAGTATTTGGCTGGTTAGGAAACGCTCTATCAAGTTCCAAAGTTCGCTGCTGGTTTTAGTGACAGTGGCATCTGGTAGCCAAAGTTGGAACTACTTGAAATTGAACTTGTTGGGAGCCCTCGGGCGTTCAAGCAAAAGTTCCCAGCTTATGGCCATTGGCTGCGATTCATACCTAGGTATATCAAATCAAATTATTTATTTATGGAATGATTCCACTTGTCGTACCAAGGCGTCAAGTGCCAAATTGATATTACATTTGGTTTTCTTTTTTACGAATTATTTTTAATATGAAGGGTCCACGGGAAGAAGGGGAATGTCAAATAATGTAAAATGTTCAGGAAACGAGTTTTATAGTTTCATTGCTTATATGTACTTATATGTAGGCTACACGTCAACTTGAAACGTCATTTCCTCACGACCCTCATTGTTCTTAGCCAGACTCAATTGTGCCTTCAATCCGTCGCAAAGAGGCCTACTAGATCGCGCTGATATCTCGATTTTACATTTTGAGTGACATTTCCCCTTCTTCTCGTGGACTCTTCAAATTATATAGTTTCAAATCTCTTATTACAGAAGGACGCACCCACATGCACAGATAGTGAAGAAGGTTATGACGTAACTACAAATAAAACGCAGCATTATGCTCGTCTGTCAGCTACATTGTTTGATGATATCACCTATATTGTGTTATGTTATTCATTCATCATAATTGGTTTTATGTTATTGAAGTATTGAAGGTGAGAAAACTGCATCTATATTATTGGCAGTGTTTAGATCATGTTGTCTGCAATAAACCGGTCTGTAAAATTGAATGCGAGTAAAATAATGTGATTACAGAATTATAATTAGTAGACGACATGTAGCCTATAGCCTACTTTCAGAGATGCCAGTCAGTCACGCACCACATTTTTACCTATATCATCCTTATAAATTGGAAGGAAGCTTGTAGTTTAACGTGACCGTTAATCGCGAGATCATGAGCCACGGGACCTCCTTTTTACGTGGAATCCGAACCACAGGACATGGCATTTCTCTTCGAAAATCTCACATACATTGACTGGGAATCGAACCCGGACCGCCTTGGTGAGAGGCATTCAGCTAGACCGCTGAGCCACCACGCCCCCCCCCCCCCCCCTTATAAATTGAGTGTCTTGTATGTTCTTTTTATGAAGGAGCACCTTAAACCTTCCTCTCTAAACGATATTTTGGAAAACAGTATTCAAAATAAACTTTCAGAGAAATATACGAGGGAACACGTTCACGCGAATACAGAGTTGACATTTTATGTCAGTCAGCCAGTCACGGAAACTTTGTAACCAAGTATTTAGTAATATTTTGTTTTTTATTTTTAAGTCATGTTTTATATGTCATTGTAATTGCCCAGTGATGCTGTTTCCTATCTTGTTAGTAGTTTCAATTTATACCCACCACAACGTTTGTACTGTATAGACATTTTCTTGCTGTGGTGTATTGTCAATGTCAGTCGCTCACATACTGTATGAAGTGGCTCTATACTAAAAGCTATTTTACTGTGTATTACCGACTTTTATTCTTCTTACAAGTTGTTTGATGGATGCAGAAAAACTACCGACACGAGGTTGTTGCATTTACATGCAATTGAACTGAAGGCCAGTGCGCCACTCAGCCTGACCATTAATTTCGTTGCGGACAAACGGGTAATTGAGATGTCAGTCACGCACCACATTTTTGTACCTATAGACCTCGTGCGCATGGATGTTGCTGCGCTCTGGCGGCAAGTCGTTCGAACAGTCCATGTGGCGCTTGTCAGTGAAGTGAAGCAACGTGATTACCAGGCTGCGTTTGTTGAGGTGTGAATTAAAGTTCGAGATGGAAGAAAGTTCTACAAAGAGTAAAACAGATTGTTCTGTGGTTGGATGTAACTATTCATACAGAAATTGTCCGCCTGGGACGAAGTTCTTCGTATTCCCAAACAATAAACAGCACATTCATAGAAGGAACGCTTCTAAAACGGGACACGAGTGATGGTAAACCATGGCATACTACAAATAATTCACGTGTTTGTAGTCGGCATTTTATAAACGGAACACCGACAAGAGATCCTGACAGTCACGGTTACATACTGAAGCCACATTTATCGGATCAGCACCAGCAACGAGAGGGCAGTAGTAACTGAGAGATACAAGAGGCGAAAAATTAGGCATGAAAATGACGGGGGTGAAGGAAGTGTGATGGTTCATTCAGTGACGCGAGCACACAGACGGATATTGTGACCGTATATAGTGACAAGACGGAGGTGAACATATTGCTTTCTTCTTTGAGAAATAATTGCGAAGCAGAAGTCCAGAGAAATCTGCCAATGCCCCGTGCGAACAAACAAACAATGACTGACACTTGTTTAAAACAAGGCTGTAGTGTTAATGTGCACCTAGTGGATAAGAAGCATTATTTTTGTGGATACCGGTCAGTGAAAGAAAGCGAACATAATCTTGCTGAAATAGCGGGTGTAAAACTGGCATGTTCCGTATCCTGTTATCGTTGTTACCTTCTGTTCATCATAATTGTACTCTTTACAAGGAAAATATGTTACTTCTCCTGTTAATGAAGTGCAAACTGGGTATTAGTTTTGCTGCACTCGGCGTTATGTTTAACTGTCACAGGACTACGGCTTCTGATGCCTTTAAATTTACACTGGACCATCTTTTTGAGAAAACTAAGGAATGGATTTTCTGGCCATAACGACGCACTATTAAATGTACTAAGCAAATTCCTTTAAACGCCATTTTGAAAATTGCACGTGCATTATAGATTGTACTGAAGTATACTGTGAAAGACCGCAAAGTGTTCGTCAAAGAATTTTAATGTTCTCTCATTACAAAAATGCATTCACTGTAAAATTTCTGGTTGCAATTACTCCATCAGGTTATATTTCTTTTCTTTCTAAATGCCATGGTGGAAGAGCGACTGACAGCTACATTACCGTACATTCCGGTATACTAAATCATATTCAAGCAGGAAATCTTTTTGTTTGATAAAGGGTTCCCACAGATAAAAACGTGCATTGAAACTAGGAACGCAGTAATAGAAATGTCACCATTTGCATTTAATCCACGGTTTTCAGCTGAGGAACTAGAATCAACATTATGATATAGCATCTGTCAGAATTCATGTTGAAAGAGCCATACATGGAATGAAGGTTTATAAAATATTAAGTAACCGAGTTACTATGGATTTGGTACCTAATTTAGACAATATTGTTCATCTCATATGTGTCGTAATGAATTTCAGTCCTCCTATCATTAAATTAGACGACTGATATATTTTAGACAGGTCCTTAACTTAGACATGATTGTATAATTATTGAATTGTACACGATTACACCAATCTACTTCACTGTTTTTTATATTTCTAACTCGAGTAGAAATTATATGATGTTTCAAATGTCTGAATAGTGGTAAAACTCAGCATGAGAATGGTAACAATGTAACACTATGTATAACGCTTGAAAATTAGCGGGAGGTAATGTTCGAAATAAAATATCTCTACTGTGGGAAAAATATTTGAAAGCAATTCTTCATTTCTGGAGACACTCACTTTCACACTTTTCTTTGGAGAATATACAAACAAGTCACAGAAGTTGAGGTTCAAAATATACAATGATGCGTGTACCTGGGTGTAATATACATGAGTTTCCTTTAACTTGATATCACCATCAATGTTAATATACAAATACGGAACATCACACGTGTTGTCATCAACCACAGGCTTTTCCCGACATGAGTAAGGGCACTTAATCTCCAAAAGAGAAAGGCATTCCTTACCTAGCACTATCCCATCCGGGCTGCAGCAGAGCCAGGGTTGCTCTTCTTTTATAAACAAACCCAGCTGTTACACGCAACATTGGGACGATACACAGAATTCCTGAAGTGCCCTCCGCCCATTATCTCTTCCGTATCTCACTGCAGGACTATTTATGTCTTTAGAAATAAGAAGCTGGGATGCCAGTTCATTAAAATCTCCACTCTGCAGTGTCATGATCTTGTGTACGCTCTGGCTGGCCGATTTGCGTAATTTTCTTTGATGGAACCAAGCAGGATTCTTAAATTGAGCCCTAGTCTCAATCGCAATAGCATCCTTCTGCGATTTTGTGACTTTCACGTTGTCAAAATAAAAATTCCGGACGTCACTGGGCAACATGGGACTCATAATTTTTTGGCACTAGTGATATCTTGCCACTCGGCAAGTAATTTATTCCATAGGATCTAACCAGTTTATTAACGTTTTGATGGTCTAATTGCTGAAGACACTGAAGTAAAAGTCTTGTTTCGCTCTGTTCTACAGCATCATCCACGATAGCTTCAACAATAGAAATAGAGATAATTATGGATTCACCTTCACACTCGGCCTTCAAAATTCTTGTAAAAGCACAGTCTATATTTTTAATTTTCTCGTATAGTTCAGTTTTGGTGAATGTTTCTAATTCCACACTTTCCGACACGCAACAAACTGTCCGCTTATTTCTCCTAAATGTTCACCTTTAGAATATTCCGCGATAACATTCTTAGGTTTCTCCCATTGTTGCAGGAAGGAAGTCTTCGAAGAATCTCTCTCGGTATTAACATAAATGCAAAGCGCAGCAATGTGCTTGCAGCATTTGGAAAGGCCTGCTTTGCATTCACACTCGGCTGACTAAATGTTCCTGTTGCAATCGATCTGTTAAATATTTTAAAAAAAGACTAGCATTAATTAATGAAAAATTAATTTACGGCAAGGGATACGGGAAATATTATAATAAAGTTATGTTTAAAATTAATAGTATAAATATACATATGATTTGTGGACCAAAAAGAAAGGTAAATATTACCTTAAGTTTAACAGCATAAGGCGGTTGATTAATGCTCGTTTCTCTGAAACAGAGGCTGGATATTTCTTCTCCCAATCGTTCCTTCACCTGAAATATATGATTACTTTGAGCTGTTTGCCTTTCTTCAGCGTAGAAGCTCTAAAATACGACTATCACACTTGATTCTCCCGCACAAGCCAGTACACACTCTCGCCACATGGATGTTCTGAGCGAGTTGCCGCTAGGAGCGCCAGCAGGTAAAATATCGCCTTGCGCACGAGGTCTTTAAGGCAGCGGTTCCCAACTCTCTTCGACTCGCGAACCCCTTCTACAACGATCTGAGTTGGGTGAACCACTGACTTGTAAATACGTTACATACGTAGGCCTACATGTATTCGTAACTCATCCTTAGTGGGGTCGCGGTACTGTTGTTAGTATTGTTAGAACACAAAGAAGCTGGCAGACTAAATTTCCATTGTAGCGAAATCAAATGCATTCCTAACGTTGTTACATTACTGTAAATCAGGCATTCGCGGTAAATATGAATTTATTGTGGAAATAATGTGATAAATTCCCGATGTAACACATATGTAACAAGGTGCATTACAGGGTTAAATTAATTCTAAAATAATAATAATAATAATAATAATAAACTAGTAAACTAGTCCCCCGTTCGGATCTCCGGGTGGGGACTACTCGAGAGTGGGTTTACATCACAGAAGTATGAAAATTAATAAATGTGAAACAAAAATACTGGAATGCAGCCGAAATAAATCAGAAACCTCTATGGACATCAAATTGTCAGGTGAAAAGCTGAAGGAAGTAGGAGACTTCTGTTACTTAGGAAGTAAAATAACCAGTGATGGACGAAGCAAAGAGGATATAAATAGTAGGTTGGCTCAGGCAAGGAAAGCATTTCTACAAAAAAGGAATCTGTTGACATCGAATATAAATTTAGGTATTAGGAAGTCATTTTTGAAAGCCTTTGTCTGGAGCGTGGCGCTCTATGGAAGTGAAACTTGGACTATCGGTGCAGCAGAAAAGAGGAGAATTGAAGCATTTGAAATGTGGTGTTACAGGAGAATGATGAAGATCAGATGGGTAGATAGGGTTACAAACGAAGAGGTATTAAGACGAGTGGGAGAGGAGAGATGTTTCTGGCGACTGCTATTGAAGAGAAGAGATAGGTTAGTAGGACACATACTAAGACACCCAGGAATAGCAAGCTTAGTTATGGAAGGAAGGGTCGAGGACAAGAACTGTAGGGGTAGACCAAGGTTAGAATATGTTAAACAGATTGCCTCGGATGTAGGGTGTGGTAGCTATGTAGAGATGAAACGATTAGCTCAGGACAGGGAGGTATGGAGAGCTGCATCAAACCAGTCAAAAGACTGAAGACTCAAACAACAACAATAATAATAATATGACAATGCCGCAGAAATTAAGGAAACAGTAATAGGCCTAACCTCGAAACCAGCCATTATCGATAAGTGTTTCGCGCACCCCTTGAAATATTTTGCGAACTCTCTGGGGGTTCGCGATCCACAGGTTGGGAAACGATGCCTTAGAGGCCTGGCGGAAACCTTCCTAGTTTGCCCCGGGGTTATATGTTATTTTTGTTTTAAGGGGCGGAACAGCGATGCCATCTGTTCCAAAGGGGAGCAGGGGGTAGAGATCTAAAATACGTTTATGTGTCAGGGATATAATTCCGCTCTTCATCCTCTCCTGTTCTCAGAGGCTTCATCGGAGCAACTGCGCCGGTGGTTGGGATCGAATGGTGGAGGCTCATGGCAGGGGTATGAACCCAAGTTCACCTGTATGGTACATTTCTAACTGAAACCGACAGCAGTGGCTCAGCTGGCTAAAGCGCAGCGTTAGGTCATGGGACCAAGCTCTCTGCTGACTCGGTAGACGCGTGGGTTCGAGCCCCACCGTCGGCCGTCCTTGAAATGGTTTTCCGTTGTTTCCCATTTTCAACACCAGGCAAATGCTGGGACGGTACCTTCTGATAGGCCACGGCCGATTCCTTCCACATCCTTGCCCAGTTTCATTCCTCTTCATCCATTCCATCTCATCCCGACGCACAGGTCGCCCACGGGCGCCGAATAGAAAGACCTGCACTCGGCCTCTAAGGAGGCCACACGACAAAAAAAATCTAACTGAGAGCAGAAGGATTATGTCAGTTGCGCCGATGGTTCATGATGCAGTAGCGGGGGTTGCTGGATGCTGTCTGTGCTGTTAACTTTGCAACAGGCTGCATGACGTCACTGAGCGGGTGGCTGGCACTTGCAGCTGGGGAGACACAGTGAGTGGCGTTGACAAATGAACGGGGAGGGGCCGGCCATGTAGGAGGAAGTGAGTCTTGTAGCATACCAGAGCAACATAGAACGTGTGTGATGGAAGACGCCAAAACACAGTTTCAAGAGTCAAACCCTGCGAGTCCTGCCAAACATAGGAACCAGGCCAATGCGAGAGAGCGCGACAGGACGCATAGGTAAGTACCGGTGTTGAAGTATATTTAAAGGGTGGTCGATGGTGGGATTCGAACCCGTAAGCTTGGCCAACACCTTGTTCGGCAGGTGATGTTACCGCTTGGCCGTCGGTCCTGTGCACTCATATATACTGCATTAGGGATCATCCAGAAAATACTGTACGTTCGCAAAAAATGCCATATTATTAAACCCCTCCCCCCATTGTAGCACGTTGTATCAATGATTAACACCCCACACCCCCTGAAGGAACGTCGAAAATAAATTACCCCTCTTGTTCAATGTATTGCGCAACTCAGCGAATAGGGAAAACAATCCGCTTTACAGGCCTGTGCTCCAGCACCAGAGGCAGGGAATATATATCTGAAATCGCGAGAATGCTACACAGGATGAATATTTCTTTACACAAATCAACCTGCAAAAGAAGTTTTTTAACATACGTGGAAAGTGGATATTTTCAAATCGGGTAATAACGGAGAAAGCCTGATGAACGTACTGACCCCCCACTCTAATTATGCCCCATACGGCATGCAGTTGGTCTTGTTATTTAATTTCATGTAGGGGCTTGAGCATCGTGGTCATCAGCCCATTGTACTGGGGTGTATATAAAATGTGTTTAATTTATAATTGAGGGTGGGATTGGGAATGAGACGACCGTGGCCGTAAGTTAAAAACCATCCCGTTATTTGCCTGGAATAGACGTGGGGAACCACGGACAACCACTTCTACAATGGCTGTGATGGGAATCTTCTCACTATTGCCTCACGAAGCTTAGTGTAGGCCTACTCCGTTCCAACCTTTAGCCCAGGATTAATTCCTTGGTAGAGCCGAGAGTGCTAGCCACTACACCATCGAGTTTGTCCGATGTTACCACATATACGTCTGTGCTAGCGACATACCCTACCGGGATTGTATCTTATATCAAATCCTGGTGCAATAACGCTAATAATTACAGTTAGGCTACAACTAGAGATACCGTACCACAAACATACCGGTAGCCTACTAGTGCTCAGGATGGCCGAAGTGCAGTACTGGGTCACGTTTGGGTATATGTATTAGTAATTAATGGGTTGGATAGTGACCACAGTTCTTCCCTCCACGTGCAATCGCTGTCTGATAACCTGTGTTGTTGTGCTATCTGTACTGCTGTGGTTATCTGTTATTAATAGGCCTAAGGTTGGGAAGGATGCCCGGGACTTGAAATGAGATACTTTACTTGGAGTGAGTGTGAAGGCAATTTCCGTTGCCCGGGATCGAACCAATAATTTCAGAATACCTATTCTCCTTAATGTACCGGTATGTGGAATCTGCGATGGCCAGACTATCCTTCCGATCGACGGCTAACGGATGCACACTTGAAAGCTTTTCATCTCCAAAATCCTGCCACCCAGTCCCGCCCGACTAGTTATTAGGGTTCGATGTCGGCTTTCTTTCTATGGATAACAGATGTCTTGAGCGTGTTCTCCTGGTTTAAAGGGGCTTTAGACACTGCCAATGGCATAATTGCCACATTTTGCGCCGACTATTTTAAAACATTAGCATTTATTCTTAAGACAAAATATAAAAGACTAACACAACGAATATCAACTTTTATTTTGCTTCGTGCCCCAGAGATTAGAAGTGAAGGTTTCCTGACATGTTAACATATTAGTGAATAATTAGACGAATTCCATTCATTCTACGGGCCATGTAGGATATCAACCATTGGGCCTTAAGCATGGTTCGAAAGAAAGAAAGAAAGAAAGAAAGAAAGAAAGAAAGAAAGAAAGAGATAATTTAATTCGACAAAGACGTTTTGAAAACAGGTTTCTTAAAATACTCAATTTAAATTCATAACATAGTAGGCCTTTTAAACATATGTTAATAACTACTAATATCAGGGTTCCGCCTTTAGTCGTTGTTGGTTCATTTTAGAGGCTAAGACATCTTTCAGAGACAGGGAGGGGGACTTGAAATAAGGTACTATCCCAGCCTTTTCCTGGAGGAAGTGTGAAAAAAAACGGGATTTGAGCCTACGATCTCTGCACTTGTTGTAGCTGCCCACACGGTCGTGGTGCACGAATTAACGAGCTTGGGACTCGCCTTTACTGAAGGAAGTAAAAACACGCACACGCATTTTGTGTTCTCTCTCTAATCCTATCTCGTTCCTGTTAAGTGTTATCTTCGGACTAAATGGGTCTGTAAACATCCATGCCACAATTTCACTGCACTGTGCCATAATAATAATAATAATAATAATAATAATCAATTCAGGGTTTTCGGGTGCGCTAATTCCCAGCTTGATTTCCAAGGCCTCCATGTTGTTACTGGAAGCAAACAATACACTTCACAAATATCAATTAATGGAATGTCCAGCTCCGTGGCTAAATGGTTAGCGCGCTAGGCTTTGGCCCGAAGTGCCCCGGGTTCGATTCCCGGCCGAGCCATCAGGGATTTTAATCTCCTGGGGTTAATTCCCGTGGCTCGGGGACTGAGTGTATGTGACGTCTTCATCGTCACTTCATCCTCATTACGACGCGCAGGTCGCCCACGGGTGTCAACTAGACAGACCAGCACTTGGACTCTCCGGAGGCCACACGATCATTAATTAATGGAATAAATATTGCAAGACTTTCAACACGAATAAAACACGTGTGAACTGTCTGAACTGAAAGAAACACTGACGTCTACTTTAACAATAAGAATAATTGTTCTTGTTCTTCCGCTTAAAGACCACTACCCATAAATCGTCTCCCGGCCGGGCTGGAAACACTTGTAAGGGGACCGCCTCGGACTCGACTATACCACAATAATAAATAGTTACACACACTACTCAGTCACCACATAAACACAGGTTATCAGACACAGGGACTGATGACCAAGATGCCCAAGGCCCTCAAACGAGTTAAGAACAGCAAACAACGAATTTAAAACGTACATTTCTTTCACGATTTGAAAGGTCAATGCCCTCGTGTACGCAACATTCAATTACACCATCGCGTGGTATTACAAATAATATCCTTCAAATGTCAACCATCCTTTTCTTGTTGTTGTTGTTTCCTTTAAGGGGCTTGGGCATCGTGGTCATTTAGCCCCGTATACTTGGGGGTGTGTCAAATTTGCTTGATAACTTGTATTATTGTGATGTCTGTAGCAGTGTGTATTTGTAAATCAGGCAAGGATTGGGAAGGAGACGGCCGTGGACTTAAGTTAGGAACCATCCCGGCATTTTCCTGGAGTAGAAGTGGGAAACCCCGGAAAACCACTTCCAGGATGGCTGAGTTGTGAATCGAACCCACCTCTTCTCAGTTTTATCTCACGAGGCCCTCACACGAGAATAAAATTTCTTGGCAGGGACAGGGATCGACAGCCGCTACACCAGGAGGTGTAGATGGCAGGGTTCAGGTCGTGGCTAACATTGGTACATACAGTATCCCCAAAGAAAGAAAGAAAGAAAGAAAGAAAGAAAGAAAGCAAGAAAGAAAGAAATCACGGGCTGGTCACAGAATGTCACCTCGTAAGAAGATCAGGCGCCCTGGAAACATTTCTGGTAGGAGGTTTATCGCGTGTTCAGTGGCGTCATCCATAAGAAGATTCCCTGCTTCGTTGAGTTTCAGCTGCAGGAAGTTGTGTTGCATCAGAAGTTTAAAATGTGAAGTGAAGTGAAGTAAATGGCAAGCACTGCTCTTTAAATAGCTTCAGCTTCGTTTTGTTACTTAATTTCAAAACTGGGGAGTTGCATCTAGGATGTGTTCATTTTAAATCAACGCATTTAAAAATGTTCAGGCCTTTTCTTTAATATTTGGGGAGCAATAGCGTCTCCTAGCCCGTGCAACACGGCACGTGGCACCAAATCTAAGGTCGGAAGAAATCTTTTTTTTTTTTTCTTCAACGGAAATGTTTCTGTTTTACCTCAGGATATAAATAATTTGAATAAAATAATTCAATTGAACTTTGATAGTGCGCCACTACTAGTAGACATATTACCTTATCGGCTAGAAAAACGGTGGTACAGCGTTAGCATTTGTACCTCATTTGTATAGTTATTCTTTTATTCACTTCAGTGAGATAATATTTAATTTTTGTGTAATGTTAAATCTAAGTTCCATATTTTTTCCCTCCAAAACAACAGTAACTCATTTTGAATTAGTATCGTATTTTTCAATAAAATATAAAAATTGCTTTGTGAATGAGTGCAAAAATTTAATGATACTGTAAGGTAAAATGAAGTATAACAAGAAGTTCCGTGAAGAACTATACAGCCTACTTTTCATGCCAATGATTATTCTACAGTATATGAACCTACCTAGAATAATGACGAAATTAAGTTGGTAATATCGAAATATCTAATTAGTTCAAAATATACCTGGTATAATGTAGCCTAATAGAGCACTACAGTTGGCAGCCCTGGTGACTGAATATATTCTTAGTTCCATCTCTTAAGGTACAGAATACAACATTTGGTTGAAGTCCAATGGACGTTACATGCAGTTAGACACTGGATCTATCAGCACGCGTAAAAGCATGTTGCCAACAATACCATGCGTGTGCTGGTCAGAAATAATCTGAATTATTATGATATCTTGTTGTGCCAATTTTGGATGAAATCCATTTGTTAGTATAGAAGTTACATGTATTTCAAAATTGGACATATCAGCAGGCAT
Source organism: Meconema thalassinum (assembly GCA_946902985.2). Lineage (NCBI taxonomy): Eukaryota > Metazoa > Arthropoda > Insecta > Orthoptera > Tettigoniidae > Meconema > Meconema thalassinum. Next base: position 891,855,483 of record OX336389.2, read on the forward strand.
AGAATCATGTTGGCAGCACCGCCTTGTATTAATTACTCCAAATTAATCTAGAATGGCAGGCACTATACGTGTGCAAAGTATAGAGCTGTTGGCTTGCATACTTACTGATATATTGATATTAGGGTAAAAAGAATATAGACAGCATTTATTAACAGTTGTCAGCCCTGATTGCTCTTAACAATACGTATAGTCATATCTGTTATGGTACACATTGCACATACGAAATTTGGTTGAAATCCAATTGATAGTATAGAAGTTACATGTATTTAAAAATTGGTACTATCAGCAGGCTTATAATCATGTTGGTAGAACTGACGTATATAAGTTACTCCAAATTAATCTAAAATGTCAGAATATACGTGTGCATAGTTTAAAGCTGTTGGCTTGCATACTTTCTGATATATTGGTATTTGGATTTTAAAAAAATAGAGAGAGAAATTATTAACAGTTGGCAGCCCTGGTGGCTCTTAAGAATACGCTCAGTCATATCTGTTTATGTAGAGATATTACATACAAAATTTGGTTGAAATCCAGTTGATAGTGTAGAAGTTATATGCATTTAAACATTGGACCTATCAGAAGGCTTAAAATTATTTTGGCAACACTGTCATGATTGGCCTCCTGGAAATTAAACTGAAATAGTATTACCTACATGTGTGCCAATTTTGGAATAGCTCCCATGCATACCTTGCAGGATATCCAACATGGAGCTCAAATTTCTAGTGCGTTTTTTCAGCAGTTGGTAGCACTGACATCATTTTCAAATATGGACGTGAGCTATTCCGGTGCACATCTTTACTCATACTAAATTTGGTTTTGATTGCTGGAGCCGTTTAGGAGTTGATAGGGGGGGACAGACACACAGCCAGCCAGACAGACAGACAGAAGGACAGACAGACAGACAGACACACATTTTCCCGGATCGATCTCATAAGACTACTTTTTCCTCATTTTTGCAAAATGTGAAAAGTAGGCTACAAATATGAAAGTAGACCAGTACCTTAATATTCAGATAATACTGTACGGTACTTTCAAACCAAATCCACTACAAACACTACTATCAGAATTGAATTTGAACTGTAGTAGGCCACCTTGGGTAGTAGGCCTAAGTTACGCAACGCGTATTTACGTCTTGCAGAGTTGGGTCGGGAGTTTGACAAGAAGTGTGTGGCTCCTAAAGGATGTATTGCACGGGTCTCGAGCCACCCCTGACTACAGTAGATGCTGAGTGCACAGTCCGGGTCCTGTTCTGTTCTGTTATCACCATTCTTAATGGCAATACAGGGTTCATTTTGTTGTTGTTTAATTTTTGGAGCGTGGGGCAATGTGTTCATCAGCCCCATATGGGTCTTTATATTTTTTGTTTGGCAAGGCGATTCCGCTCGACCTTGGCCGCTGGTCCCCGGCCAATAGCCGGCTGTTACAGGTTGGCGCGCACGGTCTCCGGCCGTATTCCCACCTCCCACGATATTTCTGCGGTAGGCGTGTGAGCTACAAGCTAATTGGGTGTTTTATTAAGCTACTGTGTACTGTAGGTATATCATATTTTATCGTTTTTTATTGTGGTTGTGTAATGCTGTAATGCCTTATGTGAAATATTCGTTACGTGAACGTGTATATCTGCACAATATGTACATAAAGTGCAGGAAATCTTGCGCTAGAACAAGACAAAAGTTTCGAGTGAAATTTCCAGGAAGACCCATTCCTATAAATCGGACAATAAAATAACTGGCTAAGAGATTCAAACGTACAGGTTAAATAACAATAAAAATAGACGTAAAGGTAGTTATTTCCTTACTGAAGCTAAATTAACCGGAGTAACTGAAAACTTCATAAGGAGATGGCGATTATGTTTGGCAGTGGATGGGGAACATTTTCAGCATCTATCGTAAACAGGGTGAGTAAAAATGCAGGATACTGATTTTAAGCACCGTATTCTGCCGTACATATGCGCGCGTGGTAGCCGGCAACTGAGCCGTCACTGGCGGAGTGCGTGAGAGAGAATGTCCTTGACAAGCAAATATAAAGACCCTGTATTTAGATGTGCATGCAATTTGTCTAATAACCTGTCTTATTGTGATGTCTGTAATTGTAACCATTATGATTTCTAGCACTTTCGTGTTGATATGACCCATGTACACTATATATTCTATATATTATATATTCTATATACCACGTCACATTGTGTCCACTACAACGTGGCAGTTTCGTCAGGTGACCGATTATGACTGATCGCCTGAAGAAGCTGCCACGTGGTAGTGAATCTAGTACTGAAACGTGTTGCCACAAAAACCAACGGACAATTACATTTGTCGTAACGAACCGCGGTTACTTTCCCTTTAAGTTACTTTAAAATACAACTAAATATCAGTACTGCAAATTGATTATACTCGCTTCACCTTAAGAATGTGTCTTTTTAAAACAGAGCAGTGGATACCAAAATGTGACGAACAAGAACTATATTGTCATTTCATATTTTGGAATCATCTCTCAGGCTTGATTTTGCTTCTTACAACACAGCAAATTCCTTATTTCACCTCCAACCTCGCGGCTCCGCAGAGGTTGTGCCGACAGTTAGCAATTGCCAGTGCATTTGAACGATTGACTTGGCGCGACAATCACTTGGAGAAATACGAAAAATGTTATTATACAAAATTGTAATATTCGAGTAAAAAAAACAACGAAAATTTCTTCACGCCCCCTCCCCCTCCCCTAGATAAAGCCCCACGCCCCCCAGGTTGAGAACCCTTGTGCAACATGCTATAAAATCAAATATTGAGTCTGATTTCCAAACAGACGTGACCTTCAAATTTCAGTGTATATCCTGTACCCCCAGCTCCTTTTTGATCCAACCACCTAATTTGATCACGAAATCACCCGTCTCTCTTCTTCCATTTCCTCCCACTACCCTACACGGATTCCAAATTTCTTTGAATCCCATGGCCCTTTTGCAAAATGTGTTTTGAGAAGGAAGGAGAAACAGCCAAATAAAACCCACAGGTGATTGAAAAAGTAACTTTTCTTCTTAATTTGCATTACACAATGTGGTACAAGAAATGCAATGCTATGTATTTTAAAAGAAGAACCACACATAATGAAACTGCCTTCTGGCGCGGGTTTGTTTCATGCAGCTTGCTTTCAACTGGGTACAGTGTAGGCCTACAGATCTGTAAGAATACAAACAAGCTATCAATGTAAACATGTAAGAATGCAGGCAAGAAAATGATCATATTTTCAGCTATTAGGTCGAGTGTAGTACAAAGTGTACAAATCATATAGATTTGTCGTGTGGCCTCCTGAGAGGCCGAGTGCAGGTCTCACTAGTCGACGCCCATGGGCGACCTGCGCGCCGGAATGAAAGATGAAATGAATGAATGAAACTGGGCAAGGATGTGGAAGGAAGCGGCCGTGGCCTGTCAGAAGGTACCGTCCCAGCATTTGCCTGGAGTTGAAAATGGAAAACCACGGAAAACCATTTCAAGGACGGCCGACGGTGGGCTCCAACTCACCTCGACCGAGTCAGCAGAGACAGAGAGCTAGGCCCCATGGCCTAACGCTGCGCCTTTAGCGAGCATAGCCACCGCTGTCGGTTACCATATAGATGGAGGGTAGCGAATTAACATGTCAAGACGCATGCAGACACGAACTCGTTATCTTCGGCTTTGGCCGCCGTTGCTCTGCCTCTGACAAAGCTAAAGCTGAGACACTTTTAATTTCCTTGGCAGGGGCACATCTGTAACGTTAGCCTATGCATTAGCATGACCGGCGTACTGACTTGGTGGAGGAGGAATGGCAACCGAAGTCATGACATTTTAACTTTCCAAAGAATACAAACTAAAGCTATCAATGTAACATAGCAGATATTAAACATCTATATCAGCCGTCCTTGAATCGGTTTTCTGTGGTTTGCCCATTTTCTTTCAATACCGGGCAAATGCTGGGACGGTACCTTCTAATAGGCCACGGTCGCTTCCCTCCACCTCCTTGCGCAGTTTCATTAATTTCATCTCTCATTACCTCCTCTCATGAGGTTGGCGTCAGGAAGAGTGGTTAAGAGTAGCATAGACTAGCCGTTAATCATCTTTTAGTGGCCTTATATGGAGACAAAATATTTTACGGTAAAATAGGTCGTCAAATCCTGAAGGGAGAAAATCTAAGAACACGCGAAATATCACGAAAGTGATCAAAGGGCATCCTGGTACAATAAAACATATCTCATCTCATCCCCGGCCCCGTTGAAAACGGGAATAATACATAGGCACTCTTTGTACAACGCACAAACTAATAGTTATAGCCTCTTTGATCGTCAATGGGGTCGACTATCACGGGCTTCATTACCAGGCATAGCGTTTGGGCCTCAATTATGTAAACACATTTAAAAAAAACTTATCAACAGAAATTTCAGATGCACAAAACAAGACTTGAACCCATAGCGGAACAGTAAAAAAAAAACAATAAATACCTGCATACACTATGGAATGCAAAAAGTGCTACACCCTAAATCAGTACCGATAAGGCACTCGAAGTTCACTAAGTCCTGGGTTCGATTCCCAGCTCTGCGAAAAAAATCATTCTAGACTGAGGTTTGGGACGGGTTACTCTCAGTGTCGTGAGGCAAATTGGGTTCGATTTCCTCCACGGCGATCCAAGAAGTGGCTTTCTTTTTCCACTTCCGGTCAAATGCCAGGATGATTCCCAACTTAAGGCCTCGGTTACCTCCTTCCCCCTTCTAGTCTCAAATACATATACCACTACAGACACCACAATAACACAGGTTATCAGACTTTCAAAACATTAAAAAAAAAAAAAAAAAAAACATACATACACAGGGCTAATGGCCACAAAAATCCTGCTTCTACATGAGGCAACAACACGGGTTTGCAACAATACGTCACACAACGTCGTTCAAAGAAATGAGCAAATGGTATTTTATTGGTTTCTCACAAGCTCATCTGCGCTCTTTTTAATTCGTTATATTAATATAGCCTACAGTTTCAATGAGAATGCTCATTCGTGGCAAGAAAGCTGCTTGCCTTCCACCCGGCCCGGGTTCGATTCTCGGTTAGTATTTGTGCGATTTTTGAGGTAAAATATCACGTCCGGTGGTTCGGATTCCACATATGAGGGAGATCGTATGGCTTATGATCTCGTGATTGACGGTCACTTAAAACTGTGACTTTCCTTTCCTTCAGTGCGGCCAGCATTCTTGGCTGTTGCCTCGGAGGTCCAGGTTCAATTTCCGGTTCTGCCAAAAAAAAAGAATTCTAGTCTGAGGGCTGGAACAGAGTACACTCAGCCTCGTGAGGCGAAACTGAGAAGAGGTGGGTTCGATTCCCATCTCAGTCATCCTGGAGGTGGTTTTCCGTGGTTTCCCACTTCTACTCCATACAAATGTCGGGACGGTTTCTAATTTATGGTCCCCCAGGGGCTCACATCTAGTGGGACGTGGGTTGGCGACCACGGGGCCCCAGCTGAGTCCGGCATTGCTTCCACTTACTTGTGCCGGGCTCCTCTCCGTCTTCTTTACTGTCGACCTCACTTGGTCAAATCTTGTTCTCTTCCGACCCCGACGGTAATAGGGTATCCGAGGCCTAGGGAGTCTCTTCCTTTCCCGCCTTAATTGGCCCTAGTCTCATCTTTTCTGATACCCTCCTTCTGCGAGGGGTCAGCCTTCTTTTTCTTTTCCTTTTACCTCCTGCCTTCGTGCCTTGTGCTCAAGGCCCTCAAGGAGGCAGGGTGTATGTAGCCCCACCACTTCTGGTGCACCCTAGATATTGCTACACCCTCAGGGGCTCATGGCTGGTGAGTTCGGGAGTTGGCGACCCCGAGGGATTCCTGAGCTGGGTCCGGTTTCCCCCCTTTTATCCATTACTTGTGGGGCGGACCCTCTCCTCTTTCACTTTCCTATCTGCCTTTTATGGCTCTCCTTCCTTCCAAGTCCCTCAATCCGCATTCTTCGAGGGTTGAGGGCATTTCTTTTCCTCCTGTCCTTTATTTGCCTTATTCTCCTTTTGTTTCCATTTTCTACTTCTAGTATGTAAGTTAGTAGTTAGTTCTAGTTATAGTTTGCATTTCATCATCATCTTCACGATCACCCAAACCATTAGGGGCCGATAACCTCGATGTTAGGCCCCTTAAAACAACAATTATCATCATCATCATCATCTAACTTAAGGCCACGACAGCTTCCTTCCAAATCTGCATCTGAATCACAAATGCACACACTAATATAGCCATCACATTGACACAGGTTATCACACACCCAAGTACACGGGGATAAATAACCACGATGTCCAAGCCCCTCTAAACAACAACAACAACTTCCATCAATGTGCTTATTCCTTGTTTGAGTGACCCCATACAAGGAATGAGCGCACTCTTGGCAACTGTTCTGGCCTAGGCCCATCGGTGGGTTTACATGAGAGCCTTAACAGCGCAGCGGTGTCTGAGAATATACGAGATTACTATAGAACACTCATTCCTTTTAATTTTTGATTGTCACCCCCAGAGGCCCAGATTCGATTTCCGGCTCTGCCAAGAAATTTAATTCTGGTCTGGGAACTTGAACAGGGTACACTCAGCCTCGTGAGGCTAGTGGGGTCGATTTCTACCTCAGCCATCTTATAAGTGGTTTCCCATTTCTGGTTCCTAACTTAAGCCCACGGCCGCCTCCTTTCCAAGCCCGACCTGAATTACACACTACTACAAACACCACAAATTTTACACACACCCAATTGCACGGGGCTAATGACCAAGTCCCTCAAATGAAACAGCAACTCCAGAGCGAAAAGAGCGAGGATCCACGTCATAAAACGCCTTGCTTGCATGCGCTGTGACCAGTAACCCACAGTAAAGCGCACTGCAACCTACAGTATAATGTCTCGTTCAGGTTCAGTGTTCCTATAAATAATACAGTATCTGCACACATTGTGTTCAAAATTACAAAAGAGAATATAATAACACGTAGTTAGACAATTATTGAGGTTTTAAGGGTCATAACTAAGAGGTCATCTGCCCCAAATAATAACAAGTAATTCCGTGAAGAACTAAATGGCATATTTGCATGTAATGTATATTCTTTCCATCTCAAAACACTCTCCCGTCAATTAAATAGATCTTCCATGTGATGGACTAAAAGCCTTTGGCACATGACCTTCATTGTGATTAAGTATAGGGTAATAAAATATCAGCGCTCATTATCTCCTAAACTAGTAAGTACTTCAATCAAACGTTTTTTTTTAATGTGTAACTTCTTTCCGCTCGGTTGCTGGATTTATTTATTTAGCGTATGGCTTTTAGTGCCGGGAGTGGATATTTTTGTGGGAGTGATTTCGAAAAAAAAGGGACAGAAGTAGGATTGACGGAAAAGTGTAACAGGAAACAATGAACGCGCGCGGTGGCGGAGATTAGTACCACGACGTACTATCGCATATGGTTTACTCCAATGTTTTGGAGGTCCCATTACAGCTATTCCAACAATAAATCATCTTCAAGTTGTCGTTCTATGGTGTGAAAATATTCATTATATCACATTTGCCCGAAAACAATTATGATTTATTAAGGGTCTGTTTTTCAATGGGCATCCACTCCCCGAGTAACGTGCTTTTCAATGCAAAGTTATGCGAACTCTGGTGTCAACTGATTGAAACACAAACCACATGATCAAAGTCTTCGTATCAGTATTTAAATGATGATATGCTTTAATATGAAACATTGTAACTAGTCGGCAATGCCGGTATTATGTTTCTGCACAATGGCTATTCAGATATTAACCCACATTGCGCGGGAACTGGGCTAGCCTTTCATGGCGGTACGTGAAAATAAGTAACCATCTTGTACTCCAAATATTTGTGGTTGTAATAGCTGCGATGATAACGTCTTGGTCTGCGAATCATGAGGTCTGAGGTTCGAGCCCCAGTCCCGGCAATTATTTTTGCTACCAGATTATCGATTTAAACGATATTTATCATAACATTATGGGTCATTTGAACAGAATCTACATGAAATTACGATTTATCTAACTTTTAAGAACGTTAAAAATCCCTCAGTATGCCTTCCTTCGGAGGGGAAGTAAAGTCGGCTGTCCCATGTCATAGATTTATGGCATGTTAAAGAACCTTCCACTAATTACACCTGTGTGAAGCTAAATTAGAGATTAAACAACGCTCTTAGGTTCCTACGTTCGTCGCCAGGAGCCAACTGTGTTGGCGTCTAGTAGCCAAGTTCTGAACTAGTAGTCATTGATGGTGGCGTTTGGCGGCAAAAGTAGGAACTAATTGAAATTCAATGTCTGCAGTCCTTACTTGAATTAAAAACAGATAACACTCACTAATACAGACACCGGTTATCAGACGGATTCTACACACACCCAAAGTACACGGGGCTACATGACCGCGTTGTCGCAGCCCCTAAACTAAGGAACCAACCAACCAACCTGTCTAACATTTATTACAATATTTTGCACCAAGCAGAAGTTGGGAAATTTGATTGCATTGAACATTATTTGTAGTAGTATATTGATAGGCTAGAGACAATGGTTTCATTCCTCCTCTTATATGTGATGTTAGTTGAAACAAGTGTGACAGTAGCATATCTCCAACTCAATACATTCATCATAGCAGGGCCGGAGAGAATGAGCTAGTAAGGGCTCAACCACTTTCCCTCGATACGTGCTGCCAGCCGGTTCAACACTGTGACGTCACAGGGTTGTCACGCGCGCCAACACTGCCATACTACCACCATTGCTTTGCATTAGCCGGCAGCATGTATTCTGTACTTAATGACCCCTATGATACCATTCTACCCATGGCGGCACCCTCTTTGATATTATACACTTTCAACAGTCAATAAATAATGCTTTAATTAAAGGCTAATGCACCTAGACAAGGTAAAATGTTCGAAATCACAACAAATCAGTTACAGATATGCTTACTTCTTGGATCTTATCCATTTGATAGATTTTTTCATCTGTTTTCTCTCACTAAATTTGTTTCTATTAACTTCTCTAATTCTAATAAATGTTCTAAGTCTTGCATACACTTTAATGGCTTCTTTACACACACTCGGGAATAGCGAATGCAGCCTATTTTTTAACACTTTCACTATTTCCGGTTGCCGATTAAACCCGAATAGAGGACCATGCATTTCTAAAATCACCTTTTCAAATTCTTTCACTAAACTAAACCACTGGTCACTTGGTTCAGTAAGGCAGCCGTATGATAAGAGTCAAAATTGGATTGTTCATCAAACCTTTTTTAAATTAGGCATAGTAAATTCCTTAGAATACCTGAAAAGCATGTTAGCTTTGCGCACCATCTTCTCAAGGTTGTGGCAGATGGGAGAGGAAATACCAATTTTTCCCTCCAGAAATCATAAGATTTTGGGGACAGAGCCCTTATCATCACACAACGAGATACGTTGTCACTTGTCCACCGTACTTGCTTGTTAGTTTCTATAGCCTTTATCTGCGTGGGAGTAATAGTTTGCTTGGCCCACTTCGTTAGAACTGCTTTGTTTTTATGCTCCTTTACATCGCATATTTCACTTCGTAGACATTTGATCGTGTTTTTAAACCGTTTGTAGCAATTAGACTTTCTTAACTTACTATCAACCAAACTTTTATTTTTCCGTTTTAGACATTTTAGCTGCGATTTCAAGCCCACTATTTCATTTTGTAATGATTCAATAACCCCAGATTTACGTTCACAGTCTTTACAACGGATTAAGCTCGGTGGTTCTTCATTTTTCTCAGTTTCACATTCTCTGGAATTGTCAATATCCTCAGTACAAATAGTCTGTTCTTTTGGACTTAACTGTGCTAACCTTAATATAGCTGAAGCTCTAACGGCTCTGTTTCTGCTCCTGTCTGCCCTATGTACAGAGGTTTGGCTTAGTGTACTCTCATTGGGCAGATTTTGAGAAGGGACTGCAGATTTATTTAGTACTCTTTTCAATGGAAGTCCTAAAAGGCGGTTTTTCATATCATCTTGATAATCAGTAGGCAAGAAATGCTTACTACAAATACGTGCAATTTTTACGTTAATACTGTCTTTCCTGTGGCCCTTGGTAACCCATTGCTTTGAAATATAACTATCAGTTGGGAATCGGTGGTAAATGACGCCTACCTCACAGTTCTTGGTGTTGCGGTAGGTATTTCCACAATTAAAAATAGCACAGCTCATGTTTCATTGCGCTTCTAAAATACTAAATCGTTTACGTATATAATAAAAGCTCGAAAACTGTAACGAATTGTTAGACAATAACCTGCTTAAGGCTGTGCTACCGAAAAATAAAATATTTTTTTAATTTTATTTTTTCTTCTTAATCTAGTATATAGGTCTTCGGGACTTGTTATATGCCACTTTTGCAAAATATAGACTGTTCGTTTGTTCAGGGCATGGCTTCAAAGTGTCTACTTTGAGGGTTAAAGGTACATACGTCAGGACAAACCTAATAACCGGAGAATTTCGAAATTTCTGTGCAATAACCCTTGTAATAGTAGCTTCATTATGAACAATTTGTATTTCAAAATTCAACATATTTTATAAAAGGATCATATTTCAATAACCTTTTTTATTGTAAAAAAAATGCTATAATAATTTCAAACTTATTCAATATTTTAGAGGCTCTAATTCTGAGCAGTTCGAATGTTTGATGAAAGGAACTGTTTAGTGATAAACCCGTGACGTATGTACCTTTGACTAGTCTTCAACTTGGCAGAACGGTAACTACACAGGCTACACGATAGGCTACCCGCACTAACAGTTGCACCTACTTGTACCAAGTTTCATTCCCCCACCCTACTACCAAGCACCGCACCGCACCGCACCGCACCGCACCGCACCGCACCTCCCGTGACGCAACACCACCTAGATAACAGGCCTTTGCATTCAAACAAGATGGCGGGCACTGTAGGCAGAGCTGCTGGAGCTCGCCGCAGGCCATGACCCATATGATCGGTTCCTTCCAACTGATACATCGTAGTCGGCAGCATTTTTAGGCTATTATGATGACTTCATCCTTCTTACCTTTACTTACGTAACAAATATACTAGGCCTACTGAATAAGCTTCTTCTCATCCTTCACCTGAAAATGAAACCTCACGGGAAACTAGGTACCGTACCGTAGGAAAAAATGAAACATACACTATTTTAATGTTTCTGGATCAATTTTATGTCAACAGTTCACTGGCCACTAAACATAGCGCTAAATTAACAGCAGTAAAATATACGCATTTGATACAGTTATGTTCAATATTTACATAAGATCAGGTTTTTAGCTAGATATCTGGACTTGACATATAAACAACTGTGTCTTCTTCACGAAAACTTCCGGGTACACATTTCATCATTTAAATTATAGATTTACTATTATGATGATGCCATCAGCCAGTGTCAGGGGCGTATATACAATTTTATTTCGGGGGGGGACTGGCTATCCTGGAAAATTGTGAGTATTTTCAGGGGATTGTCACCGCAAAATCCCAGAAATATCAACCAATAACTTAGAGCATATAACGTTGTGTAATTATTTTAGATAAGATTCAAAGTTTATATAGCCTACAATTACTAGCAATACAAAAAAAAAGTAAAATACAACACAACCCACAAATAAAATTTTATACTTAATGAATTTTCCATTATGATCTATGGAGTATGAATGGCAAATGTCTAAATATTTGTCAATTTACTAAGCAGAAAGGTAAACAGTGTTTTTTTTTACAAGTTGATAATTTATTTCTCAAATGTACCGTACTGTGGAATTCACAGTTTTGCCTCACAAGTCTGAGAGTACCCCGTTCCAGCCCTCGGACTAGAATTAAAATTTCTTGGGGGAGCCGGGAATCGAATTTGGACATCCGCCAAGAATGCTAGCTACTACACCACGAGTTAATCTAATTTCAATCTTAATATTGTTTATAACAGCCAATAAGTTAAGATTAGAGTACAACCGAAATTTCAATTACTTTATGCTCTTACCAAAGCAACAGTTTCTTAATTTGATTGGCTTTTTTCTAGTAATTTATTGCACATCATACCTGTCACCTACAAATATGAGGTGTATATTTTATTATTATCATTTATATCCAGAGCATCCTAAATATTTACATACACTGTGAGTGGAAGCAAAGTTGAGCATAAAATACCCTTAACACAGCAATGTCTCTGCTAGTTTAAAATATATAGTAGGCTATTCACATAAACACACAATGTCACATCAGATCCTTTTCACTCAGGCTATTAATCTATGTCAAAACTAGTCATCTAAGTGTATTTATTACTCTCATGTAAATTTCTTTCAAGAGTAGAGAAACACCCATTACAATTGGATACAATCATGTTGACCGACTGAAAAGCATTAAATTTTGATCCAATAGCTGTTGAAGCACAATGACTACACTACTAAACGAAATATTTTTATATGTGAGGTATGACTTTCTAAACCATAACAAAAGGCACTCATTTGAGCTTGAAGATATTTGAAATGTCATTGGACACATGGGGGGAGAGGCCGACAATCCTGTATAAGTTTTAGAGACAATGAAACTTTAACACAGTGGATGGCTTTCTAATATATTGAGGCTGTAAGGCTACAAAGGGCGGAGAAATGCAACAGACAGGGTGAGAGGAGGAGAGACTGTTCATAATAGGCTATTTCAAGACTTTCAGGATAACATTCTAATATTTGGTGCCACAAAAATGGTGTCCATACAACTTGAACTTTTCGAAGTCATTTTTCAATGTTGCGCTCATAATCTAATGAATTAATTGCATTTTAGTTGCTCCACATGTTAATTGGCCCAATTAAATTGGTCGGGGAGTAAAACGTAGGACTATCGACTCACAACTTTCTGTCAATGTGGAAAAATTATTTGGATTAATTATACACTTAAGTGCTTAATTAATCCAAGTATTTTTAGAGGTCCTGTACGCAAGTGTGAATTGAAAAGTTTTACTCCTCGCCCAATTTAATTGGGTACAGAGGGACACTGGGACTGAGTTTTTGTCAGAAATTGCAAAAATATTGATTTTTTTATTCTTTGATATAATTATGCCCCTGACTCCAGCGGACAATTTAGTGAAAGTCTTTTCCAAATTCCGCCATATTTAAAGGCCCAGCGAATTCTTGAAAGGTCTAGTGCATGGTATCTAAACGCCTCCTATTCATGGACTTTCATTGAGGCGAGTATTTCTGTACTTAATTTCCTAATAAGGAGCTCAGAAAAGCAAGAAAGAGGGTGTTGACATATGGTGCTGGGCAGTTTTAGCTGACAAGGTAAGCTGATAACTAAAAAAATATGCATGGGTTTATAAAAGTGCATTTTTCTGAGCTTCCCATTTTTTGGAACAAAATTCGCCCCATATGCATCAGACTTGTGGCTATAATGTAGCAAATTTTTATATATAGTCTATATTAATGCATCCATAAGCACAGTGATTAGTTTTACTGTAGTATTCATAGTTTTGCCATTAAAAATATTTTAATTTTCAATTAATGGGAAAAATAAATTGTGAAATACTGTATGTTAATTTATATCTCAACAAATATTCATATGAACTTAAAACCAATCACTAGGATTGCTTCCATACTAAATATCTATATGGGAAAGTCATGATAAATGACCTACCTCTATCTGTTTAACGCAAGGACTATTTTCAAAATTTGCATATTTTTCATATTAAAATAATCATATCTCCTAAACGGTTAGAGATAGAAAAGTGTAAATCAGTAGTCTAGTGTATATTACTATTAGAGTGCTGTATGGAACATTAAAACAATATCCATTGATAATTACCTAAAATTGAAAGCCTATCACCAAAGAATATGCATGTTTTTATAAAAGTCCATTTATCGCGGCTTCCCATTTTTTGATACAACATTTGGTCCTTGCGCATTAGATTTGCTGCTATAATAATGCAAATTTGTATTCATATTCTATATTAATGCATCCATAAGTTCAGTGATTAGTTTTACTGTAGTATTCATAGTTTTGCCATTAAACATATTTTAATTTTCAAATAATAGGCAATTAATGGGATAAATAAATTGAGAAATTTGTTAATTTATATCTCAACAAATATTAATATGAACTTAAAACCAATCACTAGGATTGCTTCCATAATAAATATCTATATGGGAAAGTCATGATAAATGACCTACCTCTATCTGTTAAACGCAAGGACTATTTTCAAAATTTGCATATTTTTCATATTAAAATAATCATATCTCCTAAACGGTTAGAGATAGAAAAGTGTAAATCAGTAGTCTAGTGTATATTACTATTAGAGTGCTGTGTGTAACATTATAACAATATCCATTGATAATTACCTAAAATTGAAAGCTGATAACCAAAAAATATGCATGTTTTTTATAAAAGTCCATTTATCGTGGCTTCCCATTTTTTGATACAACATTTGGTCCTTCTGCATTAGATTTGCTGCTATAATATTGCAAATTTGTATTCATATTCTATATTAATGCATCCATAAGTTCAGTGATTAGTTTTACTGTAGTACTCTTAGGTTTGCCATTAAAAATATTTTAATTTTAAATAATAGGCAATTAATGGAATAAAAAAAATTGTGAAATGAGTTAATTTATATCTCAACACATTTTCATATGAACTCAAAACCAATAACTAGGATTGCTTTCATACTAAATATCTATATGGGAAAGTCATGATAAATGAGCTACCTCTATCTGTTTAACGCAAGGACCATTTTCAAAATTTGCATAATTTCTATATAAAAATAATCATATCTCTAAACGGTTAGAGATCGAAAAATGTAAATCGGTAGCATAGTGTATATTAGTATTTGAGTGATGTGTGTAAAATTAGAATAATATCCATTGATAATTACAGAAATATGAAAACTCAGTCCCAGTGTCCCTTAACATGAAGACCGACTGAAACTAAATTCACTTATTAGACTAAAAAACAATAAAATTGATTTCAAATTTCATAAGCTGTCAAGATTGTCTGTTGACATACTTGCTGAATGGATATATTTATGGTGTGAATAGAGGAGTAGCTGAATCTAATAAGAGTATATAATTAAACAGTTGCATCTTCTCATCGGAAATAAGTATGACAACCTGAAATTCGACAAACATGATCCAAATATTTACTTGTGCCATCTCTTGATGATTGTAGTGTTTTTGTGTCTGTCGCACAGGCTAGAGCAAAATGTGGCTTTTCACTAATGCCTCATCTCATTCATGATTGCGATTATGTGGAAGCTACCAAGGTATGGCTGGTGCCATGTACTGAGTCAGTACATCAGTACTGACACAGTACATCAGTACTGACACTAACTGTACTCAAGTTGTACAGAGGAACCTTGCCTAGTATGTCTCATCGTGGTGCTGCTTTGTGGGTTTCTATTAGCATAACTTACAGTGGTGCTTGTTGAGGATCCAACCAGCCTTTGGGCTGACTATTAACAGAGAGATCAAAATATACATCTGCCATAAAATCAGATTTGACACATAAATGGCTGGTATTCAAAAGCCATTTTCAAGTTGGGTTTTGTATTACTACCAGAAACAATGTGGCATATAGAAATATTCTAAAAGCCTAGCGGGTGGATCACAGTTATGTAGCTGGAGGGTCTATCTATTTTTGGTACGGTGATTTTGGAAACACAGGCGCTCCAGTTTTATTGGGCGATTGTTAATTTCAGGCACAGTAGCAAAAAGTGAAAAACAAAGTACCTTGGAAGACAGATACGGTAGCTGGGGAACCACAATGAGCTATATTGGATTCATTTAAAGGCCAACTGCAATGATCACATTTAAAATACTGGAGTAGAGGAATATTGAAAATGATTTTGAACACAACAGAGGGACTGAAGTGGGGTACTGATTCTTGTTGACAATGCATACTATAAAATTAGGCTAACTTTTGTAAAAATGTGATTTGTAATTATAACAGTGACAGGATGCACCTTTTGTCATTAAATATAATATAACATATTTTATAATTAGGCTACTAGGCAGGCATGAATTCACTCCTCAGATCAAACATGACAACTGAAAAACTCTGGATGAAATAGGTATTATACTAGAAAATATTTACAAATATCACAGGAGAAGATTGAATTTTAGGTACGGTAGTTATTGTTGTTTTAAGGGGCAGAATTACGAGGTCGTTGCATTTTATTTGAATGTCTTTTCGATCATACATCCAATAGATGGCTGATGACATCACATTGTTGACAGCAACATCTCGATCAGCTGACTGCAGGGAACTGCGGTGGTTTGGAACACTGAAATACTACACGTGACGATAGAATTGGGCTATTTAAAGTGAGCTCTATTCATTACTAACAAAGGGAGGATACGATGCATGGGTCACTGATTCAATTTGGTAGACGAGATGGAACAGCACCAGGTTTAAGTCTTGGCACTTTTGATGGGAGTGTAATCTCTTGGCCATCTTCACAATTGAATACAGTATTCTGTCGAATGTCTTGAGCATTAAAATGCAGTTCACAAACCTGCAATTTGCAAAAGAATCATACTGAGTAACATTCATTGAAGTAAAGTGTATAGGCCTACCGATAATTAATCTTACATTCTGAGCTACATCGCCACATTGGGCTCTTTGGGTCCTAGTGAGATAACTGCTGCACTTTCCAAGTGATCTAGGAATGTATTTATTATTACTCAATGAATTGTGAAATATCTTAGTGATATGGTTCATGATAACTGACCAAATTTCTTAAAATTCAGCAGATAATTCCATAAAAAGTTGTATATTGGACAAGAAAATGTTATGAATATGCAAAGAATACAGCTTATCATCGAAGTAACCTACACACCTGGGTATATTTAGGGAAATAGTAGTGATTTCTGGCATGTATAGAGTAGCCTATATTTAAAAATATCAATTACCAACCAAGGTATAAATACGGTACTGTAAATCATTGAGTACCATAGGCTAAATTTTTTTCTAGGCCTACTCTTTCGTCTCGAGTACCGTACTATAAGGTACCGGTATCAGAAGATTAGTTTTAGAACAAACTATTGAGCTACAGGTCTGCTTATATTTTATATCTTGCTTTTAAACAATTACCTTCAATGGGGAATTTCCTATTAAAACATCTCCGCTGGGAGCAATAAAGGGGTTAGGTACCTACTTAATCAGGAATCTGAGCAATTTGTGGTGCATATTAAATGACTTTCCAGTGAGGCCAGACTCAATTATATAAATCATTAGCTTTGAACACCGATTCTCAATATGCATGCATTAAAAATGAATCTATAATTATCACACTAAAACATTTTCAGTATTTGATCACAACATGTTTAATTCACCCATGCACAACAAACTTGCCTCGCATGTTGGGAGATTCGTTTATTAATTATTTAATGAGGAAACACCGTTCATTATTATTATTTGAAACTTAGCCTAAATGCAAAGTATTGCTCCAACTCTAACCTTAAAATGACTAGGCTTGGTCACTTACGTGTTGCTTGCAAGGCAATGAAATAGTTCTTAGAACTATTTATAGCAGCCTAGGTAATTCTTTACATTATTAAGATTACCGGTATATCGGCTATTTATGTGGTACGGTAGGCTAACACTGCTTAGATAATTAAAATACGTGTACCGTATTGGTAGCCTACTTACCACACAATGTTTCGTTAATAGCTGATATCCAAAGTTTCTTCAAATTCTCTTCTTCGGGGAACTTAAACACTCGAACTTTATTCTCATGATCATAATTCCCCCTGCACTTCAGAACACAACACTTGTAAACCATATTTTACAGCAAAAAACTGAAAAAATCGCACAAAAACAACAACAAATGTATGATCACAAACTTCTGCCTTCGGTATCCGCCATCTTGCTTATTTTCAATTCAGTGCAAAGGCCTGTATATAGGTGGTGTTGCGTGACGGGTCAATCCTTTCCTTACGCAGCATTCCATTCTACTTACCGTGGAGTGCAAAGAAAAAAAAGAAAAAAATAATAACTCGCCTTCTTGCAAAACCTTTTCCTGCGCGCTGAGTCTGACTAGACCGAGTCTTGAGGAAGCAATAGAAGAATATATCTCGCCCCTTTCTCGTTTCATTTCCTAATTCTGCGTTTGTGTTTCGTGATTGAGTGATAGGGCAGTAGTGTATTTCTATAACATTCACACTTTATTCTACAATGCCACGAAAGCATCCTCCTCCAAGGAAACGCCCTAGAAGAGGCCGCGCAGCAATGGCTACGTGGGAGAAAAGAAAACAACAAGAAATCACCTTGAATGTTTCAAACGATTCTGCTCAATTGGAAGACTCCGAAGAAATATTCAACAGATTGTTAGGTGAAAGCACTCCCCCAACAGGCCACGATGCAAGTCAGTAAGAAAACTATTGTTACATTATATAAATTAATTATTAATTAATTAATTAATTAATTAATTTTAAAGGACTTGTCAATTTTTAGTAGATTACCTACTTGTAAAACGTGTTGTTGTTTTAGGGTCTGAGACATCGAGGTCATATAGCCCAATGTATTTTTGGGTGTGTATGGAATTTGTGTGATTACATGTGTTAATGTGATGACTGTACTATTGTGTGAATTTCTAAATTGGGGATAGGATTGCTTTTAGAGAGGAACCATCCCAGATTTTGCCTGGAGTTACTTTTAATGCGTATGCTTTCTGTATGTTTATAATAATCAAGGTAATATTTTTTAACATTGTGTGGTTTCAGGTATGAAGATCAAGGTTATTACATAAATTTTTCGAACGATTCAGGAAGTGATGCAGATGATGAGAATGAGTCTGATTGTGAAGTACCACCGATGGTAATTGAAAGGAATACTGAGGCCCGATGGTAATTGAAAGGAATACTGAGGCCAACGAACTACCTCCAATAGGGCGACGCATCGTTGATATTGGTCACGTTATGAAAGAAATAGAATTAGTAACGAGCCATTCCAAACATTGTACCATGGGAAAATACAAATACAAAAAAGAAATAAAAAATGTATTATATTGTACAAGGATGTATTATTGTGATAACTGCGAAAACGAATATGCTGTAACTTCAGAGCCTGTTTACCAAAAAATGGAAGTGAACGATGCTCTGGTATGGGGTTTCACAAACCTAGATGCACGGGGCTATATGACCACGATGTCGCAGCCCTAAAATAAGCAACAACAGGATTTTTTCCAGAGGGGGGCCAAGTTAAAATTGTTATTTCATTAACCAACCCCCCTCCCATTTTCGTTTCATTTCTTACTTGCTTCGTGAAATTCATTAGTTGACTGCTCTGAAACCGTTGGCTACTTTATGGCAAGATTGGGAGGAATGTTTGTTTTACGTTCACAGTTTTTGTCCATGGAAGTTCGCGTTTCTTCTTTTGTGATTCATTGTCATAATGTTCAGTTCTTAAAATCAGGTAAAAAATAGTGGTTCCACCATGTATCGACAATAATATAAAAATCAAGCAGTTCAATGTAAATCCTGTACGCCTATTTTCTAATTACGGTAACTGGAGGACATATTTTCAGATATTTCCAAATTACTGAGTTAAATTAAACTGTGGAAATATCCCTACATATGAATTTGCCTAATACCGACAGTAGTGGCTACGCTGGCTAAAGCGCAGCGTTAGGTCATGGGGCCAAGCTCTCTGTTGAATCGGTAGACGCGTGGGTTCGATCCCCACCGTCGGCTGTCCTTGAAATGGTTTTCCGTGGTTTCCCATTTTCAACTCCAGGCAAATGCTGGGACAGTACCTTCTGCCAGGCCACGGCCGCTTCCTTCCACATCCTTGCCCAGTTTCATTCATCTTCATCCATTCCATCTCTCATCCCGACGCGCAGGTCGCCCACGGGCGTCGACTAGAAAGACCTGCACTCGACCTCTCAGGAGGCTACACGACAAAAAAAAAAGCCTAATAATTCAAATAGCACTGTTTCCAAATATCTAGTTTGTACTGGCAGTTACAGCGGATCCATCACGTATTTCCTCTTCTTCACAAGCTATCAGGAATACCTCGCACTGCTCTTCTTAGCACAATGAATTTTGTGCGAAGTGATAAATTTGTATTGTACGGTACTCATACTTGTGACGCCCATGGTTTTAGCAAATTTTCGTTTTAGAAAGAAAATATTTCATTTGATTATTGCTGGCCGTTAAGTAAAATATATAACTAAATCATGTACTTCTTACTTAGTCGCTTTGATAATGACAAACATCGCAGAATCATTTAACTATTATTATTCATTCATACTTAAGAATGTCGCATAAATGTTCCTTGAGTTAAGAGCCTGCCTATGTCAGCTCTGTAATTTACTTCTTTCAGAAGCACATCATTATCAATCTCCCCTTGAACTTTGGCTTTACCATCTAATTGATCTGTGTTGAATTGTAACTTTCAGTCGGTCAATACGACTATAAGCCCAAAAAATTAGGATTCAATTAGCTTCTTCGCTCATATAAGTAGGCTGCATGCCTTCCAAGAAGATTCCATTGGAATCATATAGCCTGCAGCATTACGATGTATATCAGTTATGAATTCACCATTTTGTCTCAACTGAACTTCCGTCTACTTTTGATTGAGAGTGCGAATCTCAGTCGCTTTGATAACGGAACAAAAACACCGCAGAACAACTTAACTATTAGCCTATAAATTTCTTCGATCGTAGAAGATTTAACACTACATGTTAAGAATCTACAACAAGGGTAGATTGCTGTTCATTTGTAGCAATAATTGCTCTGTTCTAAAGAAATGGACCACAGTACTATGGCACACCTTGAATAAAAATATTTTCCCAGGGGCTCACATCTAGTGGGACGTCGGTTGACGACCACGGGACCCCAGCTGAGTCCGGCATTGCTTCCACTTACTTGTGCTGGGCTCCTCACTGTCTTCTTTCCTGTCGACCTCCCTTAGTCAACTCTTGTTCTTTTCCGACCCCGACGGTATTAGGGTATCCGAGGCCTAGGGAGTCTCTTCCTTTCCCGCCTTCATTGGCCCTTGTCTCATCTTTCCTGATCCCCTCCTTCTGGGAGGGGTCAGCCTTCTTTTTCTTTTCCTGTTATCTCCTGCTTTCTGCTCAAGGCCCTCAAGGAGGTAGAGTGTATGTAGCCCCACTACTTCTGGTGCACCCTAGAAAGTGCTACACCCTCAGGGGCTCACGGCTGGTGAGTTCGGGAGTTGGCGACCCCGAGGGATTCCTGAGCTGGGTCCAGTTTCGCCCTTTTGCCCCTTACCTGTGGGACGGACCCTCTCCTCTTTCACTTTCCTGTTGTTTTTCTTTTCATTATATTTCCTTTTCCCTTTAAGATTCCCGCACTGTTATTTTTGCATCTCCACTCCATGTTGTGGGTGTTTTCAATCTCCGTTGCATTTTGTAAGTCTTTTCGATCTACGTTGCATTTTGTGAGTGTTTTTCAACCTCGATTGCATTTTGTAAGGATTGACAATCTAAATTGCTTTTTAGTAAGTCTTTCAATATAGGGGGCGGACCTTTTGTGAGTATTTTGAATTTCAATTGCATTTTGTATTTTCAACCTAAACCGCTTTTTTGCAATTCTCAATTGCATTTTGTGGGTATTTTGAATCTAAATTACATTTTGTAAGTATTTTCAATCTAAATTGCATTTGGTAAGTATTGTCCATCCAAATGAGAAGTTTGAATCTACCAAACGTTTTGTAAGCAATTTCAATTGCATATTGTATTTTCAACCTAAACCACTTTTTGCAAGTAGTTAATTCTCAATTGCATTTTGTGGGTATTTTGAATCTAAATTACATTTTGTATGTATTTTCAATCTCATTTGCATTTTGTAAGTATTTTGATTTCACTTACATTTTGTGCATATTTCGACTATACGTTGCTTTTTGTACGTATTTTGGACTTAACCTACATTTTGTGCGTATTTTTCACTCTATTCCTTTTGTGAGTATTTTCGTTCGAAATTCCCTTTTGTAAGTATTACCGCTCTCCATTTTGTGAGTAGTTTCAATCTGAGTTCCTTTTTGTAAGTATTTTCCTGCTCACTTAATTTTCGTTCTGGTTTCCACTTCATTGACATTTTCGCTTTCACACAGACCATTAGGGGCCGATAACCTGGATATTAGGCCCCTTAAAACAACAATTATCACCATCATCATCATGAATAAAAATATGGACGAGTGTACACGGGGTTACATGACCGCGTTTTCGCATCCCCTAAAGTGAGGAACCAATATACATCTCTGCGGGAGATAAAATTTTGCGTGAAGAAGTAACAGACTGTTAGATAGTTACACATTAGTTCCAAACCTTGCATAAGGACAGTGTGACCACAAGTATAACAATGGACCCCAAATGACGAGAAAGTTACCGTCCCCATAAGACAATAAAATGTTAAAAATATGCATAGAAATACGAAAAACAAAGTTAATTGAGCTCCAATTGTAAAATACTTTCTCGCAATAAAATTAATGAGGTCTGATCCTTCTACGAAAACCTGCATATTTTTCCTATTATAGCATAACTCCTAGTTTGCCCGGTGAAATCTACCTCCGCCTTCCGGCGTGCTGAGAGGAATTTTTTGAGTATAAATACATAGCCTATTGGCAACTCAAACTAACACTTGGGGCGCTGCGGTCGTCTGGATAAGTAGGGTAAAAATACTCAATAACACGCGTTTGATATGGAACACTTTTTATTTTTCGGTTATAATCAGTAAATGTGGTCTCTACAATAATGACAGTGTTATTTTCAATTGTATATATGTATATCTGTGCGATACACGTCATCTAATTTGTGTGTTCCACTGTATTTTATGTGTCAATTGCATATTATCAAGCATTGGTTGTCTGCTGGTATTTGTTTTTGTGCAGTTCCAGTCATGGCGCTGTTACGTTTAAAAGCTATATTTGAGTTTGCTCACTGTACCATAAACTCTATAAATTATTTGCTGCTTGGTAGGGCAAAGGGATGAGTTTAACTTGTATTAAAACTCGGGGGAGACAGGCATTGCTTGATTTGCATGGTAAGTCTTTACCCTGCGAAGTCAAATTAGGCCTATATGACTCGTAGTGGAATGGCTCTAATATCGCAGAGCGAGGTGATGACGGTTGGTAGGGTTATTGGAAATGAACTAGGGAGCGGGGAAGGATACCTGACTGATGAAGCTTGGCTGTCCTTGGCTGGTGTAGGCCTAGGCAAGGATCATGTAAGTATAAGGGCCTAGGCTCGGCGAGACTGTGCTTGGCTGTCTAGGTGCGGCTTGGCTCTGCGTAAGTGAACAACCCGTCCTGTCGTCAGTGATTGTAGTGGTGAGTGGTCCAACCTGCTCTTGTTGCCCGTATTTATTTGGTATCGTCACCTTTCGGCTATTGCTATTTGTATCTTCTGGAAAGTGATGGAAACGTATATCCGCAGCCCTCTTATTCATCGACTTACAGCCGTAAACTGAGCAATATGCTTTGCTTTTACTCATTTTGCACTCTTATCAACGAGTAAAACTTATTACTTATGTATAAACACGAAGAATTTACCACGATCTGCTTACCAATACAAGAAACCATATACAAACAGTCACCACGTGACAAATGTACCCTACTTGGTAAGTTTCTCATTTTTACCGCTAGATGTCATATCAGATAGCTGGAGTTGCCAATTACGCCAGCAACATTAAATACGTTTTCTATTGTAACATTAATTGTCAATAGGGAACAAGCATGATCCGGGGTTTTTATTTAAGATGCGCTAATCTGATTCAAAATGTCATGCAGAATTCAAAAATGTGGTCAGAATGTACGAATAATAACTCCAAACATGATAAAAATCCGAAATAAAATGCGCAAAATGTCACGTGACGCGAGTACACGATCTTATTGGTCTGACGTCATCGTTTATGTTGGTGGTGTTTGAGGCGGAATAAACAGATGTTGTGCTTTGAGACACAGTAGGCTACTCGTATTTCTGTTATATTTTAGTGACCAGTAAACTTCGGTTCAATCTGCATTGCGTTGAGTAATTCTAAGTGTGAAGTTTTGTACTTAACATGAATTCAGCGCAGTTAGTGAGGCAGAAAGGTTATAGATGGTGTATAGTTCCAATGTGCACTAATACATCGCATGCTACTCCAGATAAGTTATTTATCAATGTTCCAAAGGACCCAAAAACTAGGAAGAAATGGATTTTGGCGTGCCGGAGAAATGTCAGTGATATATCGGAGAAGTCTACAGTTTTTTGCTGTGAAGATCATTTTAATGTAAGTTGAATTAGTTTGAAAGGACTCTTGATCATTTAACCACGTCTGCTTTTCTGGTGATTTTGAATTTGAATCTATAATACTTGAATTAAATTTTGAAATATGAAAGTAATGAACAGTCCATAAGTTAATGGAGATTATTAATATATTCTCCAACCTAACCTAACTTTTAGAGTTTTCCATGTCCCTAATAATAGGCCTAAACCAAGGTTTCACGATCCAAATTGATTTCTCAAGTTATACCAATTTATCTTGGCATGTGACAGTTAGGTAAGTAGTTATTGAAAAGCTTACTTTTGTAAACACATTTAGGCTACAACAAAATACCAGTAGCCTACTCTAGGGCCTTTAGGTCTAATGTAACAAAAAGCAAAGTAGGCCTATGTACAGCATGAAAAAGAATTTATAAAGAACAAGTGTAGGCAACATCTGTAAAAAAACAATGCTTGTCAGTTCGGGTGGTCTCAAGTCTTATAAGTGAAATATGCTGATTAATAATAATAACAATAATGAATTACAATGATTTTTATTAATTACACAGCACAGTAATTTTAACAAAATACATATTCCTACATTAGGCCTACCATACTACAAATAATGGTGATGAGTTAAAAATATTGTCCTAACTTAGTTCAAGTTACAAGAAAAAAAGGGTAAATCAATAAATAAAATCACATCACCCAAAGACATTCCTATATTATGTGACTTAATGCCACAACTGTGTGAAAAGCTAGATGAAGTCAAATTCATCTTCAGAAGAGTAGCACATGGTCAGCAAAGTTTGTATCATTTATGCATGAAAACTTTGTTAGGATTTTAACATTGTGCTAATCCTGTTTCTCCAGCTGGAAAATGATATGGAAAACTGGGTTAAATTCAGAATCATTGGATGTCCAATTAAAATGAAGTCTGGAGTCATCCCCCATATATTTCAATGCCAGGCAGACAGGAGGAGAACAATGATTCATTCACCAAGGCCTGCTGCTGCCAAACGTTTGCGAGCTGAGGTGATTGAAGAAGCACTTAGGTCAAAGGAAACACAAGAAATACCCCTATCACAGAACGTAGCTATGGAAAGTGATTTTGAGGGTGTAGAAGTAGATACTGGAAGTACCTTGTCTTCACAAAACTACGAAAAGTGTACACTAAATACCAGTAGGCCTACTGGTAGTTCAGATGTTGGAATTCCAGTAAACCTAGTTCCTCATTTTAGAAGTAAGGCTATTCAAACTAAATTCCCTGTGACAAGTACTGCCTCATCTCCAATTAAATTTAAGTGTCCAATTCCACCTCCAATTGAAACAGACACATTCGAGCAAAGCTGTAGTTCTGACTGTGAGAGTAGGGACTCCGATTTTAAAGTCGCAGATGGTGACAGTGACGAAGAACTAGATGAGGAACTTGCACGTGAAATTACGTTATTAAACAAAAATGAAGTAGTCAAGGGTCGACTTGAAGTAATAATTAAACGTAATACTAAATTGTATCTTGGTTTGCCAGAGCAAAGTTTATATGTACTGGATTTACTTGTCAAGCAAATGAACCTTGAAATGAACCACATTTTACTAACACTAAAAAAAATTAGGCTAGCTGAACCATTTTCAATTCTCGCAGATGACTTTGGAATTTCAGCCAGTTGTGCTAGTCGCATATTTTGTAAAACTGTCCCATTATTAGCACTGTGTCTTAAGGAGATAATATTCTGGCCTGAAAGAAAGAAAATTGTAGAACTTTTGCCCATGCCTTTCAGAGCAAGATACAGTAATGTCCAGTCTATTATTGACTGTCTAGAAATAGAAATTGAGAAACCATCCAATTCAATGCACCAAGCACTTACTTGGTCAGAATATAAGCACTGCAATACTATTAAGTACCTTATATCTTCCACACCAGATGGTTTCATTAATTTCATTTCTGAAGGGTATAGTGGTCGTATAAGTGATTCCCACTGTTTGAAAGATGTGACTTTCTCAAAAAGCTACCTTCTGACTGTGCAGTTATGGCTGACAGGGGGTTTAAACAAGTGGAACCACTTCTGATACAAAATAGATGCTCGCTTGTTCGACCACCTAGTGTAGGTAATGGAGAAAAAATATCAAAGGAAGATGTAATGCAGACCAAGAGAATAGCCAGCTTAAGAATTCATCTAGAACGTTTAATTAGAAGACTAAGAGAATTCAATATGTTGAAGCCTCATGCATGTGTTGACCATAATTTAATACCAGTGATTGATGAAGTTATTGTAATAGCTAGTGCACTGATTAATTTGCAAGCACCACTGGTAAGGTATTAAGACGAGTAACTTAAACTCATTGAATCAATGAAACCATTCGTATATAGTCAGTCTGTCCATACTGTATATACCTACATGTAGGCTTACATATATATGTGTATGTAATTGTAATTGTATTTACATTTTGAAGTAAGTTAAGCCTACTTACTTTATTTTACATATTGGTGTTAATGGCACAATCTTATTTAATTTTTCTTAGGAATGTTTTCTGTGGAGCCTTTTAACACACACATGTATTACACAAAGAACAGTTTAGGCCTATTATTCTCATGTTAATCCATTTTAGTATATGGTATAATCTTATAGAGTACATATGGGGAAATATAGTAGGCCTATTTTACTACAAAAGGAACTTCATAATATGAATCAAAATATAAACAATGATCAGCCTACTAACCACTTAGGCTATGGGCTTAACACTCCTCATTAGTACTGGAAATATGCATTTTTTCCAGAACTTTTCAGCTTCATTAATGGCTCTAATAGCCAGTTCCTCATCGTATTCTACCCAAAAAATAGAAATACGCTTTGTTGCTTCAAAACTTGGATCAGCAACACAAAAAACACCCTTTTCCATTTTTGAAAAATGCATCTGCATTTGAATCTGCAGTAGGAACTTGTCACTTATTTTGCCATTGTTGACATAATTTCCTACTGAAGCTTCTCTAGCTGGAGACTTAACTTCCACAACAAAGTCCTTTCCAGTGCCATCTGGTGAAGCTCCCATTACAGGATGTGATGCAGAAAGCAGGAGACCACTCTTTTGTATTTTGGTGCCAAGTAGGGCTTGTAAAGTGGCTATGACTTCAGTTTCAAGTGTACATCCCCTTTTCATTGCTTTAGCCTGTGTTGTTTTCACAGCACCGATCTCTCGTTCCACAAATGTCTCATCAGATGTTCTGCACCTAGTTGCTTCATGGAGCTTGGAGGCTGTGATTCTCATATATCTGAGTTCATGCCAAGCTGGATCATTATGTTGTTTCAAAGTTTGCCTTTCTGCCAACTTAATAGACTCGAAGTCTATGTTCTCTTTTGCAAATGTGAGAAAAGAATCACTATCTCCACCTCTTTCTGCAAATTTAATCGCAAGATAGTGCAATGACAGCTTCTTGATGCAGTCACTTTCAGTGAAATACCTGCACAGTTGGTTTTCAATTTTAAGCTCTTTACCTGCAACAACTACAGCATTTAAGAAGCTGCCATTAGAGGAACTACTGTCAGTTGTTACCTCAGTACTTTGCTTCTTTTTACCCAAGTCCTTTGCAGTGATAAATTTCTTCGATGTCCCAACAGCAGATAGCTCTGATTTTTTCCAGTAGCACTTCACAGATGTCGTGGCTTTCTCCTCACTTCGACGCTGCACCCACATCAGAAATGCTATTGCATGTTTACAACCACCTGTATGGAAAGAAATCAAAATGACAGCACCTATGGATTTACATATAAATGGGCAAAGGGAGAGAAACCCATAGGCTGTGTTTGTATATTGAAAATAATAACAATAAAAATTATAATGTACGAAATGATGAAATAATAAGATAATAATACAAATAATAGTATGACAGAATTTTATATTTTCCTCTTTGGTGGTTTTATGTAGGCCTACATACTGTAGGCTATCTTCTTTTTTTTCTGTTTATATTATAATTTTTCAAACTTAAGATTACCAGTACTTGCAATTATTATTGTTATCATTTTATTTTCCTCGAAGGGGTCTACTCCTTAGCATAAGAGTTAAAATTGTTAGGCCTAAATATGCTGTTTACCAAGTTTATATAGGCTACTCACCAGATGATGCAGCACAGTCATGGCATTCTACACTATCTATGCAGTACTGTTCCTCATCTACAATTAGTGTGACTGTATAATTTTTGGATCTGACCTTGTGCTCAGGACATATTTTGCATTTCACTATGCATTTCCCACTTTGTCGCTTCACTTGAACATACCCTATAACGCTGTCACCATAATTTTCTCTGCCAGCACTGTAACAATATTATATTTTATTGTACAATATAGATGCAAGGAAATTAACTGAAGTTACTTAATGTTTCCTTTTCATTGGCCTTTGGAGGGGGAGGGCAGTTGCCCCAACTAAAAATCTACCTATTTTCAAGATTGATAGATTATAGAAGCATTTATTTTAGAAATTGTACAATAATTGTACTCCTAAGCATAAGAGTTATGTTTAAAAAGTTTTTAGGCCTAAATTTGCGTTTTTTATGTTAGTTTTAGGCCCGTCTTGATCCGTACCATACCTTGGTAATGGTGAAAATTGATTGTATTTTCTAACATGTGAACCAATCTAGAAAAAAATATGGGAAATGGGACTTAAGTGATATGTTTCTTTTCACGTTCCTTGTTATCCTAACACTAAGAGTTACAGAACGTACAGTATATACAAGATCCCACTTACCTATTTGCTTTTGATCCGCGAATTTCTGCAGCCACAAAACAGTCATTAGTTTTCAAGAATGATGCTACCATGATGGCATCCACACATGGTAGATTGTCAGACTGTGCTCTTTTAAAAGCCTTCTTCTGTCATTTTGAAATCAATTGTGTTTTTTTTTTCGTAATCACGAATAATGATTATTCGGCTTTTAGTAGCAGCAGATGCACGATGGCTGGCAAAGCTTCATGCGGTGCTAAACGGTGACGTCACATCCCGCCGCTTACGTCACAGGACGTTTTACTCGCCTTGCGGAAAGAGACTTTTAAATATTTTTAATGACAGAAAACAAAGCAACTTATCACAATGCAATATGTTTCCATACTATTTAATGGGTTTACTTTTCAATTTTTTTTTTTTTAAATTACGCATGTTCCCAATTGATTATCAGAAACTTCAATTTATGAAATAAACTGGTTACAATGACCACTCGAATATCAACATTCTCGGAATTCCAGAGGGGGGGGGCATGGCCCCACCTTGCGCCTTCCTGCGGGCGACCCTATATTTTTTCTCTCGGTTAATATTGCAAAGAAACTAAAACTAAAAATAAAAACCTCAATGTATTTCTACATTTGTATTAATTCCATTCCTTGAACCTGGTAGGTATACTGTAAGCTTTAATTGTGTATTCATTTTGTGTGTCATATATCCAGCGCAGTAAATCTGTGTTCAGAATATATGTTGTTGTTTTGTAGTAGATCTGAGGAGGTTAAGCAGTGTCCTAAAATTACTTCCTGTTGAACTGCACGATTCAAACGACAAATTGAACATCTGAATGGCTGGAAGAACTTTGTATTAATATAATTCAAGATTTTATAGTAGCTTTATATTGCGGTGTTAAAACACGTTTAAAATATATTTTGTTTCTTTCGCTATCGTTTTACCCTCCAGGGTTGGCTTTTCCCACGGACTAAGCGAGGGATCCCACCTCTACCACCACTGAGGGCAGCAGTGGCGGTTCTAGAAGCTTAAATCTGGTGGGGGGGGGGGGCAGACATTTTCCCGGATCGATCTCATTAGTCTACTTTTTCCTCATTTTCGCAAAATGAGAAAAGTAGGCTAAAAACTATCATTGGTAAAAAATAGCATATTTCACTGTCACATAAATTCATTCTTCTGTTTCCACTCTGGGCAAACTGGTTCACTATATCAGAAGGGTCGTGAAGTAATTTTCCACTTAATTCTCTTTCAATTGAAAGAATTGCGAGAATGGAAAGCCTCTTTGTTGCCATTGTTGCTCTTAAATAGGATTTTATTCGTTTCACGACAGAGAAACTGCGCTCAGCAGAAGCAGATGACACAGGAAGAGTCAGCATCAACTTGAAAAATAATAGTAGCTATGGAAAAGCAACTTCCATTTTCAGAAGTTCAGAAAAAATGAATGAGGAAGTGTTTGGATATTTGCCTCTAAATACATTCTTAGTTAAACTGATTTCAGTCTGTAGCACCTTACGGTCTGTGAAGATTAGATTATACTTTTCACAGAACGTGAGAATATATATATTCAAAATTTAAAAAGTTTTCACTTCTTGGGTTACAGGCATCCATTGCATTGCACACAAAATCATTTTCAGTAAATCTACGCAGTAACTCTTCTACCATGTTGTCTAATATTTCAAAAAGATTTATTTTACATGTCTCTGATAATGTGACATTTTCCTCTTCTTTCTCCGCAGAGACTGGCATTAATAAAACGTAGTCTGAAAAGTTCTTTGGAATACTTGAGACTCTAGATTGCTTATAAACGTTCACGCCTAACGACTGAACAGAGTTACTTGTAACCGCCCATAGTTCCTTAAAATAATAATCATTTTGTTTTTCTTGCAACGATTTTACAAGACCATAGATCAATCTATGTGCCTCTCCGAAGTCCACATGTTTTTGTTGTAAGAACATAGAGGCTCCGTTGGCAAGCTCGAGAATATCAGAAAAGATTTGTAACACAAACATCACCTTCACTTTACAAAGCTGTTTCAACAAACCTTTTGCTTCTGCTGCCTCTTTCTTGTTAACTGACTTTGAAAAATACTCCAGAGCTGCTTTAACTGAAGCAAAACGTTTCTGAAAATACATTACTCCTCTATATTTACATACCCATAACGTGTCACTTTGAAGAGGTATCTCTAAAACACGTTCTCCTGGATGAAGATCACTCTGTATCTCAACAAACTTTTGGTGTCTTACAGTAGATACAGACTGAAAAGCATAAATTGCTTCCAGTAAACCAAAAGTGTCCCCTACCACGTCTACAAAATGGCTTTGAAACGTCCACCAAAACTAAATTTAAGCGATGTGCATAACAATGCACGTAAACACACGGGTTATTGACCTTCTGTCGCAATAAACGCTGCACACCATTTATCTTCCCTGACAGAACCGCGGCTCCATCATATGCTTGTCCAATGCACTTACATGGATCGAAATCCACTGAAACAAGGTACTCTAAAGCTGAATTAGCTATACTTTCAGCATTCAGTTGAGACAAATGTATAAAACCAATGAAACGCTCCTCTATAGAATTTTGTCCTACCTATCTGACACATACGGACATCTGTTCCACTTTACTAACAACTCTAACTTCATCCAGGATTAAGGAAACATAACCATTGTTGTATTTTTTCGTCTCTCCTCCAATATGTTCAACTATTATATTAGCTGAGATATCAAGAAATTCATTTTGAGAATCTTTAGATGAGTAAGTTGCATTCTTTGATAGACTGTTTACTTGTGCATTCACTTTCTAGTTTAATTACATTTAAAATTTCATCAAAATTCCCTTTATTATTAACACTGTCATCATCCGAAACTGTTTGGCAATGACCTCTAAGCCCAATGTCTTGCCGAGCACAAAGTAATGCGAGTCGGGCCATTGTTGCCACAGCTGAGCGGTTACGCAATATAACCAGAGGTTTCTCGCTTAGCATCGAAATCACTGTGCTGCTATTTTCACTTACCAGAAAACTGTTTCACTTTACTATTGAAGATTTATAACATTCACTATCAGCATGCTTTGCACGTTTTTCTCATATTCTTTTCCAATTGCAAAATCCAGTTTTACTGAAAACATGTTCAGCATTGCTTGAATCAGATTGAACGAAATGACGACACAGAAAACAGCATATTTGTTCTCAGAGTATTCAATAAATGTATACCTATCAAACCATTTACTGTTAAAACGTCTGTTCTTATTGTATAGTAATGTTTGTTTATAAACTGATTTACGGGGTTGGCATGGACCATCATAGATCGATGCACTGATATAAAATGGTACTGGTTCGTCTATATTAGAAACAGTTGCACTCACATTTTTGTCACAGAGTTGGGGAGATATCGATGCACTTTTATCGCATGGAGGTTTCTCTACATTGGAAACGTCTGAACTTGCATGTCATAAAGTTGGGAAAAGAGTTTAATACTCTTGGCGTATGCACTACGCATTTTACAAATATTATATTTATACACGATTTCAATTGTGTGTTTAAATTACATATAATAAAATAAATAAATTTTGAATTTGAAAGAAAAATTAACTTAATTAAATGCATTAGTTTGTTTTATATCAGATAAATTATATCTGTAAATTATCAATTTATTTAGTAACCAAGGAATTTTAAAATAATTATTTCACTAAAACTGGGGGGGGGGCGCCCCCCCCCGACCCAGGGCTAGAACCGCCTCTGGAGGGCAGTGTCCTGGAGCTTGAAAGATTGAGTCGGGGATACAACTGGGGTGTGTGACCAGCACTACGCCCAGCCGACCTCACCTGCAAAGCGAACAGGGGCCTGATGAAGGGATGGGAAGAGTGGAAGGGTTAGGCAAGGATGTGGGGAGGAGGCGGCCGTGGCCTTACGGTAGGTACCATCCCGGCATTTACCCAAAGACGAAGTGGAAAACCACTTCGAGGATGGCTGAGGTTGGAATCGAACCCCCTCTACTCATTTGGACCACCCGAGGCTGAGTAGACCTCGTTCCAGCCCTCATACCACTTTCCAAATTGCGTGGCAGAACCGGGAATCGAACCGTGGACCTCCGGGGTGGCAGCTAAACATGATCACTACGCAACGGAGGCGACTTTAAAAAATAATATGGTACGTTATTGAAATTCTTGATCAAATTTTGAAGTTCTTATTACTAAATATTACAAAAGGCGGGACACGATAGAGAAACTCTGACTACAGACTTGGATTCTACATCCCTCAATACCTAAGCAGTCATTTCAGGTAGGCCTATATTGTCTTATTAATATTATATGTATTTTTATGATAAACTTTGCCAATTTTGATGTTTTCTCGATTTCCTTTTCAAAATTACAAGAAAGGAAACCTGACGTGATGCAGAAACTCTGAACACATGGCACTTCAGTTAACAATCAGTATGTTAATAGTTTCCCTTGTAGCAGAAAAAATTTTTAAATGCATAGGCCTATCAATCAAACCCCCCGACCCATTTTATCCGGCTGGACGACAGTGCTCAAGATTGCAATACACTTTGGCTCGGAAACAGATCGCTGTGCGACTTAGGCCTACAAGCGAGGCTTACAACAGAGAGGGGAAGACACTGAATCAGACAAACAACAGGAGATTCTTTGGGAAAAGCGAAGTGGGCAAGCTCCAAGGTTAGTACTTAATCTATTGGGGGCGTTCCTGCAGAATGCAATTATCTGCCAGGGGATGAATGTCTAGTGCCGGCTGCTAAACTAGCTTGCCAGCTGAGAAGGATGAGCTATTAAATGAATGTGCAGCGTCAGTGATTCAGTGCTCTGCAGTCGAGTCGTGTGCTCGAGTACAATGGAATCTGACGATGCAGTTATTGGCTTCTACGGTCACGGGCAATTGTGATGAAGGTCAGGTGGGGTATGAGGATGTGAAGTGGAGTGTAATTAGTAACAAGCGTGTGGTTTACTGACCATGTATTTATTGGTCAGTAGATGTAGTTTGATGTCCCTCTTGGGGAGTTTAGACAAATATGAAATACAATTTGTGATGTGTACAAGTTTAGGGTAGGTGTTTACAAGAATTAAAGGAGTCTGAGCACAAACTAGTTCTCACCTGGTGAAAAGCTGGAACGGACGTCGGACAGGGCCGCTGGCGAAGAACAGAACAGATAATTCCTCCTGTCCGGGTTCCACTCTTATACGTTTCGGCGCTGCTTGGTCAGCATTGCGTCAATGTAGCTGCCCCAGATAGTTGTTAGTGTAAATGTTTGTGTGTGTTTTGCAAGCCGTTGGCCAACCTCCTAGGCCTAGGTGGTCGCCGCTTGCTGTGTAGAGATATGTTCTGGAATTATAATGTTTCCAGTTGGGGTGGTTTTGGTAGAAGATGGAGGGGTGGCTCTCAGGGGATACTGCCCCCGCTGTACAAGACTCCTCCGTCGTTAGTTCGCGTCCTCGCGAACGGGAAGTAAAGTGGGCGTGTCGTTGTGGTGATGTTTCGTCGTCGTCTGCTTGTCCCTCTTCTTCTTTTTCTTCAGTGTCGGTGTTGTGTTGTCCTGGTGGTGATGTGAGTTTAGCGTGTGCTCAGAGGGGGTGGGTTGTGGGTATACATAGTTAATTGTTTATCTAAAACTAATCACTATGAAATTCGACATTAAAAATAATAAAAATATAAAATACAAAGAAAATACATGTTTTTGACGTTATATGCATGTTGGTATTATGCAGGAAGGAAAAAAACATGGTTGGACGGGTGGTTGTGCCGTCCGACGCTGTGTGGAGAAAAAAAATTGCTCCCTGCAAAGTATTGTATAAAAGATGGAAGAAAATAGAAAAACAGGTGCCCCAGGGTATAAGTTAAAGGTATATCAGAATGATTTATTGTTGGGATGAAACGGGACACCTTCACAAATTTTGTCGTTAGTAGAAAGAAAGGAAAGGAAAACAGTATGCTCAGTGTTGAGTGGTGTTACATATGCATAGGTATACCCTCGAGTGTTAATATTGTTGTGTGTGTCTAGGATTTACAATGTTTTTACAATTATGATACAATATAAAGTACTTATTACTATACCTTTCTGCTCATGAGCCTGATACTTTCTTTTCCACTCTCTAGGCCTTCTTTGAGCGCTCTCGTTTGGCTACTCCTTCTCACTTCGTTTGCTATTTCCTTTGTAGCCGCTGTTTAGTGGTCATGCCGCTAGTTCATCTATTTACCTATCGTGAGTTTTTCCTCGTGGGTAGGTAAAAATCACCTTGGTAGCGAGGGGGGGGGCGCTTACAACCTCTGCGCTGCCCCTGTCTACCGTATGTCGCTCATTGATGAAGCGTTTCTATATGTGTGGTTTCGTCAGCATCGCTCGGTGCCCCACGGTCACTTGACGATGCTGTTCGCAGCGCCGTCGCCTTATGGGCGCGACTGAAATGGGTGAAAAACAGTGTATGTGTTTAAGCTAGAGAAAGTGTATTACATATGTGTGTGTGTGAAAGGTATATTTGCAAAAGACATGTGTACAGTGCTGGTCATCTGAAAAAATAAATACATCATTAATTAATTCCCCTCTTCGGTGGAAACGTGCGTATATAGCGCCTTCTGGTTTGCCTCAAATAGGATTCGGTGTTATAATCACATACATTTTGCCTAAATCTCGTACACATACTTATGTCTACTGTGCTTTTTAAGTCTAGCTTAACCTAAGCCGGCTAGAGTCTTATCTTAGCCTACTTTATTCTACTTTTTATGTACCTGTGTAATTGTATGTCTCCTCAGTGTACTCCAATTGTGTGTAGTGTATGTGACGTCATCTTTACCTGATGTCATGAACCTTTGGGTTTCCCTCGTTGCTGCAGTGATGGAGCTCTTTGCTGGAAGGAAATGCATGTAAATTTAGTACCTGTGGCCAATACATTATGTGCACATATCGCGCAGCGCTGTTTTAAGGGTCGGCTTGGATAATGCCACCGCCCTTGAGACCTCTTCGGACGTCTCGTGTATTATCGGGGTCGGTCAGCTCCAGTGGCTGTACCGTGTACCCCGCTGATGGGTCGGACGGCTTCAGTGCCTCCGCCCTGCTATGTTTACCTATTGTTACTCTATTGATTTATCGGACTTATCCTGGCAACGTCTAGCCGCCAGGTGCCGAACGCTCGATGTCGCGTTCGCATCGCATATTTCTTACCTATTTTAATGTGTTGTCGGACTTACCCTGGTAACGAATTTAGTTGCCAGGTGCCGAACGCTCAATGTTAGTTAAAAAGTATTAAACCTAAACTATATTAATTAATACTAAAAAATATATATATATATTTTGTATTTACAAGCCGAAATGGTCCTTAGTCTAGTGCCGAAATGTGCTGTAGCTGCCGTTTTACAACAGCGCTTATTAAATTTGCTTAAGTCTAAGTTGCCTTTTAAAGGTAATTGTGTCTTATATACTAGGATTTTGATCGGAGGCTCGTCCCGGTCGATTTCTCTTCCGGGGGGCCCTTGTGACCTACTGTTGGGACCGGAACCCAGCAGTGGCCCGTAGTCCCCTCCCTTAATACTAATTGTCGACATCGCTCTCTTAATAATTAGTATAGGCCTGGGCGACTGCGCTGCTACAGAGCAAACGCCTCGTTCGGATATCCTGTCCGCTGATCTTATACCTGCCTGTGTTGGCATTATTCGCCATTTGTCATTTATTTGTATATTTATCATTGGGTTTGCCCACAAAACCCCTTTTGGCAGCCCGTTGCATACCTATTTAATATCTCTGGCCGCCCGGTGCGTGACCATTTAAGCTTTGGAGACTCGGTGTCATCCATTTATGTGGGCACGGGGCCCGAATGATCGCATTCATTCCATATGCATTATGTATTATTTATTTGTTATCATTTATCTGTTAAATCGTCTTCACCTTCTCTTCCGGGAAAAGGACTTGGCGGATCTAGGATTGGTCCCGCCGAATCCTGAGACCCTTCTTCACTTCCGCGAGTGGAAGACTAACTTCCCGCCATAGAAGCTCTACTTAGGTTACATGCTAACTACAGTCTAGTCCTAGCGTGGTCGTCTCTAGGTTCGTCTCCTGAGTCTAGTGTGGAGCTGGCTAATTCTCCTACTAGCCGTCAAAAGTCTCCCCTGCAGGTTTGGCTTCGATGACCGTGGCGCATAGTGGGTGTAACTTTCTCCGCCCAGGAGGCAGGCTAGGCACACCCTAGACTTCGACGTTTGCCCGCGCCAAGTCATCGATGCTTCACCCTTCGTCTATAAGTCATTAAATTGGGGCAGGCCTCATCATCGCCTTCTCCAGGTCTGTTCTTGTGTGGCGCTTCTGCTCCCTCCGTTTACATCTCATCACCATCCAGTGTGATGTCAGACTCCTTTTTTTTAAATAAGTGTGATATGTAAATAAGTTCGTGTGTACCATGTAATTATTATTATGTAAAATTTTTAGTGTTCTGGGGTTGTAGGATCTTCTAATTGCATAGTCTACTTTAGGCTCGTAAGTGCCATGTCGGATTTCCAGCGGTAATGCCTTGGTAATTTCCTAGAGGTGTTAGTAGGTTTTTATGGCGTTGGGTCCCTTGTTATTAGGATCCGGGGGTGTTATTTGCTGAATGGGCTTAAAGCGTGGTAGGAAGGGGTGATGCATCGTTGGACTCCTTGTTTATGATGGACGGGAGCCGGTGATGCTGCTGGGTGGTACTTACAGTGAGAGGATGGGGTGGGTTTTTCCCAAGTGTTCAAAATTTTAAAAATGTCATGCAGGTGTAATAATAATAAGATCCCTGGTATGTGGATAGGATATTCCATGCATGGGGATGGATATGAGGCGTATCCGCTCTCACTTGAGGATAAAGCATGTGTCAAGGTATAATAAGTCTATGTCCCTTGCATGCGGGATTATTTAATAAAAAATACTTGTTAATATAATTATGGCCTCATCTCTGTACACAGAGATGTGCATCGCGCTTGATATTCCTTCCGACTCACCCCTAATATTCAGGTGTAAGCGTTTAGGGCCAAGGTGTAGCATACCTTGATTTGTGAGGAGCATGAACTCTTATCAACCCCGATGTATATTTTGAAATGTAGTCTAGCTGTTTTTGCGTGTCTGTATGTCTGTGTTGGATGGCGTTGTAAGTGACAGGGTATGTAGGGAGAAAGGTGTTGGAATGGTAGCCCGTAGTTGGTACCATAGCCATCCTGGTGGCACTATCCATCTCTGCTCCTGTCGTGGTGTGTCATCCTCTCTTGGTCACTACATGTTCCTTGGGATGTACGCTGGCTAAGTTGGGATGCCATAAAGCACCTCCTCTGTCCTAAAATAGCAGTCTGTGGAGTGCCTGTGGGTCTGTGAAACCTATGTTTTGTAGAAATGTTTGTGTCTGTTGGCACTGCCCTAGGGCTGCCCTTAGGAGGTTGGAGTGCAGTGACGCTGTGACGTCACGGCCTAACCTAGTCTCCTGTTCATAACGTTAGAGTAGCAAGTGACTGTAGGTATAAATTGTCATGGCCTGATCGCCTATAATGATTTTTTGGAAATAAAATAAAACCAAGAAAATAAGTTATTAGGGGGGGGGCTTGTTCCTTCATGGAATCTGTCTGTATCCGCCCCTGATTGTTGGGCGCGTGTAGGAAGGGAGTGTCCGTGGCTGTAATTAGCGCGGCTGCGTGTGTGAGGTCGCATACCGCTGCCGCATGCTGGCGCGTGGGATGCTATCGGAGGAGGCGTTATCTCGTGTCGCGTGCTGAGTGTTATCACTCTTGTAGACATGTTTCTGTACTCGTGAGATGAATCCGGCCCATAGTATTTGTGCATTAGTGGATGCAAGGCCTATTGTAATGGCGCTGAATCTTGTGTCAACATCCTTGTCACGTATGTCGTTATGTTATTGTTTTTGTGTGAGTGTCATCATGTCTGCGTGTCATTGTCACGTCTGGCTATGAAAAAAATGTCTACCGGCAATAGTGTTTTGCAACGCGCTGGAATTCGCTTATTCACAACGCAGTGCTTTTTTGTGTGTTTGTTTTTGTATCCCTGTTTACAGGAAGCTTCTAGTGTTACGTATGAAGGCTAACGAAACGTGACGTTCGCCACTGTCTGCATGTTGACATGTGTTTTGCATTCTAGGAGGGCCAATGTGTTAACCTGTGATACTTTAGCTCCCAGCTTACTTGGACTTTGCTCCCGCAATA
This sequence comes from Meconema thalassinum, assembly GCA_946902985.2. Lineage (NCBI taxonomy): Eukaryota > Metazoa > Arthropoda > Insecta > Orthoptera > Tettigoniidae > Meconema > Meconema thalassinum. Next base: position 891,894,559 of record OX336389.2, read on the forward strand.
CCTCTGCTTTATGTAATTATCTATGATTTGTGTCTAGCAAGTCTATTGCCCATGTTCGGGGTAATCCAAGTTTGCCATGATTTTTGGCCCACTATGCAATGTTACCTGTTTTGTGTGGGAAATTGTCTGTGAGAGTGGCGTCCCCCGTATTCAGGTGTCGGGCACTATGGTTCAAAAAAATGTCTTGTGGTCTCTGTATCTATGTTAAAGAACCTTCCTGTGTTCATGATTGTGTGGCTCAATCGTTTATGTGCTTGTATATGGCATTAGTACAATGCATCTGCCTCCTCTAGTGTATGTTTGAAGCGTGTGCACAGTAATAATATGCCATTCATATACGTATAATTTAAACATTCTTATGCCTATTTTCACATTTGGCTATACTCTATGGGGCACAGTGTCTGTATGGGACCCTATGGTTTTTTCCTGTATGGGATTGTGTATGCATGCTGTTTTTGTAATGCTGCCCGTGTAATTGTCTGTTCCCGTGTCCATATTCCTGGTTTAATTTGGACGTACTTGCGGACTGCCTTAATTTTGGCCAGTTTCCGTCTAGGTGGGAATGAATTTTCCCCTGTGAATGGGTCTATCTGGTGTCTAGTCGCGCTGGCTGGGTTTTCTGACTTCCTATGTTGAAAAAACCCGTGTGTTTTATGTAACTGCTCTTTCGTCGGTCGACAATTTTTGCCTGTCACGGCGTCCGGTTTTACTGGGTATTCGGACCCGTGATCCCGTGTAGCGCTCCGTGTTTTATGTCTGCGTTGTCTGTTGGGATTTTGTACGTCCCTAGTGTGGCCTCTGATTGTGTTGTCGCGCCAAAAATGCCATTGGCTAGCTTCCTCATTGGCACGTTTGTATCGTGTTTCTGTGTGTTCGCACATGCCTTGGTCTAAGGCCTCGGTACTACAATTTCTGTGTTTTATGTACCATGGCGCGTATTGTAAGTTTGAGATACGCGTGCGAAAATATACGTTAGTGTGAGTGTTTTGTGTTATTCGGGACGACCCTCGTAGTTTAATTTCGGGAGTTATCCGGCTTTGAAAATGGCGTGAATGACTTTGTATATTATTACCGGAGTGAAAGTGCTTCTAGCCCGTCTGATACACGCGAAAGTCGCATGCTCATGTATGTCTTATCGCTGACTGGCGATAGTATCAAGTTTCAATTGTGTAGGAAGTACTTGCTTGCCTGTCTGGCGGTCCGCTTACCACATGTGTCGAGACAATGTGCGTACGTTTGCTGACGCGCCTTTCTAATGTCTGCATATACAGTGTGCATTGGTTTCCTCGTAATGTAAAAGACCCTACCTCTGTTCATATATTGTGTCCCCAACTTTTGTGTTATTGTAAACCTGGGGTGAATATATTCGTTGGTGGTAGTTAGATGTCTTTATGTACGTGTGTCTCCGGGCTTCTAGTCGCGTGTTTGGTGACTAGGTGTCGGAGGCGGTTTTATTATTTTGTGCATATTAATTCCTGTTAGCGTGACTGTCCCTTATTGCTCTATCCTCCAATTGGATAGTTACCCGACCTTGCATTCCTGGTATTCAGAAGGTCGCGGGTTCGAGACCGTCTTTGTTCAGGATAATTATTCCTGGTGCCTTTTGGGCCTGTGTCTCCGGGACAGTTTTGTCAGTGTTATGTTCGTATCCCGGTGAGGTCATCGGGGTTCGAAGGCTATCTCTTGGCTTTCTTTTCACGTCTGCCAGTGGAATCATTTCCTTTCCTTTTGGCAGTGTTCCCGCCTTTACGTGTAGGTGTTGTTTTCCGGGTGTAATATGCCTTCATACGGCGGGCGTGTATAGTGTCCTTGATGAGTTTGTGTCCATGCCGCACGTTCACTATATAGTTCAGGTCAGATACCTTCCTGCAGACTTTGAAGGGACCTGTCCAACATGGTAGGAGGAACTCGGACACATTTTTCTTACGGGCGGAATTGGAAATCATAACCAATTGCCCGGGTGTGTATTCCACGGTCTTCCGTTGCCGATCGTATCGCTCTTTTTGTTTCTTTTGTGCCGCGGTTATGTTCTTTCTGGCGTTCATGCGCGCTATCTGCAAATATTCTAACCGGGCTGCGTTGTCTGGGAGAGTGTCCTGTGGGATGCATATGTTATCTATGGGACTTCTGGGTGTATATCCGTGCAACAGGAAGTGTGGAGAGTGTTTTGTGGCCGTGGATATAGAGGTATTGTAGCTGAATGTAATGGGCTGCAAATAATTATCCCAGTCCGTCCCTGTGTCCCCCGTGAACTTGGCTAACGCTATTCCAATTATTTTATTCATACTTTCCGTGAGTCCATTGGTTTGTGGGGAAAAACTCGTGGTTGTGTATGCCCTTATCCTTAGTACCTCCAAAAACTGTTGGAGCACTCTCGAGGTGAAAATAGTCCCTCTATCGGATAACAGGGTTTGGAATAGGCCATATCGGGTGACTATGTCAAATAGGAATTCCACTATGCTGTTCGTGTCAGCTTTGGGAACAGCCTTTGTAATCATATACCGGGTAAGATACTCTGTGGCCACAAGTATATATTTATTACCTTTTTCAGATGTAGTGATGGGGCCTTTAACATCTATCCCAACCCTGTGGAATAGCTCTCCTACGGGAATAGGGTTGAGTAATCCATGGGGCTTGCCAGGTCTTGCTTAAAATCGCTGGCAAGTGTGACATGTCTTTACGAAGGTGTCTATGTCGCCCTTCATGTTTACCCAGTAATACGTGTCCCGGATTCTATGGTATGTTTTATGCGTACCCAAATGCGCCCCTGCCACTGGGCTATTATGGTGTCCGGTCATGATACTCTCTTTTAATGAGTCCGGAACCGCTATAGGTGCATTATCATGCATGGCTGTGGGTTTAAATTTCAGTACCCCGTCTTTGTCTAGTAGAAATCGCCTAGACAGCCGTGCTGTCTTGGAATCCACCTGTTCCAAGTTTTCTAGTGCCATTAGAATCTGTTTCAAGTATGGGTCATGCTCTTGCTCCTGCTTTATGTTAACCACCGTCAGGGCAAAAGTCGGCATGTCGTCCCATTCGTGGTCCTTACTGTCATCTGGGGGGTCGGCTACTGGCAGCCTAGACAACCCATCTGCATCTAGGTGTGTAGCGCCTTTCTTATGCTTGACCACGAAGTTATATTCATAAAGGCGGAATATAAATCTATTGAGTCGCGAATTTGGGTTTTTGAATTTGTCCCAAAAAAGCAGGCTCGCGTGGTCAGTCATTACCGTGAACTGGATACCATAGAGGTATACCAGGAAATAGTTCACTCCCCATGAAAATGCCAGCATTTCCCGCTCTGTGGCAGAGTATCTTGTTTCAACGGCCGTTAATTTTCGGCTAGCATAAGCTATTGGCCGTATACACCCCTCCGCATCTTCCTGCAATAGGGCCGCTCCCAGTCCATACTGGCTTGCGTCCACGTGTAAAAATGTGGGCCTATCACTATGGAAGTGTTGCAGCAATGGTGGAGTGGTCAATAGCTGCTTAAGCGTGTTGAACGCATCTATATGTTCCTGTTTAATTTGGATGGGCGTCTTCTCACGTGTGAGTTCGGTTAGGGGGTGGGCGATGTGCGCGAGCCTATGGATGTACTTTCTGTAATAGGAAGCGAGACCAATGAAGCTACGTAATTGTTTCAGGTTTGTAGGCATCGGGATGCCCGTTATTGCGTCCGTCTTCGCTGGGTCAGGAATAATGCCCTCTCTGTTGACAATATGGCCTAATATGTTAATCTGCTGTCTGGCGAATTGACACTTCGCAGGTTTAAGCCTTAATTTGGCCTCTCTGATCCTTGCGAAAGCCTCCTCCAAATGTACGAGATGCTCGTCAAAGGTGTTGGAGAAGACCGTTATGTCATCCACGTAGACTAGCACTGAGCGCCATTTTAGCCCTGAAAATGTCTTATCCACTAGCTTTTGGAAGGTCTGGCTGGCGTTACGGAGGCCCATTGGTAACCTTGTATAGGTATAGAGGCCGTTTTCTGTAACGAACGCCAGGTTGTGCCTGTCCGGTTCATAGACAGGGATTGAATAGAATCCACTATAACAGTCCATCGAACTGAACCAGCTGGCCCCACCGAGGGCATCCAAATAGGTGTCGGCCCGTGGTAGTGGATAACTGTCATTTTCTACTAACTTATTGAGCCTACGGTAATCTGTACAGAACCTGTGGGAACCATCCCGTTTCTTGGTCAGCAAGACCGGGGCACTGTAATTTGAGATCACCGGTATTATGACCCCCGCCTCGAGCATCTCTGTAATCTGAGTGTCGATAGCGTGCCTCTCCTTCTGACTCACCCTGAAGGGGGGCTGGTGGACTGGCCGGTCACTGGTGAGTGTGACGTGGTGCTCAATAAGGTCTGTCACCGCGAGATCTTTCAGCGAATGGGCAAAGATATCCCTATTGGCTTCCAGGAGCTCCGTGAGCCTCCTATCTTGTTCCGGTGTCAGGTCCTGTCTGTGAGTGTGATTGATCGTCTGATCTGTGTGTGTGCCTGTGTGTTTGTCGATTGTGTTTAGTGTAGAGGCTTGGTGCTTGTGGATTTCTCGCTGCGCTCGAATCCCATCTGTGTTCCTGGTGTATACCATGGGATGTGTAGTGAGCCTCTGGCCATGCATTAAAAGCATCTTGCCGCTAGCAAAATTTATGCTAGCCTCGTACTTGGCGAGAAAATCCATGCCAATTATTGCTGACGCAGAAAGATGTTCTATAACGAACATGGGGTGTGTTGTGGCAAAATGGTCTAGCCTGAGGTGTATATTTGCCACCCCCGTGTTTTCTAGCGTCTGAGCATTGGCCGCTACCAGCCGGATGTCACCCGTGACACCGTGTATCTGCCCTTCGGTGACGTGTTTTCTGTTGACGCAGCTCACCGCTGCGCCAGTGTCAACGAGGGCTTGCACCCTGTGGCCATTTATGCTGGCGTGTACTGTCTGGCGTGTACTGTCAGTGCCGATAACTGGAGTCCCTCCCCCTGTAAAGATGTATTGTAGAGGGTGTATGTTGTTGTTGTTGTTACTGGCTTAACGTCCTTGTCCCTGTGTGCGCCAGTGCTGATGCACTGTGTTATGTTTGTGCCGACGAAGCATGGAGCTGGCCGCTCATTGTACTTGGCACGCTTGGCCTCGCGGCTTACTTCCTGGCTCGAGTTCTTTATCTCGGTCAGCAAAATGTGTCCATTCAGTACACTGCCTGCTCTCTTCACTGCTCGCGCTGTGCAAATACCGGGATTCTGGCGAGCGTTTAATGTGTTCACATTTCCCAGTTTCTGTGTAGGTGTGTTGTTCCTTTCTTCCTACTGTGAGGGTGTGTCTGCAAACCTAACCCTTCGTTTGCACTTGTGACCTCGTTTTTTGTTCCAGGCGGTCGCGAGTTCGATTCCTGTTGCTGGCTTCCCTATGCCAAGTGAGCTCGCATCCTGCGCCTGTGTGGGGTCACTTCCCGCCCTGCGTTGTGGTGTAGGGGGTATGGTTTCCCGTCTGGAGGGTGTGGGTTTGCCTTTTTCCTCCTGTTTCCCTGCCGGCGATGTATTCATGTCCGGCGGTGTTGTGGGCTGATTGTCTGCGTTTTGTTCGCGCGTGATTGTGAGGGGCGTATAGTGTCCCGCCCTAGGGTTCCCCGTAAATAGTATGTGCAGGTCCCTGTCGAAACCCGTGGTTGTGAAGGGTGGCGGCGAGTGTACGTCAGTGTATACGTGTATGTTCATCTTCAGTACCTTGCCGAGAGCGGTCACTTCCACGGCGCCGGCATAGGTACCATCCCTACCCATGTATCTTTGGTAGTCTGCCCCGGTCTGGAATGGGTTTTCCTGTTCGTCCGACACGAAATCCCGGTACTCTTTCCAGTTAGCCAGAATATGTTGGACCGTTTTCCGTCTGTACTCCCTGTGGTGGTCTTCGGTATGGCGGACTAAAAAGCTAATAGCCCTGAACAGACAGTTACCGTCCCCTTGTACGGGGTGTGTTTGGAAACGGTCCGGGGGCGGATCGTCAGCCTTGGCTTTAGTTGGCCGCTTCTTCCCCCTGCTCATGCGAGTCTGTTTAGGTTAGGGGCCTCTCTGGTGTTGTGTTAGGGGAGGAACCTCCGCCGCTTTTTTAGCTGTCCGAACCTCACCGTCAAAGCGTTTTTTGGAAACGTGGGGGTGCGTCTCCCCGTGCCGTGTGTCTGTCCCCCCTCGGGGTGGCTGCGCCAACTCCCCGTTTGCGGTGGGTAACTGGGTGTGGGAAGTATTGCCCCCCTGTCTGCCCGGCGGGGTGCCTCGTCCCTAAACTCCCTCGGGTGTTCGTCGGGGAGTGGATAGTGTTCTGGCCCCTTTGTGTACGTGTTTCGGGCCTCCCGTCCTTTCTGTGGGATTGTTGTTTTGCGGTTATTGATCGGTGGTCTGTTTTCTTGTTTCCGCCAGGGTGGGATGTACGTCTGCTGCTGTGTGGGCGGGTTTTCCCGGCGATTCCCCTTTTCCCTGTACTGCGGGTGTGCATACCCCTGTCTGCCTGGGGGTGGGTTCTCCCGGTATTCCCCGTTTCCCCTGTGTTGTGGGGATGCATAATCTTGCCTGATTGGGGGTGGGCTTCCCCGATAGTCCCTATTTCCCCTATGTTGTGGGGATGCATAGCCTTGCCTGCCTGGGGGCGGGTTTTCCCGATAGTCCCCATTTCCCCTATATTGTGGGGCTGCATAGCCTTGCCTGCTTGGGGGCGGGTTTTCCCGATAGTCCCCATTTCCCCTATATTGTGGGGCAGCATAGCCCTGTCGTCTCGGTGGCGGGCTGCTTCGCCGGGGGATGCTATGGTCGTACTCTGAAGGGTAGTACTCCGGTGTGTATGGGGATGATGGTCGCCGTGAGGGGTATGTTGGCTCTACATTTGAGTATGAGACCGGTGAATACCGCGGAGGGTAATGTGGCCTATCTTGCGTGTATGGTGTTGTCGGCCGCCGAGGAGGGTAGTATGTTTCCTCCCGGTCGTAGTGTCTCCTTTCCGTGTATACCCTTTCCCTTTCGGGATAGTACAGTTCTTCCGTGTCAGTATGTTCATTTCTAAGTGGTCCCCCGCCCGCTTGGATGGCAGCTATCGTTAGTTTCTCCATCCTGTCCACTAACTCATCCATCTTTTGACTAGTTTTGTCCTTTTCCGGATGAAAATGCTTATTCACGGCTTTCTCCGTAGCTTTTTCCGTGATCTTTCTCCCTGCCTCTATTGTTTTGATATTATTGAGCATGTGTTGGACCGTGGGGTTATTCATTATGCATAACTTGTCCACGATGGATGGTCTAAGGCCCTGCATTAGCAACTTAACTTTTTGCTTATGCGTCATAGCTGCGTTGTACTTGTCGCACATGAGCAGTTTTGCATTTACATATGTCTGTGCACTTTCTGTAGGTCCCTGTGACCTCTGTCTAATTTGGTCGTACAGGTCCTCATCATCTGGTGTGAGCTGGAATTCACTTTTCAACAACAGAGTGATTTCCTCCCATGTGGCATCTTCTAGGTTGTCCCCATGGAGCTCGTACCATGTCATGGCCGCCTTCGTTAGGTATGCAGGGAGGAGCCGTTTCCTGACTTCGTCACTCCAGCCATTGATCCGAGCCGTTCTATTGAAGGCCTTGAGGTATTCCTCGGGATCCTGGCCCTCCCCCGTGAACGTTGTGGGGTGGATCATTGGATATTCCGTGTGCCTGTTCATTTCTTGCTCGTTTATGCTGTCCGCACTTCTATCGTGTGCTGATGTATCTGGGTTTGTGTTGTTTTGAGTGGAATTATTCTCACTCCCTGTGTATGACACGTGTGTTACGTTGCCAGGTGGCTCGTCACCTGATATGTCGTCACTGATCGGTGGTGTAATGTCGTACTGTGTGGACTTCACTACTTCTACTGTCCTGTCTAGGTCCTGTTTCACTGTTTCCAAAATAGTGTGTATATCTAGGACCGCTTTCTGTCGTGTAATTGTCTGCCTTAACCGCGTCTGCATCCAATAACTGTGTGATGCGCGCGAGCAGATTATCAGTCTTTTGCTCTGTGATTTGCAGTTGCTGCAACAATAGGGGGTGGAGTGTTGGCAAGCAATCTGCTTCACTAGCGCTAGATATCGGTGATTCTTGTCTGTGCGCACTAGTCTGGGCCTGGAATCGTGTAAAATGTGTGACTTGTGCTGCCGCTGCAGGGTGTTGAGCGCGGATTTCTAGTGCCTTTAATTCGAGTTCCTGAAGGAGTTGGATCGCAGTGTGTTCAGTTATCAAGTCGCTGTTCTTAATTTTTAACTTCGGCAGGAGTGGAGTTGTGCTAGCCGACAGATGGTGCGCAAAGTCTCTTAGTGTGGTTCTAAACGTGGTCATTTAATTTCCACCGTTCCTGCACTATGGGGAGGTTGGTGGTTGGTGTAATAATACAAATCCCCGTGTAATAAAGGGGGGGGGGTCGAGAAAAAGAAAAAGTGTGGAGCGTATTCTGGGAGAGAGAGAGAAAAAAATCCAAATTTTGCTTGGCTGTTTGCGGTACAGATCGCTCTACCACGGGGGCTCGTTGTTTGAGTCCCTACCCTTATTTTGCGTGGTAGCTGAGCCTCCACCAAATATGTTTTATCCCTTGGTTGGGGGTGGGAAAAACACGTTAGTGTAAATGTGCTAATTTAGAAGACTGTTTCCGGATGAAAGTAGTGTCCCGTAATCGGGAGAGACTACTGGTGTAGTGTGTTGGTGTAAGTACTTAATCTATTGGGGGCGTTCCTGCATAATGCAATTATCTGCCAGGGGATGAATATCTAGTGCCGGCTGCTAAACTAGCTTGCCAGCTGAGAAGGATGAGCTATTAAATGAATGTGCAGCGTCAGTGATTCAGTGCTCTGCAGTCGAGTCGTGTGCTCGAGTACAATGGAATCTGACGATGCAGTTATTGGCTTCTACGGTCACGGGCAATTGTGACGAAGGTCAGATGGGGTATGAGGATGTGAAGTGAAGTGTAATTAGTAACAAGCGTGTGGTTTACTGACCATGTATTTATTGGTCAGTAGATGTAGTTTGATGTCCCTCTTGGGGAGTTTAGACAAATATGAAATACAATTTGTGATGTGTACAAGTTTAGGGTAGGTGTTTACAAGAATTAAAGGAGTCTGAGCACAAACTAGTTCTCACCTGGTGAAAAGCTGGAACGGACGTCGGACAGGGCCGCTGGCGAAGAACAGAACAGATAATTCCTCCTGTCCAGGTTCCACTCTTATACGTTTCGGCGCTGCTTGGTCAGCATTGCGTCAATGTAGCTGCCCCAGATAGTTGTTAGTGTAAATGTTTGTGTGTGTTTTGCAAGCCGTTGGCCAACCTCCTAGGCTTAGGTGGTCGCCGCTTGCTGTGTAGAGATATGTTCTGGAATTATAATGTTTCCAGTTGGGGTGGTTTTGGTAGAAGATGGAGGGGTGGCTCTCAGGGGGTACTGCCCCCCCCCCCCCGGGCTGTACAATAGACAACTGAAACAGCAACGTACCGGTAACAACGCACTTGAGTTCTAAATCCTTCATGACAACTTTTATGAAAGGATCACTGAACCCTGAAAACAATGAAACTCAGAAAGAATGTGAATTTGACAGTATCAACTTAAACCTTGATATTGAAATGAAAATCCACAGCCTGCTTCCAGTCTCCGACCGGGTCAGGGAATGAAATGAATGAAGCCCCCATCTAGCGGCGAGGATATGAACTGTGCCGGCTGCCGAGGCCTGACGCACTCCTCTGGGGCAATGATTAAATGAATGACAGATGAAATGAAATGATAGTGGTGAGTGTTGCTGGAATGAAATTTTGACAGGGAAAACCGGAGTACCCGGATAAAAACCTGTCTGCCTCCGTTTTGTCCAGCACAGATCTCATATGGAGTGACCGGGATTTGAACCACGGATCCAGCGGTGAGAGGCCGGCGTGCTGCCGCCTAAGCCACGGGGCTACTCAAACCTTGATATTAATGAATCAAATATTACAGTAGCTAATAAATTGGCTAAACACGATGATCTTGATGGTAACTGTCTTAAAATAGACGATTCAAATCTCTCAATTCAAATCTTGGAATCAAGTGCAATTGGCGATGGACCTTCATCGAGTTCAAATAACGAAAATGAGCCCAAGAAAACTTTGATTCAACATGACAATGACAATTTTGATTAAAATGTGGCTAAGTGACATTGAATCGTGGCTTTTGGAGATTAGATTTCCCAAAATAGTTCGTGATATAGTTACAAAATAAAGATTCTACTTTTCCTGTGGATGAATCAGGGCGTTCTCTGCATAAAAACTGGTTTGAAAAAACTTTGAAGAACGGTGAAAAGGTTAACCATGGATGTGTTTTTCTGCGTCCAAAAAAGCTGTGTTTTGTTTTTGTTGTGTGTTATTTCCTCAAAGAAACATGAAATCTAGCTTTAACAATGAGTCAGGATTTGCAGTGTGGAGAAAATTAAATCCGCGCATTCAAGATCATGAAAACAGCCCTGACCATAGGATTGCCTTATTGGAGTGGAAAAGCTTGGAACGAAGGTTAAAACAAGGCTCATTAATTGACAACACTCTTCAGCAACAAATATTAGAACAAAGCAGAATTTGGAGAGAAGTTCTGGAACGCATAATTGCTACCATACAGACATTGGCTCAACAGAACTTGCCCTAAGAGGCCACAGAGAATCAGTTTTAGAAGAAACTACATGCAGTTCAGGGATTTTTTGTGCTCTATTGCAATATTTGACTAAATTTGATCCTGTTATGAGGGCCCATTTTCAATCAGTGTCCAATAACCCTCGACATTTATCATATCTTTAACCTAGAATACAGAATCAAATTATAAACCATTTAGGGGACCACGTTCGTAGCAATATTATTTCTTCCTGCAAGCGTGCTAAGTACTTCAGTATTATATTTGATAGCACTCCTGACACGTCACATGACGAACAAATGTCACAGGTAATAAGATATGAGGAAGTAAAGCAAAGTTCAGTTGAAATCAAGGAATGTTTTATAGATTTAATTTCAATCAAAGACAAAACTGCCAAGGGAATCGCTGAGGTAATAAAAAAGAAACTGGAGGAAGATGGTTTGAACTTTGCAGACTGAATAGGTCAGTCCTACGACAATCAGGCGACAATGGCTGGAATTCACAATGGTGTCCAACAACATTTAAAGGAATTAAAACATTAAGCCGTGTTTGTTCCCTGTGACAACCACTCACTCAATTTGGTTGGTGTTCATGCTGCTCATGTCAACGTTTGTGCAGTGACGTTTTTTGGAACAGTTCAACAAGTGTATGCATTTTTTTCTAGTTCGACTCACAGGTGGAGTGTCCTCAAGGAACATGTCAGCTTATTGGTCAAAGGCCACTCAGATACAAGACGGAGTTCTAAAGCAGAAGCTGTGAAAGCCTTATCATCTCAGTTAGATGGAGTGCTTCATGCTCTAGAAACATTGAGAGACACTGCAACTGAAACCGTCGATACCAGACAGAGTGCAGCGCTGTTAATTAATGCAATAGAAAGATTTAACTTTGTAACTCTGCTATTTTTCTGGGCTGAGGTACTTCAAAAAATTGACCGAACGTAGAAAACTTTACAAATCGAAGGCATTTAGTTCTCTTATGTAATAACTCTTGTCTACAAGCTCTCCAAGATCAGCTTAATATGTGGAGAGAAACCCTTCCGGTTGATGTCATATCAAAAGCTACTAAGGAGTGTGAGGAATGGGGAGAACCCACGGAACGAAGACAAAGAGTGAAGCGGGAAATGCCAGGGGAGGCCACTGATGATGATGATGTACTTTCCTGGAAAGATGAAGTAAAGCGGAGCCCAATAGAGATCTTAGATAAACTTATTCGTGAGGTAAGTGAACGGTTCGCCAATATCAAGGAACTGGATGAACGTTTCAGCTTCCTCTGAAATTTTGATGAATAGGCCTACATTCATAATGAAACCCCAAATGAAAACGTTTTGAACACTCTAAAGAGGAAATGTTTCAAACTTGCAGAGAAGTACCCTGAAGATTTGAACGGAGAAGAACTCTTTTAAGATATTAAAGATGTCATAGTTTTATTACGAAGATCAAAGAAAAATAATGAAAAGATCTACTTGAAGAAACCCAAAGATATTTTGTTATATTTATCTTGTTCGGGGTTAGAGGCATACAGTAATTTGATCATCGCTTTCAATTTACTTTTAACTATTCCAGTGTCTGTGGCATCTTGTGAGCGATCTTTTGGTAAGCTGAAGATTATTAAAATTATTTAAGATCCACAATGACTCAAGAAAGACTATGTAATTTATCAATTTTATAAATTGAACGTGATGTGGCTGCTACTATAGATTTCAACTCTATTATAAATGAGTTTCCATCCATCAAGGCTAGGAAGGCATATATTTAAATTTTTGTTATGACTGACACTTCTTTTCTCTTTATTTTTATTTTTTTATTATTATTTTTCAAACAAACTAACCTTTTAATACTTACAGTTTTATTTTATTCATATTCATCTCTTTATAAATAATGTGTTAAATTGACATACTACTTATTAAATATAATAAACTCATTGATCCTTGAACCTTTTAGTGTTAGGGGGCGACTACCATCTAGTTAGCCCCACGCGCCAAGTAGCCTTGGTACGCAACTGGGCAGACGACAGCCTGGGGTCTTGTGCAGAACACCACGTGCACTTTCATCATTGCTTTGCGAGTAGTATTGTAAGCAGTTACATTTAGAAACAATGGATAATTTATTTTTAAAGCGTCTTCAAGAAGTGACGGTAGTGAGTGTGTGAAAACAAAGTGTCGCAAATATCACCAGTCATACCTACAGTTCGATTTTACTGATCTAGCAAACAAACCTATATGCGTTATAGGCTATGTAGCGAAGTGTTGTCAGCCGAAAGCAAAACTGAAATGCCATCTTAAAACTAAACATTTTGCGCTGAAAGACAAACCAGTGGAATTCTTCCAAAGAAAACTGTTATTACTTCTAAGTCAACAGGTAAACATTAGAAGTCTTGCTGATGTTTGTAAAAATGCTCTTAAAGCGCTCAAGATTGCTAAAAAGGGAAAACCACATACAGAGGAATTAATTCTTCCTGTCGCAATTGATATGGTTTCAAATATGTTCAGTCCTAAAGAAGCTGAAAAACTTAAAATAAAAACATTATCAAAAGATACTATATCAAGACGAATATCTGACATGGTTGAAGATGTTCAGAACCAGCTAAAGAAGCAAATAAAAGGAAAGTACTCTTTTTGCAATTCAGTTTGATGAGTCAACAGATGTTGCCAACTGTGCTAATTTTTTGTGCTACATCCGGTATGATTGCAGTGGTACTAATCACGAAGAAAAATTATTTTGTAAGCCTTTGCCCAATAATACAACAGGTGAAAGTCTTTATAAGGTGTTCATTGAAGCAACTGAACCTTTCGAAATTGACCGAAAAAAATGCGTTTCAGTTTGTAGTGATGGAGCAAAGATCGTTACGGGAAAGAAGAGTGGCTTGATTGCCGGGTTGAAATCACGTATGCCGAATGCAAGCTGGGTCCACTCACTCCACTGCTTTTTACTTAGGCAAGCTTTCGCAGCTAAGAAAATGCCAGATGAACTACGACAAGTTTTAAATGAAGCTGTCAAGGTGGTAAACTACGAGTATTATACACCAAGAGTCACCCGCTGCATAGTAGGTTGCTTGAGAACTTGTGTGAACAGGTATGGGCCTTGCACAAACATGTTCTATTTCACACTGAAGTGCGGTGGCTATCCCGTGGTATTGTGTTAATCAGGCCGTTTGAATTAAGGGGGGACGTTCATGAAAAACACACACTATTTAAAAGATGCACCAAACCCTCAATTTTGGAGATATGAAAATTAAATTTTGCACCATGCTTAATATTAAGTTAGTGAATATACTGTAAAGTTCCTAGGTTATATTTTCAACATTAACTTTTTTAAGAGAATTTAAAATTGTATTTCCAAAAAAATCATAAATGTTCCTTTTTTCAGAAACCATTCAACAGATTTCTACAAAACTTTCTGTATTTAATCTCTTTGCATATAGTAAGCTTCACTCTCGAGATTTTTTGTATATATCTAATACGAGAATTTTAATAAATTTTTAATTTTAATTCTGTACGTATAATATAAAATCCACCCTAAATTCCAAGCACTATAGCCCATATCTCAGCTTATACACAGAATTTAAAATTTCCTCATGAGAGAACATTTATTATGTTTATAGAAATAAAAGTACAAAATTTCAAAATCCTAGCCTTTTTAGATCCTGAGGAAAAGGTACATAAACAATGAAAAATATATTTTTGAGGAAAAGCAATTTTAAGTTCGACATGACGTTTTTTCTTCTGTTACCTCTTTAAAAGGCCCCAGAACTGTACTCAGGGTCCTCTTTCCCTTCACGGTTTCTCTTTTGGCTTCTTATGTTCTGCCTCCTTTCCTTAAATAGGTCGTCAACTGACTTTTCAGCCGCAGAGAGGCGCTGTAAAACTATTTCTCTCAAGATGTCTTGGGTGAAACCTCCTATCTTGAAGCTCATTTTCTCTAATACCTTCATCCTCCCTACATTCCCATCATTGAATACAATGACTGCATCATAAGTAGCAATTCTGACAACTGTAGCAGAAGAAAATGTGGTTTTAGGGCATCGTTTCCAAATGAGTGAATTTAGAGACTAATTTGGATTCTGGATTTTGCCATGAATACACTTTTTGAGAAGGTCAGGATCAGCCAGAAACCTGTAAGTGGGCTTGACAACATCCAGGCTCCTTGTGAAAGTAAGGGATGTTATCTCTCCGAGCCTGTAGATATTTACACCAGCTAATGGGACACAGATGGTGAATGGGATGTTTATCTGTTGACACCATGTGGAAATGTGTACCCCGCACAGCACTTTTCATTTCACTTACACTGGATAGGTTCTGTCTGATGGTCTTGACATAATGCACTTGAAAAGTGCACCTTCTAGCATTCAGCAGCTTCTGCAAACGCTGCATATCCATTTTTCTATACACTCTACGTGGCCGTGGCATTATTGAATGATGAACAAATGAAAAACTTTCGTAAATCGCTGTCAGTAGCACAAGGCAAAACAGGAATGGTTCCTTTATACGCTAAACCTAGAAGCTGATTGTTACGGTTTCTAAGATACGGCACAGGGTCGCAGGTGATCTGGAAAAACCAGAGAGTATATATCACGGCCTCCTAGATGTATCCCGCGCAATTTTTCTTGAATGTAATCCACAGAATCGTTGTTGACAGTGCTAGAGCTCGCGTCAGCCCGGAAGGCGGCCGGCTCTCTGGGATTTGCGCAGAGAGAGAAAGAGATACATGTCCACTGTTGTAACAGGTCCACCATGTCCGAGTCCCCACACTGCAGGCTGCTGCCATGAGTTCCTGCGGTATGGCAACACCGCCGTCGCTTACCTCATCGAGCCTGTCTCTTTCACGCTGCTTTACACTTAGCTTTCCTGACAACACACTAGCTCAGATTCTCAAGACAGACTGACTGTGATTGGTGGGATGGAAGTGAGGCATGACGTAATGGTAGCGTTGTGTTCTGCCCACCGCCTTCCCGGCTAGATCGAGCTCTAGTATCTAAGAGTTACTTCAGGACGAGGGCGTGGCAGGAAAGTCGCGCTACACATTTAATTACTTTTCAGGCACTTCGGATGCGATTTTATTACTGAAACTTTGGGAACTTACTGCCAATGAGTTCTATTAATAAATAAAAAAATTGAAAATTGACATTTTCAGTCCATTTCATGAACATCCCCCCTTAAAGTCAGAAATGCTGCTATTTTTGGTTGATAGTAATCCTGAACTTTCTAGTTTTTCAAGTGATGTAAAGTGGTTGGTAACGCTTGCTTATTTAGCTGACATCTTCTCTCACCTCAATACTTTGAATTTGAACTCATCCCCACAAGGATCAGACAAAACTGCTCTGTATATTCAAGGCAGAGTTAACGCATTTGTAAAAAAAAACTTAGTGTTTTGAACACAGGAGTTACAGTAAGAAAGAAGATTTTAAAAATTTCCCACTTACTCAAGAGTTTATGGAGTTTGTATCGAGTATTGGTACCACATCCCTTGACACTTCATCTCTCTCCTTACTTAGGGGCAAGCTTGCCACGGTGGGTGAGTGGTTATAGTGTCGGACTACCAACCCCAAGATTGCAGGTTCGCCCCTGGTCGTGGTAAGTGATTTTTGAAGGCGACAAAAATCACGTCACTTATGTCATACGTTGTTGGCATGTTAAAGAACCCATTTGAATTCAGTAGGCCGTGTTCAATGGCAAAATTAATCTCGGGATTTTCCGCCAACACAAAGTTCCTCCATTCTCTACTTGAAAGCGCTGTAGTGTCAAAGAGTTTAGATATCTAACCTCTTTGACTTTCACAGCGTTCAATGGAACGACGAAATTCGACATGCAAGCTACCCTCTGGGTGTCAATTAACAAAGCTTGCACCAGGCACCCGAGGTCATACGATATTATTATTATTACTTGGGGCAGATGCCCTCGTAGTTCCGCCCCTTGAAACCTCAATAACTAACTAACTCTCTCCTTACTCATATCATCTCATCCCGAAGCCTTGATTGAACAATTGACAGATTACATTCCAGTTAAGGATATGAATGGGGTTTTGTGGGTAGTCAATCCGTTCAGTGAGCCAGCCGTAACAAAAGCTGAGCAAAGTGCTCGTCTTCATGATGAATTGATAGAGATTTCAAGTGATCAGTCAGTGAAACTAACTTTTAACAATACTTGTGCAGACAAATTTTGGATAAGTATTAAAAAGGAATACCCAGAACTGTCCACAACGGGGTTAAAAACTTTGATGCCATTTTCTACATCTTATTGTGAACCAGGATTCTCCATAATTATGAATTTGAAAACCAAATCAAGAAATCGTTTGACACTGGAAAATTACATTGTTTTTTTGTGTTACAAAAATCATTCCAGACATTCAAAAATTGGTTAATTCCAAACAAGCTCAAGTTTCTCATTAATAGAATTTAAAAAAAACGTAGAAGTTTAGTTCAATGTGAGTGTATTCATTTTTAAATTAAAAACTACAGCAATAACTCTTTTGTTTTACTTTTTCTCCGTATATCGCGACCCCCCAAGACACAACCTGCGACCCCCTAGGGGGCGCGACCCACAGGGTGAGAACCCCTGGTCTGGACGAAACCATTGGTCGCTACTTGGTTAGACTACTGTCTGGACGAAACCATTGGTATGGACGAAATCATTGGTCGCTACTTGGTTAGATGACTGTCTGGACAAAAAATACTGATTGCACTACAAACAAAGGGGTCTGGGGCGTAAGCCCCAGGTTAGATTTGTTTTGTATGTAGAACAGTATTCACCACTGTAATGAAACTTGGAATCAATGTTGGTGGCCATATGGAGCTTCACATCGTCCGCGATGGCAATTGGACATCTCTAGGATATAGAGACGAGATCTTCCGACCTTTTGTCGTGCGTTAAGCTGGTAGCATTGGCAATTATTTCAATTTCATGAATGATTATGCTCGTCCACACAAAACTACATGCTGAACCAGGAGGATATCAAGCATCTGCCGTGGCCAACCTGCCCTTATGGCAGAGTGGCAACAGCTCATTGAGTCCATGTCACACGGATGTGCAACAGTATTGGCCATACATCATACTAGAGTACAGTTGTTGTAGTGATCGAGTCACTATTTTGCCATCTTACGTCAATAGCGAGCCTATCTCTTCGTACTGAAACTAAATCTGAATGAAATAAAGGATCTGGTATTAATATGCCTGGATGAGTTTGATATCTTATCTGATCCCACAATTATTTTGAGCAGTGTATTTGTGGGTTTCTTTAACTCCACTTTTAAAATTTATATTGCATTTTTCTTGATTTTTATTTTACCGTATAAAGCTTTCTCGGCATGTTTTTTTTTTTTTTTTGTACCAGGTTATCATGGAATTACTGTAGGCCCATGTAACAAGTGATGGATACAATAAACAATATGGTAGGCTACTCTGTCCCCAATCGTGGCTACCCGAGATTCGGAACAGAGCCTGTTCTAATTCTAGATATGAAATTCGATCACTTGAATAGGATATGTGAAATAAAGATATGTTTTACAAATTTCGCACGGCTGCCATTTGTAATTTTTGTTAAACTTATGAATTAGGTTACATTAGATGCCAATGAATTAAATATTTAAATACATATTTCGTCGCCTCCGTAGCGTAGCGGTCAGCATGGTTAGCTGTCGTCCCGGAGGTCCTGGGTTCGATTCCCGGCTCCGCCACGAAATTTGAAAAGTGGTATGAGGACTGGAACGGGGTCTACTCAGCCTCGGGTGTTCCAAATGAGTAGAGGGGGTTCGATTCCCACCTCAGCCATCCTCGAAGTGGTTTTCCGTGGTTTCCCACTTCGTCTTCGGGCAAATGCCGGGATGGTTCCTTCTTCAAGGCCACGGCCGCCTCCTTCCCTCTTCCTTGCCTATCCATCCTGACCATCCCTTACCTTCCCTCCTGAGGGCCCTGTTCGCTTTGCAGGTGTGGCTGCCTGGGCGAGGTGCCAATCACACCTCACCAGTTGTATCCACTCCGATTAGATGTTCCTAGCTCTAGGACACTGCCCGTGTCCTGTGGTGAGTTCCCTCGCTGAGTCCGTGGGTTCCACCAACCTGGAGGGTAAACGACTAAGAAAAGAAAAAAGAAAGAAAATACATATTTCATTATGCCATGTTTCACTGTGCTTGGATGATCAAGTCACTACAAAAGCGCGTTTTATTATTTGAATTTCGCGAGGCCACCATGTTTTATTCGTGCTTATCTTATTTTATACTGTCACATAGTCTATGTGAACTCTTTATAATATTTTTTCATCATGCAAAATTTCAGGTTGTTTGCTGTAATAGTTACGGAGATATTGAGAACCAGTAAACACATCACGCAGCTACCATATTGGATTGGTGACACTTATTGAAATTTGAATGACACGAACGAGATGGGAAGGAGCTCTAGTACCATAAGTCTTTTCCAAGTTTCATTGAAATCACTCCTGCCAATCAGAATGCATTAGGGGCAAAGACACACACGGACAAAATGTGATTTCTTAAATTTCATAGGATGACAATAGGCTGATAAATAAGGACAACGTATCCTATATTCACTGGGAGTTTCTTGCTGAAAAGTTTGCGTGTGTGTCCTTTCCTATGTGCTGCATATACTTGGACATCTGTGCTAAGCATGTGAACGTTCCCCGTTAATAACTTACCACCTCCTTTACGTGCAAATTAAATGCCAGCCTCATTAAAACTGAAAAGAGGTGGGTTCGATTCCCACCTCCGACTTTCTAGAAGTGGTTTTTCGTGTTTTCCCACTTCTACTCCAGCAGTGCTTCTTTTCTTTAAAAAAAAAGGGGGGGGGGGTATTCTCTGATGTAGTCGACAAAACAACACGATCTTGCAATTTGCAGAGTCCGGTTATTAATTTTCGGGCTGACATGTTAAATGAAAGGTTGCATTGGGTTAATTTATTTGTGGTCAAAATGTCAAGGTGGTAACTGCACTCAGTATTTCTAATAGTTTTACATTTTAAAATTAAGTGAAATAAGTATAAGCACTGTGGTAGTGTCTCAGTTTGCTGTCCTGTTTACTGTAAATTCCACACTGGTAAAAGAGGCTGATCACTGCCATTTTCATGCTTCCTCTGCTTGCTTTACGTGTCGGTCACCAGATGTCTTCCTTCCAGGAACCATGAATTTACGTAATCCACAGGGTTGAAAATTCTTAGTGGAGGACCAACCAACTTGATGAACATAAGATTTGCTACTGTGTTCAGATGCAATGATGCTCTTGTTGGAGTCATGATCAAGTTCATTTGTTGTGATCTTCTTTTGCATCACCACACGACACTGTTGGCGTTTCTCCGTTGTTTAAGTTCGAATCATTAACTTTCAGCTTTTCGATGCCTGGCTGGATGTTAAATAGTTCGTTATCTTCTTCATCCTTCAAAACTAACCACACGCACAAAATAACAACCTACCCTACCTCCAAACACTAGCCTGCGTGCTTATAAGAACGGAGTGCCGAGTTGCCGACCAAAAGAAAAAGATTCGATAGACCGATTAAATTCGAGGATTACTCGAAATCTCCTCCAGCTGTTGTGAACAGCACGTTGACGCCAGCTGATCGATGAACTTTCAAGTCGGAAGTTATATTTGCCGGACTGGTTATACAAATGTACCAATATCCTTTTCTTAAACACTTTTCAAATGTTTAAGGGATACGCGTACCTCCGCGTGCCCCCTGCGAAAAAAGCACCGACTCCGGGATATTTTCTAACTTAAGACCACGACCACCTCCTTCCCAAGCCTAGCCTTAATCACAAATACATACTACTAGACTACAGGCACCACAATAGTGCAGGCTATCAAACAAATTCTACACACGTCCAAGTACATCAGGCTGATGACTACGATGTCCAAGTCCCTAAATCAAACAACAGAAAGCCCGCGGCTTGGTCGTGCTCGATGGTTAGCTGCAGTAATCCTTGAGATCGGTGGTTCGAATCCCGGCGTTGACAGTGGACATTCTGAGTTAGATTTAACCTCAAGTTTTTTCCACACTCCCTTCAGGTAAATGCCTGGATGGTAGCTTACTTAAAGTCGCGTGCACCTACCACAGTCCATTACCCTAATATTAACTACAGTCACACACACTACTACAGTCAAAATAAAAACACAAGCTATCAACACACACAAGCATATAGAGCTGATGACTAAGATGTCCCTTGTATTAAGTACGAAACAACGAAAGTAAGTGCCTTATAATTGAAGGCAGAAATGAGATGTTCTCTTGAAACCAAGGTGTGGATTGCCTGAGAGTTTCTGTTCTTCGTATTATTATGTGGAGGTGCGGCGAGTGGGGCGGACGTGACGTCACATCAGATAGGCTATACTGTAGCCATGGCCCAGCTGGACCATATGCCGTGGTACAAGCATAATAATAATAATAATAATAATAATAATAATAATAATATATGGTTGTTACATCTCTCTTAAGCTGTTGTTGATTGATTTAGGGGCTTTGCGACATCGTGGTCATGTGACCCCGTGTACTTGGGTGTTTGGAATTTGTCTGATAACCTGTGTTACTGTGTATTTGTAATTCAGATGAGGATTGGGAAGGAGGTGGCGTTGGCCTTACGTTAGGAACCATCCCGGCATTTGCCTGGAGTAGAAGTGGGAATCCACTTCCAGGATGGCTGAGATGGGAATCGAACCCGCCTTTTCTCAGACTAGAATTAAATTTCTTGGCAGACCTCCGCGGTGACAGCGTCCCATAGTGACTAGCATTCCTGGCTATCAAGAAATGTAATTCTATAATATAATAATAATGTTATTGGTTTTACATCCCTTTTAACTACTCTGGTTTTTAGCGACGCTGAAGGGGATCTTTAACGTGCCAGTAAATCTACTGACACGGCTCCCTCACATTTGCGCACCCTTGAATGCCAGCTGACTGCGCCTGGATACGAACCTGCAGCCTAGGGCCCAGCAAGCGAAACTTTACCGCTGAGCCACGCAGCCAGTCAAAATATGTAATTCTGGTCTGAGGGCTGGAACGGGGTTTACTCCACCTCATGTGACAGACCTCAGAAGAGGTGGGTTCGATTCCAACCTCAGACATCCTAGAAATGGTTTTACGTGGTTTCGCACTTCTATTTCAGGTAAATGCCGGGATGGTACCACCTCGTAGTATAGCCATCACAATGCCACTGGTTATCAGACATACCACGAGGTTGCAAAGCACCCAAATGAATCGACAACAACTCTTGCTTTACGGACGTTGGGGTTCCGGAAGTTTGCCCTTACAAGTAAATGTACCGATATGGTAACTGATGCACCCAGCCTAGAAGTGGAGAATTCCTCAGTACCTGCTGTTGTTATTGACAAGTCAGCACATAGGCTACTGTATGTAACTTATTACCTGTACGAAATTATGTTATTGGCATGAAAATATTAATATTATCCTGCCAAACGCAAGTTTTCATTTTCGAAGACATATTCAATTGAGGTGTTCGACTACCTTTCGATTGCAAATAATCGATAAGAAAAGCTAGATTGACGTACTGTAGGTTACACATTGTACAGTCACTCTAGGCCAGCGATCCTCACTACGCGGGCCGCATGCGGCCCCGGGAACGATTTTTTGCGGCCCTCAAGACTGTTAGGGATAGGAATAATAAAATAAATTTAAGAATTATGAAAAAATATTTTATTAAAAAATATACGATATTTTATGAATATATGTTATATTTATTTATTACGAGTATTGAAAATCTGTCGTTGTTTTTCTCTACTTAATTATTTTGCATCTACATAATATGTCTGTGAATTTACATTCAGTAAGCTGAAGTTCATAAAAATTACGAGCCTTACAGTAGTCGCATATGATGTGTAACATCTGACATAGAAGAAACCTCACGTGAAATTGTTGATACACAGGTATTTTATACTATTATTGGCACAAATATTAATCTATTGTAAAAGGGAGTGTTTTACAGATATTGTAGTTTATAATACGGAACTCATTTTATTAGATGATTTGTAGCTTCCACCAGCACTAGCCTAAATAAAGAATACGATATGGATCAACTAGATTAATAGACGCGTCACCGCTCATAACCTTAAATTCCTTATAAACAGGACCTTTTGATTCACAGACCAACACGTAATTTCATATGGATTCTGTTAAAATGAGTCATATTGATATGATAATTATCGTTTAAAATGACAATCTGGTAGCAAAAATATCTACCCCATCCGAGATTCGAACCCGAGATCTCTAGATTCACAGTCATAGGAGTCATAGGCGCTAACCCCACGGCTATTTCGACTACGCAAATATTGTGCACAAGATGGTGACTTATTTCCACGTTCCAATAATACTGCATTACGGAATTAAGTTTCATTTATATTTTGCTTGTTTCGATAATGTTCCTGCGTGAAATTGAGTTTAAAATGCCTTATGAATAAGCCCTCTTGTGGGTAAAGAGAATATATTCAGCAATAGTTCATGAAGGCTTGCTCAATTCTCGTATAACCACAACGAAAAATGAAAATCCACAGCCTGCTTCCAGTCTCCGACCGGGTCAGGAATGGAATGAATGAAGCCCCCTTCTAGCGGCGAGGATATGAACTGTGCCGGCTGCCGAGGCCTGACGCACTCCTCTGGGGCAATGATTAAATGAATGACAGATGAAATGAAATGATAGTGGAGAGTGTTGCTGGAATGAAATTTTGACAGGGAAAACCGGAGTACCCGGAGAAAAACCTGTCTGCCTCCGTTTTGTCCAGCACAGATCTCACATGGAGTGACCGGGATTTGAACCACGGACCCAGCGGTGAGAGGCCGGCGTGCTGCCGCCTAAGCCACGGAGGCTTACATAACCACAACGATTATATTATATTGATGACTGCATTACCGTTATGTGGGTTAATATTTGAATAGCCATTGTGCAGAAACATAATACCGGCAATGCGACTACTTACAATGTTTGATATTAAGGCATATATATATACACACATCAAAAAAAGTTTTGCATCACCTCGGTTCCAAGAGTTCCGGAACCTTTAAATACAAAGGGAATAGAGATCAACACAAACAACATTTCAGCTCGTTTTATTGCTCATGAGACCCACACATTGCATGTTGTACCAGCATACAGCTAGACTTTCAGCATTTGTGGTCCAGATTGCAGTACACACCACTACCTCTAATACCCAGTAGCACGTCCTCTTGCATTGATGCATGCCTGTATTCGTCGTGGCATACTATCCACAAATTCATCAAGACACTGTTGGTCCAAATTGTCCCACTCCTCAACGACAATTCGGCGTAAATCTCTCAGAGTGGTTGGTGGGTCAAGACGTCCATAAACAGCCCTTTTCAACATATCCCAGGCATGTTCGATAGGGTTCATGTCTGGCGAACATGCTGGCCACTGTAGTCGAGCGATGTCGTTATCTTGAAGGAACGCATTCACAAGATGTGCACGATGAGGTCGAGAATTGTCGTCCATGAAGACAAATGCCTCTCCAATATTCTGCCGATATGGTTGCACTATGGGTCGGAGGATGTCATTCAGGTATCGTAAAGCCGTTTCGGAGCCTTCCATGACCACCAGTGGCGTACGTCGGCCCCACATAATGCCACCCCAAAACATCAGGGAACCACCACCTTGCTGCACTCGCTGGACAGTGTGTCTAAGACGTTCAGCCTGACCAGGGTGCCTCCAAACACGTCTCCGACGATTGTCTGGTTGAAGGCATATGCGACACTCATCGGTGAAGAGAACGTGATGCCAATTCTGTGGGGTCCATTCAGCATGTTGTTGGGCCCATCTGTACCGCGCTGCATGGTGTCGGGGTTGCAAAGCTGGACCTCGCCATGGACGTCGGGAGTGAAGTTGCGCATCATGCAGCCTATTGCGCACAGTTTGAGTTGAAACACGACGTCCTGTGGCTGAACGAAACGCATTATTCAACATGGTGGCATTGCTGTCAGGGTTCCTCCGAGCGGCAATCCGTAAGTAGCGGTCATCCACTACAGTAGTAGCCCTTGGGCGGTCTGAGCGAGGCCTGTCATCGACAGTTCCTGTATCTCTGTACCTCCTCCATGTCCGAACAACATCGCTTTGGTTCACTCTGAGACGCCTGGAAACTTCCCTTGTTGAGAGCCCTTCTTGACACAAAGTAACAATGCGGACGCGATCGAACTGCGGTATTGACCTTCTAGGCATGGTAGAACTACAGACAACATGAGCAGCGTACCTTCGTCCTGGTGGAATGACTGGAACTGATCGGCTGTCGTACCCCCTCCGTCTAATAGGCCCTGCTCATGCATGGTTGTTTACATCTTTGAGCAGTTTTAGTGACATCTATGAACAGTCAAAGGGACTGTATCTTTGATACAATATACACAGTCAACGTCTATGTGCCGGAGATCTGGGAACCGAGGTGATGCAAAACTTTTTTTGATGTGTGTATTTTTTTTTTTTTAGTCGTTTACCCTCCAGGTTGGTGGAACCCACGGACTCAGCGAGGGAACTCACCACTACCGCCTCTACGGGCAGTGTCCTAGAGCTGGGAACATCGAATCGGAAGGGATACAACCAGGGCTGGCATGCGAAACGAAATGCATTATCAATTTAATTTAGCGTCGCGAAATGAAATTGTTCAATGGAATAACATTTCGCTCCTGGCGCGAAATTATATTTGTTACAGACTTTTAATTTCACTCCTGGCGCGAAATTATATTCATTACGGACTTTTAATTTAGCTCCTGGCGCGAAATGAAATTCGTTACAGACTTTTAATTTCGCTCCTGGCACGGAATTAAATTCATTACGGACTTTTAATTTAGCTCCCGGCGCGAAATTATATTTGTTACGGACTTTTAATTTCGCTCCTGGCGCGGAATTAAATTCATTACGGACTTTTAATTTAACTCCCGGCGCTAAATGAAATTCGTTACAGACTTTTAATTTAGCTCCCGGCGCTAAAAGAAATTCGTTACAGACTTTTAATTTCGCTCCTGGCGCGAAATTAAATTCATTACAGGCTTTTAATTTCGCTCCTGGCGCGAAATAAAATTTGTTAACGACCATCAAATTCGTTCCCGGCATTTAGTCCCCGCTCCGGCCTGAAATTAAAATGCATGGAACATATAATTTTGTTTCTGAAATGAAATCTGTTTCTTTTCTTCCCCGAAAGCCTTATTTGTTCCCGCGTCCTACACCTAGCCACCATCTACATTCGTCCCTACCACCCCATCCCCAAAGACTGCATTACCCACGTGTCTGAAGTCTTCCCCCATTTAATTCTAATGGCCGACCTCAACCTTCATTCCCGTTCGGCCCTAGAACTTTATAGCCTAGACATCTACCTACGTCACATCGACGCCACCCTCGTCCCTCTCCCAGAATCTACCCGTCCTTCCTCCAATACCACCCCGACGCAGTCATTGCTCGTAACTCCCTCCTCCATCTGTTTGACGTGTCTGTCCTGCCACTCAAAGGAGGTGATCATGCCCCCGTTTTACTCAACTTCCCTCTTCCCCCACTACCACCTCCCAGGATGGTCCAGAATTTCTACACAGCAAACTGGCAGGAATGCCGCGCCTACGTCAACAATCACCTCCGTGCGGACCATCTCCCACTGGGTAACCAGACGACGGTCGATGCATATACTGCACACATAGATACTATACTACGACAAGCCTCCCAGGTAGCCATCTCCCTCATCCCAACGACCCCGTGCAGTACATTTGAGTCGTCCAGTTGCAAAAATCGTTTAATCCACTTTTGAATAAGGATCATGTCGTAAAATTATTTATTTAATTATTTTATTTATTTTACCTCATTTTATTTTGTTTTATTTTATTTTGCTTTATTTTGTTTTGTTTAACTTTGTTGTTTTACTTTATTTCGTTTTATTTTGTTTTAAATTGTCTTGTTTTATTTGTTTTATTTTGTTTTTATTTTGTTTTGTTTATTTTGTTTTATTTTGATTTCCCAGAAAACAAATACAAAACCAAAAACACAAAACACGAAGTAAAATGCAAAATTCAAACACAAAAGCAAAAGTAGAATAAAAAAGAAACACAAAGCAAAAAGCAAAATTCAAAAACAGCAAAAGCAGAAGACAAACACAAAACTAAAACAAAAAGACGAAACAGAAAGCAAAAGCAGAACACAAAAAACAAAAGCAAAATCATAAAACAAAAAACATAAAGCAAAAAACAAAATTCAAAAAAGCAAAAGCAGAAAACAAACAAAAAACAAAAAAGACGAAGCAAAAAGCAAAATTCAAAAACAAAAGCAAAAGCAGAGAACAAAAAACAAATAACATAAAGCAAAATTCAAAAAAGCAAAAGCAGAACACAAACACAAAACCAAGAAAGAAAAGCAATAAGTCAAATTCAAAAGCAAAAGCACAAAGCAAACACAAAAACACCAACCAAAGGTAGAAAACAACAAACACAAAAGATACGTGAGGCAAAGTCCAGAGAAACATTTCTCATGAAAATGATCCTTATTCACAAGTTGATTAAACGAGTTTTGTAACTTGACGACTCATTTGCATTTGACTGTTGGCACAGGCTAGAGTAAAATGTGGCTTTTCACCGATGTCTCAGTCTTAAACATGGCTGTGATTATGTGGAAGCTACAGAGGTATGGTTGGTGCTTAGTAATGAAATTCTGGGCAGAGTCAGTGCCTCTGGATGCTGTGAAGGGTTCTACTCATAGGGTTAGTACTGCTGTTCTGACTCAGTGAGGAAAGCAATGGCAAATTACATCACCCCTCATCTTGTCTAGTACGCCTCACTATAGCGCTGCCTTGAGTTTTTGTGGGTATCTACCCACATAACCTACCGGCGGTACTTTTTGAGGATCCAACCAGCCTTCGGGCTGACTACCTAACAGACAGACGTCAGGACATTGAACATCGTACAGAACATTATTTAACTCTCGAAACCAATATACTGTACTGTATTTTAATTTCAACAACGAAATTAAATGTTTCATGCATTTTAAATACACGTCGGAGAGCGAAACTTAATGCCGTTTGAGAATTTTATTTCGCCTCGGGAGCGAAATTAAAAGTCTGTAACGAATTTTATTTCGCGCCGGGAGCGAAATTATAAGTCTGGAACTGAATAAATTTCGCGCCGGGAGCGAAATTATAAGTTTGGAACGAAATTAATATCGCGCCTGGAGCGAAATTAAAAGTGTGGAACGAAATTAATTTCGCGCCGGGAGCGAAATTAAAAGTGTGGAACGAAATTAATTTCGCGCCAGGAGCGAAATTATAAGTCTGGAACTAAATTAATTTCGCGCCGGGAGCGAAATTAAAAGTCTTGAACGAAATTAATTTCGCTTCGAATTAAGTTTCGCTTTGATTTAATTACGCGCCGACAGTCATTATCATTTCGCTCCCGAATATCGCGCTCACGGCGAAATTAAATTATTTTCGCCCCCACAGTCATGAATTTAATTTCGCATGCCAGCCCTGGATACAACTGGTGAGGTGGGATTGGCACCTCGCCCAGGCGGCCTCACCTGCAAAGCGAACAGGGGCCTCATGAGGGAAGGTAAGGGATGGTTAGGATGGATAGACAAGGAAGAGGGAAGGAGGTGGCCGTGGCCTTGAAGAAGGTACCATCCCGGCATGTGCCCGAAGACGAAGTGGGAAACCACGGAAAACCACTTCGAGGATGGCTGAGGGGGAATCGAACCCCCTCTACTCATTTGGGCCACCCGAGGCTGAGTAGACCCTGTTCCAGTCCTCGTACCACTTTTCAAATTTCGTGGCAGAGCCGGGAATCGAACCCAGGACCTCCGGGGCGGCAGCTAACCATGCTGACCGCTACGCTACGGAGGCGACATTAAGGCATTTTACCATTTAAATACTGATACGAAGACTTCGAACATGTTGTACATTGTATTAGTGATGTGCTTGAGCCCGGCTCGAGCTGCTCGAACAGATGACGTCAGAGTTCGAACAAGTTCGAGCTGTGCTCGAGCTTTTGTGCGCGCCGTGATCTATCGGCGTGTTCGTATCACCCAAATACCTCAAGAAGGCTGTGTTTAGAGTGTTGTGCTAGGCGGAATCGACTCGTCATGTTGTTGCTGTGTACTGCTGTATAGTTTGATCGTATAACCCCTGCAAACAGTATCTGTAATGTTGAGACAGCTACAAGCCGTGTTTGTGCGATGATTCGATTCACATGTCTCCCGAGAATATACAAACTGCCTACTGAACATCATTGGAGTGCACAGGACAAATTCACGGGTCACAACACTTCCTTAGTACAATGGTGTGGCAACAGTATGTGTATATATGCGATTGATTAATTAATTAATTTTACCTCAGTGACTCCTGCATCAGCGGACTATATTTTTAATTCAGATGTTAAATTATGATACTATCTGTTTTCCTTTTTCTTTTCAATGTTTCATTAAGCCGTAATATGATGTAAGTGTGTACCATACCATACCATACCATACCATTAATAACAATAATAATAATAATAATAATAATTTGTTCCATTGCAGAAACATACAGTATGTTTGCTACTATCGTCGACAGTATTACATCCTTCCCTGAAGCCAAAGGCGTATCAGAGATTGGGTGTGGGGGAATTATCTTATTATTTATTATTATGTACAATTTCTCTTTCCCTGCACAAAGCACCTGATGGTCGCCACTCCACACACATCAATATACTGAGAGTAGTAGTCAAATAGGTTCATTCACACCGTATGCAACAGAATCTCTACTTAGTATAAAACAAAGTACCCGATTCTTGGCTGTCACGGGTAATCTCCAGAACTAATGAATGGATTTTGATGCGGCTTTCACCATTCTGTAAAGGTAATCTCGAGTAAGATTTCTGTAGAAAATAATTTATTTATGATCAAAGGGAGCCAAGCAGTAACGATTTCAGTGAAAAGGTCGAAAAAAAACTGGCGTCCGTGCGCTTTTTAAGCTTACGCTGGGCAAACCGTTAAAAATATCAATATACTATGAGTGTAACAATTGTTCAGCATGAAAAATTCTACAAAAAAGTCCGCGAGAGCATATCTCTATCTTCGATACTTCGCCCACTGTAAGTGCTTTTAGTTTGGACGGAAGGGGGATTTGTGTCTCATGCACCTCGCCATTCTTAAATTCCCTCTGACAGGAATTCCTTGCACATTCATAACTGTTCCCGGGCAAAGCCATGGTGGGTTGCTAGTGGCTCCATAAAATATCGTCTGGGCGGTCAGCGCTTCGCATAGTTTGTGTGTGGTCCCTTGACAGTTCGAACAGGTTCGAGACCGTATCGAGCCTACGTTGCGTATCGGGCTGGCGCGACCCCGCTCGAACTTGTGTATCATACGATCCTAGTAATGCGCTTGAGCCCGGCTCGAGCTGCTGGAACAGATGAAGTTGGAGTTCGAACTGGTTCGAGCTTGGCGCGAGCTTTTGAGCGCACCGCGAGCTATCGGCGTGTTATTATCACCCAGAAACCTCAAGAAGGCTGTGTTTAGAGTATTGTGCTAGGCGGAATCGACTCGTCATGTTGTTGCTGTGCACTGCTGTATAGTTTGTGCATTTAACCCCTTCAAACAGTATTTATAATGTGGAGACAGCTACAACCTGTGTTTGTGCGATGATTCGATTCACATGTCTCCCCAGAATATACAAACTGCCTACTGAACATCATTGGAGAGCACAGAACAAAGGCGACGGGTTACAACACTTCCTTAGTACAATGGTGCGGCAACAGTATGTGTACATATGCGATTAATTTGTTCCGTTTCAGCAACATATATTTGTTTATATCCTTGGCAGTAGTACATCATTCCCAGAAGCCAAAGACGTATCAGAGATGGGGGGCGGTGAATAACCTATATTCATGCAGTATTATTATGTACAATTTGGTTTACGTCGCACCGACACAGATAGGTCGTATGGCGACAATGGGATAGAAGAGGGCTAGGCGCGGAAGGATGCGGCCGTGGCCGTTATAAAGGTACAGCCCCAGCATGTGCGTGGTGTGCAAATGGGAAACCACGGAAGACCATCAGCAGGGCTGCCGACAGTGGGATTCGAAACACTGATAGCCTAATACGTTCACATATACCGTACGCGAGCAAAAGTTTGTAGTAAATATCGTCTGGGCCGTCAGCGCTCCGCATACTTTATGTGTGGGGTCGCCTGGCAGCTCGAACAGGTTCGATACAGTATCGAGCTTGCGTTGAGTATCGAGCCGGCGCGAGCCCGCTCGAACTTCAGTATCATTCGCCCATCACTACATTGTATCTTGTGCTTTGTTTCAATCACTTGACACCAGAGTTCGCATGAGCGTTTACTGTTCAGTATGTCATATACATTCCACATGGCCGACAGTACGTCATGGTATCGATATCCGACACCGCGCGCTCATTGTTTCTCTTACCACTGCCAGCTGGATCTTACCATTGCCAGCTGGATCGATCGATCGAGTTGGCAGTGCGTCTTGCACTTCCGTTCGATCCACCACTGCCAGCTCGATCGTTCCGATCCCCTTCCGTCCCATTTTTCAAAATCACTCCCACAAAAATATCCAGCAACCGAGTGGAAAATGTTACACATCTAAAACAAGTACAGATCCAGGTTAACGAGTGAAAACGTTGACAACATTTTGAGAATTTCAATTTCTTCCCAACCTGCTAACATAGATGTCGGTTGGTTGGTTGGTTCTTAAGTTTAGGGGCTGCGACAACGCTGTCATGTAGCCCCGTGTACTTTGGGTGTGTGTAGAATCTGTCTGATAACCGGTGTTAATTGTGATGACTGTATTAGTGTGTGTTATCTGGTTTTTTTAAATGTAAGTACTGCAACTTAGAATTTTTCAAATAGTTCCTACTTTTGCCGCCAAGCGCCACCGTCAACGACTACTAGGCCAAGTTCAGAACTTAGCTACTAGATGCCACCGCAGTCGGCTCTTGGCAACGAACGTAGAAACCTAAGAGCGTTGTTTACATTCTTAACGTATCCAATTTAGCTTCACACAGGTGTAATTAGTGGAAGGTTCTTGAACATGCCATAAATCTATGACATGGGACCGCCGCCGGCTTTACTTCCCCTCCGAAGGAAGGCATACTGAGGGATTTTTAACGCTCTTAAAAAATCCGACGGCTTCGGCCGGATTTGAACCCGCTATCTTGGGCATAGAAGCTCAGCATGCTACCGACTACGCCACCGAAGCCGCCATAGATGTCATATTAGAGAGCTAGATTTCGCCGTTCGACTTCAAAGAATTAACAAATTCAAGTATTCCTGAGTCAAGTAAAAGACATTTCCCTGCTTTTTTTATATGGAAATCAGTTTATTTTATTGATGTAATAAACTTATGTTATAATCATATAGTTTTGTAAGTTATTTAACGCCACTTCATAGTGTAGTATTGCAATAAGAAAAATATATTTTGTAATTAACCTAAATTATACAGTTTGTACTTGCGGCCCTGAAGAAAATTTGATACGAACTATTTGGCTCTCTAAGAAATCCTAGTGAGGACCTCTGCTCTAGGCACAAGTTTCGTTCCCCATTTCACAGATCCCTCACGCCTACCAGGCTACCACTACAATATAAAACGTCTACTACATACTTGTACACTCCTTCATGCATTCCATCACATCTCTGAACTACAAACATAATCGTTTACTACAGTAAAACAAACACAACTGCATAAATAACTGTTGTTATCAATTACTGGCACGCTTCCTCAGTTATACGATGGTGAATCAAAAAGTAAGTAACACTTCCCAGTTATGGCCCTATATTAAACCACGCACACATAAGCAACACGGATATGACAACATACAATGTAAGTTCAATTTTCCACATAGTCCCCAAGAGACTGTAAACATTTCTCGGAACGGGCAACCAACGTTTCGATTCCAGATGCGTAGAAATCACCTCCAGTGCTATGTGACCACCTGGATGCAGCTGCTTTTACCTCCTCATCGTTTCGGAATCGTCGTTCACAGAGATCCTTTTTCATCTTACCGAACACATGATAAGCGCATGACACTAAGTCTGGTCTGTATGGAGGATATTGCCGTACCTCCCACTAGAAAAGCTGCAGCAGTTCTGACGTTTGGCGGGCCGTGTGAGGTGTTGCGTTATTGTGCAACAAATGTCCATGCAATTGAGTCGTTTAGCCCATAGAAATCTGATCGTTGCACGCAGTGAACATCCAGTTGACGCAACGCGCCATTGAGCCTAGCCCACTCTGCACACGCACCACGACGGGATACCACACTACCCTTCCTATCGATCGTGTCAGCAGTTACTGTAGCTTGCTACGCATTGGCCACGGTCACTACACACAGCGTGCTCTCACAGCGAGCTAGTGTAACTTACTTTTTGATTCGCCCTCGTAATAACAAGGTGAACACTAGGTTTAGATAGCTAGCCACACACACTGTATAACAACAACAAAAACGACCCACCGGGAAGGCGTTGTCCGATTGTAAGGAAATGACCTATGCAAAGACCAGTAGCGTAGCCAGGATCGGCCGATGGGGGGGGGGTTATAGATCGGCTACTCAAAGCCAAATTCTACAAGCATTTCGTCCCGCGGCGTAGCCACGCTCGTCAAACGTACACCATAGCTGCGAGGGCAGCTGCAGTAAGTACAGATATCGTAGGTTCGAATCCCGGTGCTAACAGCGGTTATCCTGAGTGTGTTTTTCCGTTTATTTCCACACTCACTACAGGAAATTGCCCGGATTGTGTCTTACTTCAAGTCCCGGAGCGTCTACCCCATCCCTGTCCCTGATACATTTACACACATTACTACAATCATAGCAGCAATATAGGTTGCCAGACAACTTCAACACACACCTAACTATACGGGGCAGATGACCAAGATGTCTCAAGCCCCTCAAATGAATTAACAAGAACTCTACAAATATTTCCATTTCTCAATGAGATATTATTACAAAAGAAAAGATTCATGTATTTTGCTCCATAAGTTTTCGAGTAATACAATAGGCTATGCACAAAAGACAACAACAACAACAACAAAAACAGTTCTGTAAAAATGAAGTTAATTTTTGACTGAAATGGTAAATCTAGAACATTCCTGTTCCCCTGACAGGAACAAAATAAACTCGAATCTATCTGTGCTACCAAAACGAAGACTGCGTATTTCTCAACAAGACAAAACATTTACAGAAGTCTCAGCAAAAGTGGGCATGTCCTCTCACGATGTATTATGTTGATTTATGAGTTATGCAATAGGCTACTCATTTTTATGTTTATTCGTTTTGTTTTCAACAAGATCCTGTGCTTTATGTTGCAATTAGCCCTGAATGCCTAAAATATTATTTTCGATGGTTTTTGTCACCTACTAAGTCCTTTTTACCTTACAAATGCTACTTGCAGCCGGAAAAAAGGTTCAGTTGCTTACACTACACATGCGACAATTTCACTCATTCGTAACCGGAAGATAACCGTAATTCGGGAAATTGTTGGACATACAATATACTGTATTAACGTTATATGAAGCAACTCTGCTGACGGCGTTCTCATGCTCAAGAAGTTAAAAACGATCCCACAAATAGTGTTAATGTACCCATAGAATTTTCTAAGTCCTTATTAAAACGCGTTATTTTCAATAAAAACTAGATTAATTTACATATAACTTATCTCCCGCCAAGAAAAGAAAAAAAGGCTAATATTGTCCCGCTATGTGGGATTCAAAATTATTTGGCGCTAGCCTCAGTTTGAAATAAGCTATATTTAGCGGGGGGAAAAGTTAGATTGGCAAACCTGGGAGGCAGGAGTTGCATTACCATAGTCTAAAATACACAGTCACGAAGCTCGCTGCGTTACGAAATTGCATCCTTTTGGTAGATGGAGCGGCACTAGCGCTCGCGGCGGCCAGCAAGCTGGCAACTGCCTTGAGCGCGTTATTCGCGGTACTGATGATTTCACTTTTGTACGGGTTTTATGAATTGTAACTCACCTGAGTGATTATTTCTATTGTAAACATAAGTCATGTCAAACCACAATGTTGATATACTGTACACTTTTAATTCAAGGGAACATTAAAAAAAAGCTCTGTTTTTATTAGTTCAGTCCTCTACAAGTATCCCTAGGTACAGTTGCATGACGTATTTAATGAGTCTTACGTAGAATTAATAGCCCATACTAGTTATAAATTCATGTATTTGTTTCAATGATAGTCGCGGGCATCTCGACATACTGTAGTATAAAACAGTCCCCGATTTCTTTATGTAACGCGTAATCTCGAGAACCACTGGATGGATTTTGATGTGGTTTTCACCATTCTGTAAAGGATTTCTCGTGGAAGGTTTCTGTAGAAAAACATTCATTTGTGACCACAGGAAGCCGAGCAGTAACGATTTCAGTGAATCGAGTCGAAGAAAAAAATGCCGTCCGTGCGCCATTTCAGCTTACTCTGGATAAACCGTTAAAAATATCTATATAGGCCTACTATGAGTGTACGAATTGGTCAACATGAAAAGTTCTACAAAAAGGTCCGCGACAGCATATCTCTATCTTTAATACATCACTCACTATAAGTGTTTTTACGTTTTAATTTCTGCCAACCATCTCCAGTGGAAATATAAATTACTAGATTCGGAGTGAGTTTACGAGGCAGAGAGCGAGTCTATCACCCCAGCTTCGGCCAGCATCAACTTTCGAGTCGTGTCGAGTTAAGACTTCAGAGAAGAGTAGGACTATATGTGTTTGGAGTTTCGCTGCTCACCTCGGCTTTTCTAAATTGCGTCTGGGACCTGCCGTCCGTACGCCTTTCAAGCTTCCGTTGGGTAAACCGTTAAAAATACTGGGCGAAGCCGGGGTGGGTTACTAGTATGGGTATAATTGTATATAGCTATGCTATATCAAATTCTTAACCATATCAAAAGCTAGTTCTCCCGTAAAATTGAGTAACATTATAATTAATAAAAAAAATATCCGTGTTATTTGTGAAACGAAAAGTATATAAAGATCTTAAGGTCTTAAATGGCTCAATTGTAAGTGCTTCGTATTTTTTCTGTGATTTTGAAAACTTTCATTCCTGAATTTGAGAATACAATACAACGTCAATTTTACAAATAATTTCAGCAATAACAATATTGTGAACCGTACCTTCACAGCAGTCATGTGGGAGACCAGGTATTTCATACGAGAATTAACAAACAGTGTACCACTTTTAAGTTTGTGAGCATTATCCTGACCACATAAAATTGGCTTACTTCAAAACGATTCGAGAAAAAGTTTATATTATTGTACAAAATAGTCTACATTTTTATTTATTAAATCAACTCTCTGACTATTTGAAAGCCATTTTCTACACCTGAAAATTAAAATATCGGCACGTGTTTGAGATGACATCGTTTACGTTTAATTTTCTTAATTTTCAAAATGCATTGATATTATTTATATTTGAATTTCAGCCAATGGCCATAGCTGGGCATTTCAATTGAACGCCCGCAGGCTCCCCAATTTCAATTAGTTCCAACTTAAGCTGCCAGACGCCACTGTCACTGACACCCAGTGGCGAATGTTGGAACTTCATAGAACGTTTCTAGTCAAATAACCTACACATTTTGGGTACACACTACCATTGTAGTGGTAAGTTCTTTTAAATGTCATAAATCTATGACATGGGCCCGCCGGCTTCACTTCTCCTCTAAAGGAAGGCATAAGCTACTGAAGGATTTTAACGCCCTTAAAAATACGACGGCTTCGGCCGGGTTTGAACCAGCGATCTTGGGCATAGCAGTTCAGCATGCTACCGACTGCGAAGCCATGCATAGCTATCCTACCGTGACATGCTTCTGATTTATAACCGAATGGCTGAGTGGCTCAGCGGTAACGTTCTCGCCTGCTGTGCCCATTGTTGGAAGATCTAATCCTGGCGCAGTCAGCTGGCATTTGAGGGTGCGTAAATGCAAGGGAGCCGTGTCTGTAGATTTACTGGCACGTTAAAGATCCCCTTCAGGGCAAAATTCCGGCACCCCGGCGTCTCTAAATGCCACAGTAGTTAAAAGGGACGTAAAACCAATAACATTATTATTGAATTATAACCAGTTAAAGACCTACTTCCGTTATTTGTTTGAAAACCTTTATAATACTAGCCTAAAATCCATAGCTCAAGTCTTACCTTTTAGGGTCCTTTTGAAACTCGGGTATCCTCTTATTGTTATTTGAACAGTCTATAGAATGACTTCCCAGTTGGTCAACACGAATACACCCAATTAGATTGGGCGAGGAGTAACAATTATTTTCCCTGTGTAATTCATAATACAATGCGAGAAATGTTTTAATTAGTGTATAAATAATTCATGCATTTTTATTTCAGGCACTAGGAGATAAATTGTCACTCCCCGCCTAATCTACAGTAATTGGGTACCATACACTCGCGTTGACCGACTGAAAAGCGATCCTATAGGTTACATAGCAACCCTTCATTTTTATTTAGCGTATGGCTTTTAGTGCCGGGACTGTCTGAAGACATGTTCGACTAGCCAGCGGACACCCATGGGGTGAGCTACAAGTTCCATTCCATTTCAAGTAGTTCCAACTTTCGCTCCCACATGTCACTATCACCTAGTGGTGAACGTTGGAACTTTCATAGAGCGTTTCAACGAAATCTAACCTAGAAATTTAGCTTCACACAAGTTTAGTTTGTGGAAGGAACTTTTACATGCAATAAATCTATGACATGCGACCGCCGGCTTTACTTCCCCTCCGAAGGAAGGCATACTGAAGGATTTTAATGCTCTTAAAAAATCCGACGACTTTGGACGGGTTTGAACCCGCGATCTTGGGCACAGCAGTTCAGCATGCTACCAACTACGCCACCGAAGCCACTACTTAGCGATACTGAAATATGGCGTTTAATATTTGATCTGTTGATTGCACTGCACATCTCCTCTTGTAAAACACATGATTAAAGATCAGTCGCGGCTCGTGGCGTTGGAGCTGGGGACGCCTCAGCACGTAGTGTCAAAATGCTGGTATAACGCATTTCTTATATGACACCCACATACATAGCTGCAGGATTTTAAATTTCACGGTGAAAGGTGGGGAGCTCGGAACAGACTTCTTGTTGACAAACAGATTGGCACCATTATGTTATTTTATGAAGCATTTTTTCCTAATTAAAATGAATTTACTTACCTGGTTTCGAAATACAGGAAGAAGCAATGCATTCGTTTTCTAATTTAACCTAGTCCCCATTCTAATTAGTCCGGATCAGAGAAGTCTGTATCACGGTTGTACACCACCAAACAATCGCATTTTACTTAGGAAACAGCGTGCCTACCAGCTAGAACTGTAAGGAAATTGATCTGGAACACTGGAACATAGGCCGAAAGTGTACCCGATCTTGAGGGATAAATGGAAACAAACACAATTGCAGATATTAAGAACAATGAAGCTACTTGCTATTACTTTATATAAACACATGCCCTTCCTTAATTCATAGGTTTGTAAGTAAAGTCTGCCCTCCTCTCCTTTTGCGCTGCAAAGTGGTCAATGACAAGCTCATTGAAGTTCGGTGACTCCAACAACTCCTTTTCTGTGGAACGCATTGCAAGTGCACAGAGCCAGTCTTCTTTCATTGTGTTTCGTAAAATTTTTTCACTCGTTTTAGGGTAGAGAAACACCGCTCTGTCTCTCCTGTGGTCATTGGAATGGTCACTATGATCTGTAGGAGTTTAACGCTTTCGGGCAAAGCTCCCGCCAAGTTGTTTTCGTAAAGAAAGTTCAACAAGATCAACGCACCTGATGCCTTTGCAAAGTCAGGTCGGCTGTATAGCATATTCAGCCCATGGCGCAGCTCTGTAGAGTTTAACCTAAATAAGTCGACTGCTATTTTCAGTTATTTTTCAGGGAAAACAATGTGGTGTTAAGGGAACAATGACGGCTCAAACAACTTGGCAATTGTCAGGTGGTCAGTAAACAGAAAGCGATCACTGATCTGCGTCATGATGATATCACAGCCTTCTCTCGCACACGCACTCCGCGACTCAGTGAAACGTGCACGTTTTATGGACGGTCCCTCCCCCTCACAGAGTTGATCAGTACCAAGCGAAGATCAAGCCCGCTGAATGCTTGAAACAAAATCAGACACATACGTCATTGTTTTCACTGCATCAACAATCTTTTGTTGAAGTTGATTGAGTAAAATGTCACAATGAGGCATGACTTTGTTTTTAAAAAATCCAACCCAAAAAGGAAATCGTCTTCTTGTAGGAAACCCTTTATTCCCATAGCCTTATTAACTGTCTTATAGTCATTTGTAACATCGTCAATAATTTCGACCAGACACTGCACAATTTCATCCTTGTATTTGTGTACAGTGGTCACGCAACGGGATTTGAAATTCCATCTGATGGACTGAGGACAGCTAGGAATTCGCTTTTTTACAATCTCATCAAGAACAGCTGTTTGTTTAGGAGACTGCGAAAAGAAGGTGGAAATCCCTTCCAAGTTACTGAAAAATAGCCGCACTTGCTTATTCCCAGTTACACAACGTTCAACAATTAAATTTAACTGGTGTGCGTAATAATGAATAAAGTGGGCATTCTGATATTTCTCTTTAACCCTAACTAGAACCCCACTCCTTTGACCGCTCATGACTGGAGCACCATCATAACTTTGAGCAATGAGTTTTTCAGGGGTCTCACTTACTTTAATTTTCACCAGCTCACTAAATATAGCTTCAGTTACACCTTCTGCACTATAGTCTTTTGGCTGAATGAAACTGATGAATCTTTCGTTTATTTTACCCATTAACTCGTATCACATTATCAAGACCAGCTGTGATAGAGAGGCACAGTCTGTGGTTTCATCAACTTCGATTGCTACATAATTAGTCTGTGACAGTTCAGTTCTAATCAAACGAAGGCAAACTTCGTAAATCGAGTCCAACAATTCATTTTGAATAGTTTTTGAGAGACCTAGGAAAACTCGATTATCGGTCTTTTCTATGTGTTGCTTTAAAACACTGTCATGTTCGGACATTAGACTAACTAACCCGCGAAAAATTCCTGGATTTTTGGAATTGTCGGTTTCGTCATGCCCCCGCAAGGCGAGCTCGAACTTACCGCAAAACTTGATGCAATCTATGAACTTGCCTAATATATACAGGTTCTTCGATACATTGTCATTATACACACATCAAAAAAGTTTTGCATCACCTCGGTTCCCAGATCTCCGGCATATAGACGTTGACTGTGTATATTGTATCAAAGACACAGTCCCTTTGACTGTTCATAGATGTCACTAAAACTGCTCAAAGATGTAAACAACCATGCATGAGCAGGGCCTATTAGACGGAGGGGGTACGACAGCCGATCAGTTCCAGTCATTCCACCAGGACGAAGGTACGCTGCTCATGTTGTCTGTAGTTCTGCCATGCCTAGAAGGTCAATACCGCAGTTCGATCGCGTCCGCATTGTTACTTTGTGTCAAGAAGGGCTCCCAACAAGGGAAGTTTCCAGGCGT
This sequence comes from Meconema thalassinum, assembly GCA_946902985.2. Taxonomy (NCBI): domain Eukaryota; kingdom Metazoa; phylum Arthropoda; class Insecta; order Orthoptera; family Tettigoniidae; genus Meconema; species Meconema thalassinum. The sequence continues at coordinate 891,934,646 of OX336389.2, forward strand.
CTCAGAGTGAACCAAAGCGATGTTGTTCGGACATGGAGGAGGTACAGAGATACAGGAACTGTCGATGACAGGCCTCGCTCAGGCCGCCCAAGGGCTACTACTGTAGTGGATGACCGCTACGTACGGATTGCCGCTCGGAGGAACCCTGACAGCAATGCCACCATGTTGAATAATGCGTTTCGTTCAGCCACAGGACGTCGTGTTTCAACTCAAACTGTGCGCAATAGGCTGCATGATGCGCAACTTCACTCCCGACGTCCATGGCGAGGTCCAGCTTTGCAACCCCGACACCATGCAGCGCGGTACAGATGGGCCCAACAACATGCTGAATGGACCCCACAGAATTGGCATCACGTTCTCTTCACCGATGAGTGTCGCATATGCCTTCAACCAGACAATCGTCGGAGACGTGTGTGGAGGCACCCTGGTCAGGCTGAACGTCTTAGACACACTGTCCAGCGAGTGCAGCAAGGTGGTGGTTCCCTGATGTTTTGGGGTGGCATTATGTGGGGCCGACGTACGCCACTGGTGGTCATGGAAGGCTCCGAAACGGCTTTACGATACCTGAATGACATCCTCCGACCCATAGTGCACCCATATCGGCAGAATATTGGAGAGGCATTTGTCTTCATGGACGACAATTCTCGACCTCATCGTGCACATCTTGTGAATGCGTTCCTTCAAGATAACGACATCGCTCGACTACAGTGGCCAGCATGTTCGCCAGACATGAACCCTATCGAACATGCCTGGGATATGTTGAAAAGGGCTGTTTATGGACGTCTTGACCCACCAACCACTCTGAGAGATTTACGCCGAATTGTCGTTGAGGAGTGGGACAATTTGGACCAACAGTGTCTTGATGAACTTGTGGATAGTATGCCACGACGAATACAGGCATGCATCAATGCAAGAGGACGTGCTACTGGGTATTAGAGGTAGTGGTGTGTACTGCAATCTGGACCACAAATGCTGAAAGTCTAGCTGTATGATGGTACAACATGCAATGTGTGGGTCTCATGAGCAATAAAACGAGCTGAAATGTTGTTTGTGTTGATCTCTATTCCCTTTGTATTTAAAGGTTCCGGAACTCTTGGAACCGAGGTGATGCAAAACTTTTTTTGATGTGTGTATTTCTTTACATTCAAGCGGTAAGCACTGTCTAACTGGCAAGTTATGTCCACTTTCCCTAACATGGCAAACTCAATAAAGCCATTTAGGTGATTTTCACTGGAGTTATGTTTTTTAACTTTGGCATGAAAATTCTTCAAGTCCGTAATACCTGTCTCAGTCCATGAACTACCAATTGAATTGGTAACAAGGCAGGTGAAACAAAAGAAGGCATTTTTTTTTTATCTCACAACCACACAACCATTCTGCTGCATCATACAATGCTCTATTAAAATTTCTAACATAACCCCTCCTGGATTTACATTGTTTCTGAGTTTGAGAGATTGTAAGATCTGGTTTAGGTGCGCCAAGACCCTTCACAATCAGCCTAGTTTCGTGGTCAAGAATTTTGCCCGATACGCTACTAACTGAATCCATTGTCTTGAAGACATACACTTACCCCTACTGTAGCCCGTAACACGCAAATTAAGACTTGCCACTGACAATCAACAAAATTAATGAACTTGTAAGTTACACCAACAATTTTCACGCGCGAACACTTGTTTACAAATACACAGCATGAACGGCGGCAGATTTTAAACAGAATACGTCCCTTAAGTCTCGGTAGATGGTTCTGCAACCCCTTGCCACCTCGTGGTGCTATCTGGTGGAAATATTTTAGTTATTATACTTCAAGGAATGAATGAATGAATGAATGAATGAATGAATAATGAATACCACTTATAAGTCGTTTGTTTCTGGTAACTTGTCAATTAATAATCCTTCGGAAAGTAAGAGAGGGAAAGGATAAACTTTCTCGAGAGTGGTATGAGTCTTCTAGAACAACTTTGAATGCATTCCACGGAATAGAAACATCCTATCGGCGTTGGCAAGCCTGGGTTAGGCAGTGGCCGCCTGAGCCTTCAGCGATACAATGCAAATGAATGCAGCTTTTCTAACCACGCCCCCCAACCCTGTTACACGGGAAGGAATGGCACAGTTAAGGAGCAGCCTAACGGCGCTACTACCCATCTTAAGAACATGCTTTATCAACAGTTCCAAATATATTGACTCGTGACTGAATGGATTAGTAAAATTTATAAATGTTTCTAATTAATATAAATTATAAACTCCTCAATTAAATACGTATATTTATAGAATCTTTCAAGAGAGGCTCCGCCTAAGAGCCTTTAATCACCAGCCGCGCCTATTAAAGATATAACTGTTACACAATTCTGACATACAGTAAATCCAGCAACAATAACATTCACCTGCACAGCGCAGTCGGCACATGATTGCTGGCTGCGTAAGAGCATTGTTAACGCGCGACGCGCCGCTAGAAGATATGAGCCAAGCTTCGCGACTGTGTAGATATACTGTGGTTAAACGTTGTCATGAAGACGTGTCTAGCCTCAAATGTGGAGTCGGGCCGAAAGGCGACAACTGTATATCACCAACAGACACAAATCACAACCATGCCGATTTTCCAATGGGGGGGGGAGTTCTATCCCCCAGTAACCCCCCCCCCCCCCCTTGGCTACGCCACTGGCAAAGACATTCGGACCGAACATGCAACTGATTAAAGCTTCGTGTCCAATGAATGAATAGCGGGAGCTCCCGCGCATCCGAACTGCGCGTGCATCAGGTATATATACAGTAAGTAGCTGTTGCATTTGACTGCGATATCTTAAAGTCGGCTATAAGAATGCCACGCCGAAGGATTCGTGCTCATTACGAGCAGATGTCAGAGTTTGAAAGAGGTCGTGCGATCGGATTGAAAGAAGCTGGTTGGTCGAATCGAGCTGTCGCTGGACATTTGGGTTAAAGTGATGCGGCGATCAGACGATGCTGGCAAGCGTGGGTCAGCAACGGCAGACATCAGCGTCAGGACGGCAGTGGTCGACCGAGGGCCACAATAGCACGGGCAGACAGAGCGATTGTCAGAACATCTGTCACAGCACTGGAGTCGTCGTTATCAACGACCCAGCGTGTGACCCGCACACATGTGTCCACCATGACCATCAACAGACGCCTGAGCGACAGGAATTTGCGCTCGCGCCACCCGTTACGCCGCTTACCACTCACGCCTGTTCACCGTCAAGTCAGATTATAGTGGTGCCGCGCTCGAGGAACGTGGAACTTTGCTGACTGGGGACGTATAGTCTTTAGTGACGAGTCCCGTTTCCAACGGTGCCCTGACGACAACCGCAGACGTGTTCGGAGACGTCCAGGCCAGTGTGGGGATCCTGCCTTGACTATCGCACGCCACGCAGCCCCACAACAGGGGGTGATGGTCTGGGGTGCCATCTCCTTTGATAGCCGGACCCCTCTGGTAGTCATTCCCGGCACTCTGACAGCACAACGGTATGTTGATGACATTCTACGGCCGGTTCTGTTACCGTTCCTTCAGCGACATCCAGGCCTTACTTTCCAACAGGATAATGCCCGGACGCACACGGCACGTAATGCTATGGACTGTCTTCAAGCTTGGCCAGCTCGGTCGCCTGCTCTCTCTCCCATAGAGAACATTTGGGACGTCATGGGAAGGCGATTGCGAACATTCCGGAATGTCGCTGATTTAGCCCAACAGTTGGAGACCATTTTTCACGAAATTCCGCAAGACACCATCCGGGAACTTTATCAGTCTGTGCCACGTCGAGTGACAGCTTGCATCCAGGCCAGGGGTGGACCAACACCTTATTGACGTCCTCACTTTGTAACGCTCTAACTCGGCAATAAATCATTCCATTGCTCTGCACTTTTGATCGTTTGTTTTTCTATGTCTGTTCCTCACATCCTCCGATTTTTATCGCCGTCGGACAATGTCTTCCTGGTGCGTTTTTGTTGTTGTTGTTTTACCGTTTACGATGGAGACACGGAGTACCGTAATGACTCATGTAACACCTATCAGATCATAGTGCCTGGTAAATTACTTCAAATAAAGTAAATAATAATGATAGGTGTCGTTCTTACGCTTAACTAACATCATGGGAGTTAGAACTATTGGGGTAGAGAACGTATGTGACGCTTAAAGTACGTTTTGACGGATGCGATCTCGAGCCGCCCCTGCCTCAACTGATCATTTTATTTCATAAGGATATAATGTGCAACATTTTGCCCACAATAGAAAAACAAGTCGTTCCGTGAAGAACTTAACAGCCTATTTTCATATATTCTACTGGTCCTTCCCAACTCAAAACTCTCCCGTCAGTTAAATAGTGTTTACATGTGTTTGACTAAATAGTTCTTGGTTTACGGACGAAGTTGTGATAAAATATAGGTAGAATATTTCAATCTCATTCAATATCCAGATATTATAGTGATTTTAGACAATAAACTTAAAAAATAATATTTTAAGATACCGTAGCAAAATGGTTTTACTATCGTATTAGTGCTTGCCCTATCATATACCAAAGCTATCGGTGTTGTTCAAGATAACTCACGTCAACACACATCCAGCACTGGAAAACATGTATCCAAAAGCACAATACGGGGTGCTATCTACAATCCTTAAATGAATACCACACTAATGACTTATGTTAATCACAAATGTTGCCCACTTTTCAATAGACTACTGTACTACTTAGGCTACTTTGTTAAGAACTTATGTTCTCATGCGGTACATGTTTCGGTCCTATTGGAACCTTCTTCAGCCTATAGCACTCCCAAAAGACCATAACACAATTAAAATCACATAAAATAATGAGGATGATAATGTCACTGAGATGAGTTGTTTAAAGGATTTAAAAGTTTTCAAAAGTCTTAAAATTGTTGCGTAAAACCATTGCTTGTCCCACGCATATCTCCGAAATTATTACACTAATCAAACTGAAATTTTGCATGGCGACAGAATCCAGAGGTCCTGGGTTCGATTCCCAGCTCTGCTAAGAAATGTTTATATACCGGTACTGTATATATATATTTGTGCCCGTCCAGAGGGCTACTCCAACCATGGAGGAAAGAACGGAAGGAGATGCCTTCGCTGCGCTGCCTACAGTAGTGCAAGCCGCTGAAGCCAAACGGCACGCCCTCTTTGATTAGCAAGAAAATGGCTATTCCTATGCTTAAAAAGCCGTAAACTACTAACTAGTCTTCGATTTTAGTGACAGAAAATTGCAATGCCAATTCAAGATTTTTTCTTGGAATGGCAGAATACACTCTGTAGGCCTACATCACGTTACATGGCACAAATCAGTTGTGTTATCTTATCAAACGCCAATTTAAATAGTAATATGAGAGCACCTACACTAGGCTGGTTTTGTAAGAAAGATGCGGCAAAACGTAGCCTAATAATGCGCAGAAACACTGATTAAATTGAATACAAGTGTCGGAAGGTGGGAGTTTTACCAAAGGAGGAACATCTTGGCCACTAATGATGCCGAACTAATTACGGTATTTACACCAAATTGATTTTTAAGTTCTTATTGTTCACGCATTTATCAGTTTTTAAGCCTAATTTCGAGCACATTGCATTTAATACATTTTCACCCATTGTTCGTAACATTTTAATATTCAAAAGTGCGCTAACTCAAAATTAATAATTAGAACACTTGGAAAAGACTATATTTGCACAAAAAATACGGCATTGTCTACACTTTCTTACCGGAATACGTTACGGTATTTTGTTTGTGGGCTACAAACTTGGCGATTATCCTCGTACCGGTATTGCTTAATTACGCACTGTGCCGTAATTATTATTGACCGATTGGTGTAGGCTATTTGATAATTTGGGATTTGCACAGTAGTGTTTTTTTTTATAATTAAGGAGAGAGATCTCGCGATCAATGGCCCATGCCCTTACATATACAGGTGTCGGATGAGCATATCTGGTGGGGAGAACATTTTCTGAAATTTTTAGTGGGAGTCCAATTTTCCCTTCTGACTGCTCTATCTACTTTTTCCTTTTCAGGAAACCAAAGGGAGATAAAATATTAAGTAATTTCAAAACACTCGTGCTCACAGAAGCAATACGTTTGATTAACGGCTATGCATAACCTCAAATTGTGATAAAATATATTTAGTAATTGTAATAAAATGTGATAAATATTAATTACCGGCACATAAAAATAATAGACGGGTGATGTTAAACTAATAGAAAATAATCTCAACCTGCAACGGAATTGCATGGATAAAACTTATCGTAGAACACCCTTGTCACTGGTAGCCAAGACATGGCCCCATGACTTTCCATATACACACACACTCGTAGATCATTACCTTAGCAAAGGCAGCTAACCTAGGCCTCCATGATCGCATATAGAAAACACACACAATCGTAGATTAACACACTATCCGCACACAAACCTGTAATAAAACGACTTAGATACCATGTTCTTGTGTTCAATCTTTTGCTGAGATCTATATGAGAGCTGTATAAAGAAAAGAATACGTAGTGGCATGCGTCCGCACTGGTCATACTACTTAGAAAAAATCTATATGACGTTATATTTGCCACTCACAAACACACGTGTGTGGGTCTTGCGGCCGCACGGGGTTGCAGATAAAATGTTCAGGGTATGTTACCTCCTATAGTACAGTAAAGCTGGAATGGGTTTGTTCCAAAAACTGTGCTATGGTTGGCTTTTTTAAAATCGTTAGAAAAGCACAAGAAAAAGCTTAACTCTGAATTTTAGAATAATTTGCTCGATCATTTTGTCGGAAAACTAAAAAAAAAACATTGAAAAGCGTTTTTCTCTGAATCGACGTATTTTAAAGAAAATTTTTTTAACAAAAAATGTAGAGGACATTGCCACCTACAATTCGTCTCATTGAGGTCATGTCATACGTTTTGAAATGCAGAATCTAGGTGGCGCCAAAGTTTCCAAAAACGAGTTTTTTCACTTTTTGTCCTAGAAAAAATAGTATTTTCACAAAAGAGTGAATCAGAAATTTTTTCCTCTCAAAATTGTCTGCAACATTTATTTAAACGTTTGTTTCCTCCGACTTACCGTTCCAAAGTTATAGCGCAGCAAATGCAACGCTGCGTAGTCAAGGCTACTATTGTTACTGCGGAGAGAGCGGTGGGCATAATTTAGACAGGGACTGGTGTCGGACAGCTGCCTAAGGTTCGGTCAAACAGGACGCGGGCTGTGTTTGTTAATTAGCTCAAACAATCATATATATTTCAATCGCAACGTATCAATCATAACTCTACACATATTAACCTTTGTGCCACCTGAATAGTACAATTTTCATACTTCGGCAGACTATATCTTTGGAACGGTAAGGCGGAGGAAAAAATGTTTCAATAAATGTTGTAGACAATTTTGAAAGGAACAAATTTCTGATTCGCTCTTTTGTGAACAAAACAGTTTTTATAGGACAAAGAGTGAAAAAACACTTTTTTGGAAACTTTGGCGTCACCTAGCTTCTGCATTTCAAAACGTATGACATGACCTCAATGAGACGAATTGTAGGCGACAGTGTCCTCTACATTTTTGTTTAAAAAACTGTTCTTTAAAATACGTCGATTCAGAGAAAAACGCTTTTCAATGTTTTGTTTTTTTTAGTTTTCCGACAAAATGATCGTGCAAATTATTCTAAAATTCAGAGTTAAGCTTTTTTTGTGCTTTTCTAACGATTTACAAAAAGCCAACCATAGCACAGTTTTTGGAACAAAGGTTTTTTTCTGTGCAGCTGTCCTGTACTACTAGAATACCCGTACTGAATACGTGGCACAGTTCCTGGCGGCTATATCAGTGCTAATACTGGGCACTAAAGTATGTTCGCCGAGTCGAGACAGTAAAAATAAGCACAGTTGTGCGCGTGATTGCAGGACTGCCCGCAAGGGGTGCGTCGAGTTGTGCCTGTTGTGCGTACGCTTACATGTGAAGCGGGTGAGTGCGATTTCTATTTTTATTCAGATTTATTATTTTATTATTTATTGTTAGTTTTGGTATTTAATTAATTCCTTAATTACTTCTTAACTGTTTACGATAGGCAATAATTATTTTTGATCGTGTGTACGCGGATTCTATACAGTTGATGTTCCGTCGTAGACTCAGCAGGGGACAATGCGAGTGTTATTCCTCGATCAAAGAAGCAACTTCAGCGAAAAGCGCTGAGTAGATCTGAAAAGCATATGGTGTTAAACACGTATAAAGGCGAGTTAGAAATGCATCCCACTGCACTCATTTCTGCCGTAGTAAGGAAAGCAAGTCATTCCACGAGTGTTAGTGAAATTTCTGTGTATCGAATAGTTCGAGAATATAAATCTACCCACAGTTTACAGTCGCCCAAGGAAGAGAAACCAAGGACAAAGATTGTGGAAAGAGTTGATGAGTTTAATAAGAATGCTATAAGAAGAAAGGCTCACGAGTTCGTTTTTCGCAATGAGCTGCCTACGATCGATAAAGTACTTATCGCTGTGAATGAAGACACAGATTGGCCGGATTTTTGACGAACGACATTTTATAATTTGTTGCAGGAACTAAACTTCGAACATGTTCGACAAGATCGTGACAGTATGCTCATAGAGAGGGATGAGATAGTTGTAAGGAGACGTAGGTATTTGCAAACTATATGACGAATGAGACAAGAAGGGAGAAAAGTCTATTTTTTAGATGAAATTTGGCTGAATACAGAGCCACAGTACAGTGACGGTCTTTACTAGGGCTACGGCATGACAAACTATCTCGGATCATCTTTGCTACCCCTGTTCGGCTGAGCCGATGACGTGAACTGGGCGTGTTTTCCTGTCCGGGCAACCAGGGGCACTGTCTCTACTCAGCGAATAGACTTGTCCTCGCAAAGATAAACTGGGGTGCGACTCGATAGCTCCCCGCTATGGCTGCTAACAGCGACTCGCCTGCTCTTTCTCATCACATGGACTATACCACTTGCCGATTATTTACTCTACACTCACAGCTCAATAGCTGAGTACTTTCATTAACTTTGATACGCTCACATTAACGTCTCCTAACTTGACTCAGCGCGGCATGAAGTCTACTCGCCTGACCTCAAGGAACTTTACTGTACTGTCTTTGACTGGGCTTGAAGGTCCCAACTTAGGCCTACATACTGTACATTTGTTCTTGGAAAGACAATAGGCAACGTACCAAAATGCATGCGCTCCATTAAGCAATTGTCGCATCACCTTCGACTATAGTGATTCTGGACCTAAATTTCACGGAGGTCACGAATACGTTATCCTCGATCCAGAACCATCGCTCATTTCCCTGTAAATCCATGTTCTTGGTGGACGCTACGACCCAACTGCTAGGTTTGAATTCGGCCAATGGTTTCAAACCTTGGTGGAGCACTACATTCGTGACAAACAAATCCAATCTTTGCTCCTGGCCTATAATTAGAGAATCAATCGAACTCGGGACATTCCTTGCGACTTCCTCGATTTTATTTCCTCTTTTACACATTTCCACTGTTCGCTGAAAAGCCCATCTCTACTTAGTATAAAACAAAGTCTCCGATTCTTGGATGTCACGGGTAACCTCGAGAACCTCTGGATGGATTTTGATGCGGTTTTTACCATTCTGTAAAGGATATCTCGATGATGATTTCTGTGGAAAATTATTTATTTATGATCAAAGGGAGCCAACTAGTAACGATTTCAGTGAAAAAGTCGAACAAAAAAACCTGGCGTCCGATCGCTTTGTAAGCTTACGCTGGGCAAACCGTTAAAAATATCTAAATACTACGAGTGTAAGAATTGTTCAGCATGAAAAGTTCTACAAAAACGTCCGCGAGAGCATACCTCTATCTTCAATACATCGCCCACTATAAGTGTTTTTACGTTTTCATTTCTTCTAACCATATCCATTCAAATACTGAGGCGACAGTTTACGAGCTAGCTAAGGGCGAGTCTGTCACCCCTGTTACAGCCTAACTAACGGGCGAACCTATTACCCCAAACACAGCCAGCAGCAAACCGTCGCGTCGTGTCGTGTTGAGTTAAGACCTATAGTGTTCTGTGGTTAGGACTTCAGAGAAGAGTGGTTGTATTTGAGTTTCCCTGGAAGTGCAACTCGGCTTTTCTTCATTTCGCCTGTGAACTTTCCGTTCCGCGAAATACACAGTCAAGTTAAGATTGGACGGAAGGGGAATTTGTGTTTCATGCACCTCGGCATTCCTTGGAAGTGCAACTCGGCTTTTCTTCATTGCGCCTGTGAACTTTTCGTTCCGCAAAATACACAGTCATCTCTACTTAGTATAAAACCAACTCCCCGATTCTTGGATGTCACGTGTAATCTCGAGAACCACTGGATGGATTTTGATGTGATTTTCACCATTCTGTAATGGGTATCTCAAAGAAGGTTTCTGTAGAAAACAATTTATGTATGATCAAAGGAAGCCAGGCAGTAATGATTTCATTGAAAAGGTCGAAAAAAACCTGGCGTCCGTGCGCTTTTTAAGCTTACGCTGGGCATACCGTTAAAAAGATCAATATACTATGAGTGTAAGAATTGTTCAGCTTGAAAAGTTCTACAAAAAGTCCGAGAGAGCATTATCTTTATCTTTAATACATCGCCCACTATAATTGTTTATACGTTTTCATTTCTTCCAACAATCTCCATTCAATTAGAGGTGACAGTTCATGAGCTGGCTAGGGGTGAGCCTATCACCCCAGTTACAGCCTAGCTAGCGGGCGAGCCTATTACCCTAGATACAGCCTGCAGCAAACTGTCGAGTCGTGTTGAGTCAGAGAAGAGTGGTTGTGTTTGGAGTTTCCATGGAAGTGCAACTCAGATTTTCTTCATTTCGCCTATGAACCTTTCGTTCCGAAAAATACATAGTCAAGTTAAGATTGGACGGAAGGGGGATTGGTGTTTCATGCACTTCACCATTCTTAAATTTCGTCTGACAAGAATTCGTTGCACATACATCTCCATGATAATATAATTAATAGTCCAGTCAGTGATTTTAACCCATCATGCTGAGACGTAAAACGGATATAGGTCATAGTTCATTGACATCGAAAAGAAAGCGCTTATCCCGTATTGCATTCATAAATGTTCCCGGGCGAAGCCGGGGCGGGTTGCTAGTGTCGTATACAAGGGAATCTTATAAGACCTCGATTAAAAGTAGCCTATCACCTTGCATTCATAACTGTTCCCGGGCGATGCCGGAGTGGGTTGCTAGTTTAATTATATTTGTGATTATCATGGTTTTGAAGGTCACACATACGAACTTATTCTGTCTTGTATCGTCATGCAAAATTTCAGTTTGATTGATGTAATAGTTTCGGAAATATTGAGAACTGATGAAATAATTTGTGCGGCTGCCATGTTGGAATGGTGACACTTATTAAGATTTGAAAGGAACGGTTGGGATTGGATCTTTCAGTGAAATCGCTCCAGACAATCACAACACACACACCTAACGGACTACAGGTGATTTCATATCATGTAAACAGGCAAAAACTTAACACAATCATAACACTAAGCAAAAGGAGGCCCACATCTCAGTGCTTGTTGGAGATAACCAACTTCTTCCTCAGCAACTGGTATATCAGCGTTCAGCAACGTCGTACGAGGCTTCCCACAATTCCCTATAATTCATGGGGCATCAAAAGCCACGATTTGGGGGAAGCAAACAATAGAGTGAGAGAATTAAAATCCAGGAGCTGCAAAGTTACTGCAGTGAATTCTCAGTGGCTATCTACTGGGTCGTAAAGACGTCAAATCCAAAAACCAAGCTATTCCTATATCGCTGAACTGGTTCTACTGTACGGGATCAAAAACTGCGCAGAGTCAGATGATCTTTTTCATAAACTGGAGGTACATACATTTTCACTACAAACTATTGTTGGGTTGAGTGGTGCAGAAGGTTATGTGGTAATGTGACAAATTCGAGTAAGTAGATTTTTTGGCACGTAAAGACCTCCATGGTGTCTAAAGTAACATCATTTAAAACCTACTAATAATAATAATATTGGTTTTACGTCCCTTTTAACTACTGTGGCTTTTAGAGACGCCGGCGCGCTGGAATTTTGCCCCGAAGGGGATTTTTAACGTGCCAGTAAATCTACTGACTCTGCCTCCTCGCATTTTTGCACCCTCAAATGCCAGCTGACTGCGCCAGGATTCGATCCTGCAACCATAGGCACAGTAAGCGAGAACGTTACCGCTGAGCCACGCAGACAGTTCATCATAATTTAAAACCATAGCGTTGTTGTTGTTGTTGTTGTTGTTATAAACTGGTGTGTCTTTCTGCGTTCATTGTGCAAGTCGAGGTCTAGCAGCACGCGTCAACATTCTTTTAGTTGCCTACTGTGACAAACTGATGCCGGTTAAAATACGAGTTTTCAATCTTCTGTCCTCGCCTTCTGTGGTCTCTGAGTAGGTTACGTATTGAGACACCAGATTCAGAGGTCCTGGGTTCGATTCCCAGTTCTGTCAATAAACTTAATTCTGTTCGGAGGGCTGGAACGGGTAACATTCAATCTCGTGAGGCAGAACGGAGAAGGGGTGGTTTCGATTCCCACCTTAGCCATCCTAGAAGTGGTTTTCCATGGTTTGCCGCTTCTATTCCAGGCAAAGTCAGGATGGCTCCTAGATTAAGGTCATGGCCGCCCCCTTCCAAATTCTGGCCTCAACCACAAAAAAATGCCACTACTGTACCGATGGTAGTGATGCTGACTGACATCGAACCTGAGACTCTAAGGAGGAGAAATCATGCCTATGATTTTATAGAGTATCGAACCTAAGGTCTCTGAGGGGAGACAACCGCATGGAACCCAAGACACAAGTAAATAATGATTACTGATGTAATCCCAGCTTGATTCCATTTATCTGTGAGGAATTACAAGCAACTTTATGGAAAAGAATTGTATGCTTAATGCTTGAACATACAAAATTCTAGCCAAGAGCTCAGATCTGGAGGCTGTATGGCAGTTTACAAATTAGCTCGGACGAGTAGGCGTGTCAGACAGACGCCAGATACATCACAGCGACCTATTTCCACGCGTCCTGTGGGTTGGGGAGAATCAAAATTGACAGGAGGAACCCCCACGCCACAAAGGCCAGAGAGGGGAAAGAGGAGGAAGCCAGGAGAAATTAATTGATTACTCACAAACCAAGAAAGCAAGAGACTTGAGAGTAACACCCAGAGGAATAACATCTCGAGGAGATAATTATCGAGCCTTCAGATATGCAAATCAAAGCCTATAAAGCATCGGAGGGAAATTAACACGCAAAGTGCGGAAGGGAAGTCATTAGCGTACAGCTATCGGGGATTCCCTGGAGCATGGCGTGGGTACGCCAACTGTAAACCAATTAATATTAATTAATTGGACGATCGGATTCCTTGCATGAGACAAGAACCGTAACCTCCATGCAAAAATGATCTAGAAAAATGCAATTCCAGCTCGGAAAGTGCATTATCAGAGAAGAAGACGCTCTGGAAATCTGAGGGAACTATTGTAACGTGTTTTTCGAGGGGATTTTACGCCACTGGCATAAGTCAGTAGAAAGCCATTCTATATTTATTTACGCGGCAAATTGTTCAGCCCAGAGAAGCGTTCATGTTAATTTATTATTATTAACTTATTATTATTATTATTATTATTATTATTATTATTATTATTATTATTATTATTAAGGGATTTTTTGGAGCATTTTATAAAATTATAAGCATACAGATAGGTTTTCTATGTCATAAAAAACACTATCAAGCAAATTATTGCAAACTACATTATCATAGAAAATTATATGATTACGGAATTTTACGGAGTTTTGTCAGTTAGGGTATTATGAGAGAGATGACTCACTGGGAAATCAGATACAGGCTTATTCTTGTCAAGAAGCATGTCGCAAGCCTGGGTTGCAGCGTCAAGAAAAGGCGAAATAGTCTGGAACGGCAATCGACATCATCCGCACGCCGTGTGTATTGAGCCTAAGGAGGGGAGTATAGCGGGGTGCTCAGCCAATCAGTGGAGACCACGTAAGGTGGAAGTCGGCACCGGAGTGGGGAGCCGACGAGTGCATATATCGTTGGCGCGCCGTGGAGGCGGAGGACTATCTTTGTAAAACTTAACCAGTGTGGTTGTACGAGTGTTTGGCTCCGATGTTCGGACCATTAAGTTATCAAATCTACCAGGATATCATCAACTAACGAAGAAGATGACGACGTCCAGGAGACAGTGGGAAGCTCTCTTCATCATCCAGTACGAGGGAAATGCTTCGGCAAATTCCAGTGGTAAGCGCGAATGACGCAGAACTACGCAATCTCTCGTTTCTCTTTGTTTTATATTCAGTATTCAGTAACTTCATAGCTTGGGAATAAGAGTAAAATCAGTAATTTATCCGAATCCGTTTTCACGTAATTTTCTAGCGGTAATATTCAAATCGCAAAGCTCCAATTTAAATTTTAAACTTATTCTTATTATTAATTTTGCAATACTTGTTTTATATAATAAATTCATTTCTTTTAACCATGCAATCTTTGCTTTCAGTAGGTAGCATTAGATATAGACCAATTCCTTCTCCTGATACAATTGTTTGTTGGGTTAATGATCAAATCATACCACGATCTGAGTGAATAGATTCTTGAAGGTGTTTTACCAGAGCTAGGTGTTGTTAAATACAAATTTAGATTTCAACATTGCGTTGAGGTCTTGGCGCCCATTAAAACAACATATCTTAGGCAGAGTAAAAAATTCAAAGGGCAAGTAAGCACCAGTCAAACTGTTACACTTGTACGCTCAACGTGGAGCAAGCAAAACCGTTTCATTTGTCGCCGACAACTTGGGGATGAAAACCTAATAACATTTGTGGAAGGAGAAGGGTATATATTTCTGTGCCTGTATTTTGGGGGTTTTTCATTTATCGGTGTATATCATTATGGGGGATGAGAAAGAAAAACAGATGAGGTTACGTAGTGGTCATCAACTGGAGAGTGATGATACGAGCAGTATGTCGAGTGATGGTAGTACCGGGGTAGCGGAGGTAAATCCCGATACTGAAACAGGGAGTGTAGGCGGCCAACCAGAATTAAAAACTTTACTTCTCGAGTCCACATTTCAGAACAAAGTTGGTAGTGATGCCTTAAATGCAAAATTAGAACAAAACAGTAGGGAAAAAAAAGAAAGTACAGACGCTTTAAATGCTAAACTGGAACAAAACAACGCTAAACTAGAACAAAACAGTAGGGAAAATAAAGAAAGTACAGATGCCTTAAACGCCAGATTAGAACAAAACAGTAGGGAAAATAGAGAGAGTACTGAAACTTTAAATGCTAAATTAGAACAAAACAGTAAACAAATGAGCAATAAATTAAATGAGAAATTTGAAGAGAACAATCTAAAACTAGATAAGAAATTAGAGCAGATTAGAGGAGAAATCAGAGGGGTGATGGAAGAGAAGGCTAAAGAGATTATTGCAGATGTAGACAGAAAATTAGGAAAAGTACAGGAGGAGTTAGAAATTAGAATCAGTACACAGGCTGAAAATTTTAAAGAACTAGTGCAACTGGAAACACAGCAGGTCAAAAAACAATTGGGGGGAGAAATTGACAAAATTCAGGTAGCTACTAAAGAGGTTAAGGAACAGCTGGGGGGTAGAATTGAGAAAGTCCACTCGCAAATAGTTGCAGAAGTAAATGATTTAAGAGAGAGTAATAGAGAGAGCATTAGCAAGATTGAGGAGAAACAAGCAAAGCTATATGATAAAGTAGAAGAATCAGAAGAAAACATTAAATTAACAGTAAACAGTATTGAGAGGAAGGCTGAGGAGAAAATCGCAGAATTAGAATTAAAATTAAAAGCTAGGATCAGGCAAGAAAATAATCAGATTAGGCCAGTTTTTGTGAATAGCACACACAGGGAGGTAGAACTGGGTAAGTTCAGCAATCGACAGGGGTGCCCAATGGAGTTCATGAATACTATAGAAAATAAATTCGGGGAGAGGTTGGAAAATGGTAGTATTGAGTGGTGCCAGGTAGTTGAAATTTTAGAACAAGTGTTTGTGGGGGAAACGAGGAATTGGTTTGCTGTCTACAGAGACAAGTTTACTGATATTAATGATTTTAAAATGAAATTCTGTGAAAAGTTCTGGAATGAGGTTATTCAGTCGCAGCATCGTGAGGGAGTAGTGTGTGGTAAATATAACCCTAAAGGAAGCTCCACCATGACCAAATACTTTTTAGGGCAGGTATTAGTGTGTAAATATCTTGATGGCTTGAAGGAGGAAAGTGATGTGGTGAGGTTGCTACTTAGGCACTTTCCCTATAGGATCAAGGAGGCTGCTTGTATCCAGAATGTAAAGACAATATCACAAGTAGAAAATTTGTTAAGCACATTTGATGCACTAGGGAGAGGGGGTTATGAGGACAATTTCAATAGGAACCAGGGTAATAATAATAATAGGCCTAATGAAGCCAGGCATCAGGAAGTTCAAGGGAACGGTGGCGAAGGGGCCAACGCTCAAAATAGAAATAATAATGATAATAATCAGCTAAATCAGAACAGAGGAAATGGCTATGGTAATCAGTATCAAGGGAGGAACAATGACATCAGGGGAAATCAAGGGAGGAACAATGATTTCAGGGGAAATCAAGGGAGAAATAATGATTTCAGGGGAAATCAAGGGAGAAATTATGATGACAATAATTACAACCAGAATAGGGGTCAAGGAAGAGGACAGCCTAGTGGTAGTAATATACAGCCAAACAATGACAACACAGCCCAGAACAACCAGACCAGTGCAGTAGTTAGTAGTACTACAGCCAGCTGTAGCGGTTCTTTAAACGCGAACCTGGCTGCGAAGTAAGGTCAGAATCTCAGTCTGTAACATGCCCTGTCCATACAATTATACAGGAACACTATGACCTAAATGTAAGAAATGAATTATTACATGAACTAAATGATGAAGGTATTGTTCAGGAAGTGGTTAGTAAGAGCCCCATAGTTAAATTTAACGTGTCCGAGGCGTACACAGATGTTTTAATTGATAGTGGTTGTATGAAGAGTTGCATAAGTAGTGCATTTTATGATAAAATGAAAGGAACTGGAGTAAATTTTGAGGAGATGCCAATTAAAAGCACGTTTGTTATCACAGCTGTTGGGAAGAGGTCTAAAGTAATTTCTAAGCAAGTTCTAGTAGACATTAAAATTAATAATCATATAGAAAAGCAGATTTGTCTTGTAATTCCAAATTTAGTATTCAGTGTTATCTTGGGTTCAGAGTGGCTAAGTAGAGTGTCTGGTAACTTATGTTATGATGTAGGGAGTTTGAAATTGAAATGGGGAGATTCTGAAGTAGAAGTAGCGTTCAATGACCATATTCAGAGAAGTAGTGTTGTAGGTGTAATTTGTACTTTAAATGAGATATCGCCAGCCGTAGAGCGGGGTTCCCCATGTTTTGTGGGCAGTGTGATTACGAACGGTAGTCTAGAGGACTCGTTACGTGATGCTGCATTTCAGGGAAATATAGAGGTGGAACAATGTGTTCGGCTCTATGATGTGTTATTGTGTAATAGGAGAGTTTTTGAGGATCGCATTGGTATGGCCAATTGCTATACACATTCATTGAACGTTATTGATAGGTCAGTATTCACAGGACATAAATATCCTGTACCTTTCCCTTATCAGAGTGCAGTTGAGGCACAAATTAACCAGATGCTTGAAGATGGGATTATTGAGCACTCTAACAGTCCGTATGTTAATTCTTTGATCACGGTACCCAAAGCCGACGGAACAGTTCGTATTTGTTTAGACGCTCGTTTGGTTAACAGTATAATTAGTTCAGATCAGCTGAAATCTATGTCAATAGAGGAATTAATGCAAACATTAGAGGGGAAGAAATATTTCACTTGTGTAGATTTGAGTTCCAGTTTTTGGCAAGTGTCACTTATGTACGAAGATAGACCATTTACAGCTTTTAGTCATAAATATAACCTTTATCAGTTTTGCAGGGTACCTTATGGGTTAAAGAGTAGTTCAGCAGCTTTAATTAGGGCTTTAAACATCGCATTAGGGGATGACACAGGAGAGTTTGTAACCATTTACATTGATGATATGGTAATTAGTTCACGCAGTTTTGAGGAGCATCTACGTCATTTAGATATAGTTTTTCAGAAGTTAGATCAGGCAGGGTTCACTTTGAAGCTGTCTAAGTCGTCATTCTGTCAGTCAGAAGTGACATTTTTAGGTCATAGAGTGTCGAGTAGAGGTGTGACACCAGAGGAAAGTAGGGTTAACATGTGTGGACAGTAGCAACAGGGCATCGTTACAGACACTGAGAAATAGGTAGGTAGAGCAACGTGATGACGTTCATTTAAGGGAGCCACTTGCAAGGTTGGAAGCAGGTGACGCAGTAACATTTATAGTCTCCAAACGTATTGGCAAAACAGCATATGTGCTGGAGGATAGTGAGGGAAACAGATTATACGGGACGCATAATATACATAGTCTACGAAAATATGTGTCATAAAGTAAGTGTGTTTAGCTGGCGAGCCAGCCTATCAAATGAGTAAGTGTGGTATTTGGTGCGTGGAAGATATGGTCTTCCAGGCAGGCGTATCAGAAGTCACACAGGGGGGTAGTATGTAAGTAAATGAGAGTTTTTAAGGTACAGGGAAATATGACGGGATTGTCGGATGCTCTTGAGCACTAAAATGTCTCGATACACCAAGGCCAGAATTTGGTAGCGCTGGTGAATTCCCATTTGTATCCAAGAGATGGGTGAGCGCTTGAACAGGGTATTTTGCTTAAGGCGTCCACGAGACAGAAGATGGGCCACCAGAAGGCGAGACAGTCCTTCATGAAACTCATACATAACAACACACGTGATTTCTGTTTACGGCCTCGCCATGTAAGATTTGTAAGTGTGTAATTTAAGGTGATTTGTACAATGGTATTATTTGTGTGAGGAGAACTGGTCTGTGTTGAGAACTAGTATTAAGTAGAATATGGTCTACGGGAACTTAAGAAGACAGGGCGATTACGGCACAGAAATATTTGGTGTTATATGTAATGCGCATTTACTGGTTTTTTTTTTCAGAAGTCAATATTAATTTCGTCTTTTATAAAGAGAGATTAAGTATTATGGTCACGATGCGCTGCCACAATAGTGTGATCGTGTGCTCAGTGATAAGTGGGATTACATTTCACAATAACGAAGGAACCTCCAGTGAAATTAGGAAGTTCTAGGGAGACATATATATATCAGAACACCTTGATGCGTGTTATGTGGCATCTTATATACAAAGTGCTCACACATTATTTATGTCAATTTTTCCAACATAGAGAAATTTGAGAGGCGGAAATATCCGTGGAACATTATTCTATATGAAAAACATTGGACTGGTTGCAATCCATTGTGACAACAAACTTTGACGCAAAGTGCGTAAAGAAAAATTATGAGTGTATATATATATAGGTAATTTAGGGTGATTTAATTTATGTAATATGTATTTTGGATGGGGATTATTAACGTGTCTGGGATAATCGAATAATGGACCGTCGTCACGGTAAATCATCCGATGATCCGAGGCGAATATGTAAACGTGTTGTTCGAGGGGATTTTACGCCACTGGCATAAGTCAGTAGAAAGCCATTCTATATTTATTTACGCGGCAAATTGTTCAGCCAAGAGAAGCTTTCATGTTAATTTATTATTATTATTAACTTATTATTATTATTATTATTATTAAGGGATTTTTTTGGAGCATTTTATAAAATTATAAGCATACAGATAGGTTTTCTATGTCATAGAAAACACTATCAAGCAAATTATTACAAACTACATTATCATAGAAAATTATATGATTACGGAATTTTACGGAGTTTTGTCAGTTAGGGTATTATGAGAGAGATGAATCACTGGGAAATCAGATACAGGCTTATTCTTGTCAAGAAGCATGTCGCAAGCC
This sequence comes from Meconema thalassinum, assembly GCA_946902985.2. Classification (NCBI taxonomy): domain Eukaryota; kingdom Metazoa; phylum Arthropoda; class Insecta; order Orthoptera; family Tettigoniidae; genus Meconema; species Meconema thalassinum. The sequence goes on from OX336389.2 coordinate 891,954,581, forward strand.
TGGGTTGCAGCGTCAAAAAAAGGCGAAATAGTCTGGAACGGCAATCGACATCATCCGCACGCCGTGTGTATTGAGCCTAAGGAGGGGAGTATAGCGGGGTGCTCAGCCAATCAGTGGAGACCACGTAAGGTGGAAGTCGGCACCGGAGTGGGGAGCCGACGAGTGCATATATCGTTGGCGCGCCGTGGAGGCGGAGGACTATCTTTGTAAAACTTAACCAGTGTGGTTGTACGAGTGTTTGGCTCCGATGTTCGGACCATTAAGTTATCAAATCTACCAGGATATCATCAACTAACGAAGAAGATGACGACGTCCAGGTGACAGTGGGAAGCTCTCTTCATCATCCAGTACGAGGGAAATGCTTCGGCAAATTCCAGTGGTAAGCGCGAATGACGCAGAACTACGCAATCTCTCGTTTCTCTATGTTTTATATTCAGTATTCAGTAACTTCATAGCTTGGGAATAAGAGTAAAATCAGTAATTTATCCGAATCCGTTTTCACGTAATTTTCTAGCGGTAATATTCAAATCGCAAAGCTCCAATTTAAATTTTAAACTTATTCTTATTATTAATTTTGCAATACTTGTTTTATATAATAAATTCATTTCTTTTAACCATGCAATCTTTGCTTTCAGTAGGTAGCATTAGATATAGACCAATTCCTTCTCCTGATACAATTGTTTGTTGGGTTAATGATCAAATCATACCACGATCTGAGTGAATAGATTCTTGAAGGTGTTTTACCAGAGCTAGGTGTTGTTAAACACAAATTTAGATTTCAACATTGCGTTGAGGTCTTGGCGCCCATTAAAACAACATGTCTTAGGCAGAGTAAATATTTCAAAGTGCAGTAAGGGCCAGTCAAAAACGTTTCACTATGTTTTCGAACAAATCCCTTATATAGAGCAGGGAAGCTTGGAACAGTCAGTGTTTTGGAGAAGTCACGCGGGGAGGATGCCACTCTCCCGCACCGGAAATTGGTAAACAACGCCACGCGAGTGAAATATAATGAAACTCAAAGTGAAGCTAAGTAAAGCGTACATTTATCTAAAGCCGCACAGTAAGTGACGAGCATGTTGAGTGAACAATTTAATTACACCAGTTTAACGTGTAACACAGTAATAAATTCGCGAAGTCATGATCTAGTTATCATCGTGATAATACAAATTAAACTAAACACGATAGATCATGGGATGGAAAGAGCATCACAGGCATTGGGATTAATGTCAAGCCACAGACACTACATTGATATGTTAGGTGATCTGGAACAAGGAGCACACACACTATAGAAGATACACTAATAGTTGAAGTAGGAGATACTAGGAGCCCTAGAAGAGGATTAGTCAGGAGATACGCGCAGATGATAGAGACTTTCATTGGGAGGAAGGATATGTCAGGAAATGCGCAGTCTGCACCTCTGGAATCATGTAGATTCGAAGTCCAGGGAGGCACCACTGTATAAAGCGAGGGTAATATAAAATTTAATGTGTTTTAGTGTTGTTAACATAAAGTGTTTATTATAAAAGTGTTGTATGAAAATGAATGAAAGTGTTAAATTCAAAATGTGTAACATCGAAATGAAAATAAGTGTTGTGAAACCACAAGGAATGTATATTGTGATCACCATGGAGCATTGCTAGACGCATAATGGTGAGTCACATGCTGTATTATTGGATTCGACCACCGAGTGAGAAGGATGTAAGTACCATTCCAATGTTATAATGTATCAGTTAAGCTCACCATATGTCCGTGTTAATAAAGTATAATAGGGAACTTGAGATAAAGATTTTTACGAGTTTTTCATTCCTCGTAATTGCATTAAAGAGTTTGCACTTAAGAATGAGTTGGCTTACGACAGAAATGCATAAGAGCACGCTAAATTTAATAATAAATTTAATGAATAACTTAATGAAGTGGTCAAAGTCGAAAGAGAGATTAATATTCAGCATGATTATGCATGAAACGTTAAATTGCGTCAATTCCAAGAAATTGTAAGGTAATATAAGTGAAAGTATGGAAAAATATGTGTCAGGATGTTATTATACATGTTTAAATGTAATAGGTGTCATGAGTCACGCAGTAAGCGTTGTAAAATAAAGCCAGTTAATAATACCAGTAATAAATGCCAGTAGAAAGTGAGAACAGCTAAACGGAATGAAACTGGAGTGTCATATGATCAGAATAATCTAACAGATCTAGTGTTGAGCCGCTAAAATGCGAGCGCTGTAAAGTAAAGCCAAGATTTTTACTTTAATAGATGCAAGGAAAATTCTATAGCACGATGTCAGGACAATATGCGCTATTCTTCGAAGGTATAATTGACGTACAGCCGAGGGCGTACAGGTATATTGTTGACAGCGGATGGAGACAGATATGGTATCTGGTCTGCCATGCCAGCGTCATGAGGGCAATTAAGGAATAACAGTGTCACCTTAATTTAGCTGCATTATGAAATGATCCGCCCGTCGAGGCGTGACACCATTAGTAATGGAAGGGTCTGAGGACACCTTACCAATACTTCGTTACGTGGATGTGGAAAACTGTAGAAACCACAATCGCACGCACATTTAAGCCGTATTCGATCCCCACGACTTCGTCGCTTTAAGACACCCATTCCTTTGCTGTTAATAATTTTGTGAGCCTTATATGAGCCAAGTAACATTACCCTACGTGATAGGAGTAAATATTTAGATATTCAGATCATAATTATGGCACAGTTTACGCCTTGTCCGTGAAAAGGAGAGTGAGTAACATTTGAAACCTTGTTGTTATTGTATGAATAAATAATGAGATAGCTGGTAGAGGGGAGGGGCTAGACGACGAAGGTCGAGCCGGCAGCCATGTTCTTTTGGGAAGAGCAGGTCAGAAACTTTTGTCCACACAGCGGGTGGTACGGCTAATGACCGAACCTTGGCAGAGTGTACTGGACAGTTGAAATGTATAAACTGGTATTCTAAAATATTGAGAAATTGATTGTTTTGATTGCAGAAATCAATTATAGGCTTTCAGAGGATATGAATCCCTCTTTTAATTGGTGAAATCGCACAAGATTTAGCCAAGTTAATGTTTCATAACATGTAACTTCACTAAACGTACTGACACACTTCGAGGCATAGAAACCCAGTTTAAAATGGTAATACATTCATACGGGTAGCCCAAAACACAGGTTGACGCAATGTTAACAGTCGATCGACTTATTATTGACCAACACGAGGACATATGGTGTGGCGTATAATTAACCAGCATTGTTTATGTATAGTAATGAAGGTACTGTAACCCGCGTTTTAAGGAAAGGAGAGGGAAGATGATTGTTACACAAACAAACAACAAGGCCATTTAACAAGTAACCAAACGTAAATGGTAAATGCATTGTTGAATCGTAAAGTAGAGATAAATGTACCGTGAGCACTACGGACTGTCAGATTGAATCGAGTAGAGTATCATTAAGGAATGAGAAGTGCTAGATGTGTACAGTCTTATGTAATGTTTGCTTTGATTTGATATTATTATTATTATTATTATCGTGTAAGTGATGTGCATGAAATATGAACGTTCGCCATGTGACAATGAATGTTTTTTAAGTATGGAATTTATTTAGTGAAAGTGTAAATTAGGGTGTATTGAGACACTGCACATAGACTCAGGAACTCACATGAGACAGTGTTGCAGCATGCCTGAGGAGATCAGATTCTGATCCGAGCTGCGGAGCACAGATGAGTCAAATTAGGACTTGTGACCCTTTAGAACTATCATCTGTGTGCTCCAAACTTTGTTTTGCATTTGTTGGGAGTAATTTAAATGTAATGATTTTGTTGTTGTTGTTTATTATGCCATGATTTAGAATTAAATGCAGTTACATTAGTAATATGTTTGTTTTTCCTGTAGAGTAGTTACCTTGTAGTCATCAAATCCTGAACATGTGTTCGTACGATGGGGGAACGTAACATGCCTCGAAAGACCGGGAGCAGTCGGGTTACGAACACATGTTCTCCAATATAATGTCAAATGGGTACACTACAGCCATCATAATGACATAGGTTATTACATCAGACAGATTCTACACACACACCACAAGTCCACGCGGCCAGATGACTACGATATTGCAACACACCTAAATGAATCAACAACAGCAGCAATCTTCTGTCCGTCCAGAAGGTTGCGGCAACCTGCTAATGAATCATGACTTGCTGACTCTTAGAAAGAAAGGTGGTTCAGCGGTCAAGCTGTCTGCCTTTCATCAAGACGTACCGGGTTCGATTCCCGGTCAATGCATGTGAGATTTTCGAAGTGAAATGCCATGCTCAGTGGTTCGGATTCCACGTAAAAGGGAGGTCCCGTGGCTCATGATCGCGAGATTAACGGTCATGTTAAACTACAATCTTCCTTCTTCGAAATAAGCCATTCTCCAAATTTCCCTTATCCAATGGCCAATGCAAGTTGTGAGATATCAAACCCCAGGCACTGCTCCTCACTCTACGTTAGGTCTGCTGAATGGCTGGCGTAGTCTGTAAAGCCTTCATATAATAAGTGCCCAGCGTTGCAGGATCTATTCCCAACCATTTGGTGATGTTTAAATGTGAGACTGCCATGTTAACGATACATGTCTAGCATCCCTAAAGCCACAGCTGTTAAGAGACCTTTAACGCATAACATTATTATTATTTGACATTATGTAAAATAACTAGGGTTTAGATGTTTAAGACCTAAAATTACAAAATATGCAAGCAAATTCGACCTAAAACTATCTCAATACGACCTAAAAACGGGATAGGGATAATTAGCAAGTATTGGAGTAGTACTACCATAAAACACGATAATAGGCCTACAGCAAATACATTTAATCACGCAAACTGATAAGAGCTACAATACCTACCGGGTCCATCAAGGCCGAACTGGGCGTGAGATAACTCCGAGTTTCCTTGTTTACTAATTGCTCTGAGGCAAATGTGTCTGCTGGGTCGGCATCTTACTCAATGAGACATCCGTACAGAAGTTTTTCTCGGAATGAGATCTCCCAAACCTGCTATTTGCCTGCTCCGGAAATACCGAGAAATGAAGTTTAAGTTCCTCCACTACACTGAGGAACATGGATATGTTTTTCACAGCGGCAGTGAGATGCGGGTAGTCAGACCGTCACACTTTCACGCAAATTGTGGCTTGACCCCCAGCCCAAAAACTTATCCCTGTTAAAGTACAGAAGGCGATATACAGTACAGTTCACGCCACGATTTTTGGCCGGTGAGCCCCGATTGCGCAGTCGTACGGAGATATGTGCAATTGATACATGAGTTGCTTTCCGCGTAATTGAAAACTCACGTATCAATTGGACATGCGTGAGGCTCGTAGACTGTCCTCTATACCAGGGGTTCTCAAACTTTTTCTGTCGCACCCCCCTTCTGAAACATGAAATATCTAGCCCACCCCTATTCTCATTTCCTTTCTTAGCACTTCTCATAGGCTACATCTCACCAAAGAAAAAAAAGGATCACACAAGATCTACTGTGTATGCTACTGCCTAATTAGGATTTCAACTATCAGTTACATTAATAATAATAATAATAATAATAATAATAATAATAATACACAATTCATTATTCTTAGAGCACATCAAAGTACTACAACGTTTTGTAAAAAAAAAAACATGCATATGTATTACTTTTGCTTATAAAAATAAAAACAACCGCTGCACATGCAGTTATTGGAATTGAGCCAATTTTGTTTGTTTCACTAATTAGCTCTTTTGCTGTGACACCTGTGTTCAGGAATGCTTTTCATATTTGAAAGCTCGTGACTTATAAATGACAAGAGAACAATTTTCAACATTTCACTGTGAATTTGAAAAATGTTATGTTAAAACTCTTTACCCATGAAAAAGTAAAACAGGAGAATAAAAGTGTACATGGATCAGAATTCGGTGATTCTCAGACACTTACGGAGTTAGTGTGATGTGTGAGCTTGAATTTGATATGAAAGTAAATCCAGTCTTGGTTGGATGTTTGAAACAGCAACCCGCAGATCCCCTTCCAGCTGCAGCCGATACCGATGCTTCGTCTTGACGGATGCCATTGCGCAAAATGTTGACTCACACAAGTAAGTTGAAGCGAAGGGTAATAACAGGTCCACTGCTTTTCTTGATAAAATGGGATATTCATTCCGAATCTGCCCCCAAAAATTTTCAAGAGACTTCGACTCAAATTCATTTCGAAGTATTCTGTCACTTGAGAGTTCTATTAGTTCCTCCTGTTCTGTCGTTGACAGGTGGACTGTTACGTTCGTTTCAAACGGACTGCGAATCCAGTCATTCTCAGTTGAAGGTTGTGGAAATCTACCCTCGAATTTTTGACGAAGGTTTTGGAGGTGTTCTACGACAATTCCACTAATTTAAAAATATCTAACTCATTTCCTTCCAGGAATTCATTCGGACAATGAAACATCTCACAGTTACCTTTGTCCATCTGGGCTTTCCAAAGTTCAAGTTTTCTCTTAAAAGCAAGCACGTTGTCGCTTAGAATGAAAATATTACTAGTATATTTCGTCCTTGAAGTGACACGTTAAGTTCATTAAGTTTTTCAAATACTGTACGTCAGCCAAGTAGCACAGTATTAGAAGCCATTTCTCATCCAGAAACAGGGTTGCGAATGTAGGACTGCTGTCCAATAGGAAAATACGAAGTTCATTCATCAACTCCACAATGCGACGAAGGACTCGACCGCGAGACAACCAACGTACCTCCGTGTGCAATAGAAGCGAATCATGTGTAGATCCCATCTCCTCGCAAAGAATGGAAAATAGCCGACTGTTTAAAGCTCTTGCTTTCACAAAATTTACAACACTAATTACACCGTTCAGCACTTTATTGACTTCCGGTTGTAGTACTTTCGAAGCCAATGCCTCCCTGTGTATCATGCAATGTGTGAATTTTACAGAATTAGTAACAGCACTCACTCTTGGGGAGCGTGATGGCGCAGTGGCTTAGCTGCTCGTCTTTCACCCGGACGGCCGGGGTTCGAATCCCGGTGACAGCGGGGTGAAATTTTCACCTGAAAAATCACGTGGCGTCAGGAAGGGCATCCGGCCTTAAATCCCCGGCCAAAACCAAAATGAGCCTGGTTGGCTCCGGCGACCCCAATTAAATGGGAAAAGCCGAAGAAAGATGATGATGAGCAACAGCACTCACTCTTCCTCTGAAACCATTTTTATTTCCAGTAAATGCCGACGCCCTATCAGTAGATATACCAACACAATTTGTCCATGAGAGATTGTTGTCAATAAAAAAGGAATTCACAAGAGAAAAAATATCTTCGCCTGTAGTCCGCCCTTCCAGAGCTTTACAAAATAGAAAATCCTTGTGCATTTCATTTTCATGACAGTAGCGTACAAAAACAAGAAGCTGGGCACTGTTTACGATATCAGTACTGTCATCAAGTTGCTGGGCAAATTTTGGGCTATCATGAAGACGTGGTAGCAATTGATTTTTTATGTCAGAGGCTATTACATCAATACGACGAGTTACTGTATCATTTGAGAGCGGTATCGACTTCAAACACTTGCCGAACTTTTCTCCATGCCTGATCGCGCACATTTTCATGGCTGCAGGAAGAAGTAATTTCTTACCAATAATATGTGGTTATTTGGATTTTGCAATTAAATAGGATACCTCCAAGGATGCTCTTAGCGCTTTCTTAGGAACTGTTGCGTGCTTTTCTATGAATCTAACATTTCCTTTTAGTTGTTGCTCGTGGCGCTTACAAATACTAAAGGTTTACTTACACAGTCTGGATGTTTAGTCTGCAAGTGTCTCTTAAGTTTCACAGGTTTCAAACTGTCGTTTGCTAAAATCTCCAAACAAAGAACGCATTGAGGTTGTTCCTGGTTATTATTCGAAAGAATGTTGATAAAGCCTAATGTCAAATAATCGTCTTGATATTTACGCACTTTCACTTTGTGTGTAGAATTAATAATCCTGATGGGAGCAGAAGTAGTCGCGGAAGAACAATGGACTTTGTTTAAATTCAAACCTTGTTCTTTTTCCGAGGGATGGGGTATCTTTTTGCCACTTATAATACGCCACTTATCCATGGGTAATGGCGTCACTCGTATCAGTTTATTGTAAAGTTAGCTAACCACGCACTAGGATTCACCTATTCACTCACTGTCTTTGAACTGACTGGAAAGGCCTAGCTGAATTCGAATCGGCAACGGCAGAAATAGAAGAATCCATTCTTGGAATCCATTCTTGAAAGGAAGTGGTGGTCACATTGTCAAGCGGCTTATTGCCATTAAGTGTTTGTTAAGGAGATGTCACAGCGGGTGACGAGTGAAAGGGAGCTGTGTGGGAAATGTTACTCGCCACCTTTTCTCAGAATTCTACTGGTCAGTTCTTGTTAAATAAGACAGGAAAGGTACGAGTTTATTATTCTTGAATGGTCTTGGGAGCTACCTGCCTATGATAGGTTCAGGAATATGAGGACAGTAATATTTGTTACAGAATATGAAATATAAATATTTCAATCAAAGCCGGCGCTCCCCTTTATCACTCTCTGCGCCTCCCTGGGGGGTGGGGGGGGGGCGTTCCCCCCACTTTGAGAACCCCTGCTCTATACGACTGCGAAACCGAAACTGACCGGCCCAAAACCGTGGCATGAACTGTAGAAATCCCGTGTTTGAAACTCCGTCACGATAACGTGTACCTTGTCAAAATATATACAAAAATACTCAAAATATAACCAAATAGACTACTGCATGACTTTATATCACTAAAATGAGCCAAATATGACAAAAAAAAACATAAAAATGGCCAAAATATGCATTTATGGCAGGGATGGTAAAGGGAACGAAATTAAATTAAAAAGGAGTGAAATTAGATGGCTTAAGCACACAAAAGTCTGGAATGAAATTACATATGTGAAGAGGAATAAAAATAAAAATATGTTAATTGGAACAGTATTGAAAGGAACGAAATTAAACTCGATTCTTAGAATTGTATTAAAGAGAAAATGGTTTAGTGAATGAAATTCGAAGAGGAATTAAATTAGGAATAGAATGTGAGGAAAGAAAAGCTAGTAGTGAAATGTAAGTACTCAGCGAAATGTGTAAACGAAACCATTTCGTGAATTAAAAGGAAAGAAATTCGGAATTAAATTATATGTGGAATTAAAAATTTTCATGAAACTCGGAGCGAAATTAAATTGAGAGTTTAATTAAGGAATAAAATGTGAGGAGTAAAATGTGAATAATAAAACTCCATTCATAATTAAAAAAAAAAAGAATGAAATGCATGGAGTGAAACTTTAAGTGAATTAAATCTGGAATGAAAATAATTATGAACTCGGAATAAAATTATATGTGGAATGATATTAAATGTTGAACATGGAATTATATTAAATGCGGAACGAAATTAGACTATGAGGTTGGAATTATATTAAATGCGGAATAAAATAAATCTTGGAGTCGGAGTGAAATTAAATGTGGAATTGAATTAAATTCACAGGTTGATTGAAATTAAAGGAATGAAATTACATTTTTGGATCGGAATGGAATTGAATGTGGAATGAAACTAAATCCTCAGGTCGGAATGAAATTAAATGTGGATTAAATTTAAACCTTGGAGTCGGAATGAAATTAAATGTAAAATGAAAGTAAATCCTCAGGGCGGAATGGAATTAAATGTGGAATAAAATTAAATCTTGGTGTCGGAATGAAATTAAATCTCAGACTCGGAGTGAAACTAAATGTGGAATGATATTAAATCCTCAGAATGGAATGAAATTAAAAGTGGAATAAAATTAAATCTTGATGTCGGAATGAAATTAAATCTTTGAACCGGAGAGAAATTAAATGAGGAATGAAATTTAATCTTGAAGTCGGAGTGAAATGAAACGTGGAACTAAATTAAATCTTGAGGTCGGAGTGAAATTAAATTCATACAATTTAATTCTATTCCGGTCGGAGTGAAACTAAATTCATACAATTTAATTCTATTCCGGCCAGAGTGAAATTAAATTCATACAATTTAATTATATTCTGGCCGGAATGACATTAAATTCATACAATTTAATTCTATTCCGGCTGGAGTGAAATTAAATTCATACGATTTAATTCTATTCTGGTCGGAATGACATTAAATTCATACAATTTAATTCTATTCCGGCCAGAGTGAAATAAAATTCAAACAATTTAATTCTATTCTGGCCGGAATGACATTAAATTCATACAATTTAATTCTATTCCGGCTGGAGTGAAATTAAATTCATACTATTTAATTCTATTCCGGCCGGAGTGAAATTAAACTCATATAATTTAATATTATTCCGGCCGGAGTGAAATTAAACTCATATAATTTAATTCTACTCCGGCCGGAGTGAAATTGAATTCATACAATTTAATTCTATTCCTGTTGGAATGAAACTGTGAACGAACATTTAATTCTATTCCGGCCGGAGTGAAAATAAACCCTCACAATTTAATTCTATTCCGGCCGGAGTGAAATTAAATGCATACAATTTAATTCTATTCCTGATGGAATGAAACTGTGAACGAACATTTAGTTCTATTCCGGCCGGAGTGAAATTAAATTCATGCAGTTTCATTCCAACGAGCATTTCATTCTAATCCGACGTGAATAAAATAAATCCATATAATTTAATGATATGTAAATATGAAGTGAAATTTAATCCACTCGCGGAATGGCACTTTCAATGAAGAGTTTGTCCTATTCAATCCAATGAATGATAATGATCGTATGGCCTCCTGAGGGGCCGAGTGTTGATCTTTCTATTTGACGCCCGTGGGCCACCTGCGCGCCGTAATGAGGAGAAAGTGATGATGCATACGTCACATACACCCAGTCCCCGAGCCGTAGGAACTAACCCTAGGAGAATAATATCCTTGATGGCCCGGCCGGGAATCAAACCCGGGACACGTCGGGCCAAAGACTAGCGCGCTAACCATTTAGCCAGAAGAGGCGCGCCCAAATCGCACATCAGCCACCCGGAAAGGTGTTTTCCGTGGTTTCCCTTTTCTACTCCAAGTGAATGGCGGGATGATACCTACATTAAAGCAACGGGCGCCTCGTTCCCAATCCCCAACTGAATTACAACTACACACACTAATACAGCCATCACAATAACACGGGTCATGAGATGATTTTCACACAGAGTCGCAAGTAGGCTACGCGGGGACACATGACCACGATGTCGTAAAGCCCCTAAATGAATCAACAACAACAATTCGGTACTAACCGACTGTAGTAATGAGATATTTGTATGTCTATAGGAACTATCTAATAATATCAACAACATTGTGCGAGTGTTTTGATGGATTGCAGGATATACGTTACAATATCACGCATTACTCCATTTATTTAGTTACCGGTATTTTAATTCAGGCAGATTGCCTTTAGTCAAATATAGTTGAAGTAATTAGGAAAACCACTTCTGTCCAACTCCCCTTTCTCGTAAATCCGTCTGCACGTTTAATGTTTCACATGGCCTACATCAGACAAATTGTCCTTGTTGATGAGGTCAAAATCTGGAATACTGCATACTGTGACGGTGTCTTCCAGATTGCGGTCATTCCAGATTGCGTTCACCTTATTAGTAGTCCAGATTGCGGTCACTTTCATTTTAAGGAAGAGCTATAAACATTCCAGCGTCCACTTTGCTTGGGAGACCGGTCCTTGGTTCTTCCCGACTGACTCATACCTTCCGGTAAGTTTTGTGGATAACAAGGTGAAATTGTTCAGCTGAGCACACCCCATAAAACTTCGCTTAAATAAAATCAAGTCCCCTACCAATCTGACGGTACCTCGTAAAGCAATGATTATAACATTTTTAGTCTTAAGAATATAAACGTTTCAGGATCGGAATCAACGGCCTTCACTTTCAACAAAATTGTTGTAACGGAAAATTTTGTAGTTATAGGGTATACTTTTTAATTTCTGCCCCCTCCTCTCCCATTTGAGGCGCGATATATCTATTTTTATAATAGGTACTGTATATCGTGAAAAACATTCTTTTCATTACCTCGAAAAATTCGTCTCTTAAAAGTAATTTGTTCTGCGTTTGATTCTAAATCACCTTTGTAATCAATTTTTGTCCCCGCGAAGTTTTATGGGGGTGCGCTCAGCTGAACACTGAACTGAACTCTTTGGTTAGGTAGTGAAATATCAGTTTCCCCTTGTTATCCACAAAACTTACGGAAGGTATGAGTCAGTCGGGAAGAACCAAGAACCAAGAACCAAGGACCGGTCTCCCAACAAAAGTGATCGCAATCTGGACGCTGGGGTGTTTATAGTTCTTCCCTAAAATGAAAGTGACCGCAATCTGGACTGCTAATGAGGTGAACGCAATCTGGAATGACCGCAATCAGAACACAACCACTGTGACCATTCCAACCTTCCCGCCTTGTGATTGTTGTTGTTTCATTTGAGGGGCTTGGACGTTGAGATCATTTAGCCCCATACAAGTACACTAGGGTGGGTGGAATTCTTATCTGATAACTTTTGTTATTGTGATGGTTGTATTGGTGTGTGTATTTGTAAATCACGTGAGGATTGGGAAGGAGGTGACTCTGGCCTTAAGTAACGACCCATCCCGGCATTTGCCTGGAGTAGATGTGGGAGCATACGGAAAACCATTTCAAGGATCGTTGAGATGGGAATCGAACCCCCGTCTTCTCAGTTGTGTCTCACGAGGCTGAGTGTAACCCGTTCCAGCCATGAGACCACAATTGAATTTCTTAACAGAGCCGGGGGGGAGCCTCCGTGGCTTAGGCGGCAGCACGCCGGCCTCTCACCGCTGGGTCCGTGGTTCAAATCCCGGTCACTCCATGTGAGATCTGTGCTGGACAAAACGGAGGCAGACAGGTTTTTCTCCGGGTACTCCGGTTTTCCCTGTCAAAATTTCATTCCAGCAACACTCTCCACTATCATTTCATTTCATCTGTCATTCATTTAATCATTGCCCCAGAGGAGTGCGTCAGGCCTCGGCAGCCGGCACAGTTCACATCCTCGCCGCTAGATGGGGGCTTCATTCATTCCATTCCTGACCCGGTCGGAGACTGGAAGCAGGCTGTGGATTTTCATTTTCAACAGAGCCGGGGATCGAACGTGGACCTCCGAAGCGACAGTCAAGAATGCTAGCCGCTACAGCGGGGGCTGGACATTTTGAAAGTAAGGCAGCCTGCAGTTTTACGTGACCGTAAATCTCGTGATCATAAGCTACGGGACCACCATCCGAACCACAGGACGTGATATTTCACTTCAAAAATCTCAATTGCATTGACCGGGAATCGAACCCGGTCCGCATTGGTAGGAGGCAAGCATTTTGGCATTTTTCCACCACGCCCCACTCCACTTTCACATTTTACCGTTAGAGCTATGAAATGTGCACAGAAATCTCATTAAAAAGAAAAGAAGCACGTTGTTATTGGAATTGTTTTTAATGGAAATTGAGCACAAAGCAAAACATATTTTTATACATACAGTAGACAGATTGAGACTCGGACAAGAATTAATGTGTAGCCTATACTAAGTTCGACGTTATAATGGAGTTTGCGGCAAACTCGGGTGGGTAAATTATGAATAAGGCCATTTGATACCCGGAGCGCAGTAGGCGGATGAAAGTGGAACTCTTATGGGGTAGAATTCCAATATCTATCTCAAACAAATTTTGGCTGTAGTAAACCTAGGATTTGGTACACAAATGTATTATTCAGGTCGCCTCCGTAGCGTAGCGGTCAGCATGGTTAGCTGCCGCCCCGGAGGTCTTGGGTTCGATTCCCGGCTCTGCCACGAAATTTGAAAAGTGGTATGAGGACTGGAACGGGGTCTACTCAGCCTCGGGTGGTCCAAATGAGTAGAGGGGGGTTCGATTCCCACCTCAACCATCCTCGAAGTGGTTTTCCGTGGTTTCCCACTTCGTCTTCGGGAAAATGCCGGGATGGTACTGCACCCGTATCCACGTGGTCTTACCTGGTGAAATCCGAAGAAAATTCAGGATCGTAGAATCTGGAAGCCCCGGCTGAAAATAACCCCCAAGACACCACCACCAAGGATAGACCATGGATAGGAATACCACAAAAATTAAAAAGAATGTGATAAGAAGATGCCAGTGGTCTATAAAAAATGAAAAATAGCCCAAAGTGAGCTACCAAGACTCTTAAAGATAATTAAATTAATCTAATCTCGGGCGCGTTAAAAAAAAGCATCCTAGCTAATGACCCACTGGTTCTCGAAGCACATTCTAATTCGAATAGAAATCACTAAGTCATTCGTATGAATTTTAAAATTTAACAAAAGTTTATTAACTGAAACCGCAGTGTCGTGAAGTAGAAACTCCACTGAACAAAAGTTCATAATCTTATGCCTCTGCCGAAGCATGAAAAATGTTTAAGTAACAATCGCCTTAATTAGGCCACTCAAACTGCCTATCGTCTTATCATTATGAACGAAGTTCCAAAAAAAAAAAAAAAATTACACACAAAATATTCTGATATGATCGTAAACCCTTTTTGACATATTTATAAAAATATGCTATTCAATCGTAGCAATTAATATATACATATTTTACATACAGTAGAACGTCGTTTATCCGGACGTCAAAGAACCGGAACGTCAATTATCCGGACGAACAAAAATAAAAGATGGAACAGCGTTCGCGTACTGTTGTTATGCGGAAGTGCGCGCTGCCTACAGTAGTGAGTCGGTTCTTGTATTCAATTGTTGTCTCTGTTGTCCCCTACAGTTTGCTTCGACGTGTTACAGTATGTGAGTAAAACTGTACTGTATTACGTTGTGATAATGGCTTCTACGAGTGGCAAAAAGGAAAAAGGAAAATGTTTTATCGATTAAGAATAAGATGGAGTTCATTAATGAACTGAATAATTGTGAGAGAGTGCAGTGTCTAATGAAAACTTACGGTGTTGGAAAATCCACAATTGATGATTTGAAGAACCAAAAAAGTGAAATTTGTAATTATGCATCGTAGTTAGATAGTGAAGAAGGGTCTAAAAAGAGAAAAACCACGAGATCAGCTACGGATGAAAAATTGGAAGAAGTGGCGTACTTATGGTTTATTCAGTCAAGAAGTAAGGGTTATCTAATTTCTGGAACTTTGTTATGTGAGAAAGCGTTGCATCTTGGTGGTTCTCCCTATAAAATGAACGCATGTTCGACTATCCGGAAAAATCGTTATCCGGAATACTTTCGGTCCCAATTAATCCGGTTAAACGACGTTCTACTGTAATTACATTTTATTTCTGAGATTTAGTTGCGCCTAGAATTATTCATCTCGTTAATTTCATGTATTCATATACATTTATTTGGTTTCAATTTTCAAGTCCGTGCCGTCCTAAATGACAAACAATTAAGCTAATCGGACGTCGTATTGTTAATTATAATGATTATGTTTCAATTCACTTTCTCACAGATATTAGATTTTCTATCACTCAATATTTTAGTTATAAATAGCTCAAGTTTATACAAGTATTAATATTACAGTCTTTCCAATTAAACTCTATTCTAAAAACAATTGTTACTAAATCTTAACAAATATTAACGATGTTGTTACAATACTTGGTTTCTTAAATGTTGGATTCAAAATTGTACATTAGCTTTCCACTAGCTAAAATCGTGACTCAATTTCACGTTCAAAATATTACACCGTAGTGCACTCAGCAATAGCTCTAAAGCTAATTCAGTGCTGGAAAAATTGATATTGACTATCCACATATGTCAAATATCTCCTAAATTGCAATTCAAATACGCAGACAAAATTCCATTATTACCATATCATCGCTTAACAGCTCTTAATAAATTCCAAACATTACGAATATTATACAAGTTTTTATACAATCATGGATAAATATGTTGCTTCAAATTAGCCAAAAGTTAAAGTGTCGAGAATAATCTTTATCAGAACAATGATAAAATATTGTATTCACAAGTCTAAATAACTGTGTGAGAATTCGAAGTCTGTCACCTCGATTATGACTTACATATATTTTGTCATTTCTCTCCTTACATTTCATATAATTACTAATTACATTTTCTCAAACAAAGTATTTCTTTCGTATTTCTCAACCGACCATTGTGAAAAGAACGATTCAGTTTTCGCATAATTGAAAATAATTCCACTGGAGATCCTCCTCAAAGGAAAACACGTCAAAACTACAGCATGGGAAAGAGCCTACCTTGAGAAGGTACAAATTAACCATTAGATTTGAACGCTAAACCAAGTTGGAGTTTCCCATAAGAATCCACAAAAATTTAAAAACTGAACGAGCTCACAAAGGGAGTCGAAATTAAAAGAATTTCAAAAATCTGGATTACCAGAAATAAATTCGCACAATCGCATAGAATCATACTAGAAATCACTATGTTCCATGTCTATGCTCAATCTGCCAAAAATATAGACCTGAATGTATATCTAATAACTTGCATGAGCTTTCAAAAAGATTCAAAGTCAAATTCAAAAAGTCCAGAGAATTTGTTCAAAGTCGAATTCACGTATACGACGGATTATGGGACATCTGCTTGAGCTAGAATGATTCTTATATAATTTTAACGTCTTCTTCTCCCAATAAGTTTTCTCATGTTGTCTTCCCAACAAACTATATTCTTCTATTTTATTCCCAAATTATATCTTAATGAAAGCAAGGTAATGTTCAAAGTAACACTACAATAACTACTAAATTGAACTACAAAGTGAATTACATACTCGGACAGAAATGATTAAAGAATCACCCTAGCCCTCGTCTGTAATTCTAAACTACTCTAATCAGAATTGGTGAAAAGGAACATTCAAAAGCATGACAAATTCATACTGTCTACTAAAAGAAAACTTCCAGCTACCTTGTTGAAGTTCTAGTTGAATGAAGTGAGAATGCTTTAACACATACTCCTGCCTGGGATCGAACCATGTCTGCTCAGCTGCACCGATCACGAAACGACTGGATATCAAGAAGACCCGGTTACCGTTCGCGAATGAGACGGAGCTAACAGAAGTTTGTTTGACAAAGTTCATAGTTCTTTCACTAGCTAGAGACCACGACAACATTGATGTAGTAAGCCAAGCTGGTTTCATTATGTAGCAGTACAAATTGTCATTCAGACTTTCACAGTCTCTTCAATCTTCTCTTATAAAGTCTTATACTTTAGTTGCTCACATTGGAATCAAGTAATCATCCTGAGTATTCAACGCTGCTATGTGTTACATTTCTCGTCTGTGTTTAGCCCATATTCTGCATCTTCATATCGTAGCAATATCTTTCTCTCCTCATATCATCTATGACAATCATGGCTAAAGCTGTTTATTCTGTACTGCAAAGTAGAATACGTTGTTGTACAATTGGCTTAAGAAGAAGTTATCATACGTGAATGCAAGTTCACTGTGCTCAAATTGAAGGTTAACACTGTCTGAAACTATAATAAGATCAGACGAAAATCCTATCACGTTATACTGTAACAGGTATATGTCGGATCAACTCCACGTTACCGAACAAACACGATTTCACGGCAACGCACGTACATGTGCTCAGACCAGACAGTTCTATGACCCTCCTCGCTGAAATTGTATTCACTAATCAACTGTTCGTTTGCTCCCGCAAATCATACTGTCTCCAGGTGATCCACAATGCACCTTGTTCTCTGATGTATCTGATGTATATGTATCATTGCCGAGTTTGATAATCACATGTTATATATTGTTTGCATTTATACTCATATAAAAGTTCTCAGTTATATTCCTTTATCCACAGGATGCATTTCCCATTCTTTGTTTCATACTGCATTGTGTATATTGCTCTACCACGGTGTTCAAAATAACGACAGTGGTGCTGTGTCCATCTTGTATTCAATACAGGTATTAAAATGTCAAACATGTGGTCGTCGGTCTGTACGGCGGGTTGCTGACAGCTCCTTACCTTGCCACAGTACTACCGCGCACCTGCATTTCAAAGGAATTTCGCAGTACTTCCATCAGTGTTATTGCCAACTTAACCCATATCCAACTAAATACAAAATACGGTCTCAGTACCTACTGCTAGGCCACGGCCGCCTCCTTCCCTCTTCCTTGCTTCTCCATCCTAACCTTCCTCTTCCTTCCCTCATGAGGCCCCTGTTCGCTTTGCAGGTGAGGCCGCCTGGGCGACGTGCTGATTACACCTCCCCAGTTGTATCCCTCCCGACCAAATGTTCCAAGCTCCAGGACACTGCCCGTAGAGGCGGTAGTGGTGAGTTCCCTCGCTGAGTCCGTGGGAACTACCAACCTAGAGGGTAAATCGACTAAATAAAAAAAATGTATTATTCAACGGGGTCGGGGATGAGATGCGATGAAAGTCTATGTGGCTGGTGATTTTCACAACCGCTGTCGGTTTATTTGGTACACAAATGATTCCTAATAACAAATACTGTCGCAGATATTGAATGCTAGTGTAATTATTCGTGTGGTCGTCGTGTTGAGTTGGTGAAACATATTGATATTTGAAATGCACAGTCGTGGTTGGACGAGATAGTAGTCTACTACGACATCAGTAAGTTTCATTATAATCGCTCTAGCCGTTTAGATTTTATGAGGACACACACACACACACACACACACTCGGATACACGGTGATCTTACAAGTCTATATTTCATAAGATGAAAGTAGGTCCAAATAATTATCTGGAAAAGTAAAATTGATAAAAAATGCCTCAGGAATTAGCATTAGATACCATAATTTCATTGGAGTGAATGGCTCCGTGACTAAATGGTTAGCGCGCTAGGCTACAGCCCGACGTGTCCCGGGTTCGATTCCCAGCCGGGCCCTCGAGGATTTTATTCTCCTGGGGTTAACTACCATTGCTCGTGGAATGGGTGTATCATCACTTTATCCACATTACGGCGCGCAGGTCGCCCACGGGCATCAAATAGAAAGATCAACACTCGGCCTCTCAGGAGGCCATATGATCATTATCATTCATTGGATTGAATAGGACAAACTCTTCATTGAGAGTGCCATTCCGCGAGTGGATTAAATTTCACTTCATATTTACATATCATTAAATTCTATGGATTTATTTTATTCACGTCGGAATAGAATGAAATGCTCGTTGGAATGAAAGGGTATAAATTTAATTTCACTCCGGCCGGAATAGAACTAAATGTTCGTTCACAGTTTCATTCCGACAAGAATAGAATTATATTGCATGGATTTAATTTCACTCCGGCCGGAATAGAATTAAATGTTCGTTCACAGTTTCATTCCATCAGGAATGGGATTAAATTGTAGGAATTTAATTTCACTCCGGCCGGAATAGAATTAAATGTTCGTTCACAGTTTCATTCCAACAGGAATAGAATTGAACTGTATGAATTTAATTTCACTCCGGCCAGAATAGAATTAAATTGTATGAGTTTAATTTTACTCCGGCCGGAATTTAACTAAATTGTATGAATTTAATTTCACTCCGACCGGGATAGAATTATATTTTATGAATTTCATTTCACTCCGGCCGGAATAGAATTAAATTGTATGAATCTAATTTCACTCCGGCCGAAATAGAATATCATTGTATGAATTTCATTTCACTCCGGCCGGAATAGAATTAAATTGTAGAGATGTAATTTCACTCTGATCGGAATTGGATTAAATATTCATTTGATTCCATGGATTTAATTTTGCTCCGGCTGGAATAACTTTAAATGTTCGTCCATAGTTTCTTTCCGAGAAGAATAGAATTGAATTGAATTGTATGGATTACATTTCACTCCGGCCGGAATAGACCGAAATATTTTGTTCAGAGTTTCATTTCGAGAAGAATAGAATTAAATGCCACGCATTTAAATTCATTCATGTCCGAATATAATTAAATGTTTTATTCACAATTTAATTCCGAGAGGAATAGAATTAAAGCGTATGGATTTAATTTCAGTCCCAACGGAGTGGAATACAATGTTTCCTTCCGAGTTTCATTACGAGGAGAATTAATTAAATTCTTTGGATTAAATTTTATTTCTTTCGGAACAAAATCGAGTGTTTCATTCAACATTTCATTCCGAGAGGAATAAAATGCAATGCAATGGATTTAATTTCACTCCTAGCGGAATTGAATTTCATTCCGAGATTTATTCTGAGAGGAATAGAATTCAATATTTCATTCCCAATTAAATTCCTTGTCGGAGTGAAATTATGTGTTTCACTCCAGGTTTAATTCTACGCCGGAATAGTATTGAATTGTCTGAATTTAATTCCACTCCTGCTCCGGAGTGAAATATAAAATTTCGTTCACTTTACCATCCCTGTGAGAAAGTCATCTGGTCACCACAAGATGATGCATGCGAGTGGTCTCATAACCTGCGCAGTGGTTGTGTTCCATTCTTAGTCCTATTTAACAATCCAATCGCTACTATGATAACACCTCATCAAGCGCAGTACGGTACAGAATAATAGCGGCCGACCAGGACTGACGAGTTATAACATTATCTAGTATATACAAGGGGCGTATATCCAATTTTTTTCGGAGGGAGCGGGAGGGGCTGACTCTCCTGGAAAATTGTGATTATTCTGAGGGGGATTGTCACCGCAAAATACCCAGATATATCTACCAGTATCTTAGAGCATATAACTTTGTGTAATTATTTTAGATAAGAGTTAATTGTAAAATTCTAAGTTTATATAGCCTACAATCAGTGGATATACAAAAAAGTTGTATAATACAACACAACACACAAATAAAATGTTATACTTAATGAATTTTCTATTATGGCCTATGGAGTATGAATGGCAAATATCTAAATATTTGTCAATATATTAAGCAGAAAGGTAAACAGTTTTTTATTTTATTTTTACAAATTGATCATTTATTTCTCAAAAGTACCGTACTGTGTAATTCTCAGTTTTGCCTCACAAGGCTGAGTGTACCCCGTTCCAACCCTCAGACCAGAATTAAAATTTCTTAGCAAAGCCAGGAATCGAATTCGGACCTCCAGGGCGAGCGCTAAGAATGCTAGCCGCTACACCACGAGGTAGTCTAATTTCAATCTTAATATTGTTTATAACTTAGCCAATGAATTAAGATTAGAATACAACCAAATTTACAATTATATTATGTTTTTACCAACGCAACACATTCTTAATTTTATTGGCTTTTTTCGGGGCGGGGGGGGGGGGGGCTGGAGCCCCCACAGCTTCCCCCTTATACATGCCCCTGGTATATACCTATTAAACATTTTAACGAATCGACTGTACATACCCGAAGATGTTCATTTGGCGCATGAAACATATCATTATCTAATTATTTAAATACGGCAGTGAAGTGTATAACTTGTGTATATTTTATTTCATGTATTTGTGTAGAATATATCAACATTAACCACCCAAGATATTTGGGCTTCCCTATACATGTTGACTGACTGAAGAGCATTTCACATAGAATCTAATTGAAAGGGATTGGGTTCGATTCCTAACTAGATAGTAGACTTCAGAAACAAAACTACCAATTCCAGAAACTCAAATGGCTTGTGATTCACTTCGCTTGCAACAGAAAGGTGAACCAAGGCAATTCCTGACGACCGAGCATGGAGACGACAACTCCCTCCCATCTAGCACCAATGTCACGAAAAGTGGAAGCCTCTACCTTCCGCTACTCCTATGGAGTAGCGGAAGGTATAGGAGATGGATTTATTTGACTAAATCGGTAACTTTTCGGATATAACGAATTCACTTCAAAATTGACTGGGATGCTCAAGAGTTCTCCTTAGAAGGTCTTCATCGAAGTCTATAGGTGTGCCAGCATACATCGGCAATTCAACTAAATACCATAGTAGAGGTGTACGAGTGTTAGTGGATGAAACTTAAATGTTTTTCAGTCGGTCAACATGATTGTACCCAAATTGTAATGGGTGTTATTCCCTACACCTGAAAAAATACATGAGATTAATTAATACACTTGGATGACTTGTTTTGATCGTCAAGTGATCATCATCAGATCCTTTACGCTCAGGCTATTAATCTATGTCTACGAATATGTGGGTTAAGATATACGTTATACACTGTTTTAGTTGAAGACGTTTATGTCACTTGTGTTACTTGTCAGGTTTGTTAGTATTGTGCGATTTTGTGTTGATAATGTTAGTGGCTATTGACCTCGTTTAGTGAGATAATCAGTAGTGGTTATTAAATGGCCAGGTTGGTGTTTGTAACTTGAATACGGATTATACAACATAGCTGGTTATATGGGCGATGTGGTATTCAATCTCGTCACAACTCACTGTCCGATATGAACACTGAATTGTGACGGAAGCTGAACGAGATTGAACAATACTATACCCTTCCAGGGCCTTCTAGGATGTTGAATCTTATCTCGGGCGCGGCTCGTTCGGTGGCTAATTAACACTTTACATCCTAGGAATTCGGAATTTTGGATCATGGGAACTTAAAACTATAAATCATATGCCAGGGGAACAAGGAAACAAAATTTATTCTTAGAAGACTACAAAACAGAAGAAACAATCCCTTAATAAAACGTAGAACCACAACAAAATAAACTGTGTCATCACTGTCCTTCTCTGCCATAAAGTCCACAGAGATGGTACGACCAGGGTACCTTAAATCTAATTAGTTCGGGCAAGCCTCAGCTTCCCCCTGATCAACACTGCAGGATCATGGAACTCCAAAAAAAAAATAAAAAAAATCCAAATAAAATAAAATCCCAAAAATCAAAGTGGCGCGCTCTCACCCCAGGTGAGTTCAAATGGAACAACAAAGGACTAAATTAATGCCACAAGAAATGAATCATTACGTTAATCAGATCATAACACAAATACTCCAACGGAGCATCAAATCAACTGAATTTTACAAGCTGGAACCTCATTTTTAACGCTCTTATATTGGAAAAGTGAATCGTACAGACGAGACCGTTCCGTTTGGCAAACAGACCTCCCTTCACGACCTCCGTTAGAGTCGTGTACGGTCAGCATGCAGTGCGGCCACACAAACACTACATTAAGCTACAACGTGCCTATCTCATTCACATACAACAGTTCCCGTGTGAAACATTTATCAAGACAATCATTAATACCGACTAGCGGCCACCCGGAGGGTACAAATCTGATACACTAGTAACGTGGGTCCACAAAATAAAATCAAAACACAACAAACCAGAATCCCAGAATTAACAATAAAATATGTAAACAAACCAGCCATTTTAACTTTGACCAATTAACCTCGGACAGACTCAAGGCCAAGCAAAGCACCCCGTGGCGAGGAGTGGCTATCAGCTTTCACCCCCTCCATAGCTGATGTATACTGACTGAAGCATGAGCTCACAATAGCCCAATTCAACAAGCCCCGCAGAATCATCACTTAGCACGCTGCCTACGGGCGTCAGATCGACCCCAGCATCACGGCCGTGATTTTTACCTCGTGGGAATTACCCGTCCACGGAATTACCAAAAATACTTACGTGGTTCTGAACATCCACGACTTACCAATATGCATCAGTACATCCAGCCATACTCCAATTAAATTACCTCAAATCGCCGGGTTTGCCTGCCTTGTCCGTCACCAATCGAAGATTGCAACACAACCATTACCTGGTAGAACTTACCACAGTCGATCCACGAACCTGATTTACCACAAAATATTCAATATGCTCTGGTTTGCTTACGACCACTGTACAAACTCTCACCCCACCTGATCACTGAAAAATGTATCTACAGTGACAGTAGCTGATGGCCAGATTTCCCCTGAATGATAATCTCCCCAAACTACATTGAAAACCATGACCACACGATACATATTTACACGCACGTTGCAGCAACAAACACAACAACAAAACACAACTAACATTAAGAAATTGAATATGTACACAGCCATTGCACTTATGCTGATCCGTACACCCCTAACTAAATTATGCAAGATAATTTGCTGTACTTATCACTATTCCTGGGTCCCAGACTGTCTCCATCATCGCGGCGTGCCCCAAGGTTTTGGGTTTACGCCCTCATTCCTCGCATGACGAATTCCATAGTTGAAGATCCTCCCATTGTTCCAATCTCGGCATCAGCTTCCTCTTGCTTCAGGTACCTCGTGGTAACGAAGAACACAGAAATACACAATTTTTTTTAATGCGACAATCAAGAAAGTAACACGCACTCACTGTTCCGGACCGATAATCCTATCATTATCCTAAATGCTACCATCTGAACTACTTGATTCATCCAGATCGTCCACCGTAGCTCCTATCGACACAACTTATATGTTTATCTAGCGCAATGGCTAGCCTATTTCTCAGCCACTAACAAAAACTCGCACTCGTATGCTATAGTATTTAGATATGATCTCAAAAAAAACCGCCACGCTATCTCAATTTACCATCTGACGTGAAAATTAACAGAGTCCAAATCACGAACTCGACTGACGTGGAGCGTCCGTGACAGAATCACAAAATTGACTGACTTCACTCTCCCATTTGGAGCTATTTAAGTTTTTGAGGCATAACCTGCCGTAGGAGGGGGAAATATGAGATTTATTTCCAAAAATAATAGCTCTGTCCCAAATTGACTTATATCACTGCACTCATCGCAATCTCAATGTCTCATTGGTGATATCCTTTCCAAGAATCGATCGTGGACTCCTTATCAAATAACCTCCGTAATCATCCCTCATTGTCTGCCAATTTACGCGCCAAACACGGCTTGGTGACGCTCATCCCCTCATTGGCTGATGCTGAAACGCCCCCATATCAGGCATTTTATACTGAATTAAATCAGCCTTACATCCAAATTGCATCAAATTACATTTCTGGGAGGCTGAGAGTCTCCCGCTTCCATACATGCAACTCTCATTGCTCTCCGGTCATTAATTCTTAAGTAGGTCACATTTGGGCGGCACCAAAACTTGGAGCTGTGACCTTGCCAAACTGCAATTTTCCCACACAAATTCCTGCGTTCAACGACCTGCCTGTCCTACCCTCGCTCGTCTTCTCATGGTACAATGTCCTCCCTCGGCACACCCTGGAAACCTGCTAAGTGCATTTATGACCACTCAACCCTCCTGCTATTCTTCGTACACGTCTCTGCACACATCCAATAAAAGTATTCGCCGCCTCTGTACTCTGCATCTGCTGTGCCGGTCTGCGTATAGAATTAATGTTGGAAATACAAACTTGAGACTAGATGGATATGCAATATGCCATAAGGTCTCATTACTCCCTCACAAGGTTAAAAATCAGGGTAAGCATTACATGATTTTTAGCACTCCACACGGCTGCTACGAGGTTCCTTTCCTCCGTCTCTACTTTGGACCCCCCTTCCTGGGTTGCTCTGAAATGACAGGGTGTCTCACTCCCCTCTCTAGCATGCCGGCCGGATTACGTCAGACCTCTGGCTCCTTTGGACTACCTGCGTGCGGTAGACAATGTCTCTCCCCTCTCTCTCCTTCTCCGAGCAATGTCCTCCACTTGCCTGAAGCAATCAGGTGCTTGTTGTAAACATCGGCCCGTGTTTACATCTGAGGACCGCCCCATGTCCTGTCCTATTCTTCCAGAGTTTTGCTATTAATTTAACTCTATGATCTCGGCATGGTTTGCTGCTGCGGCCCTGGGCTCATCGTATGGTTCCAGTGGATAATAAATCTTTAAATTAGAAATGTTGTAGATGGGAGTGTTTCCAGTACTGATCTCTTCCAATTTGTATGCGTTGTTTCCCAAATTTCGAATTATGCGGAACGGGCCCGAGTAAGGTGGTATGAATTTATGGAACACCTTCGCTGCTGGATCAGATACAGGTTGGCGCTTAACAAGGACCAACTCGCCCAGTTCCAGTGCACGGTGAAACCGCTTTCCTCGTACCCGGCGCAATCTCCGGTCTGCTTGCTTTCTAAGGTACACAGCTGTCCTTTCCACTCTCAGGGCTGGGGCTGGTCTAGGATCCATGGGACAGTTTATTACTCTTTCCCATGATCTCACTGGATATTCGTTCAAGTGTAGAACGCTCGGTATTTGACCGGTCGATTCATGTCGTGTGGAATTTATGCAGATCTCTATTTTCTTCAGGGCGTCCACCCACTTGTAATGCGCGTCGGGGATGAAGATTTTACAGAATTTAGATACTTCACGAAAAATTCTTTCCGAGGGGTTCGACTGGGGATAACGGACACTACTTAATACATGCTTAATACCTAGCTCCGCTAATCCTCTCTTGAATTCGGCGCTGGTAAAGTAGCTACCGTGGTCCGACAATATGAACTCTGGTTTCCCCATCCTAGGTATGACTTTATTCCTTAGTTGATTGAGCAGCTGTTTCGAACTTGTTTTCTGGACGGCGCAAAGTACCACGTACTTGGAAAAGACGTCCACACAGGCCAAAAGGTGCCGGCATCCTCTTCTCCCCTTAGGTAACGCGCCATAACAGTCAATGGCCACGAGCTCCAATGGTTTTTGTGGCAACAAAGGTCTCGGGTACTGTTTCATCAAGAAATTATTAGGCTTGACCCTCTGGCACGTATCGCACGTCTTTAACACTTCGCATATTGTGTTCCTCATTTTCGGCCACGTGAATGCCTCGCCTAGTGTCGCTTCCGTTTTGTCTGTCCCGGCATGCCCTAAAGTATAGTGCGCATGCCACACTAGCTTTCGCTGGAGAGAGGCAGGAACCAATATCCTCATCATGGTATGGTCCTGGTCCACAAATCTATGCAAGAGACCATTGAAATAATTGTAACTATTAGCTCGAGCTTCCGCCTCACGGTATTCCGGGCTTCCGGGTACCAGTTCCCTCTTGAAATATCTGATAATCATTCCCATCCACGGTTCCTTCTCCTGCTCCGCCTGAATGTTGCTTAACTCCCGCAGGAAATCCTGGTCTTGCTGCGTGAGCTCAATCTGATGGACCCTTGCTTCCACGGTGCTTCCGCCTTCTTCCGGGTTCCGGCTTAGAATATCCGGGATCACGTTTAATTTTCCAGGGCAAAATTCCATCTGTAGGTCAAATTGCTGCGCATAAATTGACCATCTATTCAGCCTCTCAGAAAGCATAGCCGACTTAAACAAAAACGTCAATGCCTTATGGTCAGTTCTAATTATTATGGGAAAACCATAGATAATCTTCCTCCAGTGTTCGAGGGCATGAATTATCGCCAATAATTCAATCTCTGAGACTGTATAATTCTTCTCGTGCTTGCGCAATCTGCGGCTAGAGAACGCCAGATATATGCGACTCTGCGGGTTGCTGGCGTCTTCCTGGTATAACATGGCCCCAACACCTATCATAGACGCATCGGCCTGTATGATAAATTTGCGAGTAAAGTCTGGATATCCTAGCTTTACACTATTTGCTAGTAGCTCCTTCGTTGCGACAAATGCCTTCTCACTCTCCTCGCTCCACTGCCAACGATTTTTTTTTTCAGAAGCTCTTGGAGTGGTGCCACTATCTCCGTATATCCTGGGCAATTCTCGCGGAAAAAGTTCGTGATGCCTAAAAACATTCTAATGTGCTTCACTCTGGTTGGTCTCGGGAAATTTCTAATTGCTTCAATCTTTGCCGGATTGGGCCGAACTCCTTCTCCATCGATGATATGGCCTAGATATAAAATCTCTTGCTGAAAAAAATGCGACTTCTTGAGGTTGATTTTAAAATTTGCCCTATTGAGGTTCTTTAACAGTTTCTCTAAATTTACCATATGTTCCTCCGCTGTGCTAGACGCAAGCAAGATGTCGTCCACGTATCTTACGGTCATTTCCTTAACCTCTTCTGTTAAATTCCGATCTAAAGCCCTAATGAGTGCAGATCCGGCCGTCTTGACACCAAATGGGAGCCTAGCGAAAACCCAGCTCTGGTGGTCGAACAGAAATCCAGTCAGCAACTGTGATTTCTCCTCCAGTTCGATATGGTAATAAGAGCTCGAGAGATCAACTGACGAATAAATCTGTTTTCCTCGAAAACGCTTCAAAACGTCCTTAATTATCGGCGCTTTGTCATGCTCCGGTATAAGGCGTGCATTCAAGGTGCGACTGTCGAGACACACCCTCACAGATCCATTGGGTTTCGCCACTGCAAGTATCGCGTTTAAATACGGTGTAGGTGTCTTTCTGATTATACCTGCTTTCGCCATTTCACCAATAATTTTCCTAACCTCCGGATAGTGTTTCTCTGGAACGGGGTAAAGTTTGCTTTTAAATGGTGACCAGTCGTCCACCTGCATGGCGTAGCGGAAATTTAGAATTTTCCCTGGCATTGTGTCGAACGTTGATGCCTGCTCTCTCAAAATATTTTCTAGGCGTGCCTTGCCTTCGCTGTCCAACCTGGCCTCGCTCAGTTTTTCCTGTAATAGCTTCTCAAATGTTTCTTCGGCTCCGTCAACTTCCACGGCCGTATTCCAGATCTCTCTCAGTGTAGGTTCCCTAACGTGCATGGGTTGCGGGTTCGAATGTCCCTCCTGCGTTTCATTCTCGGCCTCCTCTGGTATTGTTTCTAGCATCCACATATCTGCCTCGCGCTCCAAGTGCACCTCGTTCATGTGTAAATTTACGTTGCTTAACCCTTCCACGTTCTTGAACGTAACTGTGTTCTCATGCAGGTCTATCACTGCCTGGTGGTCGCATATGAAATCCGCACCAAGGATTATGTTGAAATTTATGTTGGCCATAACCATGAAGTTTTGTGATAGAATATGGCCCATTATATCCAAATCTAGATGTACTTGGTATTTGCATACTGCTGACTTCTCCGGAATAACTCCTCTGATTTTTATCTGTGGGACAGGTAATGTGGGTATTTTGTTCTGCTTGTTTAGCATCTTAACTAAAGCTTCGGATGCCAGGCACAGTTGTGACCCAGTATCCACGAGAGACCGGACCCTGACTCCACCGATTCTTGCTATGATAATAGGTAACTTGCGTAATCCCTGCTGTTTTGGTTGACTGAGCTCATTTAAAAAGTCGTCTGATGTAGCGACCCATTCCTGTATGTGTGCGACTAACCAGTTATTTCCCTCTTGCTCCTTTCTGAGACTGTCTTCTTGGTCTACCACCGAGTTTTTTTTTTTTGTGCACGGCACCCTGCTGTCCGGTACCATTGTGCTCCTCTCTCTCCTGCATTACCAGCTCGCTTTCTGCCCCCTGTATATCTGGGTTATGCCTGTTCTCCATGGTGTGTTTCCATTTTTCTCTCTGTGCTTCCTGTTCCTGGTGCAACTCGCTTAAATATCGCTGAGTCTCCTCGTACCGACTATTCCAATCCTGTCTATAGTCTTGCGTGGGCTCCTGCCTTTCTTCTCGCCTTCCGGGCCACGGCCGCCTCCCATCTCTCTCATGTTCGTAAGGGCCGTTCCTTCTTCGCCATTCATCCCTTCTCTGTTGGTACGGCTGCCAGTTCCTTCCGCGGTGCTGTCCCCATTTTCCTCGTTCATGTCCTTGGTATCCGTTCCGCACATTATTTTCATCCCTGCGCTCGTATGCTGGCGGTCCGGTGTTCGTACCCTGACTTCGCTTGCTGGCACCAGTGTCTTGCTGTAACACAGCCGTGTTAACCTGTCCTATGGCTCGCACGTTCCGCATCTGAGGTTGCATAGAAGTGTCATCAAGCTGTCGGAGCACTTCCTCAGCTTGTACCGCGTTATTGACGCTTGCGGCCACTAGTATCTGCTGGACGCTGGCGGGTAATTGCTTGCCGATGGTCATTATCATGTCTGCTTCCCCGGGAGCGACATCAAGATCCCTCATCAATAACATCTGTTTTGTGAAATATCCGCGTAACGTGTGGGCTGCGCAGCATGGTACTTTCTACTGTACAGCTCCATCCTGAGGCTTAGCTGTGCCGACTGCCCCCAATATTTTCTTAGGAACGCCGATTTGAACCCTTCAAAGTCCTCGAAAGTGTACCTGAAGCTCTGGTACCAGGTCAATACTTCATTCCCTAACATTTTTTCTAAAGCTCTGAGCTGTCTATTTGACGGTACTGCGTGATCGGCAAAAAATGATTCCACCTCCTTAATGAAAGATTTTGGTGTTACTGATCCATCATTTGTGTATCTCCGAGGTCTGTCCTCCTGCATTCTTATAACCTGTACGTATTGCGTGGTTAGTTTATTCTCCATTGGTGTCGATGCTTGTCCGCGAAATTGGTGGAATCCCTCTGTAGTCTCACCTACCGTAGCCTTCTCGACCGCCCCCTGGCTTGCTTCTCTTTCGCTACGTACTGTGGCTGCGGTAATCCCATCGCTTTTATTCGTTCGCATTTCCAACATGAAATCGTCATGTTCCAGAGTTCGTATCTCAGCTTTGATAATTTTCCTATCTTGCTCATCCATTCTGGCTAGGAATTGTTTCTCGACCTCTCTGATCCGTTCTTGGTTCTCTTCCATCTGTTTAAATATTGTCTGTCTATCTTCTTTCCCTTCGACTCCTATCTGCAGGCACGTCTTATTTATTTCCTCTTTCATTCTCAAGTATCTCTCTTCGTCTTTCTTCCCTCCTGCTCCGTTATTTTCTTCCAACCGATTTAGCCTCTCACCAATTAAAGCGTTACTCTCCCGCAGGTCCCCTCTTATTGCCGCCTGCTCTGCTTCTAACTCGCTCCATTTCTCTGCTGCTTGCAATTTCCCCTTTTCTACGTCTTCGTGCATGTCTCGCACGGCTTTATTTAGCACTGCTATCTGCCCCTGAGCCATGATATTTCCCTCTTCGAGTATGTCTAGCCTGCCTTTCATCTCCTCCTGTGTCAGTTTTAGTCCTTCCGCGCTCAAATTGCATGCTAACTCTATTTGGTTTAGTTTAGCGAATGTCTTCTCCTCGCTAAGCGCGATCGCCTCTCTCAATGTTCCCTCCATGCGCTCTAATTGTATGCCCGCGTCTGCTTTAATGTCTAGCGTAAGCTTCGCGAATTGTTCCGATAATTGTCCGCTAGTGTCTGCCTTCAAATCTGCCTTTAAATGTTCATTGTTCTCGGCTATAATTTGATTTAATTGTTCGCTATTGTCTGTTTTCATGCGCTCTAATTGTTCGCTGGTGTCAGCTTTCAAGTCTGCCTTTAAATGTTCATTGTTCTCGGCTATAATTTGATTTAATTGTTCGCTATTGTCTGTTTTCATGCGCTCTAATTGTTCGCTGGTGTCAGCTTTCAAGTCTGCCTTTAATTGGGCACACATCGCTTCCATAATGGCTCGCACTTCCTCTGAAGAAGCCATCTCCTCCACCACACAAAATACACTTATCTGAGAAATAGGGGCATGCCTTAATGAGGAGACAATCTGTTAGCGCCAAAATGAGTTCCTTTTTGTTCCATGTTCTGCCTCCCCCAATTACTTTAGTCAGCTCAATTATTTACGTTATTCTAACCCATAAGCAAATAGCTATCCAAGCTGCATATTGAGCTTCCTACGTGATGCACACTCCCTTAAAGTTTCCTTGAATAAATTCTTTCATCCTTACACTCGCGGTTTTTACGTTAATTTATCCCAGACTTGCTAATAAAGATATTAACAATCTATAGGCTACCAGCCTTCCTATTTCATTTTCACTGGAGTTTGTTACTATCAAAATTCAAATCGGGCGCCCAGCTGACATGTCTCTACTTTACATTTGCAATAAAATGTCAACTGTATTTCTAATACAAACTCCATGATTTTACACCCCTTTTATTTACAATAAATCAGCCACACGCTCTTGGCGCGCCATCATAGACTAACCCTAGTCGTACGAATCATACGCAAAATCCACCACGGATGGCAGATTTTACGATGTGCACCGACTAGCTCAAACAGGCATATGACTTTCCACATGATCCAATGAATTAGGTATCAAAACAACAATGCAATCAACTAGGGACGAATGGCTAATGCGCCATCACATAACCCCTATATACCCTTCCAGGGCCTTCTAGGATGTTGAATCTTATCTCGGGCGCGGCTCGTTCGGTGGCTAATTAACACTTTACATCCTAGGAATTCGGAATTTTGGATCATGGGAACTTAAAACTATAAATCATATGCCAGGGGAACAAGGAAACAAAATTTATTCTTAGAAGACTACAAAACAGAAGAAACAATCCCTTAATAAAACGTAGAACCACAACAAAATAAACTGTGTCATCACTGTCCTTCTCTGCCATAAAGTCCACAGAGATGGTACGACCAGGGTACCTTAAATCTAATTAGTTCGGGCAAGCCTCAGCTTCCCCCTGATCAACACTGCAGGATCATGGAACTCCAAAAAAAAAATAAAAAAAATCCAAATAAAATAAAATCCCAAAAATCAAAGTGGCGCGCTCTCACCCCAGGTGAGTTCAAATGGAACAACAAAGGACTAAATTAATGCCACAAGAAATGAATCATTACGTTAATCAGATCATAACACAAATACTCCAACGGAGCATCAAATCAACTGAATTTTACAAGCTGGAACCTCATTTTTAACGCTCTTATATTGGAAAAGTGAATCGTACAGACGAGACCGTTCCGTTTGGCAAACAGACCTCCCTTCACGACCTCCGTTAGAGTCGTGTACGGTCAGCATGCAGTGCGGCCACACAAACACTACATTAAGCTACAACGTGCCTATCTCATTCACATACAACAGTTCCCGTGTGAAACATTTATCAAGACAATCATTAATACCGACTAGCGGCCACCCGGAGGGTACAAATCTGATACACTAGTAACGTGGGTCCACAAAATAAAATCAAAACACAACAAACCAGAATCCCAGAATTAACAATAAAATATGTAAACAAACCAGCCATTTTAACTTTGACCAATTAACCTCGGACAGACTCAAGGCCAAGCAAAGCACCCCGTGGCGAGGAGTGGCTATCAGCTTTCACCCCCTCCATAGCTGATGTATACTGACTGAAGCATGAGCTCACAATAGCCCAATTCAACAAGCCCCGCAGAATCATCACTTAGCACGCTGCCTACGGGCGTCAGATCGACCCCAGCATCACGGCCGTGATTTTTACCTCGTGGGAATTACCCGTCCACGGAATTACCAAAAATACTTACGTGGTTCTGAACATCCACGACTTACCAATATGCATCAGTACATCCAGCCATACTCCAATTAAATTACCTCAAATCGCCGGGTTTGCCTGCCTTGTCCGTCACCAATCGAAGATTGCAACACAACCATTACCTGGTAGAACTTACCACAGTCGATCCACGAACCTGATTTACCACAAAATATTCAATATGCTCTGGTTTGCTTACGACCACTGTACAAACTCTCACCCCACCTGATCACTGAAAAATGTATCTACAGTGACAGTAGCTGATGGCCAGATTTCCCCTGAATGATAATCTCCCCAAACTACATTGAAAACCATGACCACACGATACATATTTACACGCACGTTGCAGCAACAAACACAACAACAAAACACAACTAACATTAAGAAATTGAATATGTACACAGCCATTGCACTTATGCTGATCCGTACACCCCTAACTAAATTATGCAAGATAATTTGCTGTACTTATCACTATTCCTGGGTCCCAGACTGTCTCCATCATCGCGGCGTGCCCCAAGGTTTTGGGTTTACGCCCTCATTCCTCGCATGACGAATTCCATAGTTGAAGATCCTCCCATTGTTCCAATCTCGGCATCAGCTTCCTCTTGCTTCAGGTACCTCGTGGTAACGAAGAACACAGAAATACACAATTTTTTTTAATGCGACAATCAAGAAAGTAACACGCACTCACTGTTCCGGACCGATAATCCTATCATTATCCTAAATGCTACCATCTGAACTACTTGATTCATCCAGATCGTCCACCGTAGCTCCTATCGACACAACTTATATGTTTATCTAGCGCAATGGCTAGCCTATTTCTCAGCCACTAACAAAAACTCGCACTCGTATGCTATAGTATTTAGATATGATCTCAAAAAAAACCGCCACGCTATCTCAATTTACCATCTGACGTGAAAATTAACAGAGTCCAAATCACGAACTCGACTGACGTGGAGCGTCCGTGACAGAATCACAAAATTGACTGACTTCACTCTCCCATTTGGAGCTATTTAAGTTTTTGAGGCATAACCTGCCGTAGGAGGGGGAAATATGAGATTTATTTCCAAAAATAATAGCTCTGTCCCAAATTGACTTATATCACTGCACTCATCGCAATCTCAATGTCTCATTGGTGATATCCTTTCCAAGAATCGATCGTGGACTCCTTATCAAATAACCTCCGTAATCATCCCTCATTGTCTGCCAATTTACGCGCCAAACACGGCTTGGTGACGCTCATCCCCTCATTGGCTGATGCTGAAACGCCCCCATATCAGGCATTTTATACTGAATTAAATCAGCCTTACATCCAAATTGCATCAAATTACATTTCTGGGAGGCTGAGAGTCTCCCGCTTCCATACATGCAACTCTCATTGCTCTCCGGTCATTAATTCTTAAGTAGGTCACATTTGGGCGGCACCAAAACTTGGAGCTGTGACCTTGCCAAACTGCAATTTTCCCACACAAATTCCTGCGTTCAACGACCTGCCTGTCCTACCCTCGCTCGTCTTCTCATGGTACAATGTCCTCCCTCGGCACACCCTGGAAACCTGCTAAGTGCATTTATGACCACTCAACCCTCCTGCTATTCTTCGTACACGTCTCTGCACACATCCAATAAAAGTATTCGCCGCCTCTGTACTCTGCATCTGCTGTGCCGGTCTGCGTATAGAATTAATGTTGGAAATACAAACTTGAGACTAGATGGATATGCAATATGCCATAAGGTCTCAATACATCGACCAAATAACCAGCTAAGTACTTTAATCCATATTCAAGTTACAAACACCAACCTGGCCATTTAATAACCACTACAGATTATCCCACTAAACAAGGTCAATAGCCACTAACATTATCAAAACAAAAATCACACAATACTAACAAACCTGACAAGTCACACAAGTTACATAAACGTCTGCAACTAAAACAGTGTATACCGTATATCTTAACCCACATATTCGTAGACATAGATTAATAGCCTGAGCGTAAAGGATCTGATGATGATCACTTGACGATCGAAACTAGTCATCCAAGTGTATTAATTAATCTTATGTTTTTTTTTCAAGTGTACAGAGTAACACCCATTACAATTTGGGTGTAATCGTGTTGACCGATTGAAAAGCATTCACATTTAATTTACTAGGGTAAAACTGAAAAATGGCTTACAACACGATATAGTGTCAGTGGAGCAAATTATATCCGGAGATTGCCAATTTGAGGTGTTACCACTTGCTGAAAGATCAAACACTGCTGCTCTGTTTCAACATGTTCAGAAACGAGTTTCTTTTCGAGACTAGCATTGTTCTTCAGTACCATACTTTCTGTTGAGTAAAACAACTTGCATTACGGTATGGTACTCACCGCAAGTTCTGTCCCAGTGAAGTAGGTGCACATAATAAACCCTCCTCCAAATTTAATTTAAAAGCCGAAAGCTTTGAATTCATATTTTGGCAAATTATATATATTGCAGAAAACATTGTGTTACTTCATATTAGACTATAGGTTATCTATTAATAGTAGCTTCATACCTTATACATCTACATACATAGCATTGTTGACTTGACTTGACTTGCATGTTAACGATGCTGTTGCAGTACCTCCGACAAGTTAGCCTATATTGCAGGAATGTGAGAACTATGTCATCGGTCCCATCACAATGCAGCATAACTAATGAGAATTATAGTCCACATATTGAATCTTTGAGGATGACACAGAAACGAAATTAAGTCGTTTTAACAGTAGAATTAGTCTACAGGAAATCATTATTATTATTATTACTATTATTATTGTTATTGTTCATATCTTGTTTAATATTTAGGTGTCGGGGCCTAGAGTTTATTTTGTCGAAATATTTTAAATAATTTCACTCTTTCTACCTTCAGGGTACTGTACCTTCCACTCAGGGCAGAATCGACCACTAGTTGGACCCCCGGTGGAAAAAAAGAACGAGGCCCCTGTCAAAGGTATGCATTATCGATATTATGATGACAATGATGATAACCACAACATGTAAGATAAAGGTAAAATAATCCTTCCGGTTTGATGACCAATGGAAGGAATGGAGGTCAAGGCTGCACCTCGTACACTGAAGTTGAACCGAACTTCATGGAGCAAATTCCTATAATGCTCATATAGTGGCAAGACCTTCCAGTCCAATCAGCATTGCTCAATATTAATAATAGTAAACTCGTGTAGCACACTGGCCTTGTGCAAGTCATCGAAACTGACACCACTTGGGTGACTTGCATGTTAACGATGCTGTTGCAGTACCTCCGACAAGAAATACATTTCTAGGCAGAGACGGGAATCGAACCCGGGCCCACGTGGTGGAAGTCAACAATGCTAATCACTACACTACTGCAGCCTATGTTATTAGAAATATGAAATAGGACATTGTCGACTGTGTAGAACTTAGCATCTGCTATGCCGTGTTGAGCGTGAATGGATGCCGTAATGACAGTTCAATGCTGGTACCTGCTGATTGATTTAGGGAGAAGACACAATATGCTAACCTTATGTGGTCTCGGGGTACATAATGAGACTCTGGATTCAGAGGTCCTGGGTTCGATTCCTGGCTCTGCCAAGAAATTTAATTCTAGTCTGAAGGTTGGAACGAGGTACACACAGCCTCATGAGGTGAAACTGATAACGGATGGGTTTGATTCCACCTCAGATGTCCTAGAAGTGGTTTTCCGTGGTTTCTCGTTTCTACTCCAGGAAAATGCCGGAACGGTTCCTAACTTCAGGCCACGGCCACCTCCTTCCCAATCCTCACCTGTATTACAAATACACATTAGCCATCATAATGCCACAGGTTATCAGCAGGGGCGGATCCAAGGGGGGGGGGCGATGGGGAGCGATCGCCCCCCCCCCTAAGAGAAAAGAAAAGAGGGAAAAAGAGAAAGGAAAAGGGGAAAGCGAAGGAGAGGAGAGAAGGGGGAGGAGAGAAGCGAAGGAAGAGACGCACCAAACGAACTATAAACATCGATTTTAACCTAACTAGTATTCAGTTAATAATCGTGCAATATACAGTATATTAAATTACCTAGCCGCGACGCTCTCTTCTCGCTTATTTTCCAGCACTGTTGCTATTGTTGTGACCAGCCGAGCTGACTGAGCACAGCGCAGCCGACGCGCCGCTTGTCCGAACAGAGCCGATTACAAACGAACAATCCCCTTCGGCCCGCTCCACCCGCGCCTGAGATATGTCTATCGAGGTAAATTGTATGAAGACTTCACAAGCTTTATAAATCTCCGAGAAACAGTGCACAACCGTTTAAAGGGAAAATACGTAATTAAAGGGAAAGTAAAAGGAAGAAAAAAAAAGACGAAATCCCAGTATCCGAACAGGAAAATATCGCCCGAAACGAAGGGAATGTCGATAGAGAAATAAAATTAATACTGAAGGGCTAGCGCAAGAATCGCCAAATCCGAAAACTGGAGAAGAGATGCTAAATGATGACAATATTCAAAAAGAAAAACAGCGTGACGGAAACAGAAACCGAGCGAGAGCTACAGGAAGGAAAAGAACCAAAGAAAGCAGAAACAGAAGAAGAAATCCACAAGCAAGAGATAAAGATGGAGAAGAAACTAAGGAGGATTCGAAGAGAAAATTTAAAGCCAAAAATAAAGCCAAGAAACAAGTTGCAGAGCCTACTATCAAGAAAAAGAAGAAAAATGTAGCAGAACCAGAGGATGAGGACGAATACGACCAATCGGAAGGAAATCACATTAATATTCTGTGGACTAACTTTTTGAAAATTTTAAATAGCGCTATTGATAAATTTGTTCCATTTAAATTACTGAAACAAAACCCAGATCCTGATTATTACACACGGGAAATCAGGAGTCTTAAACGGAAAATTAGGAAATTATTCAATAAAAGACATGATAGTGACAAGTATATGTTGAAATTTAAGTCCTTGTCAAGAGAGCTCGTCTTAAAAAAGAGGGCTGCTCATGACAATTATATGCAAGGTTTACTTGGTTCGGGAGGCGATGGGTGGAAAAAAAATTACAGTTATGTTATGAAAAGAAAGGGAAATTCAAATAATTTGTCGATGATAATGTCCGGTGACGGTAAATTAATTACTGAGAAGCAAGCCATTGCTAATGAATTAAATGTCTTTTATGGTTGTGTGTTCAATAAATCCAATAGCTGTGTGTTGGACCTTAACGGTGAATCAGGGGCTCCACTTCTCCAAATAAACCAGTCAGCAATTGTAAAGCTAATACAAAAATTACGTTACAATATATCGAAGGGTCCTGATAATATTGTTAGTGAAGTACTTAAACTAGGAGGTAGGGCCGTGGCACGATACTTAGAGGTGATGTTTAATGTGTCCATAAACAATGCGCAAATCCCGGATGACTGGAAAAGAACTACGGTAGTCCCAATATTTAAGGGAGGGAGCAGACTTGAATTGGGTAACTACAGGCCGGTTAGTCTTACGTCCATCGTTTGTAAACAGATGGAGCATCTCATTTGCGACTACTTGAGGGAACAGTGGGAAACATTATCATGGTTTAATGATAGGCAACATGGATTTCGGAAAGGTTACTCATGCGAGAGTCAGATGCTATCACTTTTTCAAGATATTAGCGAATCGTTAGACGATGGAGTTTCAGTCGATGCCGTAGTTATAGATTTTGCGAAGGCATTTGATGTCGTGCCGCATGACATGCTACTCCATAAATTAGCTTCGACGAAGATTGATAGAAGAGTAATTTTATGGATCCAAGAATTTTTGACGGGTCGTTCCCAGAAAGTGAAAGTTGAAGGCCGATTCTCGGATGAAATTACCGTAACGTCGGGTATCCCTCAGGGAAGCTTAATCGGAACTTTGTTATTTTTGGCGTTTATAAATGACTTACCAAATGGGATTCGCAGTGACTATCGATTGTTTGCGGATGACTGTGTAATATATCGAAAGATACATGACTCACAAGACAATGCAGTACTTCAAGATGACCTGAACCTGGTCTATAAGTGGGCGATTGAAAATAAAATGAAAATAAACACAAGAAAATGTAGCCTAATAAAAATAGGGAAAGTGCGAAGGCAAGATTTTCAATATAACATTGGCTCGGAAATACTTGTAGAAGAAGATTCTTGCAAATATTTGGGCGTTCACGTAAGAAATGATATGAAATGGAGTAGTCATATAGGATGTGTAGTTTCTAAAGTTTACAAATCCCTGCACTTTGTAATGAGGGAATTAAAAGGAAGTAGTACCTCTGCTAAAGAATTAGGATATTTGTCACTTGTAAGACCTATTCTGGAATACGCCTCGGCGGTTTGGGATCCATATCAAGTAGGGCTCATAAATGAGTTGGAAATGGTACAAAGAAAGGTCGCTAGATTTGTGCTCAGTGACTTTAATCCCAGGAGCTGTGTGAGCCGTATGTTAAAGAAACTTGGGTGGGAATCACTTGAGGCTAGAAGGATGAAATTTAGACTCTGCGCTATGTACAACGCGTATACAAATCAACCAGCATGGGGTGAGCTTAGCAAACGTACGGAAAAGCCTACTTACATGGGTAGGAGCGATCACCCTTTCAAAGTTAAGGGCCGACCACAGCGAACAAATTATGGTAAATATTCTTTCGTAAACCGTGCCATTGATAATTGGAACTCTCTACCTGCCGCAGTCTTGGAGCCTTTTCCCAAACATATAGGGGTTTTTAAGAAAAGACTGACTATTTGTGTAAATACTCCAGTTTAATTGTTAGTGAATTGTTATGTACAATTATTTATTTGTTATGTATATCTAATTTGCCACCGGGGGACACACCCCAATTGCAAATAAACGAATGAATGAATGAATGAACAAACAAGAGATGAAGATGCAGATGCAAGAACTATAGAGGAGAAAAAGAAAACGCAAACCAAAGAGAGAACCAGCAAGAAACAAGAAACCAAAGGAGTCCCAGAGCCTACCGTAACCGGCAGAGACGTGGGTAAAACTATGTTGAGTGTTCTCAAGCATCACAGTCTTGTCCTATGTCGGTGTGTTGGCGTTGGTACTGACGGGTGCGCTATCATGGCGTCAGTAGCTTGTGGTGCTGTCACCGAGGCGCAAACCGAAGCAGAGAGCATGCCGTTAGGTGCCCTTGTTATAATCACGCTCTGAATTTGTCTATTTCGAAGTCCTCGAAAGTCGTCGCCGTGCGAAATGCAATAGGAGTTATGAAGGCCACTATTACGTCCATTGATTCGTCCTCAAAACGCTCCTATGTATTTAAAGCAACTCTAGGTGAACTTTTATGTGGACTTTGTGAGACGCGGTGGATCGAACGGCACGACGGTTTTGTACAATTTCGCTCTTTACTCCCGAACATAGTCGAGAGTTTAGACTCGATTACTTTATGGAAAGACTCAGAAAGTGCTTCTAAGGCAAAAAACGCTCATAGCTGCTCTTTGTAAGAGTGATTTTATAGTTATCGTCATTTGCTTGTCAGAAATCCTTGGAGACACTAAAACACTCAGCATTTTGTTTCAAAAAAGGGCAAATAGACTTGAAGGAAGCCCAGGATGCACTAGACGACACTACTACTGCTCGAGTCTAAGCTGCGTGGACCTGAGAGGAATGTGCATCGCAGAATATTAGTAGTGGTGGTGACGAGTGATGCGGTTTCTCGGTCCTTGCGTAGTAACAGAAGCAAATACATTAGTCGGTGACTCAGTCACACATTCCCAACGCCACACTGGTTTCAGAAAAGACCCTATGTTAGCAGTATTGGAATAGACGAGAATGTCAGGTAACACGGTGGGCTGTCGACAGGCTTCTCAATTCTCGCCTGCTCCTACCCTGCCTCTCCCCTTCATCCTGCAAGTTCACAGAGCTTGGAACCGAGCAGTACTGTGTTGAGCAAGAGGCGCGAAGAGTGCGAAACACAATTTGCTGAGCTCTTCCAAGAATCAGAAGCTCTGGCAAAACAACTTGGAACCGAACGTCTGCTCCCACGCATCGCACAACGGCAAGAGCACCGCGTAAATCATCCAGCGTCAACCGTAGAAGACTACTATCGCCGGGCCACTTTCATACCCATTTTAGACTACGTTCTAGAAGACCTAAACACTCGCTTCCCTAAAGCAACGCAAGAGTTACACAGCCTATCAGCAATGATGCCAATATCATCATGGACGTCAGCGGATGTGGAAACAATCGCTGCAAAGTACTTCAAACTTCTCAATCAACATTCTGCCGCGTCGGCGGCAAGGCTTCTACAGGCTGAACTTCGTATGTGGAAGGTAAAGTGGTCCGGGAGCTAGAATCGGGATCAACCATCCCAAAGAAAGCTATGGAAGCTTTAATTGCCTGCGATAAAGAGTTGTACCCCAGTATTCATCGATGTCTCAAGATTTATGCTACTTTACCCGTCAGCGCCGCTTCATCGGAAAGGTCATATTCTTCTTTGAGAAGGCTGAAGACGTGGTTGCGGTCAACTATGTCCGATGAACGATTAAACGGACTTGCTTTGTTGCACATCCACTACGATGTTTATGTTGACCCATCTCGCGTGATTGATCGGTACGCGAAAAAACCAAACCGGCGATTAGAGTTTGTTGTTTAGCTTAAAATTGTTTTTATGAACAAAATTGCTGTATTTGTAATATTTACGTACAATTAGCAATACGCATGCACCTGTCATAATTTCGGGTAGCCTTGTTCTTATTTCGCTCAACCTATGCCCCTAAAATAAAGGTTAAATATAGTTTTAAACTCCCGTAAATCTGATTAAATCGTGTCTTTAACAATTTTTTTCTCGTCGATTGATTAAAATTCCTCGGGCCTCGATCCGGGTTTTAATTTAATCTTGAAGCTATTGTCTAAGCTATATAATTATTTTTTTACGGTTGTCAGTCATCAAACTATGTATCTCTGACTTGACTCTCCTACCCTTTAATTACATTAATACAGTAACTATAAACTATGAACCCGGTATGATAGCGTTTTGGAAAAAAATAAAAGTCTATCTTTACGAAAGCGTTCCAGTGATATTATTGGCATGGCAAATGATAATATAGAGAGCAGTGTCGGACTGGCCATTTGGGAAGAACGGGAGTTCCCATCGAGGCCTCGGGCCGGGAGACTATGAGTGCCGAGGCTCGCCCTTAGGCCCTTGCGCAAATAGGCCCGTGACCCCAGTTATTAGCTAGCTAAGATATTCTGCGTCTTTGTTTACAACTTAAGAGATGGAGGGCTACTCGCAAAAGGGACAAAGTCAATCATTACCTATGAGGAGGTCCGGGGGACTTTTGACCCCCCTCGGACCATTCAATGCATCTGAGGCATCAAGGGGCCTCGGGGTCTTAAAATTAATGACCTCGGCCCTTGTGCGAGTAGGCCTCGAACATCAGCTTATTATATTGTATCTAAAAATGGGGAAAGGGGGGGGGGGGGTAAGTTCCGAAGGGGGCTCATTACGATCACAGTATTTCAATGTGCGCGATCCCCGTGTCAGTAAACTCCGCATAAAAATATTTTTCAGCGTAAAAATTGGAGCAAGTCACTGGGGAGAGGGTGGGTGAGGGGGGGGGGGGTAAGGCCCCTACTCTCCCGCTCCCGTCGAGGGCTCTTAGGGCCAGTCCGATACTGATCGAGTGTACGTAAGTATAGGTAAGTATGAGCAAACAAAATATTGTTTAGTGACCACACAGAAAGTAGGAAAGTAACGAAAAATTTCACATTTCGAAAAAAAAAAAATGACATTTCGGTAAAAGTATGCGCAAATAATTCGATGTCTATTGTTAACTTTTAAATTTGCATTATGGTATATCCCCCCCCCCCCCTCCATTTTCAGGACAGATATCATGACCGCCCCCTCCAAGATCAGTGTCTGGATCCGCCCCTGGTTATCAGACAGATTTCACACACACACTCAAGTACACGACATGACAACGACGTCACAAAGCCCCTAAATGAATCAACACCAACAATATACTAACCGCCCAAATTTGGAGAATCTTGGGCAAAGGGCTCAGGATCTATTATTTTTCAATGACCATGAGCAGTATAATAAATCTTTCTTCTGCAAATTCTGTGAAAATATAACCAAGACTAGTTTAAATAATGGAAACATTATCATTACAAATCAGCCTGCCACACGGAAAATGGGCTGGACCGCTGGAACCACACAGCATCCAGGCTCACATAAACAGGTGGGCCGGGCCGAGCAATTACTCAAAGGGTCTGTTAGGCAGTGCCTATTCCCCCAATGCCCTCAAGTTTTCATTTCAAGCTTACCGACAGCGGTGGCTACGCTCGGTAAAGCGCAGCGTTAGGTCATGGGGCATTGTCGACATTGCTGACTCGGTAGAAGCGTGGGTTCGAGCCCCACCGTTGGCCGTCCTTGAAATGGTTTTCCATGGTTTCCCAGAGGGCGACCAAGGCAACGGTGGGCCGATACACTGCACAATGATCTAAAGGCTGTCAATCTTCATCCAGACATGGCCCATGACCGAGGGAAATGGAGACTACGATGCCACATAGCGGACCCTGCCACAAGGTGGGA
Source organism: Meconema thalassinum (assembly GCA_946902985.2). NCBI lineage: Eukaryota > Metazoa > Arthropoda > Insecta > Orthoptera > Tettigoniidae > Meconema > Meconema thalassinum. Next base: position 891,998,085 of record OX336389.2, read on the forward strand.
CAAACGCTAAAGAAAATAATAAGAAGAAGAACACCAGGCAAACGCCGGGACGGTACCTTCTGACAGGCCACGGCCGCTTCCTTCCACATCCTTGACCAGTTTCATTCATCTTCATCCATTCCATCTCTCATCCCGGCGCGCAGGTCGCCCACGGGCGTTGACTAGAGAGACCTGCACTCGGCCTCTCAGGAGCCCACACGACAAAAAAAAACAAGGTTATCCCGTCCTAAACCAAAATTCGTATAAATAATACCGAAGGAGGAAGCGGGATAGAAAGACAGGATCTGATGATATTCATGGTCTAGAAATGGATTTGTCAAGTTAGTTTTCCAATTTGAAATGCCTTGAATTTAAAAAGAAAATTGGGGTGTCATTTATAACTGAGGGCTAAAACTTCTTCATACACAAAATGGCAGCAAATAAAGCAATTTTCCATCGCATGTTTTCAATACATAAAATAATAAATAATATAACAAAACAATATTTTCCCCTCACTTAAGTTGATCTCGACAAAGCTACCGTATACCATGATCAAATGTTGATATTGTTGAGTCTCTTTGCGGCATCGTGGTCAATTGTCTGATAACCTGTGTCACTGTAATGTCTGTACTATTGTGTGTACTGTATTTTTTGTAATTGAGGTAGGATTTGGGTAGGAAGTGGCCGTTGCGTTAAGGTAGGTACCATCCCGGCATTTGCCTGGAGTAGAAGTGGAAAACCACGGAACACCACTTCCAGGATGGCTGAGGTAGGAATCGAAACCGCCTCTTCTCAGTTTGCTCCGTTGCAGCATTCAGACCAGAATTAAATTTCAAGGCAGAGCCGGGAATCGAACCCGAGCCTCCACGGTAACAGCCACAACGCAACAAGGCGGTCCCAAGATCAAATACTAACAAAGTAAGTCTAATTATCTCAGTTTATTCTTTCACTTAGGCTAATGTTCTGTACAGCGTAAGGAGGCACAAAGTAAGGTGACAAGAGCTGCACCTTGTGACCAGGGCTGAAGTTGAAGACCCTCGCACTTGACAACAGGGTCAAACGTGGAAATACATAGTGTGAATCGGCTTTTACGTACCGGTATCGTGACAGGAGATGGAACGTGAGTGCATCAAGCTTCACTGGAGACAAAGGGAGCATCCATGTCATTGTAACACCCATCATGCCCATCTCACAAGAAAGTCATGGCGATGGTCTTTTGGGACTGGCTGGTTTCTACACCAGCGGAGCGACAGTGATATTGTAGCATATCTACCACTAAGGGAATTCTTCAACGTGGTTTCAGGGACTGAACGCATATTTCTTCCATGCAGACATCAATACCTTGCGATACCAGTGCTTGGACAAGAATGGTGATTATGTTGAATAGTAATGTATATCAGTGCCCTATTTGGCCTACTGTGTATCTTTATATCTGCTCTAATATACTTTTTCCATGTGAGCTCTTGTTTCCTTACTTTTGAAACTCCTTCGCATTTGTATATCTAGCAAATGTTGCATGGATTAAGTTACTCACATTGCTATCTTATAGTTAAGCTTATCCCCTGGTCGGAAAGCGCCGAAACAAAACGTAGGTATAACAAAAGGCGCGTGGGAAAGAAACACGAATATCTACATACGGCGAGTGGTTCTCCCTAAAATCCATGTTAATGCAGTCACTTTGTGGAGGGTCGTTCTATGTGATCGGTCTATCAACAACGCTACAAGTGTCACGTGTGCTTGAGGGGAAGGGACGGAGATGTGGTTGGACGGGTTTGCTCTCGCTCCACGAGTCCGGCCTTCACTTATGGCCTGCCTGTGTGACCTTCGCCTGAAAACCAGCTGACTACACGTCTAATGCAGGTTTTTCTTGTTTGGTGGAAGTTTAAACACAAAACCTGTTTGACACGTCTTGTCTTAGGGGCTTGCAACGTCATGGTCAATTTAGCCCCGTGTACTTGGATTGTATAGAACCTGTGCCTTTGTGATAGCTGTATAATGTGTGTATTTGTGATTGGTTTTAGGACTGGGCTGGGTCCGGCCGTGGAGCCACCCCCGCAATTGCGCGGAGTAGGGAATTGCGGAAGTACATAAAACCAAGGTTTGTAGAATACAGGTTGGCTCATAACTCTCGGCCAATGGGAGAGCGCGCGGGAATACGTCACGGGCCTGCTGCGTTTGAATCAGTCGTTAGTCCGTAGCGCATTACGAGCTCAGTAAATAATATTTTTAAGGGCAACAGCCATTTCAGAGTGTCAACTAATGAATTGTTGTGAATAATAGATGATGCTGAACGCTTAATTACATGACTAATTTAATTATACACCTCCTTCAACATAATAAAACTGATGTATACAAACATACTCACAGCCGACTATATCTCCAACAGGCGCAGATCCACCTATCCCCATTGCTTCACTAAGCACTGCATTATTATTTATAATGCTGTCATTGTTGTCCATTGGTGCCTGCACGTTCGTCTTCATTTCCGCCACTCTCGGAGTCAGCAAAATTGTCACTGATAACAGCACCACGATGTTGGTGACCCCGCGGAATGTCATTCTCACTTTCGCCAACCACATTACGAATTACTTGAAGCAGGTGAGGTGCGTCTGCAAAAAAGTAGATTTTTTCCTCTGTCATCGGATGCACGTAGTGTGTAGTTTCAATGGTAATACCGAGTTCTTTCCACAGTGCCATATTCCGCCCGCCACAGTCCGAAACTACATCGTATTCAATATTATGTAGTGACATATCCGATTCATTTATAATGTCTTTCGACATTTTCCTGTCGAAATTAATGTACACAGGTTGCTTCCAGTTCTGAAATAACCCTCTTGCCATTACAACTTGCATGTGTGTATGTGGGCCCACGACTTTGTCTGCTTCATATTCATAGAGTGATGACACTTTCATTTCGTGGAAAGAAAGAACAGTGACTCTCTCTCGACCATTCTTCTTTCGTCCAATAATTTTCATTACTTCTATTACGTTTTTCAATAAACCGTTTCGTAATTCAACATTGCCTGCCCAGCGCTTCAAAGTTGATAATACAGGTAACGGATATTTCAGTGTGACTCAGGTGTACTGTACTTGTATGCTCGGAAGCTTAAATATCTTAAGGTAAATGCCTTCGCTATTTCCTCGTCTGTCCATCTTGCCTTTGTTTTCTGTTTCCTAACAATGTCGACTTGATTTGGTGTCAATAAATCGTTAAATGTATCTTTAATTTTCTTGTCAAAATCACATTCATACTGCTGAATTGAATTCTTTAATTCCACGTTTCTTGATTGCAAACAGTTTGCTCTAGTCAGTGAGTGTTGCATATTTTCCTTCAGTTTTTTGGTCCCTTCAAGTAATGCGTTGTATTTAATGAGAAGAACGTCATATTTTGTGTCAGTATCATTGACATTGACATCATTGATGACGCCATCATTGTCACAGGAAAATGTCCAATCCAATATTTCGTTCAGTAATTGTTTGTTTTCTTTTCTCTGGGAGCGTTCTGTACGTGAAGTTGTGTCTTGGCTCTGTGTTTGAGGCAGTAAATTTAAAGAAGGTATTGACGTATTTTTTAATATTCTAGGGTGAGAATGTGTCAGTCGAGCTCGAATTTCGTCTTCAAAATCACTTGGTATGAAATGTTTGCTGCAAATCCGTTTGTTATTCGGATTGAATTTATCTTTCCTATGGCATTTCTGCACCCACGTTTTCCTACGATTAGCATTCTTTGGAACTCTGAAGAAAGATATTTTTTCTACCGTTTTCTTAACAATTTCCGAATTACTTTTGCAGATTGCAACACTGCAAAATTTTCCCTGCATCTTAAACAACTGAAAGAAAAGAAAACCCAACGTAAAGAAACAACTTACCCATGGGCTAGAATATGCAAAGATAGATTCCATAGTAATCTGATGTAATTAATTTACATAATATTCACCTGTTTATTAATGAAAATACACCTCGTAACACAATTCATATCTTGAACAAAATAAATACTGTATTAACAAACAAGTAAATAACACATGTAGTTTCCTCTGTCCACTCTGTAAATGGAGACTGGGGTGCCTCTCGCAGGCCCGATGACGCGTTACCCCTACCCTACTGCCAGCGGAAGGCAAGTTACGAGCCAACCTCTCTTCTACTAACCTTGCATAAAACCACTTCCAGGATGGCTGAGGTGGGAATCGAACCTACCTTTTCTCAGTTCTGCTTTATGATATACTCCGTTCCAGCCTTCAGACCAGAATTAAACTTCTTGGTAGAGACGGGAACCGAACCCGGACCTCGGGGAGGGGGGTGATAGCCAAGAAAACTACACCACGAGGTGGTCAATTTGAAGTAGGGCCTACACTAAATTGGGGCTTATTATGTGATCATCTTTATTGTACTGATCAGTTTCACGTTGAGGGTGGGTACGTTTCCCCAGGCCAGGGAGAGTTGCTGTATCAACAACTGTATCCCTACTTGTTAGACCACTACGATACCGGCCGCGATGGCCGAGAGCGCTAACGCGTTGCCTCGTGCCTCGCTGGTATCGGGAGAGCGTGGGTTCGAATCCCACCTCGGCCGTCCTGAAAATGGTTTTCGTGGTTTCCCATTTTCACCACCAGGCAAATGCCGGGACGGTTCCTTTCAATAGGTTCACGGCCGATTTCCTTCCAATATCCCTTCCCTGACCCGTCCTGAAAAGTAAAGTACATGGCCATTGGCTGCATTAATAAAATTATTATTATTAGATCACTACGATACCGTAGCTTTGAAGCCATTTTTCAGTGTTGCCTTATTGACAATATTGATATTGTAATTTTCAGTCGGTCAACACAAAATAATTCCAAGTTGACCGACTGAAAGTTACATTATTAATTGTTAGATCACTGTTTGTCAGTATTTAGTAGGTTGGCCTAGAAGTGGACTTTACTTCACTGCTAGTACAGTAACTAACGTACGGTACTGTAGAGTAGCCTACGGTACCTACTGGTCTCTGTAGCCCAGTGGCGACTCCTGATTTTTACAATGTGTAGGATGTAATGCAATAGGCTACTTATTAACTTCAGATAATTATTATAGCTGGGCTAAATTGAGACTCTGTCTAATTATTCAGTCGCACAGCACTACTACGAACACATTACACAGTACAATCGAATACCACTCCAAAGATGTGCCTACGCTGAATGCAGACCATCTACTCTGACCGCGCGAAATCGTAACCAATAAGATCGTAGTGCTGGTTTAAATTCAACCAATAGCGAGACTTGAGGATCTCAGTAGACGTCCTCAGAGTGCCATTAAACAGACCAAACCTGCCCCTTCCCCCTCAAGGGCTCACATACATTTCCTTGAGCTATAAACACTTGTTTTGAGGATGCAAAGCTTCCTTCCTCAGCTTTCTACTCCGGGTCGTGAAGGTCACACTTCACCCATCTAGGGATGAAATGTAGAACTAGTTAAAAGTACTGACAGTGACACAGAGCTTATCGAGAGGACGCGCAAGGTAGCACCAAAGAGTATTTTACAAACCAAGTCATGTTTTTTTTTTAATAGTTACAGCTGAGAGCTGAATGTAGGATGATCCGCACTCCTACATGGAGGAATCGCCAGTGCTGTAGCCCAATGTTTATTGTTTATGCCTTATGCAGGCATTTGGCACCAGTTTTTTAACCTTTGTATAGGAGTCCATATGCAATCCCTGTCACTCGGAACTCACCAATCCTGGCCATTCGATGGTCACCTTATGCTATATCTGCTGCAATACCGGTACCTTGATACCATCAAACCCCAACCGTACATGCAAACGCGCTTGTTAGGTTTTCCCGTCCCAGTTGTTGAGGAGTCCCTTGAGTTCCGCCATTCTCAGCACATGCTTCTTTCCTCTTCATCTGCCTTCGAGCAGACTTCTAGGCTTTTAATTCATCTTTTTGTCACATACTCGTAGTATTTTCGGATGAACTCCTCCATCCTTTCATAGCACAACATTTCTCCAATATACTGATGTAGGCTACCGGTATCTATGATCACCTTAGTGCCCCGGTACGGACACCCCAAGTCACCATATCACTAGAAGCCCGAACCATACAGAGACCCACAGGGATGACTCTAGGCCGTGTGATTCTTGACCAGGTTGACAAGCTCGGAGCTGCAGTACACAGGTTATAGACCTGCTGGCAGGGGCGGCTCCATCCCAGACCAAGGGGTAGTGCCAAGTAAAAATATTATAATATTGGTATTTTCATAACATTATATCAGAGCAGGGTTCGATTTCCGATGTATATATAGGGCCTATACTAATCTTGATAGTCAACATTTCACATCGGGACTTACCGATAAAAATATATAAAAGATATTTTTTCAGCACTCAACCATTCACTCACGAATAGCCTACGACACAAACTCAATGTTTGACTCTTTAACACCTTGACACTCACTAAAAATAACCACGAACCGTTAACAAGAACTGAAGATAAACTACATACACGAATTAGCGCGATTTCATCCAGGCCTGACAGTTGCAGATGGATTATCAACCATTCATTCGCTTAGTTATTCACTTTACCAAATAAGGAATTAATAAATACATATTGTTTTCTCTATTTATTAGGGCAAGTTTAAATTTCACTGTTGGACGCAGAGCTCCCTCTTAGAGAAATCCAGAATTAATGCTCTTTGTGTGAGAGCGATTATTGGTTGTCAAATGAGTCAAATTACTTCCAGCCAATCAGGCCATTGGCCCACACCCTCTTCCCTTCCTGGGGCGTGGTGGCTCAGCGGTCTAGCTGTATGCCTCTCACCAAGGCGGTCCGGGTTCGATTCCCGGTCAATGCATGTGAGATTTTCGAAGTGAAATGCCATGTCCTGTGGTTCGGATTCCACGTAAAAAGGAGGTCCCGTGGCTCATGATCTCAAGATTAACGGTCACGTTAAAACTACAAGCTTTCTTCCCTTCCTCCCATCGTGACAGCATGTGACAGGCATGACGCTGGCCCAGTACCTCATAATGACCGATAGATAGCATTGCACTTCACTTTCAGTACTGCCTTGAGCCAAACTCTTTCCGGCACGGAACCCAGCATATTTCCTCATAGCGAGAACGAGAGAGGCTACGGAAAAGATCATAAATTGGACTGCGCATGCGTCAACCGTGCCGTATAGACCGCGGCTCAAGATATCACTGGGGCGAAGATGGAATCAATGATCATACTCTACGGACGGAATATTTAAACTACTAAGTAATTTGAAACTAATTAGATACCGGTATTAAACGTAGGCGTTCGAAATTATTGTTTCAGGACTATGAATAATTTATTTTCTCTTAGAGGGCAGTGCCATGGCACGGTGGCACTACGCCTAGAACCGCCCCTGCCTGCTGGTGTCTTACGTGCCGAGGTGATGCTCGTCCTTCCAGAGCTGTAATGTAGAGCAATGTTGTTGATAGAGGGTGACACTTGACACAGGACACTGGTGCAGCCCCCAACAGACCTCATGGTGCCAGCGAATCCCGGCGTCAAGTCGGTTGGCTTTGAGGCTGCCTAAATGTGACAGTATCATGTCAGTAGGTCTACGATGATCTCGATGCTCCACCCCTTATATAACTAGATTTACATTAAAGAGGGAAAAATCCAGCTCGTTTGTGTTTCTATAACCATATTATATGCCATAATAAATCAAATGTCATTTTTTTCTCCATTTTGACATCCTACTTCCTGAGAAACTTAACTGCTGGTCAGGGACTGGTTTCAGTACCTTGGATAAGGTTGTGGACCAAAGCTGGTCCAAGCCCTCAACACTTGTTGGCTAAAATACCTACAACATAACAAGAAGGAGAACATATACTGTAGACCTACTGGGAATACTTTGTAGCATTTAGAGCATTGGAATTTGGAGGATGTCAGGAGTTCAAACATGACTTCTATAAGACCTAAGACACATGAAATGTGTGACAACTCAGTAGAATATACGACAGTGTATTTTATTGAAAATAAAACCGATATAAATGGTAAAATTAACTCATTCAAGTACGCTGCCACAACAAATTGCATTGTATAATATAATACTATCATCACAAATACGTAAGAGCGTCCTGAAATTGTGGGAATGAAGGCGATGTAAAAGCAAGCCATTCAACTGCGCCAGAGACCGTCAGATAAGCGAAATAGCTTGATATAAGGCCCACTCACGCATTAAACTCAAGGTAAGATAATAGCTCTAAAAGATATACCTACGTACAGTATATAATAAAGTAAATATTTCTGTAACTCACCGTATTGTGATGTGATTTCCGTCAAGTTAACGTAGCACCAAAAATGAAACGCTCAAGGATAAATATTACACAATTATTACGTTAGAAATTTCCATACGGTATGCACTCCACTCCACATGACAGAAGTTAACACATGTGGAAAGGCAATGTGCATTCCACGCAAAGGGAGGACTTTACATTACGAACTTCAGGTTTGTACTGCACCCGAATTCCGCATAGTCGTAACCTATATCCGCTGAGATGGAAAAGGATTGTAGAGAGGTCGATACCCAGCCAGGTTAACCAACACTACCCTACTAGGATAATGACTAGGAAACTCTCGATACATACCGGCCATGCAACAACACTACCGATTAGTTACACATTTACTAGAAATAAAATACCCATAACATGACGGTAGGACAAGAATCTCGGATCTCGGGCGTGAACGGTGAAAGTTGAGACTACGTGAATTCTAGTAACTAATTCGCAGTATTATCGCATATCGATTGCAAAATGAAAAGGTGATCAGATTTATAAAAAACGAACAGGCAAACAAACAAAAATAGTGCCTGGGATTTATTACCAAAAATCACAAACAAAAATTCCCTATCACCAATAAAAATATATAAACAAGTTGAAATTAAATATCTCACACGTCAGATAGTCCTACTATCTGTAGAATAAATGTTCGTAAACAGTATCATTACAACAATGTAATTATATTAGAAATTATTAAAATGTTTACGCAATTAATAATCACCCTGTGACTCGGTCACTGAAGCAATCTGATCAACATCAGCTGTTCAATCATCAAAATTTAAGTTAACACTGCAAAAACCCTACATTATACACATACGTGTGTAAAACGTGAATATCTATGCTAATAATAATAAGATAAATTAAATATAGTTGAAATATATACATTATATACAAATTTTCCATGTTTAACACGGTATTAAAAATACTATTTGCACTATCAGTCGCGATCTGACAGTCTTATAGTGTCTCTGTTAAATAACAGTTCTCTGAACAATGTTTCACACAACAATACATTCTCAGGTATCTCTGGTAATTAGTCAAAATAAATAAAGCTTGTATATCAAACACTGAAGTTCAATATAGCTTAGAATATCGTGTCAATGAATAAAAACAATAAAATAAAGAGCGATGCGAAACTACTTAAAAATCTCTAAACACTTCGTGGATCATATACTGATACTCTCTGACATAAACAATACAAATATTAACCTTTATGTTAGCGCTTTTTACACATACTGTAACAATTCGTTGCTCCACATGGCAATGCATTTCTTTCTCTCGCAATACAGTGAACAATACTCACAAATAGCGCTTGCTACGTTCCAAACAAACATACTTCCAACTTTTCATTACTACCAACAATCTTCAATACTCCGCACGGCATTACTTCAATTTAAAAAACATCTTGCTACAGACTTGTAGAAGAATTAGTAACTTTACTAGGTAAATACGCAATTGTATATTACCGTTCAGAATGCACTCCTAACTCCAACTCTCCTCTAAATTATTAAACCTCGTGCATCTATAACAACAATTACATGTTCGTTTACAACAATTCACCTCACACAGTATTTCTTATTTCTCTCATTAGCGCTTTTCGTTCACATAGTTCCATAATAAATTGTTTTTCCACGATACCAAATGTTAACAACACTAACTCGTAGTTCGCTCGTCTTTAGTAGTTAATAAAAATAAATACGTATCCTCACGATTCTGGTGTACATTTAAATATATGAATTATTGATATTTAAGCTTATATTAGAACATACTAGACCTCAGGTAGACTAACAAATCTCCTGGTCTATTATTTCAGTTTAACAATGTTTTCAATTTAATTGTTAATAAATATAGGAATCATTTGACCTCAATTGTCACTAACATGATCCTACTTTATAGTGTACTTTCGTAATAACAATAGTCCAGGACTATATAGTTGTCAAATAAATTGTATTCCGCTATTGGAATTTTATAACATCCATATTGTTATAAATAAATGTTTCAATTGTATTCTGACATAATAATGTCTATTAAACAATGTTACAGCATTGCATAATAATGCTCTCCTTTATAATGAAATGAAAATCCACTGCCTGCTTCCAGTCTCCGACCGGGTCAGGAATGGAATGAATGAAGCCTCCATCTAGCGGCGAGGATACGAAGTGTGCCGGCTGCCGAAGCCTGTCGCACTCCTCTGGGGCAATGATTAAATGAATGACAGATGAAATGAAATGATAGTGGAGAGTGTTGCTGGAATGAAATTGTGACAGGGAAAACCGGAGTACCCGGAGAAAAACCTATCTGCCTCCGTTTTGTCCAGCACAGATCTCACATGGAGTGACCGGGATTTGAACCACGGACCCAGCGGTGAGAGTCTGGCGGGCTGCCGCCTAAGCCACGGAGGATCTGCTCTCCTTTATAATAATGTAATATAAATATACAAATGTATTCTGTCGCTGTTACGCATTCGTAACTATTAATAACAATCTAATGTTCAAAATGTTCTTACAATTTGAAAGTATTTTCAATGAAATATGTCATTATCGAAGCAATTTCTTCGAAATACGGTACTATCGAAGCATTCCCTTTATAAAACGAGTTTCGTTCGAAAGTGAGTATGTTTAAACGATTCCTTCAAAACTAAATATATGAAACGAAATATCCAAGTCAAAAATGCATGAAATAACGTCTTAAACGACACACGAAGACGTATCAAAGAATCACAATGAATCTCAAAATTTAGCTACAATAAATATAGGAAGAAGATGAGAATATCTACAATGAAGTCGGTCACTCCTTAATGGATTTCAAATACTACTGCAAAACTACAGATTTTAGAGCATTCAATTTTTCTACCTTTGAGATGGCTTCTGGTGTCAAGAATACCTTCATAAGATGTATTCGATGTTCCGTTGAGACTGCATGAGCGCGCCGTCTTCCCTGGAAACCAGTTCCTGCTGGTCGCGTGCGAAACAGCTGAGCGCTACCCCGTCTAGATCGTGATGCGGTCACCGGCACTCCTGCTTGGCTGTGGCGGCTAACGGCAAGTCTTCTAGCTTCACGGTCAGCGACCTGGGAACTGCGTCTCTTGGTCCAATCGACTGCAAGCGTTCGTCTGCTTCTTATCTCCGTATAACAGAGTGGCATCATCAATGTAGATCTGAATGTCCTGGGTAGACATCTCCTCCAGATGGTAATGTATATCTCGCTTGTAGTACTGAAATTCATCTTGTAATACTGCAAGTTGTTGAGCAGCTGTAGATGTATCGATTCTCGATCTTCTAAGTCACTCTGACTTTCCTATCCATGATATAGACTAACCTCCTTCCATTGATTTAGTTACTCATAATAATCTTCTCAGTGTTCGTTGAATAAGTTTGTCCTCCCTGACTCAGGATCGTTCCGTTCATGTGGACTATATTGTTGAACCGTAGAATAGATATTGTAGCAATACTGTAGCTGTAGTAAGTAGTTATTGCTTCGCTGTAGACTAACGCTGTATTAGTGAAGTCTTCTTCTGATAATTTTGTTACAAAATAAAATGCTGTTCTCTTCAATATTTAGCGCATTTGCACTTCACCGTCTCCTCTAATATCTTCCTCGGCGAATGGTCGATCTCCTGGCGGTACTACCTCGCCTGTGCTCCGTAGTTCTTTATCGTATACAAGTGCTGCTCTGCCGCTGCTGCTGCTGGTCGCGTGGCTAACACGTCCGTCCGGTTCAAGTAGCTGGATAAGAGTCCTCGCTCGTTTCTCCACGATAGCGCGCGTGCCAAAGCTAGCCTTCCCTCCTAGCCTCGCACGGCTGAATTTTAATAGAAATATACTCATAGTTTCTCTACTAGCCAATAATTTATATTTCTATTTAACCAAATAAATTCCATATTGCATTCTACACCTGTAGATGTGTTCATTTCGCTTTATATTTGCCAAATTTATATAAATGCGATTCCCACAAATTTTATGTGCCTCAATCTGATTGGCTGTTGAAATATCGTGATAGAAGCTCCTGGAACTAGCCTCTTATCAACGGGTCGTGTGCATAATTTTGTTATTGTCGCCTAGGTAACCAAAACCGGTTTTCTGCTGCCTAACATGAAGCCTTGTACAATTTCCAGCCTCGAATGATCCAACACTTCCTTGGTTAAAATCTCATTCACCAGAATATTTCCAAAATCATAATTCATTAAAATGCTCCAAAATTTTCCAAAATACTTTCATTATGCATCATTTACTTCCCAAAATGCATATATAAATATTAAATTATTTTAATTCCAAATTTCCAATATTACTCTCCCATGGTTCACAAGTCGGTTCGAACCACGGCTCAGTCAAAGTCCTAAGCTGGGCTGAATTCGAGTTCAGTACCATAGTTAAGATACGCTAGGTTTAGCGTCAGATAGGACGAGCGGGAAGGTCAGTACTGTACCCGAACTGATGGAGATTGCCAAAATACGAAGAATAAAAATATAAACCAGGATCGTAGCAACTTGTGGTACCTGGCTAAAAACCACGAAGAAGTACTGACAAAAACATCAGGAAGGGTATAGTTATCCTACATTGTGCTACAGGATAAACTACAGGTTCGTCTAGGACATCACGGAAAACTGGAGAGTGATAAACCCTTCTAACACTCGAGAATTGGGTAAATTGTGGGCCCAAGAGTCCTATCTCCACTGTAGCACAATACAACCCTAAATAAATGCAAAGAATCAAATTTAGATAAAACACTAGCAACACGCAAATACGTGCCTGTATAAAATTTATTTACTCAAAATTGGACTACTACAAAATAAATAACACCTAACTACTACTTGTAGTCGCTTAGTAAAAATCAAATTCAAACTAGATTGCCAATTAGAGCAATAATTATTAACCTGAATCGGTAGATTAGACTACAATCGACCTACACACTAATTTAAGGGGTAAAAGAAAAATATTAAATGTTACCTAGCCCAAAATAAATTAAATTAACGATGGCATTTCGCTATTACAAAACATCTTCGAACTCTATACAAGACTCCTTAATTCCTTCCAACCCTACTTCAAAATATTTAAAAGAAATTAAACTAATACCGAAATTAATAATAATAAAAATAATAATTTGCAATAATATTAACTATCTGTTCACGTTCATCTCCTCTATTTATATTACAATTATACATCCTTGGAATCAAGCTTTAAACCAAGCTTTGAATTAAGCCTTGAATCAAACCACCAAATTTATGTCAATATCATTATTATAGTTGTAAATCAGCTTTAATAATCCGTTCAGTAAAGCCTAGATAATATCTATGTCCGCACCATAATTTACTATTTTTTTTTTTAACAGAAATTATCACATAAATAAATTTATCTTAGCTTGATACAATTATCAAATTGTGTTAGCTTCGAGCACGACCTTCGATTAGTGAATCAGTAAAATGAGGATGTGAGCAACATCATATCTCCACTGAGAACAGCGTAACGTGATAACCACCTCAAACTATCACTACAAAATGAAGATCGATTCTTCCAAATTACAATTATATCACAATCATTATAAAAATCACGACGACGACAAAAATAGCACAATATCAACCTCAAAATATAACACAACTCGTGGAACAATGCCAAACAAGGACATTGCCACGCCCCTCAACAGCAACGAATGCAAAACCAACCTTTGAATTATCATAATACATCCTACCATTGATCTGCTCCGTCCTTCCTTCATCTTCTCAGATTGGGACTGCAGGCAACTGCATGTTGTAATCAAATCGCCGAAATCCATCGTAGTAACTTGTAGTATGCATTTGCGTCTTATCTGCTGCATTTTAAACACGGCCACGACTTTCATGCTCCTTCCCGTGTCCAGTTAAGTTACGTCTAATGCCTTCTGCATCTTGCATGTCACATCCCCTCAGTGAATTTAGAAATCCATTATATCAATTCCAACATAGTTCCACAGCATCTGTCCCACTTCCAGTCTATTAATGTTCAGTGTGACACCATTGCATAACCTATAAGAATCGTGGCTAATTTGACGATATCTCCTCACTAGTTTGGTTATTCATTCATGGCATTACATTTTCATAGTCCACTGACTGTTATCACGTTCCCCATGTGCACGATAAAATGTCCGACCAACGGCCGACACTTTCACTTTCGAAAAATGAACAATTTCTAATGTTAATTCCTTGGTCACAGTTCACATTTATCCGCAGTATTTACTGGCACAATATCCGTTAAAGCCCATTAAAATACTTCCTTTCCGAGGGATACAACACTTCGCTTACATGTCCGCAAATTAGCTTGTTCACAGAAACACTCCCGCACGAATATAAGTTCAATCCCGACATCATTACATTCGTCTCCGCTTTACCGATACAATCTCCCGGCTGTCAGTAAGCGAACTGCCGTGCATTCAGCATGCCCGGAAAAATCACTTGAGAATCACATATCACATATCACTCCGCCGCAAACGTCACAGAGACTTCGACTAGCTTCTCTCCTCCTCTTCTTTTCAAGTCCGAAAATGGCGACTTTCTCCACAGAGCGCGTGTTCTTCCAGACATATAATTGACTGTCTAAATATCCAACTCCAAATAGAAAATGTTGTCCCAATAATTCTCATTATGGAAATTTCCCATGTTCCACTGCACAAATTTCCTTTATACGCGCTTGTTATAAAAATATGAGTAAATTACTTGTTTACTGGTCTGCTGTCAAGTAACATCCATTGTCTCGCGTCATAGCTGTGCGGGTTGCCGTCTGCACCTGGCTCGATACCATATGTATTACGAAGCCTCGCTTCTGTCGGGTCTTCATCCCTGAATCATCTGACCTTGACCGGCACTTCATGCTCTCAGAATACCTTGTTCATCCTTCCAATTCTATATTTGAATACCAGAAATTGACATACAATCCTCCTTCGATCCGTCACACATGCACATTATACCACAATAAAATTCGGATACAGTACTGCGCCCGAATTCCTATAGAGCACAGTCCCAAATCCGCACAGATGGTAAAAGGATCGTGAGAATGTCAACACCCGGCCATGAGTTAAACAACTCTCACCGGACTGATGACTAGGGAACCCTAGGAACACATATATACATCTCTAACTATACTACTAACTAGTTGCATACAGTACAAAAAAATATAGACAAATAAAAGTAGAGCATTAACGAGCAACTCGGCTCTCGGGCGTTAAGATAAGTCGGTATCGTTCTAGTGTAATGAAGCATTGAATCAAAGAAACAGTTCTAAAAAACTCAGCAAGAATAAAGATGTTCTTGCCATTTATTAATAATAAAATGTATCACATGACAAAAATCTTCCCTTCACCAAAATATAAAATAAAATAATTAAATGTGCCTCACTTAGGCCTGATGCGTTTAATAAGAGTCTTCTTGCATCTTTGTACTGTTTTAACAAATATCTCTTGCTTAATAACATTTAATTAAACACAGAGTTTAATTACTGAAAGTAATATCTGTCCTACTTGTTTACTAAAATTTTATGCTTTAACTTTCATCGCAACAAATATTCTCCCTACATAATACATTCGTTAAAGTCTTCAATTTAAATCTTATGTTCCTAAATAGAATAGAAATAATTATTACTAAAATAATAACGTATTTACAGTTTATACATGATCGCGTCCCGCACGATACAAAATAATTTTCTCTAATTCATTAGAGTTCATCGTATCACTTTCCTCCTGTCTGATCATCTTCCTTTTACGTGTACTTCCAACTTTCTGCGTATCTCACACAATAAACTAGTCAAAATAGGTGTTTGTGTGTCAATTCCACGTGAATCATAAATACGAACAGTAAAGTTAATTTGCATATTAAGGCTTTCACGGCCCGGATTATTATATAAATAATTCATGCTTTTGGGATAATGCCCAAAAGCATGAATTATTTATATAGTAAAGTTAATATTTCATCACTTAGTGTACAACTCTGGTATTTCAATAATAAATAATAAAACAAACTAACAATGCAAGACTGTTCAGACAAGCTATTCTACCAAAAATCGAGTGTGTGTGGCATGAATCCTCACTCCCACACTCTTATTACCTCCAAATACAACATATGACTTATCTTCCTCATCACAAAATATTACAAAACCTTTCTTCACTAACTCACGTAGCATATTATCGCGTCTTTAGTTACGCCTTTCATTAATACAAATACATTTCATCGACCTCCCTGTCTTTTAGCACGTTCACAAACTTCTACCTTTCTATACCAATTACTTTCATCAAAGTATGATATTTAGTATTCCTACTAGAGATTACGACTGTAACAAATTTCATGAATCGTCTCTCTCCTTCCTACAAATTCCTCTATCGATTATACATCTCGTGCTATGTCCAAATACTTTCCACATAATTCCTCCGTCACTTCACATATTACTTTGTTACAATTTATCGCTTAATTCTGAATTCCAAGTCTGCCTGTGTCTGTTACAAAAATAACAATAATCTTCCCTCACGGTCAAGTTCATAATAAATATTTATATCTCTCCTTCCATCTGACAGTGTCGTTTCATGATAAATATACATTCATAACATTTGATAATAACATTTCTCGTTCAGTTATGCCTTTCAACTATCGCATACTGTTCCTTTCCGTACATCAAAATTCTGGGTTTTACAATGTCATTCCATTACTAGCATACACAAGTTACCTCTATGCCAATATAGAGTACTTCTGTTAACTTTATCGTTCTATACATGTTATTTCGTTTCTGAAATGAATAAACTCTCCACTTATGAGATTCTCTGACTTCCCTTTTCTCACTTCAAGTAATAAACTATTCACTTTCATTAAACAACTGACTGTATTCTTTCTCTGATACATTACTGATTTATTTCTCACAAAATTGTGCTTCATTACTCTTGTTTCAATACAAATATATTATCGTTCTTCAACATTTCCACAAATATACAAAATTCTCTAACACATCATCAAATCTACTAAGTTCTCCAATATTACAATACATCTGCGGAGTTTTCCAATGTTACAATAAATCTGCGGAGTTTTCCAATATTACAATAAATCTGCGGAGTTTTCCAGTGTTACAATAAATCTGCGGAGTTTTCCAACGTTACAACAAGTCTACGGAATATACGTTCGCAATCACAACGAAATCGTTCGTAAGAAATATTTTAACGCTCTAAAATGACAATGAAAAATACTAACGATGTCTAAAATCATCGATCAAGACTTTCAAAATACGTCCAAATGACGTATAAAAATAACTATCGCAATTTACAAAAAATTACTAAAGCTTTCAAGACAATAATAACATAGGTTATAAATGCAAATATGTTGGTCAATGCTGGAATAACGTGTACAAAGTCTAACTACAGATATGGAATATATGCACTGTTCTACCTGGTTTCTGAGATCGTTGGTGACAAACCTGATAACCCTGGTGTCCTCGTAACGTCACCAAATGGTTTCCGGAATGCTGTGAGCTGCTCCAGTCTGGCTGTGTTACATCACCACGGCCTTGCTTGGACTGCAGTACAATCGAACGACCTGGTGGGCTGTCTTCAGAACAGGTTATCAGCTGGCTGCCCGCTCGTGACCCACTTCTCTCCTGCAAGATGACGACACGTCCCCGCCTCTGCTCCGCTGCTGGCCTCGCGTCCATCAGTCCTGGGTTCCTTGTGGTCTCCCTCACGCATCCGCTCGTCTTCTTCTTCTCAGATCTAGATGTTCTTTGAAGTCGGTAGTTTGCATAGTTATTTCCATCATGAAAGATCACTTCCATGTCGTGAAATTCCATTGTAGTAGCTTGCAACGTTATGTTAGCGAAACTGCGGTGGCTTTGCAGTTCGCTCTGCATACTGCTATGTCATCCTGGTCATTTCTGAATCTCGCCGGTCCAGTATAGTGCTATCTTCCCAACATGGTGAATTTAAAACAGAATTCTCATCGCGCAATTGTTTGTAGTCGTAGTTCTTCCCCCTTCGACCTGAATTCTTAATCATTCTTGTAAAGATTGTTGAACTTCCAATGGTAAGTCTCCCTTCTTCAGACTTTCGTTCTGCGTAGTTACGTGTTCGATGTTCAACTTGTAACTTGCAACGTTTTCTATCTTCGTAGATTTCTTCTTTTAGAATATGATGAATAGCTTTTCTCAATACTGTTGACTTGTAATATATTACTTGTTCGCTTTTATTACTGCTTGTTTCATCTCGAAGACTTCAGTTCACAAAACCTTTGTCTAATACTTCTGAAGAGTAAATACAATATACGTCTTGTCTTCTCGACGGTCTGTGTAGAAAGAGCCTCGTTTCCTCGCGTCTCCTAGCCTCCTTGGTTAGATTTCCCTCGTAAATCTGACTGACTAGCCTCCAACCGCTATGAATATTAACAAATTCATACATAACTTCTCTCTCAGTCTTTCAATTTAAAATCTGTTTTGCCAATTAAATTTCCTTTTCTCTGCTGGTGAATTCAATGTGCAACACTCTTATAAAATATTAAAATAAAGATTTTAATATTTATTCCTTCCTTAGTATTCAAACTAATTTCCCATTGGTTCTTGCTTAAAAAGTGGCGCGCTCCCTGCCACGCGCTAGCTTCTCCCACTCTTGATACTGGCGTGTGTCGTGACCTCAATGCCACCTTCGCTCCCCCTCGCGTCAAAACAGGTTTCTCGCCGCGCACCTCGTAAAAAGTGTCGACTTTCCAGAACAGTATCTCAATCATTTATACATGGTTAAAATTTACCAAATCTTAAAATCTCCATAATTCATGAAATAAAAATATTTCTTCAGACGAAATTTTTCCCAAATGCTTGTATTAACGTTCTCTTCCATCTGGACTGCTAATTTAGTCGAAAATTCCAAATTTAAAATATACAATTTTTCTCATCCTGTCTTCTCCTCTCTCCTAGACATGATTTCGAGTGCAGTACCAATCATAAAATGAGTAAAAAATGTTAATAGAATTCAAAAGACAGGAAGCTTAACCAATGAGAGGTACAGTCGATTCTCGATAATTTGAAACTCAAGGCACCAGAGAAAAAAATCAAGTTACCGAGAGTTCAAAATAATAGGAGTTCAAATAATCAAGAGGGAAACATTCAAATAAACAAGGTTTCATTTTCGTGATTTTATTACTGTACTTACTGATTTTTGTATCACAACATTATTTTGTACAATTAAACACAAATGTTCATTTTGAAAAGTCTGTAATTTCCTTTTGATTGAGCGATTTCCATGTATCATTGCCCCATGAATTTTCGATAGTTGTGAGAGCTGAGAAGAAATCGTCACTTGTGTCCGTTCTGAGGGCGTAGGAGCGAGTGTAGTCCTTGCCTCGCTCATTGTGACTGGAATTGGCAGTTCTTCTTCGTTTTCTTCCTCGTCCTCGTCCTCGTCCGAAGAGGCCAAATCCAACAGTTCAGCATCGGTTAGTGCACCGTACCGACAGCCGTGGCTACGCTGGCTAAAGCGCAGCGTTAGGTCATGGGGCCAAGCTCTCTGCTGACTCGGTAGACGCGTGGGTTCGAGCCCCACCGTCGGCTGTCCTTGAAATGGTTTTCCATGGTTTCCCATTTTCAACACCAGGCAAATTCTGGGACAGTACCTTCTGACGGGCCACGGCCGCTTCCTTCCACATCCTTGCCCAGTTTCATTCATCTTCACCTATTCCATCTCTCATCCCGACGCGCAGGTCGCCCACGGGCGTCGACTAGAAAGATCTGCACTCGGCCACTCAGGAGGCAACACGACAAAAAAGTGCACCGTGGACACTGATGTCATCGTCAACTTGAATATAATCCTCAAACGTTAACTCTCCACAATTAGGTAGAAGTCCCCAGCCTGAGTCAGAATTGGTAAATTTTGGCGGCTCTGATGACGGTTCTACGTTTCCGGTATGCTTAAACCCACACTTTCTGAAGCAGTTATAAGGGGTGGTAGGATTGACATTTTCCAGGCCTTATTCATCATGATTATAGCGGTCAAAACTATTATGTTCGCCTTCTCACCTTTTTCAATGCTATTCAGCACAAGAGAAACGATTTCTCTGCGGTAGAGAGTTTTAAAATTTTGAATAATGCCTTCGTCTAATGGTTGTAATCATGATGTCGTGCTGCGTGAAAACAAATTCAATTTATCGTGGTCAAATGCTGGTGGGTTATTATGCACGGTGCAGTTGTCCAAAAACAGAAGATTTTGCGTTTTCCTTTTTCATGTCACTGTTAACCAAGTTCAGCCATTCATTAAACAACTCTGTCGTCATCCATGCTTTTTTGTTTGACCGGTAAGTTGTGGGCAGCGATTGTATTCCTTTGAAACAGCGTAGTTTCGCAGATTTCCCTATAATGAGTTGTTTCAACTCTTGAGGTCCGTCCATGTTGCATGCTAGAAGGACAGTTATTCTACCCTCGTTCAGTTTCCCTCCATGACACTTCTCGTCTTTGAACATTGGGGTACGATCAGGACGACATTTAAATTAAAAATAAAACCCGGTTTCGTCTGTGTTGAATATGTTCATAACCATTCAAAAGTTGATTTTGTTCGTCAATCCATTTTGAACAAATGTAATTATCCACACTGGCGCTCTCTCCGCAGATCTTTTTAAAAGTGATGGCGTGCCCCTCACTTGTTGCGAATCCTTTAATCCCGAGAGACTGCGCAAAAGACTTGACTTTTTCCTTCAACATGAAACCCTCCACGGGAACGCTTTGTCCTTTAAACTGACGAATCCACTTAAGCAAGAACTCACCCTGACGTGACCCTTTTCTACTCGCACTTAAGGCATTTCCAGTGACGCGACCTTCGTTTTTCAAAATCATCGAAAACGTCGATGGTAAAATGCCGAACTGTTTGGCGACATCTTTTTTTAAATTGTCCATCCTCCACAGCTTGAATCACATGTTTTGTTTTTTACTTATGGAAAGACACTTGTTCTTTAACTCATTTTGATACTTAATAAGTAGGTCCATGAAGGACTAAAGCCTATTTTCATACATCCTGCTTAATATGTCAATTGCCTCTATCAACATACAACATTTCAGTTTGATTGCTGTAATAGATTCGTAGATATTGACAACCATATAATATTTCGGATGGTCGCCATGTTTGATTTTTATCCACGTAAGTCTTAGAGTTATGTACTATTAAATGAAGATTATTGTGTGCGTGTAGTATTCAAACTTCAATCGTATGATTAGGACACAAGAAGTAAAAACGAGATTTTAAAATTTCGCACAGCTGCCATCTTGTGGCTATGAAAACAATTGACAGAAATTAGATGCCAGTGGATTAACGTTTGTATAAGCATTTACCGTACCAAATTTCACTGCACTCGGATGGTTACATCGCGAGAAACGTCCAATTAAATATTTATATTTCGCGTCGCCACCATGTTGGATTTGTGCTCAACAGGTTATTGAAAGTTCTATAGGTGAACTTATGCTCATAGCCTCTACGAACATTAAAAAATTCAGTTTGATTGCTGTAAAAGATTCGTAGATATTGAGAACCGTCCAAACATTTCGGATGGTCGCCATGTTGGATTATTATATGTATAGGCCATAGAGTTATGTTCCATTAAAGGAAAATTATTGCGTAGGTTCATTATTCAAACTTTCCCTTCGATCGCATGTTTACGACACAAGAAATAAAAACTTAATTTAAAAAAATCGCACAGCCGCGATCTTGAGGTTATGTAAACAATTGAACTAAATTAGATGCCAGTGCATTACAATATGGATAAACATTTACTGTGCCATATTTCACTGCGCTCAGATGGTTAAATCGCGATAAAAGTATATTAAAATGTTTCAACTTCGCTTGGCCGCCATGTTCGTTTTGTACTTAATGGGTTTTTGAAAGTTACATAGATAAACTCGTAGTAGTGCCTTTTATCATCGTAAAAAATTGCAAAGTGATTTCAGTAATAGTTTTGGAGATATAGAATGCAGGTGAAATAATTCTCACAGCCGCCATCTTGAGGTTAAGTAAACAATTGAACTAAATTAGATGCCATTGCATTACAATGTGTATAAACATTTGCTGTACCAAGTTTTATTGCAATTGGATGGTTAAATCGCGAGAAAATTCTATTTAAATGTCTCAAATTCGATTGGCCGCCATGCTGGTTTTGGAGTTACCAGGTTTTTGAAAGTCTCATACGTGAGCTTCTAGTAGTGCCATTTATCACCGTACAAAATTTTAGGGTGATATCGGTAATAGTTTCGGAGATATAGAATGCTGGTGAAATATTTCGCACATCCGCCATGCTGGATTGGTGAGACGTAATAAAGTTTAAAGGGCACGGCCGGGGTCGGCCAAAATGGTGCTATGACCTTACCGAGTTTAATTGAAATCGCTCCAGCCGTTTAGAAGTTATCAGAGGGGGAAACACACACACGGATAAAAGGTGATCTCATAAGCCTATTTTTTCTTAAAATGAAAATAGGCTAAAAATTACACAAGTCAAACATTAAACTGAAACACACTTAAACGTTTGAGAAATGACTCAAGACTGCGAACTCACTCATACATCTCACTCATCATTGATGTGCATGATGACAATACTGTAGGCCTAATCACCGACTTCAAATTATAGAATGTCGGCGAGCAAGATGCTTTGCCTACAACTTCAAATTATCGAGGGGACCAAATTACATTGATTTTTTTTTAAATTTATCGAGTATTTTTCAAGGGACATGGAAAAAACTGCAAATTATCGATATATTCAAATTATCGAGAGTCGACTGTATTAGCATTCGCACCAACCAAAGAGGTGGGCACCGGGCGGTAAATTGACATAAGAAATGCCAGATCGAGAAACGTATGTTGTTGTTGATTCTTTGTGACATCGTTCTAATGTAACCCCGTGTACTTGGGTGTGTGTAGAAGTTGTCTGATAACCTGTGTCACTGTGATTACTAGTGTGTGTATTTGTAATTGAGGAAGGATTTGGGTAGGAAGCGGCCGTGGCCTTAAGTTGAATACCATCCCGGCATTTGTCTGGAGTAGAAGTGGGAAACAACGGAAAACCACTTCCAGGATAGCTGAGGTAGGAATCGAACCCACCTCATCTCAGTCTTGCCTCACGAGACTGAGTGTATCCCACTCCAGCCCTCAGACCAGAATTAAATTTCTTGGCAGAGCCGGCAATCGAACACGGGCCTCCACGGTGATAGCCAAGAATGCTAGCCACTACGCAACGAGGCGAAAAACGTAAAAATACAGGTGTAACTAATATAATATTTAATTTAACTCATCCTAAAAAAAACAGATGATGGTTCACTATGCCTCTTCACAGAGTTCTCAGGGCTACCAACTGCCTAGTAACATCCTGTGAACATTTGAACCCTAGACTAAATATCGTAGAATCTGTTTAAATAGACAATTTGAAACTTTGCACACTATGTTGCACCTTGGTGCCGACATCCATCTATACGGTATATGAATGTAGCCGCTTTTCTCAGTATGATCAATCGTGCAGTAAATATACCCTAATCTCTCGCTATATAGCCTATAAATAGAGCCCTGCGCGGATAAACACAACGTTATCCGCATCCGCCCCACATCCGCACGACTGTTATCCGCATCCACCCCGCATCCGCACAACTGTTATCCGCATCCGCCCCGCATCCCCACGACTTTTTTTTTCCCATTCCCACGTTTGTTATCCGAATCGATTGGCATTAAAATAATATTTTAAATTAGTAAAAGCATAAATTACTAAAGCAACACATTTAGACATTTGAGGAAAAGTGGTTCCCCTAGGCTTTGTATGCCATGTGCTATGTTTAAAATGAATGCTACACAGCCAGAATTGCAACGCATTACTGTTCAGAGTGTTAATTATGCTCAATGACATAATTTGAATAAGATTAGCTTAAATCATCATCTAACATTTGTCATGGAAAGATCGTAACGGGAAAATATGATGTCAAACATCCGGGTCCTAATAATGTTAAACAAGTTCGGATTGTATTCCTAAAACCACCCGAAATTTTTCTCCAAACATTAACCGCAGTTTATCCGCAGAGCCTTGCAAACTATATCCGTATGGCGAAAACTTTTGCGGATATCCGCGGGTTTATCCGCGGATATCCGCATCCGCGCAGGGCTTTACCTATAAATGTATAAAAGAAATGAGCACTGCCTACACGCTACACCGTATCATAAACAAATCGAAACTATTACAACGTTATAAACAGTGTATGCCATACCAGAACCAGAAGTATTTCATGCACCATATCATATGCTACATATCAGTGTCACCAAAATAGTTGTACGTACGTTTATAGGTTCCAGGTTTAACCGCATGTATAACTTCCATACCATTCAATGAATGTCTACCAAACTTTGTATATACAGTGTATGCCATAACAGATAAAATTGTATACATTTTGAGAGGCAGCAGTCCTACCAACTACCTAATAACTCTTCCTGGAAATTTAAGCCGTAAATTCTCAACATCTCAAAATCCATGCAAGGAAACGACTGTATTTCGAACACACTGTAGTGCTCTATTAGAGCTCAATATTTCATGTATGATTTGAGCATACCGTACCTTATAATGCCAGTGCTACCCATGTAATTCCGTAAAATAGACTGATTATTCAAAATTGATGCATCATTGGATTGAATCTTAATTTTTAAGAGAAGGGGGCTTTTTAATTCGTCACAGAACTACTGCTACACTCGTACTTGTTCACTTTGCATCTTCTTCTTTTAGATCCATCGCAGGAATTATTAACCAAATACGGTAGTCATGTGGGAAACACAAATAAGTTGTACGTTACGCATCGTGCTTGTTAGAATGTCTTATTATCATAAAGAAAATCAATTGTTCTGTACAACTTTAGTTTTTAATTTTAGTTCATAAGTATGTTGGTAATATAGCCTCCGTGGCTTAGGCGGCAGCACGCCGGCCTCTCACCGCTGGTTCCGTGGTTCAAATCCCGGTCACTCCATGTGAGATTTGTGCTGGACAAAGTGGAGGCAGACAGGTTTTTCTCCGGGTACTCCGGTTTTCCCTGTCACAATTTCATTCCAGCAACACTCTCCCTATCATTTCATTTCATCTGTCATTCATTTAATCATTGCCCCAGGGGAGTGCGACAGGCATCGGCAGCCGGCACAGTTCAAATCCTCGCCGCTAGATGGGGGCTTCATTCATTCCATTCCTGACCCGGTCGGAGACTGGAAGCAGGCTGTGGATTTTCTTTCAAGTATGTTGGTAATGCTTGTTTTGCACTATTTTTTATTTACAGTGACTATATGATGAGAAGGCTGTGACTTCCTGTTTGTATTCTTTGGTCAACATGTATGATGTATGTACTCAATCATGTCGAAATGTGCCAAAATGCATCTAGTATTCAAGTATCAATCCGTGTGCCTTTTAATTAACTAACAGGTGAGCCCAGACCGGACTAACAGTGCGTGTTTGGAACTAATATTCAACATCGCTCAGTGAATACTTAGAAACGTTGTAGCCTATTTACACATCATGGCAACGGCGAGTGAGTCAAATGCCTAAACCATGTTTTCCGCATCGACTTCTGTTATCTCTGGGATTACTGTTTCATCATCAGTGCCTAATATAGAGAAACTAGAAGGACAGCCAAATTATGGAAGCTGGAAGTTCGCAATGAGAATGTGTCTTATGCTGGAGGGATGGCGACAAGTGACAAATCAACCATGTGCGGTCAGTGTGAAAAATGTGTAACTGATAACGAAGACTACATAATTTGTGATGGGGAATTTGGTAAATAATACCACAGAACCTGTGTAAACATAAAAAAGAAAGTTTTTAACCGGCTTTTGTCCGACAAAGCCAAGCAATGGTATTGTGTCGAGTGCAGTGCAGTAAGTAGGTCAACTACGGAAAAGGTTTCGCCAGACGAGAATGTAAGTAAACCTGATTTAGAAGATCTTGTTTGTGAAATCAACCTCCGACTGATAAAACTAGAAAACATTGAAAAGATTCAGAATGACATGCTCAAGTCCGTGACATACTTCTCTGATTGTTTCAAAAAAAGGAAGATTGTAGTTTTACGTGACCGTGAATCTTGTGATTATGAGCCACGGGACCTCCTTTTTACGTGGAATCCGAACCACAGGACATGGCATTTCACTTCGAAAATCTCACATGCATTGACCGGGAATCGAACCCAGACCGCCTTGGTGAGAGGCATACAGCTTGACCGCTGAGCCACCACGCCCCCCTTCTGATTGTTTCGATAGTATGAAAAGTGACATTTCAACTGCCATACAAACTCTGAAGCAAGCCTTGTCAGAAATTACAAAGCTAAGCCAAAGAGTTTGTGAGTTAGAGAAGGAAAAGGATATCGCTTGCAGTGAGGTTAAACTGTTAAAACAAGAGAATCTCGAGCTTCAACAGTACGTTCGGCGAAACAACTTAGAGCTTCATGGCGTGCCGCACACTTCAAACGAAAACACCGTTCAGATTGTCCAGATTATCGCTGACCAATTGGGTGTCACAGTTGTTGAATCCGATATTGACGCCTGCCATCGGCTACCACAAAGCAGAGAAGGTCTTCCACCCCCTTTACTAGTCAAATTCTGCAGCCGGCTAAAAAAAAAGAGGCAATTTTAAAAGGCAAAAGGTCCAAACCCAACCTGAACTCAAGTGATGCAGGAATCAATGGAAGGGCTAGGCCTATCTACATTAACGAGCATTTGACGCCAGCTAATAAAGTACTCCACAAACAGGCAAGAGACCTCCGTAAATTAGGTTTTAAGTACGTCTGGACCCGGGACTGCAAAATATTCGTCCGTAAATCAGATAGTGACAAGGCTGTCAGGATCAGCTCACCGGAAGACATTGAAAGGCTAGTAAGGGACTCTTCCATCAACAAGGCTCAGCCATCCCATTCACAGAAATGATAATGAATCAAGACATGGACCTACTAGTTGATGTTGACTTGCACACATTAATTGATGAGCGTAAATATGACTGTATCCACGACTACGTAGCAGACACTAAAAATGAGGTTAGCCAAATCAAGTGTCTTTACCTAAATAGCAGAAGCATCAAAAATGAACTAGAAGATATCGAGATACTAATACATATTGTTGAAAATCTAGATGTCATAGTGGTAACCGAGACTTGGGTAAAAAGTAATGAAGCTAAATACTTCAACCTAAACAACTATTCTGTTGCTTTTGTACACAGAGACAATCAGGACGGTGGAGGTGTGGGAGTTTATGTCCACAAAAAATGGAATATAAGAGTTCTTAACCTAGTTGAGAGTAACCATAGCTTGATCCAATTAGAGCTTATAAGAAGTGATACTGTTCGTTTCAATAACCTGCATACTATTAATATAATTGCAGTATATAATCCTAACATAAATAACGCAACAAATTTCATGCAATCTCTAGAGCACATTCTCTCGAAAAATAATGCCAATCTTTGCTTATGCATTGGTGATACAAATATTAACTTACTAAACAAAAATAATGTAACCAAATCATACCTCAATCTACTATCAAGCTATGGTTTCACACAAGGCAATACTCGGTATCCAACAAGAATATCTGAATCAACAAGTACACTCCTTGATCAGGTAGCCACTGAAAATGAAAAATGAAAATCCACAGCCTGCTTCCAGTCTCCGACCGGGTCAGGAATGGAATGAATGAAGCCCCCAGCTAGCGACGAGGATATGAACTGTGCCGGCTGCCGAGGCCTGACGCACTCCTCTGGGGCAATGATTAAATGAATGACAGATGAAATGAAATGATAGTGGAGAGTGTTGCTGGAATGAAATTGTGACAGGGAAAACCGGAGTACCCGGAGAAAAACCTGTCTGCCTCCGCTTTGTCCAGCTCAAATCCCACATGGAGTGACCGGGATTTGAACCACGGACCCAGCGGTGAGAGGCCGGCGTGCTTCCGCCTAAGCCACGGAGACTACAGAAATAACTAATGAAATATGCAATTTTAAAATAATTATTGAACAATTGTTTCCATTCTTGCCTGGGCCAAGAGAGCTGACAAATTACTTATCCTATTCTCTCCAATAAAACAATTTAAGAATTAATCTACCATGGAGAAAACGCTGTTACATAGCTGGCAATGTGGGGGATTTATAATAGTATACTCAACTGCACACAGGAGCACATGGCAAATCAGCCCTCCATTCTTTCCTATACAGTTTCTTCACTGTATTCCATTGTAGCTCATGCTGAAGCAGATCTAAGTTAAGTCTTCAGATAAACCATCAAACCTCTTGATATCCGCATTTCGACATACTGTACATGGATTTATGCTCTTATTAAAATATATATATATACAGAAATAAAACAGCCCTTCTAAGCCCACATTAATATAAAATTTACATCGTAATAAATATACCCTATTCAAGTCTTTCCATGTTTGTATCTCCTTAAATATAAAATCAAGGGCTAACTTGCAAAACTAAGCCAGGAAATTACAAAAATCCTCATGCTTAGTTCCTCTCCACTACAAAGAAAAAATCATAAAATTAAATCAATACTGATGAACACTGTAACAATACATTAAAAAAGAGAGCACAAGGAAATTTATGTATTTTAAAATGAAAACATGGCTGACAATGAACAATCTTGAAAAAATGGAGAAGGCCAAATTTTATAAAACCTGATATATTTCACAAAATTAATTAAATAAAACTGTTAATGTGCAATGACACAATTGTATTTCTTTGTTGCACGTAACACTGACAAAATTGAGAATCCAAAGAAACAATTGCCCCATTATAGACACTGAACTTGTGAGCACAATTTGAAAATATCTCTGATTAGATAGACGATGACAGTGATGAATCACACCACATTTAGTGTCCCCAGCTGCACTGATGGAGCTTATGTTGCATCAAGGATATTGTAAAAGCTTTAAAAATTACAGGAGACAATAATTCTCAGAGTCACATACATAAGGAATAGAATGAAAGTAAAAGGGGATGCCTGATAACATACTATCTACATCACTCGCTCATTTGCAGTAACTTGAAAATAAGGCATCTTGATAATTCCTGCATTTTTGCAATCCACATTCTATTAAGTTGAATTCTTCGATAGTGGATGCACTGACATCCAAACAAACTTCAACTCTCACTCCTAAATTTATTTAGTTTTCATAGTTTAATCCAAGGAACTTCATGTTCAGCTGGGCCTCACTGTAATTTCGGTCTAGAAATATATACGATACCCACTCTGCACAACCAACATGGCTAATAACTGTAAATATACCTATAGGATAAGCAATATAAATAGTGATAATAGTAATCATAATATTCTTGTAACTGAGATTTTCTGGTCAAATTACTATCCAGGCAAAAGCCCAATCTCGAACATGACATTTAAATACCCCCACAACAAGCAAAGGTTTAGTTCAAAAAAGGTAAATAAAAATTACCGGTACGTGAACAAAAACATATTCTCCAATGATCTCAATCAAATAGACTGTTTAGATGATGTAAATGAAACTTACATCGCCATGAAACACAAAATCTTGACACAGACACCCAACAAAAAAAACTCTGACACACCTTTGAAGGAAATACACCAGAACCACAATAACCCATGGATAACAAGAGAATTAATTCAGCTAATAAAACGAAGGGACTTACTACATGCTAAACTTAAAACTAACATTCACAGAAACAACAACCCCTTAAAGGAAGAGCACATAATATGTAGGAACAAAGTGACAGCTTTAAAACGGAAACTGAAATCCTCATACCATGAACGTAAATTAATATTGAACGCCAATAGCATAAAAGATACTTGGAAAGTAATCAATGAAATGATCTACAACTGCACAACTGAAAACAAAGATGGTCCCAGTGAGATAATAATTTACGGTAAATCTTTCACAGGAAAAGAAAATATTTGCAATGCTCTAAACACTCACTTTATAAACATAGCACACAAATTAGCCAAAAACATCCCCCCAGGGAAGAAAATTAATGAAATTAATGTCAACACAGATTCCATATTTATGACTCCGACTAATGAGATGGAAATTCGCAATATTATATTAAGCCTTAAAATGAAAAGTAGCCAAGACAAAGATGGTATGTCAGTAAAATTGTTAAAAAACTCCATTGACATGCTAAGTAGCCCACTAACTACTTTAATTAATTTATCGTTAGAGACTGGTCTGGTGCCTGATGATCTAAAAATAGCACGAGTCATACCAGTCTATAAAGGAGGTGACAAAAGCAATCCAGACAATTACAGACCCATTTCCATCCTCCCACCCATATCCAAGGTACTCGAAACAGTAGTAAAAAACAGAATTGTTAATTTCTTACATAAAAATGATTACTTCTACGAAGGGCAGTATGGATTCCGAGAAAACTCAAGCACAGAAATAGCCACAATTGATATAATCTCTAACTTGCAGGATGTCATAGACAATAAGATGACAGCGAGTGGCCTTTTCATAGACCTGAGAAAGGCGTTTGATACTGTTGACCATGAAATTCTTTTAGGGAAACTTGATAAAGCAGGTATCCGAGGAGTAGCTTGGACATGGTTTAAAAATTACCTGTCTAATCGTAAGCAGTAAGTTGAAATAAATGGCTACAGAAGTGACGAAGTAAATATTACACATGGTGTGCCCCAAGGATCAATACTGGGTCCTTCCCTCTTCTTAGTATATATTAATGACATAGCAACACTCAGTTTTCATGGTAATATAACGTTGTTTGCAGATGACTTAAGCATCTTTTACAATGCGTACACCACCAACACGCTGATTAGACACATGCAGGAGGACATGAATACAATACTTGGCTGGACCCAGTCAAATAAATTAACAATAAATGAAGATAAAACAAATTATTTAATAATATCTAAGCGTAGAACAAAGTTAGACATCACTCAGAATATAATGCTGAATGGAAAGGCAGATAAAAGGGTCTCATCTGTCAAATACCTAGGCCTAATATTAGATGAAAATCTCTCCTGGCAAAAGCACATTGATGCATTAGTTAAAAAAATATCACCTGCTGCTGGGATGATAAAAAAATTGAGCTATTATATCCCAAAATATCTACTCAGGAAAGTGTATTTTTCCTTAATCCATAGCCACTTACAATATTTGAATACAATTTGGATCAAATGCTCAAATTACCTAAAAAAGGAAATTGAGGTAATTCAGAATAGAGCCATAAGAAATATGTATAACTACCCATTTTAACACCAACCAAACACCTTTATATTACGAGTAAAATTCAACCAGTAGCCCTAAATGCAGAAATCAAATAAAATGTCCTGATGTACCAAATCCTACACAAAGGTATCCACACAAATTTAAACTTCACTAAACAATCTGATTTACACGCTTACAAAACTAGACATGCAGATGACATATCACTTTTCCATATCAATTCCAAACAATATGGCACATAAAACAGTTTATGTGGAATGATTATAAAATATGAGTTTGAAGAAATTCCAAAATCTGAGAAGACAAAAGAAGACTATATTGTGTACAAAAACTTATGAAATCTACAAAATGTTGTATATATTTTCATACTGAAAACTTTGTAAACTAAACATTGAATTGTAATTTGTCGCCAACAAGATAAAACTGTACGATTCCTTTGTATATGAGTCCTTGACTCGTTAAGGGATTAATAAAATGCATTATTATTATTATTATTATTATTATTATTATTATTATTATTATTATTATTATTATTATTATTATGTCGATGGAACAATTCCCGTTACTTCACATGTGGACACAATTCGTGACCAGAGTGCGCTGGCAAAAATATGCCTGGCTGTTAAACCTTCTTGCTATATTCACGTGCATAACGCTATCAACTCGAAGGATGCCTGGAATAATCTCAAAAAGGCCTTCGAGGGATGTAGTATGGCCACAAAGTTCGAGCTGACCCGGAAATGTTTCAACATGAGGCAAGAAAGCAGCACAATGGTAGAGTTCGTCAACAACATCATGATGACCGTGCAGAAACTCGCCGATATAGGTGAAACTATTGAAGATAAATGGGTCTCATTCGTTAAGAGGAATGGTGTCTCAAACGAATATGAAAATTTCGTGGCGGCGCTGAACTAGCAGCTGAAGGAAGATTTCACTTCAGAAGATGTAAAGGTTGCTCTTCTGGGTGAAAGCAAGAGGAGAAGAGTGAAGGAAGAATGTGAATCATCATCTGCCACTGCTTTGTTCTCCAATCAATGCAAGAAAAATTATAACAAGAGAAAGCCAGGCGATCCAGGATTTAAATGTTACGAGTGTGGCAGCCCTGAACATGGTCGACCCAATTGTCTGAAATTGAAGCAAAGCAAGATATTTCAAGCGAACCGTGCATCAACTGCTGACCGAACATCAGGCGGGCAGAAGACTCTCCTCACCAAGGCGTTGACTACCAAGGTGGCTTCCTCAGCATGGGTCATCGACTCAGGTGCAACGTCCCACATGACCAAGGAAAGGGCATCACTGCAAGATGTTGACTCAAGTGTTCGTACGTCAATCAGCGTTGCAGACGACTCTGAGATATTGTCTGAAGGTGTCGGTAAGGTTGTGCTAAATCTTGGTAATGATAATATTAAAACAGTGACTGATGTAATTTATGTTCCAAATTTATCTACAAACTTGCTCTCAGTACATAAAATGACAGAAAAAGGGTACAATCTTGTCTTTGACAATGAGTCCTGTAAAGTCTTTAATGGATCATTTTTTCTGTTGATGGAAATTTAGAGTTTAAGTGTGTAAAACAAGATGGTTTATACTCAATAGCTGAGTGTTCACAGGAACCAGTGAGGGCATTGTCCGCTGAAGCTATCTCTGATGGGGAACTGTGGCACAAAAGGCTGGGTCATTTAAATCGTAAAGGCATGAAAGAACTACTACATATGGTCACTGGCATGAAGTTGAATCAAATCAATCAAAATGCTTGTGTTACCTGCCTGGAAGGTAAACAAACAGTCAGGTCATTTCCTAAAAAGGGGAGCAAAGCTAAATCTGTTCTAGATGTTATTCATAGTGATGTGCAAGGTCCCATGGAGGTGCAATCGTGGGGCGGAGCCAGATACTGTTTGATTTTTGTCGATGACTTTACTAGGAAAGTCTTTGGATATATGATTGCTTCTAAATCTGAAGTTTTTTCTAAATTCCGCCTCTTCAAGGAGATGGTAGAGAACCAGCTCAATAAACGCATTAAGTGTATAATAACCGACAATGGTGGAGAATATACTACTAAGGAATTTGAGTTGTATTTACAGGAGAACGGAATTATTCATCAAACCCGTATTCCATATAGTCCTCAGCAAAATGGTATTGCTGAAAGGACTAACAGGACCTTGGCAGAGAAAGCTGGCTGCATGCTGTTTGAGTCAGGTCTAGAAAAGAGATTCTGGGCAGAGACTATGAATACTGCCATCTATCTCAAGAACTGATCACCCACAGCTGCAGTGAGGGATCTCGTACCAGAGGAGGCATGGTCTGGAGTAAAAGTTGATATTTCCCACCTTAACATTTTTGGCTGTAAAGCACATGTTCATGTCCTTGATGTTAAGGTAGAAGTTTGACAAGAAATCTGATGAGATGAAATTTTAGGTTATTGTGAAACACAAAAAGGATACCGCCTTGTAAGAAAAAGTGACCCAAAGCATATTGTTGTAGCTAGGAGTGTTGTTTTTCTTGATGGTCCATCATTCCAAGTGAATGCAAATAGGCCTAATCTAGTAATTAATGCTGTAAATGACATGTCAATATTGTCGGTGCCTGTAATTAATACTTTTGTTGATCACCACAATGTTGATGTAGATGTTGATGTTATGAGTGATGAAACTGAAAGGGTTGTGACTGTGTCCAATGACACTACACCAGCTGAATCATCTGATAGTGATATCAGTTTTGACATTTCTAACCTCTATATTGGTAGTGATGATAGCTCAATTGAGGATATAGTTAGTCGTGAGCCTGGTCCCCAGCATGACCGTCCTGATACAATGGGGGGGGCAGATATCCCAAGCGTACCAGAACGTCCAAGAGGGATGAGGATTATGAATACCGTACTCTTTTCTGACTGTTGGGCCACAAGATCCTAAAAATTATTCAGAAGTATGTTCGTGGTCATATCAGAAGCTGTGGAGAAATGCAATGCAAGAGGAAATGTTGTCGTTAACTAACAATTAAACTTGGAGATTGGTCGATAGACCATCAAATCACAATGTTATTCAGTGTAAGTGGGTCTACAAACTTAAGAAAGGACTGGATGGGTCCAAGCGCTACAAAGCAAGACTTGTGGCGAAAGGATTCACTCAGGTTCCACGTAGAGACTATGATCAGACTTTTGCACCTGTTGTCAGGCTCTCGTCGTTAAGAGTCCTATTTGCCCTCACTGCCGAGTCAGACTGGGAAATAGACCATGTGGACGTAACAACTGCTTTTTAAATGGTGATTGGTTTGAAACAATTTACATGGAGCAGCCGGAAGGTTTTCTGGAAAAGGGCAACGAAGGTAAAGTGTGCAGATTGCAAAGAGCTGTATATGGTTTCAAGCAAGCTGCCAAATACTGGAATGATAAAATTCATGATTTTCTTATTCAACATAAGTTCCAGAATTCAGAGTATGATGCATGTATCTACAGTAAGAACGAAGGTAAAACATTTGTAGCGATTGGCTTGCATGTTGATGACTTCTATATTTTCTCAAACTGTAAGCAGGAAACTAAGAAACTTAAGGAAACTACGACTAAATGTTTTAAAATAAGGGACTTGGGTCCTGTAAGTGAATGTCTAGGTATGAGAGTGACAAGAGACCTGAAATCTCATTCAGTTAAGTTGGATCAAGAGAGCTATGCTCTCGACATCGTCAAAAACTATGGTATGGAGGAGTGTAAACCAGTGAACACGCCCCTAGCACTTGGTGTAAAACTTGTCAGGCCAATGAATTCTACAAATCATCCACTGTATCAAAAATTGACAGGTGCCCTTATGTATCTGGCGGTAGGCACCAGACCTGACATATGTTTTGCTGTTAATTATTTAAGCCAGTTCAACAGTTGCAATGATGATGAACATTTCAATGCTGCCCTGAGAGTGGTTAGATACCTGAAGGGTACAATGGGCTTAGGGCTAAAATATTGTAGAGGAGGTTGTAGTTTAAATGGTTATGCAGATGCTGATTTTGCTGCTTGTGCTGTTGATAGAAAATCTGTTACTGGCTATGTGTTCAAGCTAGCGGGTGGAGCCATTAGTTGGCAGGTAAGAAAACAAAGATCTGTAACTATTGCAGATAGCACAACTTTTGCAGAGTATGTTTCTACTAGTGAATGTGGTAAGGATGGTGTGTATTTAAGAGGTCTTCTTGGGGAATTATCAGTCCCTATCAAATGTTTTAAAATATTTAATGATAACCAAGGAGCTATTAATATGTGTCTGAACCAGACATCTGGCAGCAAAAGTAAACACATTGATGTCAGGTTCCATCAAATAAAGCATTGGGTGAAATGTGGTGTTGTCAGTGTACAATACTTGTCAACTGAACAGATGATTGCTGATGTGCTAACCAAAGCACTTTCAAGAGCAAAACATGATTTTTGCATTGCATCCATGGGGATGGCAGATTAATTCATGTGTTGTGCGTACAAACAATCGATTAAGTGAGGGTGTTAGAATGTCTTATTATCATAAAGATAATCAATTGTTCTGTACAACTTTAGTTTTTAATTTTAGTTCATAAGAGTAGGGGGATGGTGGGTGTTCTAACTCATAGCCTACTTTCCTGGTGACGTCACATACTAACCCGCAATACATTCAGGGGCAAAGTCGATATCTCCCAAAGCCATGGTCCGATTTTGACAAATGAGGTGTCGTTGGACTCGGGTTGACGCCCTCTTTCCAATGGACCACTCATTCCAACCCCTAAATAAAACCTACCCCTACTAGGGGGTGAAATTGTAATTTTTTTTGTGAAAGTCTCTTTTGAAATGCGACATGTATAAGATGCGCTGCTAAAATGAACTTATAGGTTGTTGCTCATATAGTGCATGCGTTTTGTTGGATTCCGCTATGGATGACCATTTTTGTTTTTGTTTTATACGCATGCGCGCTTGGGATTTGTGTAAGAGGGCGAGCTCTTTGAAAAATATGATTGATAAGAAGGGGTTTTGGTGGTGAGGAGAGAGCCAGATAGTCGCCTACTTTCCTAAGAAGTTTGCCGATATCTCTCGAACGCAAGGTCGGATTTGGACGTGTGACGTGTCAAATCGCTTGTCTCGAAGCCCTTTATATGCTATTAATAGGTTAGAGTTTTGAGAATGAGGGAAACAGGCTCTTTGGGGGGTAAAACCATGATTTTAGACTTTTTCCGATATGTCACGAATGCATGGCCGGATTTGGTCCTATGACGTGTCAAATGGCTTGTCTCGAAACCCTTTTTATTTTGGTAATAGGTTAAAGTTTTTGAGAATGAGGGAAACAGAATTTTTTGGTGTAAAACTGTGATTTTAGACTTTCTGTTATATTTCACAAACCAATAACGCCAGAGACGTATACGAGGGGTCGTAGGACTCGGGGTGACCCCCCTTCCCCCCCCCCCCACTACTCCCCATTTCGAATATAGTATTTATGTTTAAAAAAATCTGTCTAAAATGTTCATGAAGAGTGGTTGTAGATAGAAAGAGACGATACCACTGGGCACGTGTTTCAACGAGGCTATTACTGGCCACGGTGGTGATATACCAATACAGTATTCGCTATTTCGATGAGACGGCGGGTCGAGGGTTCGGTTTCCGATTTTTCCTACGATGGAATTCCTAATTCCTAAACCCCCTGAAGAGGGTCTTTAAGATGTAAACGATTATGAGTGACATGACAAATGATAATTCCTTGATCAGATGAAGTTGGCATTAGATAGAACAAACAGAACTTGGTTATATGTTGCTTGAAGTGAGTATAGAAAACAAACTTGCTGGGGCAGACTGACAGGATGTGAATGTTATTTGAGCTTATTGGAATGCATTGACTTGACTTGACAACAGGGCAATGAAAAAAGCACAGAGATGCCGAGGACACTTGAAGGTCAAACGATATGGCAACCATGGTGGGAGGGGAAAGCGAGGATGATGTCGCCGATCATGTTCAATGTTCAATGGATGAATTTGTATTTTGCGAAGCACTGTTCGGAGAGGGTCGTGTGAGGACTTGTTTTAAGGGTATTTATTTTTACAATCTTTCCTGTGGTGGACTCATTGATTGAAATAATCCAAAACTGCTAGGGCATGGCCTTGAGATTTTATAAACTGATAATGGGATTTTGACATACAAGATTCACTCAGAACTTGACATGATGTCATTCTTTTTATGGCTTATGAATTTCCCCCAAAAAAGACCCAAAACAACAAGATCAAGGACTTTTGCTTTTCTTAATATATTGCAAACCCATAATATAAGATGTTTACTGTGAGTGACGAAATCTAGCTAGGTAAAGAAATAATTATTGTAGGATATATGTATGGTGACTGACACGTCTTTGACCATTGGAACTTGTTTTCAGATCTGACTGTAGTACATAGGGAGTATAGGTTGTAGGCATGGATTGACAAACGGTGCACACAAAATTCAATTTATCGATTCAAGAATTAAGAGTAGACTATCATTAATTAATTGGTTAAAGAGTATAGCTAAAAATAAAAAATGGTGACTACATTAAACTAAACTGAACCAAGTCGAATCAAACCCAACTGAATCAAACCAAGCCTAAAGCAAACCAAACCTAATCAAGAACAAGCCAAGGGCTTAAGTGTAAAACTTGTGGGGGAATGCAGTCATTGGCAATGTCCAAAGGAAGGGATAACGCTCTACCTCTAGAGGGTAAGGTAAAGCTAGCGCATGGTGCTAATGCATATTCCCAAGTACATGAACCACACACACACAACTATCCTATGCTGTTTTTATGAGTTAACTGTTAAAACTTACTCAGTGGTTACTGAACAAGATGGTCGCTACACACAACAAGCTTTAAATACTTGAGGCTAATAATCTATACACACACACACATGTTCTAAACTAAACTGTCTTGCTGGTAGTGCTCACACAGTAGGCAAATGACAGAAATGCTTGTCTAACAGAAATACAATCATTTTTGTTTGTCTAATGTTACCAGCTAACCATTACATGCTATAGTGGTGAGCACATGTGCCTCTTGCACTGGAGATCGTAACTTGATTTCTAGCTCTAAGGCCTAGAATGAATCAAACTAAGAAAGAAGGGTATGGTGACGCAGTGGTTAAACTGTTAGCCTTTCACTAAGGTAGACTAGGGTTTGATTTTAGCTTAATATACATGTCATAAACAAACAAACAAACAAACAAACAAAAAAGCAGAGATAATGTTAAAAACTGATTACACTTGTCTCTTTTCAAATTATTACTTAGATTGCAAATACAAAGGTGGACTGGGTTTGATATACAGTAAATGCTGCCTATCGCATACTAGCCTGTAAGAAAGCCAAACAAGCAAAAGGCGTAGGTAGAGCAGTGGTAAAATCGCTATGTGTAGGGAACTACCTAACGGTTTTATGAACTGGCAATGGTATGTCGCATAAACAGTGCAGGATACAATCCAGTAACCATAATTTTTATCATGTGGAGCAGAGAAAACATATTTATATAGAGAGAGATATAGAAAGCTTGTGTATGTATGGGTAGCATTGATTGTTTGACCAGAGAAAATACGATGAGGTAGGGTGGGGAGAGGGAGAATTAACACTTATATATGAATGAATGGTAAATAGTTTTTTTTTTAATAGTTTTGTTTTTCAAATGCAGTGGTAGATAGCCGTTATTTTGTAAAACATTCTTACTTGCAGTAGTAATAAGACTCTATGGTTCCGCTAACACATAGATAGACTGTATTATTGCCATGGTCAAGCACTCACATTAAGATCATTTACAAAATCATAAAATGAAAAATAAAAAATCTTGTTTTGGAAATATCGTTTTTCAACATACACAAAATAAATATATAAAAAATTTGTAAACAGCAAAATGGAAAATCCATGGTCAAGCACTCACATTAAGATCATTTACAAAATCATAAAATGAAAAATAAAAAATCTTGTTTTGGAAATATCGATTTTTTTCAACATACACAAAATAAATATATAAAAAATTTGTAAACAGCAAAATGGAAAATCCATGTTTCCATATAGACAAAATTTAAAAACCTTAAACGGACATTTAAGAAAATATATGCAAATGGGAAATTGACAAATGTGTAAATATGAAAATGGAAAAATCCATGTTTCCATATCATGAAATTGAAAAACATTAAACTGTCATTTAAAAAAATGCAAATGGAAAATTGACAAATTGCAATGTGTGAAATGTGAAATTGAACAAATGGCTATCATTATTAAAAAAAAAAAAAAAGAACATGGTGCTCTATGGTTGAGGTGTGAATCAAACCCTCTCTACTTATTTCGACCACCCGAGACTGAGTAGACTAGTTTTAGTTGTCATACCGCTTTTAAAAGTTTGTGTTAAATCTAGGAATTGAACCCAAGAGCTTGTAGGAGAGATCCAAGGTTATAATATGTTAAACAGATAGCCTTGAATGTAGGGTGTGGTAGCTATATAGAGATGAGACGTTTCGCTCTGGGGAGGGAGGCATGGAGATCTGCATCAAACCAGTCAAAAGACTGACGACTCAAACAACAACATGTAGAGCTCACCAAAATAATGTTGTGTAACGGTAAATGTTAGTCAACGAACAGTAATGCATTACTAAAACCCATGACACGATACCTAAGAGCTTTTCTAAAATTATTTTAAAATGCCTTTAACCCTATATTAAACACCCAGTTCACAAGACTCATAACTGCAATGTTATGGTCAAACAAAACAAAATCTATATTTCAAAACAAACAAGTGGTTTAGTCAATGTATACTGGAAAAAGTTTTATAAACACTCAAGTCCACAAAAATAATTAAATTAGTAACTGTCAGGTTGACCGAGTGGTTATGGTGTTTGACTTAAATTCAAATTTTCTGTACAAGAAAGCAAGGGTTCGAATCCCTTACCTGATATATCTATTGCCTCAACATGGCTTGACCACACTGTATTATTGTGTACTCGGTACACAAACCATAGATAGAGTGTATTGTTTAAGGTCACTCTCTTTGCGAACATAGTCAGAGACTGTTGATGGTTAACAATTGCATTAATAGTGGGACATGGGGATAGCAATTAAGAAAAACAGACAATACCCATGCACTATTTTTATTTATTTAATGTAAGTACTTGTACAATAGTTATATACAAACTACAACTCTCTTTTGTCTATTACTATTTAGTCCTTTTCGATCCACTTGCATATCAAGGGCAGATGACTTTGTAGTTCAGCCCCTTCAAACAACAACAACACTACTTTTTGCATAGTCTGTGATGTTGATGACTCTTGAGGCGTGGAAGATGGATACAACATAACTTTTACAACAGGGGTTAAACGTTGCTCAACAAACAATGCACTATTTTGAGTAGCAACATCTTTCTCTTGTACTAACTTTTTAGCATTCTGATGATTTTTTGTCAACACTATTAGTGTTTTGTCTGGAGCACTACATTGATGATCACTCACACTTAAAACCACACTATTTCTACTTCATATTGCCTCGACATTTTGTTGACCTCTGTTTTGAGCATTGCCAGAATATTATTCCTTTTACATTTTGTCGTCTATAGTTATAAGAGTAGCCTTTATAGAGTACACGTTGTTTACCTCGGATAGTTGTAGTAAGTTCCAAAGTAGTAACTAACCTGTTAGTATGATTTGCACACTACAAAGGTTATTTCTGTTCTGGTAATAGAATTATTTAGCGTTGGCTTTTATATTTAATATGTACAGTTTAAAGTGATAGAAAAGTGGTAGAAACGTGGTAGCAAAGTGGTAGATAATTGGTAACATAGTGGTAGAAAAGTGGTAGAAAAGTGGCAGAAAAGTAGTAGAAAAGTGGTGGCAAAGTGGTAGAAAAGTGGTAGCAAACTAGAAAAGTGGTAGAAAAGTGGCAGAAAAGTAGTAGAAAAGTGGTAGCAAAGTGGTAGAAAAGTGGTAGCAAACTCGAAAAGTGGTAGCAAAGTGGTAGAAAATATTACATGTATTGTTAAGAAATAGTTTAAGCGGTTACATGGATTCATTACACTATAATTTTAGCATTACGAAGCTCATTTTCTATATCCAAAAGTTCTTCCTCATATTTAGTATGACCAGCCTGTTTACAGGTATGCAAGTACTGAAGCCGCTGGATTAGCTTACTGGGATTGTTCCAGTAAACAAATTTAACAAATGATTTTTTGGGTGTAAACCATTATCATCATCATCATCATTATCATCATAATCATCATCATCATCATGGTTATCATCATCAATATAATTATCATCAATATAATCATCACTATTACTATCTAATCCTTTTTGTTCATCTTGCAATGCAACAACCTTTGGCATAGTTTGTGTTGTCTTTGATAGTGTTAGAGGTTTCTTAGACGTTAACGACTGTCCTAACATGTCTTTTTCAGGAGATAATAAATGCTCTTTAACAAACAAAGCACTATCTTGAGCCACACTATTTTTTTCTTGGTCTTGCCTTTTTACCTTGGTTAGAGTATTTTGTCCATTTAAATGAGTATTATTTTGAGATTTACAATGATGATTGATTGAAATAAGTATGTTGGAGCCTTTTGTCTTAATCATTCCTCGACACTTTTTAGATCGTTGTTTCGAACAGCACCAAATAACAGTTCCATTTTTATTAGTTCTTTTTACAATATATGCATACCCTTTATAGTAAGCACATGGCTTACCATAGCTAGTCGTTGATACTTCCATGTCAACTGTTAAGCATAAACTAATCTCTAGTAAAGTTAACTCGATAATAAAAATGATTGTTTGTAGTATGTGCAGTTTAAAGTAAGAGCAAAAGTGAGAGTCAAATGGTATAAAAGTGTTAACAAAGTGGTGGAAGAGTGGTAGCAGTTTATAGTAGTCATGATCTTTTTTACTAGAATGTGATTTGAGTAAATATAATTTCTAATCCTTAGCAGTGAGTAGTCAGTTAGTCTTGGTTCAGACAAGCGTAAACAGTTCTCCAATGAATCAGAGATCAAGATTTTCATTATGAAACAGTTGTGTAACCAATTAGGTATCGGTACTTGATAGCTTCACACATGAACAAAAATTCCAACATATCTGACTTGAATTACATGATTTGAAAGTTGACAAAGAATATCCAATCAACCATTGTAGTTACAATGTCAAACACACAAAGACAAAATCAGCATGAACTTTTAAGTTACAGGAAAATTCTATGAAATAGACTATGCAGGAAATTTGGAAATACTCATCAGAAGTTTGCAACATCATCCTTCTAGCCTATATAAATTATCGACATGGAAAGTGTGCACTGCCCCTGACATTAAACCAATTTATCAATAACACAAGTCAACAATCAAAACATTTTGTGTTGAGTCTATCATTTAATGCATATATTCTGTCTACATTGAACAGTAACAAAAAACGCCATTCATAATTAATTAAGTTTGCTTTAATTCTTTATGTAATGATATATACATATTTAAAGTTTTGGCTGACTGTTCAGGGTGAATCGGCTTTGAACACATAAGAGAGGGAATATTTTAAGACTTAACCTCAGCTCACCTAACATAACCTAAATTTACCTAACCTAACCTTGTCATATAGATAAGAAACGGATCAAGCTATGCTTTCGACTACCGAGTTTCAGCTACTTTTCAAGGTTACTCTCCCGAACATTGCCGGAGACTGCTGATAAACACTTATATTCCCACGGCGGTGGCGCGCAACGACCTACATGACACGCTTCCCCCTTTTCATTGATCCCTGTTGATTTGTCCCTTTGGACTGGTCCCTGTTGACTAGCCCCTTTTGGACGGGCCCTTTTTGAATGGAGTCATTTTTGACGGGTCCCTGTGGACAGGTCCTTTTGGCTGATCCCTTTGGACCGGACCCTTTGACATAATTTGGATAATTGGATAATTGGATAACCTATGGACTGGCCCATGCAATTATCCAAATTATGTCAAAGGGTCCGGTCCAAAGGGATCAGCCAAAAGGACCTGTCCACAGGAACCCGTCAAAAATGACTCCATTCAAAAAGGGCCCGTCCAAAAGGGGCTAGTCAACAGGGACCAGTCCAAAGGGACAAATCAACAGGGATCAATGAAAAGGGGGAAGCGTGTCATGTAGGTCGTTGCGCGCCACCGCCGTGGGAATATAAGTGTTTATCAGCAGTCTCCGGCAATGTTCGGGAGAGTAACCTTGAAAAGTAGCTGAAACTCGGTAGTCGAAAGCATAGCTTGATCCGTTTCTTATCTATATGACAAGGTTAGGTTAGGTAAATTTAGGTTATGTTAGGTGAGCTGAGGTTAAGTCTTAAAATATTCCCTCTCTTATGTGTTCAAAGCCGATTCACCCTGAACAGTCAGCCAAAACTTTAAATATGTATATATCATTACATAAAGAATTAAAGCAAACTTAATTAATTATGAATGGCGTTTTTTGTTACTGTTCAATGTAGACAGAATATATGCATTAAATGATAGACTCAACACAAAATGTTTTGATTGTTGACTTG
The DNA here is from genome assembly GCA_946902985.2 of Meconema thalassinum. NCBI lineage: Eukaryota > Metazoa > Arthropoda > Insecta > Orthoptera > Tettigoniidae > Meconema > Meconema thalassinum. The sequence continues at coordinate 892,041,980 of OX336389.2, forward strand.
TGTTATTGATAAATTGGTTTAATGTCAGGGGCAGTGCACACTTTCCATGTCGATAATTTATATAGGCTAGAAGGATGATGTTGCAAACTTCTGATGAGTATTTCCAAATTTCCTGCATAGTCTATTTCATAGAATTTTCCTGTAACTTAAAAGTTCATGCTGATTTTGTCTTTGTGTGTTTAACATTGTAACTACAATGGTTGATTGGATATTCTTTGTCAACTTTCAAATCATGTAATTCAAGTCAGATATGTTGGAATTTTTGTTCATGTGTGAAGCTATCAAGTACCGATACCTAATTGGTTACACAACTGTTTCATAATGAAAATCTTGATCTCTGATTCATTGGAGAACTGTTTACGCTTGTCTGAACCAAGACTAACTGACTACTCACTGCTAAGGATTAGAAATTATATTTACTCAAATCACATTCTAGTAAAAAAGATCATGACTACTATAAACTGCTACCACTCTTCCACCACTTTGTTAACACTTTTATACCATTTGACTCTCACTTTTGCTCTTACTTTAAACTGCACATACTACAAACAATCATTTTTATTATCGAGTTAACTTTACTAGAGATTAGTTTATGCTTAACAGTTGACATGGAAGTATCAACGACTAGCTATGGTAAGCCATGTGCTTACTATAAAGGATATGCATATATTGTAAAAAGAACTAATAAAAATGGAACTGTTATTTGGTGCTGTTCGAAACAACGATCTAAAAAGTGTCGAGGAATGATTAAGACAAAAGGCTCCAACATACTTATTTCAATCAATCATCATTGTAAATCTCAAAATAATACTCATTTAAATGGACAAAATACTCTAACCAAGGTAAAAAGGCAAGACCAAGAAAAAAATAGTGTGGCTCAAGATAGTGCTTTGTTTGTTAAAGAGCATTTATTATCTCCTGAAAAAGACATGTTAGGACAGTCGTTAACGTCTAAGAAACCTCTAACACTATCAAAGACAACACAAACTATGCCAAAGGTTGTTGCATTGCAAGATGAACAAAAAGGATTAGATAGTAATAGTGATGATTATATTGATGATAATTATATTGATGATGATAACCATGATGATGATGATGATTATGATGATAATGATGATGATGATGATAATGGTTTACACCCAAAAAAATCATTTGTTAAATTTGTTTACTGGAACAATCCCAGTAAGCTAATCCAGCGGCTTCAGTACTTGCATACCTGTAAACAGGCTGGTCATACTAAATATGAGGAAGAACTTTTGGATATAGAAAATGAGCTTCGTAATGCTAAAATTATAGTGTAATGAATCCATGTAACCGCTTAAACTATTTCTTAACAATACATGTAATATTTTCTACCACTTTGCTACCACTTTTCGAGTTTGCTACCACTTTTCTACCACTTTGCTACCACTTTTCTACTACTTTTCTGCCACTTTTCTACCACTTTTCTAGTTTGCTACCACTTTTCTACCACTTTGCCACCACTTTTCTACTACTTTTCTGCCACTTTTCTACCACTTTTCTACCACTATGTTACCAATTATCTACCACTTTGCTACCACGTTTCTACCACTTTTCTATCACTTTAAACTGTACATATTAAATATAAAAGCCAACGCTAAATAATTCTATTACCAGAACAGAAATAACCTTTGTAGTGTGCAAATCATACTAACAGGTTAGTTACTACTTTGGAACTTACTACAACTATCCGAGGTAAACAACGTGTACTCTATAAAGGCTACTCTTATAACTATAGACGACAAAATGTAAAAGGAATAATATTCTGGCAATGCTCAAAACAGAGGTCAACAAAATGTCGAGGCAATATGAAGTAGAAATAGTGTGGTTTTAAGTGTGAGTGATCATCAATGTAGTGCTCCAGACAAAACACTAATAGTGTTGACAAAAAATCATCAGAATGCTAAAAAGTTAGTACAAGAGAAAGATGTTGCTACTCAAAATAGTGCATTGTTTGTTGAGCAACGTTTAACCCCTGTTGTAAAAGTTATGTTGTATCCATCTTCCACGCCTCAAGAGTCATCAACATCACAGACTATGCAAAAAGTAGTGTTGTTGTTGTTTGAAGGGGCTGAACTACAAAGTCATCTGCCCTTGATATGCAAGTGGATCGAAAAGGACTAAATAGTAATAGACAAAAGAGAGTTGTAGTTTGTATATAACTATTGTACAAGTACTTACATTAAATAAATAAAAATAGTGCATGGGTATTGTCTGTTTTTCTTAATTGCTATCCCCATGTCCCACTATTAATGCAATTGTTAACCATCAACAGTCTCTGACTATGTTCGCAAAGAGAGTGACCTTAAACAATACACTCTATCTATGGTTTGTGTACCGAGTACACAATAATACAGTGTGGTCAAGCCATGTTGAGGCAATAGATATATCAGGTAAGGGATTCGAACCCTTGCTTTCTTGTACAGAAAATTTGAATTTAAGTCAAACACCATAACCACTCGGTCAACCTGACAGTTACTAATTTAATTATTTTTGTGGACTTGAGTGTTTATAAAACTTTTTCCAGTATACATTGACTAAACCACTTGTTTGTTTTGAAATATAGATTTTGTTTTGTTTGACCATAACATTGCAGTTATGAGTCTTGTGAACTGGGTGTTTAATATAGGGTTAAAGGCATTTTAAAATAATTTTAGAAAAGCTCTTAGGTATCGTGTCATGGGTTTTAGTAATGCATTACTGTTCGTTGACTAACATTTACCGTTACACAACATTATTTTGGTGAGCTCTACATGTTGTTGTTTGAGTCGTCAGTCTTTTGACTGGTTTGATGCAGATCTCCATGCCTCCCTCCCCAGAGCGAAACGTCTCATCTCTATATAGCTACCACACCCTACATTCAAGGCTATCTGTTTAACATATTATAACCTTGGATCTCTCCTACAAGCTCTTGGGTTCAATTCCTAGATTTAACACAAACTTTTAAAAGCGGTATGACAACTAAAACTAGTCTACTCAGTCTCGGGTGGTCGAAATAAGTAGAGAGGGTTTGATTCACACCTCAACCATAGAGCACCATGTTCTTTTTTTTTTTTAATAATGATAGCCATTTGTTCAATTTCACATTTCACACATTGCAATTTGTCAATTTTCCATTTGCATTTTTTTAAATGACAGTTTAATGTTTTTCAATTTCATGATATGGAAACATGGATTTTTCCATTTTCATATTTACACATTTGTCAATTTCCCATTTGCATATATTTTCTTAAATGTCCGTTTAAGGTTTTTAAATTTTGTCTATATGGAAACATGGATTTTCCATTTTGCTGTTTACAAATTTTTTATATATTTATTTTGTGTATGTTGAAAAAAATCGATATTTCCAAAACAAGATTTTTTATTTTTCATTTTATGATTTTGTAAATGATCTTAATGTGAGTGCTTGACCATGGATTTTCCATTTTGCTGTTTACAAATTTTTTATATATTTATTTTGTGTATGTTGAAAAACGATATTTCCAAAACAAGATTTTTTATTTTTCATTTTATGATTTTGTAAATGATCTTAATGTGAGTGCTTGACCATGGCAATAATACAGTCTATCTATGTGTTAGCGGAACCATAGAGTCTTATTACTACTGCAAGTAAGAATGTTTTACAAAATAACGGCTATCTACCACTGCATTTGAAAAACAAAACTATTAAAAAAAAAACTATTTACCATTCATTCATATATAAGTGTTAATTCTCCCTCTCCCCACCCTACCTCATCGTATTTTCTCTGGTCAAACAATCAATGCTACCCATACATACACAAGCTTTCTATATCTCTCTATATATAAATATGTTTTCTCTGCTCCACATGATAAAAATTATGGTTACTGGATTGTATCCTGCACTGTTTATGCGACATACCATTGCCAGTTCATAAAACCGTTAGGTAGTTCCCTACACATAGCGATTTTACCACTGCTCTACCTACGCCTTTTGCTTGTTTGGCTTTCTTACAGGCTAGTATGCGATAGGCAGCATTTACTGTATATCAAACCCAGTCCACCTTTGTATTTGCAATCTAAGTAATAATTTGAAAAGAGACAAGTGTAATCAGTTTTTAACATTATCTCTGCTTTTTTGTTTGTTTGTTTGTTTGTTTGTTTGTTTGTTTATGACATGTATATTAAGCTAAAATCAAACCCTAGTCTACCTTAGTGAAAGGCTAACAGTTTAACCACTGCGTCACCATACCCTTCTTTCTTAGTTTGATTCATTCTAGGCCTTAGAGCTAGAAATCAAGTTACGATCTCCAGTGCAAGAGGCACATGTGCTCACCACTATAGCATGTAATGGTTAGCTGGTAACATTAGACAAACGAAAATGATTGTATTTCTGTTAGACAAGCATTTCTGTCATTTGCCTACTGTGTGAGCACTACCAGCAAGACAGTTTAGTTTAGAACATGTGTGTGTGTGTGTGTGTATAGATTATTAGCCTCAAGTATTTAAAGCTTGTTGTGTGTAGCGACCATCTTGTTCAGTAACCACTGAGTAAGTTTTAACAGTTAACTCATAAAAACAGCATAGGATAGTTGTGTGTGTGTGGTTCATGTACTTGGGAATATGCATTAGCACCATGCGCTAGCTTTACCTTACCCTCTAGAGGTAGAGCGTTATCCCTTCCTTTGGACATTGCCAATGACTGCATTCCCCCACAAGTTTTACACTTAAGCCCTTGGCTTGTTCTTGATTAGGTTTGGTTTGCTTTAGGCTTGGTTTGATTCAGTTGGGTTTGATTCGACTTGGTTCAGTTTAGTTTAATGTAGTCACCATTTTTTATTTTTAGCTATACTCTTTAACCAATTAATTAATGATAGTCTACTCTTAATTCTTGAATCGATAAATTGAATTTTGTGTGCACCGTTTGTCAATCCATGCCTACAACCTATACTCCCTATGTACTACAGTCAGATCTGAAAACAAGTTCCAATGGTCAAAGACGTGTCAGTCACCATACATATATCCTACAATAATTATTTCTTTACCTAGCTAGATTTCGTCACTCACAGTAAACATCTTACATTATGGGTTTGCAATATATTAAGAAAAGCAAAAGTCCTTGATCTTGTTGTTTTTGGGTCTTTTTTTGGGGAAATTCATAAGCCATAAAAAGAATGACATCATGTCAAGTTCTGAGTGAATCTTGTATGTCAAAATCCCATTATCAGTTTATAAAATCTCAAGGCCATGCCCTAGCAGTTTTGGATTATTTCAATCAATGAGTCCACCACAGGAAAGATTGTAAAAATAAATACCCTTAAAACAAGTCCTCACACGACCCTCTCCGAACAGTGCTTCGCAAAATACAAATTCATCCATTGAACATTGAACATGATCGGCGACATCATCCTCGCTTTCCCCTCCCACCATGGTTGCCATATCGTTTGACCTTCAAGTGTCCTCGGCATCTCTGTGCTTTTTTCATTGCCCTGTTGTCAAGTCAAGTCAATGCATTCCAATAAGCTCAAATAACATTCACATCCTGTCAGTCTGCCCCAGCAAGTTTGTTTTCTATACTCACTTCAAGCAACATATAACCAAGTTCTGTTTGTTCTATCTAATGCCAACTTCATCTGATCAAGGAATTATCATTTGTCATGTCACTCATAATCGTTTACATCTTAAAGACCCTCTTCAGGGGGTTTAGGAATTAGGAATTCCATCGTAGGAAAAATCGGAAACCGAACCCTCGACCCGCCGTCTCATCGAAATAGCGAATACTGTATTGGTATATCACCACCGTGGCCAGTAATAGCCTCGTTGAAACACGTGCCCAGTGGTATCGTCTCTTTCTATCTACAACCACTCTTCATGAACATTTTAGACAGATTTTTTTAAACATAAATACTATATTCGAAAGGGGGAGTAGTGGGGGGGGGAAGGGGGGTCACCCCGAGTCCTACGACCCCTCGTATACGTCTCTGGCGTTATTGGTTTGTGAAATATAACAGAAAGTCTAAAATCACAGTTTTACACCAAAAAATTCTGTTTCCCTCATTCTCAAAAACTTTAACCTATTACCAAAATAAAAAGGGTTTCGAGACAAGCCATTTGACACGTCATAGGACCAAATCCGACCATGCATTCGTGACATATCGGAAAAAGTCTAAAATCATGGTTTTACCCCCAAAAAGCCTGTTTCCCTCATTCTCAAAACTCTAACCTATTAATAGCATATAAAGGGCTTCGAGACAAGCGATTTGACACGTCACACGTCCAAATCCGACCTTGCGTTCGAGAGATATCGGCAAACTTCGTAGGAAAGTAGGCGACTATCTGGCTCTCTCCTCACCACCAAAACCCCTTCTTATCAATCATATTTTTCAAAGAGCTCGCCCTCTTACACAAATCCCAAGCGCGCATGCGTATAAAACAAAAACAAAAATGGTCATCCATAGCGGAATCCAACAAAACGCATGCACTATATGAGCAACAACCTATAAGTTCATTTTAGCAGCGCATCTTATACATGTCGCATTTCAAAAGAGACTTTCACAAAAAAAATTACAATTTCACCCCCTAGTAGGGGTAGGTTTTATTTAGGGGTTGGAATGAGTGGTCCATTGGAAAGAGGGCGTCAACCCGAGTCCAACGACACCTCATTTGTCAAAATCGGACCATGGCTTTGGGAGATATCGACTTTGCCCCTGAATGTATTGCGGGTTAGTATGTGACGTCACCAGGAAAGTAGGCTATGAGTTAGAACACCCACCATCCCCCTACTCATAAGTATGTTGGTAATGCTTGTTTTGCACTATGTTTTATTTACAGTGACTTTATGAAGAGAAGGCTGTGACTTCCTGTACGTATTCTTTGGTCAACATGTATGATGTATGTACTCAATCATGTCGGAATGTGCCAAAATACATCTAGTATTCAAGTATCAATCCGTGTGCCTTTTAATTAACTAACAGTGCTGATATGTATGGAGCTCAAAGTGTCCCCAGCGTCGAAAGATTACTTGGACATATGTTTTGCTGTTAATTAATTTCGCCTTGTCAAAACAACGACCCACCTTTTAAGATAAGTTAATATAGCAGTACGGTAACAAATGTTTCGACTTTTGTTTGGAACATATTGGAACACGTGTCGAAACCTTGATGCCGACATCTGTCTATACATGAATGTAATTTTAGAAGTTAATATCAATTCTGAACACATGACAAGACACTTTGCTACCATTGAGGTTTTACAACTTTGATAAAGACACAGATGTGAGCAAATCGGTAATGGGAGGATTACCATTATACTCTGTCTAAGGTGAATTGGTTTGGAAAAGATCCAAAGTCACATACCAGTACGGTAATTAATCTTCAAAACCAGAAGTATTTCATGCATCATCTGGGCATAATTGATAGATAGTGTACGGTAGTTGTTTGTTGTAACCTGTCTGGAATTATGTTTCGTTATCTATTGTAGGCCTATCCGGAATGTATTGTATCAGAGCCTGTAATTAAAAAAACTTCGAAGTAGACAACTGTTATGAATAATGGTAATGACTAGGGCCCGGATGTTGATGCCGTAAAAAACTTTTAAAAATGCACTTAGCATTTTCAAAAATGACTGTAATAAATGACCTAAAAATTCGAAAACTGCACTGTAAAATGGATAAAATGATCTTATAATAATAAACTCACCAATATTTCGAAAACTCGAAAAATGCTCTATAAAATAGAGAAAAAGATCTCATAATAATAAACTCACCAATATTTCAAAAATGACATGTTAAGCTCAAACGGTAAAGTCAATCAAAATAGATTATCTTGTATCAGCTAGTAGCTTCGTCTTAACTCTGAGAAACTTAACTCCCTCATATAAAGCTGTGACATGATTAAATTGGAAAAATATGACCTTATAAAGCCGATTTCTCTAAAATATGACCAAAAAATCTACCAAACTTAAAAAATGCTCTTAAAATGAAACAAGTAGTTCCGTGAAGAACTATACAGCCTATTTTCATAGATCCTGCTCATGTTAATTGCCTCTATCATCATACAAAATCCCAGTTTAATTGCTGTAACAGATTCGTAGATATTGAGAACCGTCTAAATATTTCAGATGGTCGCCAGGTTGGATTTTTAATTTTGTACTATTAAATTAAGATTATTGTGTACGTGTGGTATTCAAACTGCAATCGCATGATTAGAACACAAGAAGTAAAAACGAGATTCTAAAATTACGCATAGCAGCCATCTTGTGATTATGCAAACAATTGAAATAAATTAGATGCCAGTGGATCAACATTTGTATAAGCATTCAACGTGCAACGTTTCATGGCACTCGGATAGTTAATTCGCGAGAAACGTCCATTTAAATATTTATACTTCGCGTCGCCGCCATGTTGGATTTGTGCTCACCAGGTTACTGAAAGTCCTATAGGTGAACATATGTTCATAGTCTCCATGAACATAAAAAATTCAGTTTGGTTGCTGTAAAAGATTCATAGATATTGAGAACCGTCTAAATAATTCGGAAGCTCGCCATTTAGGATTGTTATATGTATAGGCCATAGAGTTATGTACCATTCAAGGACAATTATTGCCTAGGTTCATTATTCAAACTTTCACTTCGATCGCATGATTACGACACAAGAAATAAAAACTTAATTTTAAAATTTGGCACAGCCGCCATCTTGAGGTTATGTAAACAATTGAATTAAATTAGATGGCCGTGCATTACAATCTGCAAAATCATTTACTGTACCACATTTCACAGCGCTGAGAGAGTTAAATCACGAGAAAATTCTATTAAAATATTTCAAATTCGCTTGGTCGCCATGTTAGTTTTGTACTTTACAGGTTTATGAAATATACATAGGTAAACTTGTATCAGTACCCTTTATCACCATACAAAATTGCAGGTTGATATATGTAATAGTTTCGGAGATATAGAATGTCAGTGAAATATTTCGCACAGCCGCCATTTTGAGATTATGTAAACAATTGAACTAAATTAGACTTCAGTGCATTACAATGTGTATAAACATTTGCTGTACCAAGTTTCATTACGTTTGGATAGTTAAATCGCGAGAAAAGTCTATTTAAAAGTCTCAACTTCGCTTGGCCGCCATGTTGGTTTTGTAGTCACCAGGTTTTTGAAAGTCTCATAGGTGAACTTCTAGTAGTGCCCTTTATCACCGTACACAATTTCAGGGCGATATCGGTAATAGTTTCGGAGATATTGAATGCTAGTGAAATATTTCGCACAGCCGCCATGTTGGATTGGTGAGACGTAACAAAATTTGAAGGGCACGGTCGAGGTCGCCGGGAATAGTGCTATGAACTTACCGAGTTTCATTGAAATCGCTCTAGCCGTTTAGATTTTATTAGGGGGGGGGCACACACACACCTCACACACACACACACACACGCACACACACACGGACAAAAGGTGATCTCATAAGCCTATTTTTTTCAATATTTAAAATAGGCTAAAAATAGCAAAAAATGCAAAACGATGTAAAATAAAAAAGAATATCTGAATACGGGGCGGGGGCCCGTCTGGAGTTTCTATGAACTTCAGCATTGTTTTAGACAGCTCAGTAAAAAGATGACATGTCATCACATCCGGGCCCTGGTGATGACAATTAGGGCATTAATTAGATATGAAGGACATAAATTAAAAACAAGTTGCTGTATATCCACTTGTCACATGTGTAGCTTATTTCCATATACGGCAGCTTATATCTGTCATATAACACTCACCTGCCGTCGGACAGGGAAGTAGACAACGCTATTTGTTTTATACCCACACCTGTTACATGCTCCAGCATATTGTTGAGTATGGACAAACAAGATGTCTGCTATCCCATGATGTCACATATCATGGTCCACCACCGAATGTTTGATGCATCCGGTTGTTTTCCGTCCCCTGCTTCTATACGTGTATCACCGACATGCCGACCGCAATGTGGCAGTGATAAACTCTACCTTAACGCTTACCGTACCTATAATGTGTCCCCGTTCAAACTCTGTTATTTGTTTATGTTTCACCCATTGTTGTCGATGAGGCATAGTGACTCCTAGAGGATAATTTACAGGTCATTAACCATGATTCACTACTTGTTTAACTCCTCGTCAGCTATCACGACAGTTGAAATGCTGCTGCTAGGCCCAGGAATACATGCAATAATACTACTCCTCTAATCATTGATTTGTATTTCCTGTAGACTACATTTCATGTGCATAGGCCTACCAATCTTCCATCATGATGCTGCAATTTTCACATACGGTATATTACTACTTTCCATGTTTACTGTTGTAGGCCTAAGTATGAAATAGTCCAAATTACAGCCAATATATTTCTTAAAATTAAATACTTATCAGGTACTGTCCTTACAGCGTAAACTCAGCTTTCATGACGCTCCGTATGCTGATTCCTACAGAGCCAGCTGACCGCAAACTGTCCAAAATCGAAACTCTGAGGTTAGCATCCAGTTACATCTCACACCTTGGTACGCAACTTGTAGCAGGTAAGTGTATCAAGTGTTTCCCATAACCACATTACTGTAACTGTCATCTCCCTCCCTTCCTAATTTGTATCTCTTACAGTACTTCTGCAGTCAGCCATCAGTCCGGTGTCTTCATTGCACCGTGTTGTTCAAAACTTACATTGTAACTCTAGGGTTCTTAACATGAATCACAACCGAAATGTGAGTTGTTGTGTCTTTCCAAATTATTTAATCTAACTTTCCGAAAAACACTGTTATCTTGAAGTACGGTACCGGTACTGAGAATGTGCGCACTATCAGAACTCAAACTCAGGTCTCCAGTTCCTCCAGAATTGGCATACAATTCACAGTGACTAACACTTAGCACTGCTAACGGAGCTGGTGAACTGGTGTAGCCTATACTACAGTGGCCAACACACAAAACCAGCACATTTCAGTGATAATGGGTGAAAGACAAACTCGCCAGTAATTCTTATAATAATAAGTTACTCTATTTCAAAATGATTGTATCGGATTGTATCTTGCACACGATGATAAAAACGTGATAATACTTGAAGCTTGAAGGATACTGACAGTTGTGACCTAATCAAACGATCAATTCTACATTTTGTGTAATAAACCAACACTATAATATTTATCTAGCCCTAGTGGTGCATACTCTATCACTAACATATAATAAATTATCGTATAGATGGCACGCATGCCAGTTCCTGAGATATGCATTTCTCTAACTCGTCAAAGAATGGCCTGATATCTGTAGATACTTAGTGTAGTGAACACTTCTACAGTCTAAACCTAAAGGTATATTAAGTAACTCACTTTTCATAAATTGTAAGTGACATGGATGTCAATTCCTAAAACATGATTATACTTAACTCGTCACTGAATGATTATAACACTTTGAAATCTGGCATAGTGAACCACTGATATAATGGATATTGAACTAGGTGACATGCTGACAAAATAACCTGAGAGATTTTTCAGTAACCCCTTCACTTTTATGACAATATGTTTACATTTAAATTTATAACTGGACTGTTCGATCTTCTGCATATTTTCAAACACGTTCGCAATTTTGGTATTTTTGGAGCTCGATTACTTGGCTAGATTTTTGTTCTTGTCTCTGTTGATAAAGTCTGAGCACAGTGCTGGTACTGCTACATAAAATTGAATTATTTTGGGACAAAATGACAGCATTTTCCGTCCCCATGATAAAATTTAACCAGCAAATATAAATCCTGGAAGTGTGACACAAGAGAGTCGTGTTACAAGCTCGAGGCAGTGGGAGAGCCCGATCACGTGATATATTGCACAATAGACGCTTCTAGAAGGTTGAAATCGGCATAGCAACAGTGATTTAGCCATGAAATATAATAAATATTGTTATAAATTATGCTATTGGATCCCAGCCCAGAGCCAATCAGAAGAGGTCTTATTGAAGACGGGATTAACTTCAACTACATAATTTGGCGAAATTATGCAATTAGGTCCTTAGAAGAAGATTTTCTTAATTGGTAATGCAGAGAACATTAAAAGAAAATATGTCTGATACTTTAAAAACCGCAGATCAGTTAATCTACGCAGTAATAAGCATTAATAATCTACGCGCTAAAATTATGGTGAGATATTGATATGGCCACCAACATTTCCACTTGGAGAGGGAGATCCAAGGATCGAGGTTCTTATTCCAGCAGTCTTTGAAGAGTGAGGAAGTGTTTTATTGGGTTAACGGAGATCCCAAAGCTTTGTCCGAGTGCGGCGATTGTCGACTCGTGGAGACGCTAGGTTAGCAGGGTAGAACATTGGAGATTACCGCACTAGCATTATAAGCGAAGTTGAGAGGAATATTGAAAGTAGAATATCTCATATATATTTGAGACTAGACTTCAGCCAAGTGAATATATAGAAAGTACAGGTCGAATACTAGATTCTATTGAAAGTCGAGAGTTCTAAGTCACACCATTCCGACGAAATAAGCCTGTTAAGACAGTTTTTCAAAAGTGTTGGAAATATAAGCTGAATATCATTTTAGTTGCAACGTGAAGTTGGCGAACGCAGTTCAAGTGAACAGTAGACCAGAGAACTTTAACACTGGCGCAGCAAACAAACATTATCATAATGACTACTATTATTCTTCGATTGGTTTCATTCGACATAATTAACATTGTAGAAGTGATGAACTAAATAGTCATGCGCCAGAGACATATTTAATGCAGAGTTAAGATACAACAATGGAGCTTCGATAGACAACGTATTGCAGAATACAGACGTAGTGTACGTTCCACCTTGTACATTTTCGTCAGTCTACGAACACTAATGTAACATCAATTAGCAATAGAAATAATTAATTCACCATCTACATGAATATTTCTATAAATTATTATTCAACGATGATGCTGATATATTTGCGACGGAGAATGACGATTCTACAGTAGATGATTGTCAAGATGCTAGGGTATCCCAGCAACAACAGAAGAATTTGCCAGTAGGATGTCGTTCGAGCCCAGACGGAGGTTAGTGAATACCGGAGAGAGAACGTTTTCCTATCTCTGAGGTCGCAGGTCCGAGGTTCGAATGGAGGTCCATCTCAGTATCTTGAACTGAGGAAACACCCAAAGTATTGTGTAAATACTTACCCAGATCTTCAAGATATCGTCCAAATAAGGTAGCAGTGTCATTTATTTTTAGTATAGAGCTTGATTAGTGTCATTCTGAGCCGACGTTCTTACTCCATAATTTCACATTTTATGTATTTCGGTGTTCTCATTTATTTTACACTTCAGATGTGTGTTAAGATTTTTATGCTTCAAGATTATTAGAGATGATTGCCTTTCATCTATTTTTCAATTTTATTCTACGGATCAGTTGTTGAACTGACATAAAAATTTTGTTTGAGGAATCAGATTGCCTCATAGAAGACGAGTCGTTTAGACTATCGAAATTTAATCATTTTATTTGAACCAAGAATTCAGACATTGTGTCATAGTTGCAAATTAAATTCTTTTAAATTTAATTTGAGCACTTTAATGTAACCACTTCAACTTCAAGAGCAGAAGAAACATCGAATGATATTGTCATATCAGTATTGTATATAAACTTTCGGCGATCTAGGAAATACTAGTCGTTTGATAAGACCGAAGTCTTAATCCCTATAGACATTCTTTGTGTAGAGTGGAAAGACATTACGAAATTGACAAACCTTTTCATTATTTGTTAAGCTGAAGGCTTTGTTCATTTAATTGTTAGAGGAAATATCTATTGATAGAAGATTATTCAAATCTTTGGCTAGGAATTCAAAGCTAGTTTATCCCGGTCAAGATTGAATTCTATTCGACACTATAAGTAACATGTGTGTTATTTTACACTATTTGTGTAATATCACGTAATAATGTAGACCTGATATTGCATCGACATGCAATTTAAAGCTTGATAAGTGAGGTGAGACGGAAGTTATTAATTTTATTACATGTATTTGTGACAGACGAGTTAACAGTTAATTATCTTTTTGTGTAGTAAACTTTAGGAGGTCAATCACGACAGTCTAATACCGTTCATTATTATTGGAAGTTTCGTTTGAAGAACTTAAGGATGTATAATAGTAGATCAGTAGTCATGTGTAACGACACTGAGGGTCATGCCGTTATTTGAGAGGTTCCTACAGAAGAAATGTTAATAACAATTCATCCGGTTTTGGTTATTGTTTAATATAGTGGATGATAATAGTTTTTGCCATATATACTGTTATATGAGGATTTGTAGAGCTATGGTGAGCTTGTACGAAGGAGGTTCCGCATTTTAAGGGAAGTCAATAAATTATTGTTCTTTGATAAGAAAAGGCATGGATCATGATAAGAGTCGTTGTATACAAGAAGTCCAGTTCATGTGAATTAACGTTTTAGCTGTGTTGACAGAAGGGTTTAAGTGGAAAGCAATTAGAGAACGATTGTGTACTCATGTCATTGATACTATTATTAAACTTTATTAAACCCGGAGTTGTGTAAATACGTACAGTTAATCTTTGTCAGTCGACTGTATTAGATCGACAATGTAATGAAACCTATATAAGACGATTTGTGAGCAGTATATGAAAGCTAAAGAGTGTTGGAAAATGTTTATGTGGAGAAACATTGTAAATAACTAATTGCAAGTTGTATAGTAACAGAGAATCCAGAATCTCGAAGGTAACGTGTTAACAACGTTAAATATTGTCTATTATTATGAACAAGTTACTTGTAAATATTTTCCGTAATGATTTAATAATTTAAGTCATTTTTAATAGGATTAATTAACAGAATGTTTTAGGAATAGAGTGTTTTGTGAGCGAATGTTTTTGTATGGATGATTGCCACCTGTTAAGAGTGACTGTTCAACCTAGTCGGTCTAGATCGATTACGGAGTATGAATGAAAGTGTGTATTAAAATTTCAGTATGATTGGTAGAGATTTGTTTAAGTTATGAGCGTTTTTATAATGACAGAATGTAACTTTTATTCGAGGCTTTTAGACGCGAGCCCGGCAGCAATGATACAAGCAAATGTGGACAGAAAGATGAACCGTTAGCAGTCGACAGTAGCGCCAATAGCACTTCTCTGAGGTCTAGCGAAACAGTTTAGACACCCACCCCTTCCTACCCCCACCCCCCTCATACGAGTTATGCACACATATTGTTTACCAGTGCCGACAACTATCCCGTTTCCAAAAACTAACCAGGCTTCTCAAG
The DNA here is from genome assembly GCA_946902985.2 of Meconema thalassinum. Lineage (NCBI taxonomy): Eukaryota > Metazoa > Arthropoda > Insecta > Orthoptera > Tettigoniidae > Meconema > Meconema thalassinum. Next base: position 892,057,188 of record OX336389.2, read on the forward strand.
ATTCTTTTAGCGGTAAGTCGAGCTGAAGAAAACAAACAAAAAAGCAACACTCTCATCGAGTACCGGTAAGCGTTTAATTCAATTAGGAGATAAAACATTATTTTTTAGAGAACTAGGATATTCTCAAAATTTGAATGGTAAAAAGTGTCAAACATGAAAATACTGCTCACTTAGTTTTAGATAAAAGGTAAATAAGGCAAGTCTCAAAACAAACATTGCTCCTCGGCAGACAGTTCTCATTTCGCTTAATGCGTTGTCTTCAAGCGGCAATACTTTTGACTTAAGGTGGTTGGCACACGGCAGTCACGTCAAAAAGTATCAATTTTTCAAAGAGCTCAAATATGGCCAAAAAGAGTTTAGAAGTGTTGTGGAAGGTCCAAAGTATTTTACCAATACAAAATCCTTTGGAAAACTGCTAACTGAAAGCAGCTTTAGGGCTTTAAAAATGGCAGAAACATTGGTTTTAGTGTTTTTGGGGGGAAAAACGGCCTTTTGACCTTCGTGTTCTCTGTTAGATGTCCGGTGATCCCGGTATTTATTAACGCTTTCCTTTTTTATCGTATTGAAATCTTTATTTTTGGAGTTTTTGGCCGGAATCTATTCACTAGAACACACTTAAAAACGAACAAAATATTAAAATTCGGCCTAAAACGGCCATTTTAAGCTAATTATACTTTTGACCTTCCACAACACTCCTAAACTCTTTTTGGCCCTATTTGAGCACTTTTGAAAAATCGATACTTTTGGACATGACTGTCACGCTCCAACCACCTTGAGCATATCTTCGGTCGAACAAAAATCTATATAAAAAGGTTTCATTGCATCACCTTATTTCTTAGTACAGTAACTGTTTCGAAAGAATGCTACTCTATGATGCGAACTCTAATACGACATTATCGTATTCAATATTTACGTCGTTTCCAGAAGAAATTATCTTGAGGTCTTCCAATCCCTCACCACCCACAGTCGTACGTAGCCTGCTTTTGATTATGCGTAACTTCGAAAAAGTTATCTCGGGTGTGGCGCTTGCGACCGGGATTGTCACTGTAATCTTCAGTGCGGTGTACAAAGTGGGAAACACACGTTTCAAGCCTGCTGAGATCATAATTTGAAATACAGCCATTAAGCTTCCAGTATTACCGGGTTCCGCTCGATCTGGGTTAACATCCCTGTCTTCAATCTCTTCTAGAGAGCTTCCTTCTTCAGTGTTTGATTCCTCCTCGCCTTTGTCGGTCATCGCGAAATCGTCGTCAGCAGAATCTTCGTCGTCAAAAATGTATTGTTTGTGCAGTTTCTCGAGCAATGAAGCTGCCTTCTTGATTTGGGGGTAGACTTCCGAAAAAGCAGTATACTCTTCTAAGAGTTGAATTTTGTCCGCGAATTTTCCATACATTTGACAGAAGTGATCGAATGCATCATCAGGAAGAACGTATCTACGACCTTTCACCCCAAGTAGACGACGATGCTAGAAGAGTGCCAAATCACGGTATAACCCAACAGTTGTGTTGCCGAATTTATCTTCAAGGTGAGAAATTATGGCGTCCAAGCAAACGTTGTAGGTCTCGACTCGAAATTTCTTGATGGACTCATCAATTGGCTCATCTGCAGCTTCCTCGCCATCCATCGTCTTCTTGCGCCGCTTCAAGGGATCGAGCAGTTTTTGGAATTCAAAGTCGGGAAATCCTCTGAGAAAATCTTCTTTTTCTTCAAGAATACATTCATATGCTCTCTCATTTCGAAGGTGCTCCATTTCTATGAACGTATGCTGGATTGCGCTCACAGCTTGCAATAAATCGATATCAACACCTAGCAAAACTTTACTCACAGATCCCACCTTTTCGAAGACTTTCGAAAAGACGAGCGCTGTGAGAACAAAGCGTTCTGATAGCAAGCATCTTAAGAGGCCTTGCGCTTCTGTGGCAGCTGATTTTTCGGCTGGTGTAACTTTGTCGGTTGGGTCTTCACGGTCAAGGGTCCGCAGTGGTGTCTGAATTACATGAAGCAGTGTGTCGATTAGAGCAGCAAATCTTGACAGAGCGACAGCGAGTGAAGAAGTGTGAGTCATCCAACGTGTCGTGCTGACTCGGTTTAGTCGACGAAATCGCTCTTTCGGATACCATTTGTTTGGTAATTTTCGAAAAGTTTGACTCGGGATTTTGACGATCAAATGAATGCAAAGTTTAAAAAAAATCGAAAACAGATCTTTAGCGTTTAAACATGCCATTACCGTATCACCCACTACCAAATTCATTCTGCGCGCAAAACACCAAACGTAAACAGCCGCAGGGTTTTCGTTTTGAACTTGAGCCTTGAGACTATTAAAATCTCCTTCACAGGATTGTCCGACAAGCAAGTTTTCCAGTCTAGATTAACTTCTCTGCATATGTCCTCGAGCGTCTTGAATAGGTTCTTGCTCTTCGTCGTCGCACATTCCTTTAACGCAACAAGCCGCTCATGCACTTTCCCTGTCTCTTCATTGACGTACCGGATAACGAAAGACAGTTGTTCTTTTCTCGATAAATCAAAAGTAGTATCCATTGAGAAGCTAAAGAATCTCCCTTCAAACAGTTGTTTTTGAATCTCATTTTTCATAACTCGAGAGATGGCATGACACATTTGATTCTGTCTATTCCTATTAAGAAAGTTTCGTTTCTTGCACTTAGGGTTAGCCTCCAAAGAAGCTAAATAAGCAGCCATTGGTGGGGCGTACTTTGCCAACAGCACAACTAGGTCTATAAAGTTCCCTTTTAGTTCTTCAGTCATTTTTTTTTCGGTGTCCGCGCAGAGCTCGTTTCCGTTCACCTAAATAAAGAATCACGTCTGTTAATTCGTTGACAATTTCCCTGTTTTCGGCTATTTTTACTTTTCTTCCTTCTTCGAAAGGAGGGACTAACGGCACGGATAAATCTTCTAGTTTAGCTTTCAGTGACGCCTCAACATGTTGTTCACTGGTCTCGTGAAGGAGAATAGAGCTTGTACCAGTTGACCAAGTACGGAATCCAGGGCGTGTCCACTCTTTCTTTACCTTCGACTGATTACCAAAGAGCATACAGTGAAGACAATAAAGCCTATCTTTGGATACGAGTACGACAACCACTCGCGCTGAACCACGCCACCATCTGGAAGCATTTTGCGGTACCAGGCTGCATGGCATGATCTTCCCTCTTTGTCCTTAGGGAAGCCCCCTACAAGCTCTCGGTTAGGTTGGGAAGGACCTTTTGCTCAAATGCACTTAACCCTTACCCCTCGATTTAAAATTCTCTTGGCTCTCCCTCCAGCTCGTATTTAACCCTTTACTGCATAGTGTAGTAAGTTTTACGGCAAACCATCAACGTCCATTCAATTGTGCACTCATTCAAACATACATACATACCAGTGATGCCTTTTTTTACATAACATACGACAAAACAGCCCGACAACCAAAGGTACTCCTTCCACCCCTCCCCATCCAGTTACCACAGGCTTCTGGAGTACCTTTGGCTCAAGCTCAAAGACATCACCGACCTACGGTCGTGCAAGTATACTTGCGCATTGCAATACGTACCCATGGCCAGTAGTAATGTTCGGTCTTCGAGAGTTAAAAGCTTAGCGTAGGAATCGCAAAAGATCATATATATATTGTGCCCGTTTGACAAGAATTTCGGAGAGCCATCGACCTTAAATGACCCTTCCGAAACCCCCATCTCCCAGGAAGACATATAGGACGGGAAGGAATGCATTCTTGGACTGGGAAAGCACTCAAGAAACTGTACTCGGGGGGTGTCGGGTGAAATAAGAGGTGAAACTACCAGCCCAGAGGAATACAAACACAACAAATACAATAAAGAGGCAAGGCTTACATTTAAATCGCACTCAGTTTATTCACAAAAGTGGCAGACCCCTAACTACTTCAGAGAGGTGAAAACGGCTAATCCGTGCTAAACAATGTTGATAATAATGTAATTCGTCTCCGTGCGACAAACCTAAAAATTAAGCCTCTCGAAGTCCTACGCAAAAATGGAAAATCAAAGAATGCAATCTAAGAGAATGACACGTAGATCTTCCCTATACAATTACTTCGGAGATTCAATGATAATAATAGTACAAGCATGATTCTACAGCAAGGTGAGTTATTTACTTGTTTACAATGCAAGGTATCAGTTACATTTAAAGCATAATAAGTTTAAAGCTACGCTATGATGGTGTCATCTCCAACATTTAACGTTATAGTCATTTAATCTAATACCTATCGTACGTTAATAATAGCAATGATGTAAACGAGACGCGTTTCATCCAAAATGTATTTCCAAGCTAAAGCTATGCACATTCTGAACCTAACAGAACGCATGAAAATCTATTCTAATTTACAACACAAATGAATAACATGTAACCCTCTTAAATTACTTGCGCAATGGGCGCCACTGCTCCTACCTTCCTACATCGCAAATCCACTGTTTGTGAACTTGGGTCATGTTTTGTGTGGGAGAGAAAATTAGGTCGGCGACTGCATGAGTAAAACCTGTCTAACGTCGCATTATCAGGTTAGCTACCGCGTTTAAACACGTAACTATCTGATATTTGTATTTAAGTGTGTCGAAGAATCAAGTCTAAGTTATGGTCATCAAGGTTCATTTAAGTGTATAGGTTTATTTATATTTTATTAGACATCCTAGCTCATGGTTTATATTCAGTTTTAAGTTGAAAATCCTGATATTTGATTATTACCTTCTTGTTTATCAGATTAGTTCAATCCTATCAGTTTCATTGTATTTTTTTAATGACCATGCTAAATTCGTATAGTCTAAACAATTGGTGTCCCAAGCATCCAATATAAACACATCATTAGAAGAAAAATAAATTCCAAAATATCAAATAGCACTCCTGTGTGCTCCATCAATAACACTGACCCGTCGGACATCTGCAGTAATAACGAGACAAAAGCGTTCACGTCATCAGCTCATAAAGTACCAAAACTTGTACTAGCATCTAAGGGTAATCATATCCTACCGCTGTAGTGCGTTTTAACATAACATGGTTCTGACTAAATGTATACAATCCAAGCTTGAGGATAAGGTTTAATCTTGCTGTAATAACAGCTGTGTACTCTGAACTTACAGAAAGGTGCATCATTTACTCATATATCAGACGTCTAATGTCTGGAAAACTTGAATTAATAAACCTGGGTCTTTTGCTTACAGTCCTATAAAATGACCCATGCACTCGAACTCAAGATAGCCTGCTCAGCTCATCTCGCAATGTTACAATTCATAGCTTGTATGTCAGTCGTCTGAATGTCGAATTTATAAAGTTATTCTCTCACTTTTCCACATTCCATAAACAGGTTTTCAGGTAGTAACGTCTAGTGTTCACTGCGCTCACAGCCTTCTAAGTAATTTTATCAATAAAAGAGTGTGCTGTCATCGCGTTCACAAGGTCAATATAAACATAAAAAGTGTGGCATTGACGTCTTTTCACGGCCAACAGGTGGTCGTTGAGTTTACTGCTCCAATAAAAATGCAGTTATACAGACACGATTATATAACAAAATGTTACACGTTAAAGTGTGTTGGTTCGATGCTCTGCCGAACTAGAAAAAGGTCTATTTACAAAAATTGTTGGCAAATGCGTTTATCCCAAGCAATTGCAAATGATACGACATAACTTGTGGTTACTCCACCACTAGGAATACATGTTAATAAATAAGCCTACCTAGGAATGTGCGGCGTAAGGTCATAATAAACTAATCTAATCCTCATTACAAGACCGTATATAAAAATATGTTTCGGCTATCAGCCAGACTCACGTGCGTGCTTCACATTTCTTCAGTGATATGACTTGCATGGTTTATGTAGCAAGTAAGGCATAATGGTGGAATGCCTGTAATACACATGCCTTCCTCATAGTGTGATTCAACCATCAGTGAACCATTTATAGTGTGATCCAGCCGTCGCTAAACCCCGCCATCCTGTGGGTTTTATTCCATTGCTAATGCCATAGTAGAAGGAATAATTGGCATTTCTTCATTGTGGAAAATGTGTATTAGCGATGCCATGATGCTGTTGAATTCGATGGTTAGCACTGAATTTACTGTTAGATTGTAACTAGCAATTGCACGCTGAAGTTACACTTATCAGCGGGTAGCAAGTAATAATGGCCATAGATTTTCCGCTCACAGAATTTAATATCAGTAGCTTGTGCCACTGTGCACACTAAAAACTTTGTGACTTTAATTCACACGTAACTTGTTTTTCACTGGATTGCACTGTTCCTAGCAATATCGTTGCACTTCTGAAAAACGTGGTTGGCAGCGTGTTCGATGCCTGCGTAGAAATGTTATCAGAAATATTTCAAATATTCAAAATCTGCTTTCACTTATGGCTTTCAATCAACTTAACAGCTTTGCTGCACGCAAAAGCGTATCTCAGTTCGTTGGATCAAGCTGTATTTGACAGATATTCCTCGATTACGTCGAGCGCAATTCTAACGTGGACACAGGACCATGCCTGCAGTAAGTTGCACGTCAAGCCAAGACCATGCTTGCGATACGAGTGTTTCAGCAAGAAGCCGGGTGCACTAGCTAGCCATCAGTCAAATGTGCTACTGTAAAATATTTATGGCATTCTAGGTGGGTTATTAATATTCATGTTTCCTTTCCATAATAAATCAAATTATGCTTATGTGCATCAAAAATATATACAACATTGGTTAATAATTACATCCTTACCAAATATAAAAAATATTATACATTCACGGCGCGGCAACTCATATGAATCAAATGAGCGCTATTTATGCCTTCTCCTTGGAAGTCTCTGCTTCTCTCAAGGATGGTAAACTCTTCATGAGCCATAGAAGTCACATGGCAAATGTGATTTCGGGTTCAATATTCCATTATGGCATTCCACATCACATACGAGTGTTAAGGTATTAGCGCCAATTAAAAATTGTTGGTAAATCTAAGACACTAAACGACAATTGAATATTGAAGCTTGAAATTTTGTACACCAAACGCAAATGAAAAATAATTCATGCAGTAGAGGACACAATTATGATGTCGGGGCTCGTCCGACACACGACTGGAACGGGAAATTTGTTATGTCGGGGCTCGCCCAACTAACGAGGGGTAAGGGTTCAACAGTGCCGGAGTCAAATGTTCCAGATTACAAAACGTTGCCGGATCGGAAGTTATCCCATAATCGTCGCACCTTGCCGCTACTAGGATGCCAGTTCCATACGCACTAGGACCTAAAGGGGGATGATTGGGAGGATACGCGGGAAGCGAGTCCTGGTTATCAGTCAAGTGAGAGCTGGAAGAACCGGGTCCCGCTACCACCGCAACTTGAAGCAAAGTTAACGGAATCAAACAACAAACAACAGCACACCTCACACGACACAGTGACATCAACACAAACGCAACTCCCTCCTCTTCACCGCACAGCCCCCGCTTCCCCCTTCGCTGATAGACTACTGGGACGGGCTCGGTCGGGCTCGGTCGGGCTCGGTCGTTTCTCGTGCCACTTCCGAAACCACGGCGCGCATTTCAAACAGAGAAGTCCGGAGCTTTTACACATTCACAAAACGATAAGCGATACTTTGGACGAGCTTGCTTGGGAAGACTCGGCAACGGCATTAATGTTACGTTCCTGTGAAGCACGAGGTTGGGTAGAGATATTCGATTCATACGTTAGGTTAGAGGGTTCGATGTCTCGCTTATTTGTATGTATGTAAATCCCAATTAACTATCATGAACATTCGGCTGACGCTAAATATTGATGAAACTTTTATTTTATGTTTAAACGAACAAACAATACAGTAACTCAGTAACAATATTTTGTGTCCGGTATTGACCGTTCGTGCCAGGACCTTACGATCTATTTAGTCATTTAGTTCTATTCTCCGCTGTCTCTATCTTTCTTTCCCCCACCCACCCACCCACTTTGAGGTCTTGCGGCCGCTAGACATCAACCATACAGTTGGCGCCACTGGCAGTCGAGGTTATGTTATTATATAATGTGAAGCCAGATGGTCAGCCACTGCCTTGTAAATGGAACAGTTTCATGGCGCAGCACTTTGCTAGCGTTCATTGATGAATCAGGCCAATGCAGGTGCATTTCTAGACGCGTGGCGGAAGAGGTAACCAGTTGTAAGGAATGGTACGAATGCAGGAGCCTCTGTTAAACGTTTTCTTCACGTACAGTAGGCCTAGTTATTTCAAAAAAAAATATGCTCGTAATTTATACACAGTAATTGCAGTAGGATGTGTAGTGGAAGAGAAGTGTGTATGATTGTATGGTTATTTTTTGTTGTTGTTTAGAATAGTTTATTGTTATTTATTGTTTATATTAGATTAGTTTACACTTGTTAAATAAATTTGCACAGTTCGTTCTTTCGTCGTTGACGCGTGATTCATTATAAATATAAGGATTAGAGTATTGTGGATGTATTGTAGGCGAAGCTGAGTTCCCATTCCCCGAGACAAGTAAGTAAAGGTAAGCGTGCCCCGTGTAGTTTGTTGTTTATCCACACTATTCTTGTAACTGCTGTATGTAAATCCCTAAAGACCATGTTGGAGCGATTTCTAATGAAGTAATTTGCCGGTGCTGTTAGAAATAGGCAATCCAGCTGGGGCTATGGATATTCCAACAGGCTACTTTCCGAATTTACGGGTACAGTACCTCATTAAAATGTTCATAGTTGAGGGTCTATGTGTCAGTGGCTGCATAGCGTTCATGATGCCTCTATTTATCCACAGCATTTTTTTTTTAATTATATAGATTTCACTCATGAAAACTGCAACACCATAAAGGAATCGGTCGTTTGTGTGGATTTTCAACAGGACCCCATGTAGGTATGTGAACGATAACATTTTCATGCCCTTTGAATTGTTTATACAGGTCCCCTAATGTGATTGGTCACAGAGGAAACACCTCTAATATACGGACCATAGTGTAGCATAGTTGGCTAAACTTGCAGTCTGTTCTTCATCAAACATGCCTCGACGACATATGTTGTTCATTGATTTTACGACATCTTGGTCATATAGTCCCGCGTACTTGGGTGTGTGTGGAACTTGTCTGATAACCTGAGTTATTGTGATGGCAATTATTACTGTGAGTATTTGTAATTCAGGTGAGATTGGAAAGGAGGCAGCCGTGGTCTTCAAGTTAGGAACCATTCCGGCATTTGCCTGGAGTGGAAGTGGGAAACTATGTAAAACCACTTCCAAGACGGCTGAGATAGGAATTGAACCCTCCACTTCTCAGTTTTGCCTCACGAGGCTGAGTTGACCCTGTTCCAGCCCTCCGATCAGAATTAAAATCTCTTGGCAGAGCCGGGAATCGAACCCAGACCTCGGGGGCGACAACCAAGAATGCTAGTCGCTACACTACGAAGGGGGTCTCTTGACGACAGAGAAGAGCACACTACAAACAATATGGCAGTTTGAGAGAGCTTGTATAATTGGTCTGTGAGAGAAGGTTATTTATATGGACTATAGTTGCATGCGTTGGCTGACACATATCTGCAGTACAAGAAATATGGCAGCAGTGCCAAATTAAGGTACGTACACTCGTAATCCCAGCACAGGCCACCTCGACGGACAACCGTGAGGGAGGATATCCACATCACTTGGATGACCCGGATTGACCCTTGTGCAACAACAGTGCAAATTTGAGCAGCAGTAGCTCCCCACACTACACAAGAAATCGTTGGGAATTGTTTATGTGCAAGTGGCTTACGAGCCCGTGTTCCACTGACCCCACAACAAGACGGAAGGCTGGCCTGGCATTGAGAAAGATCAGCATGGGTTGAGAAATTGCATTTGGTGATGAATCACACTTATGCCTGTGCTACGGCATACCAGTGAGTGGAGCCACCCAGACCTTGTTTTGAGAGGCGCACAGGGCCAACACTGGGAATTATGGTCTGGGAAGCTATTGGCTTTAATGTGGAATCACAATTAGAAATTGCTGAGGGCAATATGACTGCTTGCCAGTATGTTGACCAGGTACTCAAGTCAGTGGTTGTCCCAATGAAGGCAATCATTGCAAATGGGATGTTTCAGCACGACAATGCCCGCATCTCCAGGGAAGCTCCATCATAATCTTACATTGGCCCACCAGATACCCAGGTTGTGTGGGACATTAGCCTCAGCCTCTCATAACCCTGGAGCAACTGACCTGTGCACTGCAGTAAGTATGGACTACAATTCCTCAGGAAGTGATCCAGAGCCTTATTGACTCCATGCCTTGAAGAATTCAGCACTGTATGGCAGCAGGGCCGGATTTACCCAAAGTTACGCTATAGGCACCTCTCCATTGAGCTCCCCTCCTCACTTGAGCCCCCCCCCCCTATTTTTATGATAAGGCATAGCCACTCGCATGTGGTAAGGTTCGGTAAAAAGGAATAAACAGATATATGGCTGACAGCATAAGTTCATGCTTGAATTTTTACGCAGGGGTACATACTCAATTCAATAAAAAAATAACAGCTTGGAGTAATACTACATGAAACACTTTAACTTTTATGCAACCAAAACACTTTATGAATACCCTTTTCAAAAATAATGTCTAGCCTTAATTCATACAACAACAAGTAGTTCCGTGAAGAACTATCCAGCCTATTTTCATATATCCTACTAATATTAATTGCCTCTATCAACATACTAAATTTCAGTTTGATTGCTGTAATAGATTCGTAGATATTGAAAACCGACTAAATATTGCGGATGGTCGCCATGTTGGATTTTTATATATGTAGGTCTCATAGTTATGTACTGTTACATGAAGATTATTGTGTACGTGTAGTACTCAAATTTCAATCACATGATTAGGACACAAGAAGTAAAAACGAGATTTTAAAATTTCGCACAGCTGCCATCTTGTGGTTATGGAAACAATTGAAATAAATTAGATGCCAGTGGATTAACATTAGGCTATAGTATAAGGAATTACTGTACCAAGTTTCACTGCACTTGGATGGTTAAATTGCGAGAAACGACCATGTGAATATTTATACTTCGCGTCGCCACCATGTTGGATTTGTGATCACCAGGTTATTAAAAGGCCTATAGGTGAACTTATGTTCATAACCCCTATGAACATAAAAACATTCAGTTTGATTGCTGTAGTAGATTCGTAGATAATTAGAACCGTCCAAATATTCCCGATGGTCGCCATGTTGGATTGTTATATGTATAGGCCAAAGAGTCATGTACCTTTAAAGAAAAATTATTGCGTAGATTCATTATTCAAACTTTCACTTCGATCGCATGATTACGACACAAGAAACAAAAACTTAATTTAAAAATTTGCACAGCCGCCATCTTGAGGTTATGTAAACAATTGAACTAAATTACATATCAGTGCATTACAATGTGTATAAACACTGGCTGTACCAAGTTTCATTGCGTTTGGATAATTAAATCGCGAGCAAAGTCTATTTAAAACTTTCAAATTCGCTTGGCCGCCATGTTAGTTTTCTAGTTAACCGTTTTTTTTTAAGTCTCATAGGTGATCTTCCAGTAGTGCCCTTTATCTCTGTGCAAAATTTCAGGCTGATACTGGTAATAGTTTCAGAGATATAGAATGCCGGTGAAATATTTCGCACAGCCGCCATATTGTGGTTATGTAAACAATTGAACGAAGTTAGATGTTGTAGCATTACAATGTATATAAACATATACTGTACCAAGTTGCATTGCGTTTGGTTGGTAAAATCGTGAGAAACGTCTATTTAAAAGTCGCAACTTCGCTTGGCCGCCATGTTGGTTTTGTAGTTACCAGCTTTTCAAAGGTCACATAAGTGAACTTCTAGTAGTTTCGTTTATCACCATACAAAATTCCAGGGTGATATCGGTAATAGTTTTGGAGATATTGAATGCTGGTGAAATATTTCGCACAGCCGCCATGTTGGATTGGTGAAATGTAACAAAATTTTAAGGGCACGGTCGGGGTCGCCCGGAATAGTGCTATGAACTTACCGAGTTTCATTGAAATCTCTCCAGCCGTTTAGATTTTATTAGGGGGGACACACACACACCTCACACACACACACACGCACACACACACATGAACAAAAGGTGATCTCATAAGCCTATTTTTTCAAAATTGAAAATAGGCTAAAAATGAAGAGTAGCTTCAAAAATAAAATCATAATTTACTGCTGTAACTGAATGAACTGCGGTAGCACGAAATATAATTTAAAAAATAGTAGAACACACACTAATTTTAAAACGCATGAAGAGCAGTGGTACAAACGACATTTTAAATTGAACAAAGCGCCTCTAAAATACAAATAAGGCCAACTGCTTATTTTCCTGCAATATCTTTTAGATAAATTAAAGTGCATATTAAAAACATGAATGAAGACATAACGGGGCCTGCCTCAAGCACAACGAGAACTACTTCAAAAGTTTCCTTCTTGCCTTCATTTCGGCAAATTCATTAATTATCGCACCGCAGTTCAAGTTTACCGTCATATCTTTTTCAATCGCTAGGAGTGCAATAGAGTTTAACCTTTCTTCTTTAGTGACTGACCACAAATAGCTCTTGACGCGATTCAGTACCGAAATTAATCTTTCTCCAGAACAATTGGTCACTGGAATGGTGAGAAGTATCCGTAAAGCAATGTTTACGTTCGGGTACATTTCGTGTAAATCTTTTCCATGAAGGAAAGTGCTGAGCTCAGAGGCTGACTTGCCTTTAAAATCTGCAATTTTTAAATGTTCCTTTAAATGCAAGCACTCGTCAGCCAGTGCACTTTCTAAGTCATCCACATACTTTTCTGAGAGATCGTCAGTGAATTATTTTATCATTGGTCTAACAGGTTTTCTAGAAAATAAAATCTCCTATGGAGGACTTTGTAAGCCTCACTTCGCCTCTTAAGCTCAGCAATTAGTACACCCAGAATTACATAAAATACACTGTCGTGAAAATTTTCTGAGCCCTCTGACGGTACATATTCTCTTGGCTTTGTCTCATCATTCCTAGTCTTTCGTTCCGGTCTTCTCTTTAGATCGTAGGAATATTGAGCATTACCGCTTAATTCTTTGGCTTCTTTCTCATAGACATAGAAATTATCTCTTAAACTTTGCACAAATTCCGCTAACGAAGCTTAACATTCTACCACAGTTCTCAAATTAGTGCTAACTTTTTGGAGCTTCTGGCTGACAGTATTAAATCTTTTTAGAATGGTACTCCAAAAAACAACTAGGAAAGCAGTTTATAATTGTAGGATAATGCTTAAGATGCCTTTGGCTTCACTTCGAGTGTTTGCCTTTTGATTTCTGTCTTCGTGAATACTCTCAAGAGCTGCCACAACGCCACACCAGCCTTCCCTCAGAGCTTGACAAGCGTCATATCGTGCCGACCACCGAGTCACTGACGGGCTTTTTAGTACGCGCGCAATAAAGTTCTTTAAAATTTTCCATCGGTAGGTCGAAGCAGTAAAAAAGTTGTAAAGTTCTTGAGCTGTTAAAAATACCTTACAGATTCTGAACAAGATTCAGCGGCATGAGTTCCAAACAAATTTAGTGAATGGAGTGAGCATGGTGCATATACCAAACGTCAGGTCAAGTCCTAAGGAAAATATCCCTCCACGCATCTCCTCTCTCTCTCTCTCTCTCTCTCTCTCTCTCTTTTCTTTCTTGTGTTTCCGGCATGGAAACTCTAGATTGTCATCCCTCAACCTACTATATATAGTATATATAAAATAATTTGTTTTGCTCCTTTTACTCAACTTCTCACCATTTTTATTACCTTTGAAGTATTTTATTGGTAATTCAAGCTTTACAATCCAGTTTGAACACGTTGTCTACTTGAGGAAACCATGTTGATCTTTGTGCATTCGTAACAGTGTTGCCAACCATTGAGCCTGATCCGCTATAAAATCGAATTACTCAGGTGCTCTTTTGCCACTCAAACAAGGCTCGTACAAAACAAAATGTAATATAATATCAAATTCGTACAGAATTACTCTGCTTATAGTTCCAAATACCATTAAGGACTATGTTCACACACGCAATTCATCACATAAGAAGCAAAGTTGGTAAAGCTCCTAATTAACGTGTAAATAAGAAATTTATTCATAGAATTTTACAAAGGAAATTCTGAAAACTAGCCAGCTTATGGAAATATAGTAACACGGGCTGGAAAATCTTGTGCGCCAATACAAGCAGAAAAAGTAGGAACTTTTTCCTGGCGCGTTAGCCTCTTCACAGACCAGAACATCAAAGAGGCCGCTTAGGTCTTGAGGTGACTGCAGGTAGAGAGCTAAGGGATTCAAGGCCGTTATTCGAGCTTGCAACCCGGAATATTCGCCGGACATATTACTTGCGTTATCGTAAGATTGGCCTCGAATATCCTCCACTTTCAAATCCAGATCTTCCAACTTAGCTTTTACTGCATCAAAAAGCTGCTCTGACTTGTGCCCGATGCTCTCCATAAAACCTAGAAACCTTTCTTTTGGTTCACCATTGGCCGTCACATTTTGTTTGTCCGCTGAGCCAAATTTAAATTTTTGTTGCTTTCTCCCCCTAAGGTGTCATTTGAATTAAATGTAGGCCTAGAATTGTAATTCTCTTTTTCATCAATTTTGGCTTGTTGGAGCTGAAAAGGAAAATCCCGTATTAATCAGAGCACTTCAAACATAGTAAATTTAAAAAGAACAACTTTTAATATACTCTGCAGGCACGGTACGGTTTCGAGGCCAGTCTGAGTTTTTACGTATGTCACTTTGTGCAACAGTGTATCAAGGAATCGCCTATTGGGAAAGGCCTACTTTGCGTAAAGTTATTCGTGTACGGTAGCTTACCTCAAGTTGCTGAACTCCATCGCAGTCAATGTCGTGAACCGCAGAGCAAGAATTGTTATTGTTATCCGAATTTGTCGTTGGAGGTGTAGGATTCACACGCCCACTAAACATCTCATTTATTTTCCGACATTTTGATAGTGTCACCTTGGATTTCTTATCCTCTTCAGCTTTACGGACACGGTTTTGGTAACCAGACAACTTTTTGCTGCCCGTAGTTTAAAACATTTACTTGCAGATCACATCACAACAAAACAACACAACGCAATCTCGAACTCGCACAAAGCACAGGCAAGAGGGTGGGGCGCGGGGCACTTCGATGTTACTACAATGCAAGCAAACCTAGCTACCGTAACAACAGCGCGCGCAGCACAGCTCTGCTCGCCTGCCTCCCCCCCCCCCCCCCCCCCCCCCCCTCTCACACTTGTCGGGATGAAAGGGCGTCGAGCAGCATAACGAAGAGCGAAGTGGAAGGGCATGCGACAAAGACACGATATTATTTCTAAATGTCTCTGTTCATTTCTCAATATTTATTTTAGCATGTATACTGCTATAATCCTAACTTAGCACATTTAAAGCCGTAGCAAAGAGGGCGCCTCCAGTAAAGATCATTGCCGGTTGCCTAACCGAAGGCGCCCCTAGGCACGTGCCTATTTTGCCTTACGGTAAATCCGGCCCTGTATGGCAGCACATGATGGGCACATCCTGTAGGCTACTGGCTTTTGTCCACATTTGAGGTCGGAGGCACCTGAAAGTATCACAGGCAAACACTCGTCCAGCATGTTCAATTGCAACAGAGCAGCACCATTCCTTCATGGTGTTGCAATTCCCATTATCATGAGTGTAATAACATTAACACATGTTAACACACATATCCAGGAGCATAACATATCCCCCTTGCCCCTAAATGAAGTAACAACTCCTCTTCGTCTGACGCAAATATGAGTATCACATGCATTGGCACTAAAGGAAAACATCTGCGACTGGCTGCGTGGCTCAGTGGTAACATTCTCACCTGCTGTTTCCAAGATTTCAGGATCGAATCCTGGCGCAGTCAGCATGCATTTGAGGGTGCGCAGATGCAAGGGATCTGTATCAGTAGATTAACTGACACGTTTAAGAGACCCTTTGGGGCAAAATTCCGGCACCCCGGAGTCTCTAAGAGCCACAGTAGTTAAAAGGGATGTAAAACCAATAACAATATTATTAGAAAACATCTGTGATGTACATCTTCCATGAATACACTCGTGTTAGCTCTCTTGGGATGCAGTTTCATGGAGCATCTGTTGTGGAATTAGGGTTAGTCCTGCTCTCTCTAGCGGCAGTCCAAGTGGATTTGGGGATGCTATGTCACCACAGAAAAATATTTCGGCAAAGTGTTAAGATTACAAGATTCCCTTGTGAGTCATAGAAAGTCTCAGAAATAGTTGTAGTGAGTAACTTTACCTTTGTTGTTCCTAGGACCTGTGGATCAACCCTGCCTCAGAACAAATTTTCACACAAACGGTGGCTTCTCTTCTGACCATCAGCATCTTGGTACACCTCGAGCACCTGTCTGTACATTTTGTTTGGGCAATCAGAAGAAACTGGTAAGTTGATATTGTCTGTAGGGTAGCTAACAGCTATCTTAACCTGACTTCACTTCTACCCCTACTACATGGTCATTATCTATGTGCGCCCCGATAAACACGGTAAGCTAAGCCGGCTTTGACTGGTGGAGATCGCGGGCACGCGTACACGGTTCAGCCGGTGGTTGGCGTGCACTTTTATACTTTTACCAAACATGTTCAATAATGTGTACTTACAGTGCTCATAGTCGATGCTGAAAATGTCCTCCCTCTCTTGAAACACACACCTGACTACTTCTGATGAAAGAATGGACAACGATCTCATCTAAATCTTGTTATCTGTTAACTTTTTATTATTTACGGAGCCAGTTTTCTTGAATCGTTTAGCGAGCCTTCTAATTGTACTGGCATTAGGCATAGGCCTTCCTGGAAACATGATTCGAAATTTTCGTCTTGTTTCAGATAACCCACTAAACGATAGGAGTCAGCGGAGTGGGGTATTGCGAGATCTGCACCTAGCCAGCCAAATGATGCAATAGTTTGCCGCGGTCAACTCATTTGGCTGGCCAGGTGCACAGCGAGTGGTCCTCGCAATACCCATATCGTTAGTTCACACGTGTTTTGTCATTCATATGGACGTGTATCTGCAAAGCTTAGACAGTGTTGCACGTTTAGTGAGTATAGTGATTACTGTGAACTGAACTTAAACAGTACATAAGAGATGAAATCGAAGCCATCACTGCTGTGGAACTTCTGAATGTTGTCCATTCTTTCATCAGAAGATGTCAGGTGTGGGTTACAAGAGAGGGAGGACATTTTCAGCATCGGCTATGAGCACTGTAAGTACACATTATTGAACATGTTTGGTAAAAGTGTAAAAGTGCATGCCAACCACCGACTGAACCCTGTACGCACACCTGCGATCTGCGCCAGTCAAAGCCGGCTTAGCTCGCAGTGTTTATCAGGGCGCACAAAGATAATGACCCTGTCTTCTTCTGCGCGAATGGGTCTCTTAGGACCACACGGAATCAACACTTCTTGGCCTTGATGTTTGCCCAATAACTCTTCATGCGCAACGATTGAGCTAGTCTTCGTTGCTGCGACCAGACGTGTCTGGTAGGTCTTCTCTCTTCTGCCTCAAAACCCTGTGTATGAGTAATTTTCCTAACTTCCTCTTGATCCTTGAGATAGGGAAAACCTAATTCAGCCAAGTCCTTTTCCGCCTGTTTGTACCAATTGGACCTTGTTGCCTTTTTCTGCAAAAACGTATAGATTTTATTTGTTAACCTAGTTGGGTCCATTCTGTCCAAATGTCCCAAGAATTGGATCCTTCTCATACGGATTGTGTCTGTGATTTTAGTAATTTTTAAATATATGTCAGCATTAGGTTTCGGAAGGTGAATTCCATCTTTAATTCTTGGTCCCAACATTATTCGCAAGATTTTGCGTTCCTTAATCTCGGCCGCGGTAGCCAAGAGTGCTAATGCGCTACCTCGTGCCTCGCTGGCATCGGGAGAGCGTGGGTTCGATTCCCACCTCGGCTGTCCTGAAAATGGTTTTCGTGGTTTCCCATTTTCACCACCAGGCAAATGCCGGGACGGTTCCTTTCAATAGGTCCACGGCCGATTTCCTTCCAATATCCCTTCCCTGACCCGTCCTGAAAAGAAAAGTACATGGCCATTGGCTGCATTAATAAAATTATTAATCTCCAATTGATTTCTCAGTGTTTTATGTTGTAGATTAAGTGTCTCCGCTGCATAAAGGGCTGCAGGCAAGACTACTGTGTTATAATATTGAATTTTACAATTCCAAGAGAGGCATTTTTTGTTATAAACTTGTTTTGTCAAATGGAAAGCAGTTTCCATTTTCTGTAGTCTTGCTTCTATAGCTTTTCTTTCGTTGCCAGTTTCATTATTCACCCAAATACTTGAAGTCTTTCACTCGGGAGACTTGACAATTACCGATGTGGAGTGTATTCGGAGCAGTTTTAATATCCGTCATAAATTTTGTTTTGTCAAAAGAAATCCGTAAGCCGATTTTTGCTGCGTGTTCTTGGAGTAATTCAAGTTGTTTCTGGGCATCAGAAATGCTTGGAGCAATTAACGCCATGTCATCCGCAAATGCCAAACAGTCTAGTGCTATCCCTTTGAGTTTTGGTGCTAGTCTATGGGATGGTGCACCAGCTCGTCTCCATTCTCGGACGACTTTTTCGAGCGCACAATTAAACAACAATGGGGATAATCCATCTCCTTGAGGCACTCCTGTACCAATTGAAAATTCTGCGCTCAGTCCTCCCATAAATTTAACCTTTGAACTTGTATTCAAGAGGGTATCTTTGATGATTGATGTTGTCTTGCGATCTAATCCTAATTCTGAGAGTACAGCAACAAGGGATTCATGGTCAATGCTGTCATAAGCATTTGCAAAGTCAACAAAAGTAATGACATAATTTTTGTTTGACATTTTATGGAAGTAAGACATTGAGTTTTTCAAATTGATAATTTGCTCTGTACACGATCGGCCTTTCCGGAACCTACCTTGGTATTCACCAATCTGCGGATCCAATTGAAGATAGGCACGGTTCAAAAGAGCTTTGGACAAAATTTTGTAAGTTACCGAGAGTAATGAGATCCCTCGGTAATTGCTTGGGTTCGTTTTGCCACCTTTCTTGTATACTGGATGGATGATCGCCATCTTCCAATCTGGAGGAATTTTTTCAGTTTGCCAGATTTCATCAAAAATTTCTTTTTCCATAGTTCTGCAACGATCTGGTCCTCTCCCGACGCTTTGTTGTTTTTCATGGATTGGATTATTTCACGAATTTCCTGTAAGTCCGGTGGTTCCGAGTCAGGATTCCGTAGAGTATGACAAAATTGAAATGTTTCCTGAGGTTCCTCACAATTGAGTAGTTTGCCAAAAAAATCTGCAAAAAGTGCACAATTTTCAGAATTGGAGTGGGTGATGTTCCCAAGGTCGTTTTGAAACTGGAGAGAAGGTGGTGAATATTTAGTTCATTTCTGCTTGAATGTTCTATAGTAATTTCTAGAATGATGTTTCTTGAAGTCCTCTTCCATATCTTTTAATTTAGTGTTTTCATGATTTTTACAAATCACTCTTAGCGATTTTGTTACTGTTTTTCTAACGTCTTGAAGATATTGTAGCGTCCTTTCATTCTTGTTGCACATACAGTTCTGCCATGCTTGTTGCCTTAGGTTTATGAGGTGGTCACACTCATCAGTCCACCATGCATGTTTCCATACCCTGGTTAGAGGTGCAATTTTTTCAGCCGTTTTTAGAAGTTCAGCTTGAAGTTGCTGCCAATTCTGTGGGGTTAACTTTTGTGTCTCTTGCGTGAATTTTGGAGCAAATTTCCTCCTTTCTGGGATAATGTCCAAAGAGAATTTTGTGGGGTAATGGTCAGAGTCCAGATCTAATCCTTTGAGGACTTGAAGTTTCATGATTTCCGCCGTGTTGTAACGAGAGATCAGTACAGGGTCCAACTGAAATTCACCCAATAGTGGATTTGGTGAAATCCAAGTCTTAGTTTTTGATGATTTTTTCTTGAAAAATGTTGATTTAAAAAATATATCATGGTTCCTGCATATCTCTATTAGTTTCATGCCATTCCTGTTAGTTTGCTTATGACCTGACCATTTACCAACCCAGTATTTATACTCTTTTTCTTTGCCAATCTGGGCATTGAAATCATCCATTAAGATCTTAACAGGGTTTATTGGGATTCTCTGAAGAACATCGTCTAACAAGTTCCAGAATTCGTCTATTTTATCAACGTCCTGTCTATTGGTAATATTGGTTGGTGCATGTCCATTGACTAGCATGTAGATCTTATTAGCTGATTTAACTGTCATGGTGGAAAGTCAACCTGAGAAGGATTTAAAGTCCACAATAGAATCAAGTACTGTCTTGTCTACTATAAATCCAGTACCGAATTGAGGACAATTTGGCATAGCTCTTACACCAGGCTTTCCCTTATATATTCTGTACCCTTCCGAGTCAAAAGGGTGCTCATCAGTATACCTTGATTCTTGAAAAGCGATGATTCGAATTCTCCGTTCTCGAGATTTGTCAAGAATATTCTTAAGTTTTCCCATTTTCAAGAGGGAGTTGACATTAATAGTCATTAACCACAGTCTTGAAATTGGCCTGATTTTGTCTTTACGGGGTTTTGAGGCACTCCGATTTACCTCATGGCACACTACTGTGGTCTCCCCAGAATCCGAATAGACCACAAGCGTTTTTTCAACCGTGGGATTTGACCCACTGGGGTAATATGTTTGTATAGGTGCACTATTCATGTTGATTAACTTGGATAATTGACTGAGTTTTCAGTCGAGTTAAACTCAGAGTTCCACTTCTGAGTATTGGTATATCAGCCGCCACTAACATGTGAACAGACGCTGTCGGGGTACCACCACTAACATGTGGGATCGTCGTGCCCGTATAACTGATATATGGCAACCATATACCTTTTGCCCTTATTAACCTGAGCACTAGGTTGCCTCGTCCGCCATCTACACTGTTCCAGAGTCCATCTCTTCCACTGCAGATACCGTTGGGGACTTCACCGTAACCCTGGCAAGGGACCCTTACAAGGTACTACCAGCCGGGTCAGCTGGACCTAGGTTTTTTAAAGAGGTGTTACTCCTCTATCACTCCCTACTTTGTTCTGGCTTGTGACAGACAGAGCCTGGCTTCCCAATAATGGGTCCAGGTATGTAAGAAATAAAAACTGAACTGTCAAATATTTTTTATTATTTGCTTTTCATCAGATTTTAAATGCATTTATTTATATTTCCACATAGTTTTCATATCTGTTTAGACATGTGTCATAGCATATGACGATTTTTTGTGTACCCTCATCATAGAAGTCTGCCATCTGCAAGAAAAACCATTTCCCAAATACAATATTTTCTTCATCACTGATGTCCAAATGCTTGCTGCCGAGGAATCTTATATGGTAGGCCTACAGGAAGAGGTGGTGGTCACTAGATACAATATCATGTTGTAGAGAGGATGATCTAATTGATCCCAGCCAAAGTTGAGCTTGTGTTTGTTACGCAACCTAGCATTGTCATAGAGCAGCAAAACCTCAGCCGACAGCAGACATGAACGTTTATTTTGTATTAGATACAAAAGTTTCTTCAAGGTCAGACAATATGCAGAAGAGTTTATTGCTGTTTTGTGTGGCATGATGTTAACTAACATGGCCCAAAACATGGTTGCCATAATCTTGTATATTTACAGTATCTGTTTCAATTGAGCACTAGTCAGAGATGACATGTTGCACCACTCCATTGACTGCTGCTTGGATTGAGGAGACAAGTGGGAGACCCATGTCTCATCTTCTGTGATTATGTGTCACCTTCCTCCTGATACCAGTTTGAAAATGTAAGAGCAATCTGCCATTTTTGTTATTCTGATCTCAACAGGATAGTGAGAAACATTGGTGACATGAGGTCCTCGGTGGAACATAATTTAATAAATAATTGCTTTTTTACAGAAATAAATTACTATTAAATGATGACCTATTTAATCCATAGACCTATGCATATCATTGGTGTGAAAGATCAATACCGTAGGTCTAATTCGAGTGAATGATGTTAAATGATACCTTTGGGTTTGGCGAACCCATCGTACAAACATTCTAAATATGATAGTGTGTGAGTCGAGGCCTCGGATGGAGGTCCTTGATTCACAGCCCGACCCAGATCACTGGAACCTGGAAATGGTGAAGAAGAAGAAGAAGAAGACGATGTTAAATGTTGAAATCTTGATTGGAAGCAAAAGTATTGAAGTAACCTGGCAGTTCACAACACACAAGTCTTGTCAGAAGGGTTGGGTGTGGGTGGGCGAGGAGTGGAGGTATCTTTTTCTCTCCCTCTTGTGCAAAAATGTCTTTCAGTCTTTAATAATAATGTTATTGGTTTTACGTCCCTTTTAACTACACTGGCTTTTAGAGACGCCGGGGTGCCGGAATTTTGCCCCGAAGGGGATCTTTAACGTGCCAGTAAATGTACTGACACGGCTCCCTCACATTTGCGCACCCTCAAATGCCAGCTGACTGCGCCAGGTTTCGAACCTGCAACCTTGGGCTCAGTAAGCGAGAATGTTACCCCTGAGCCACGCAGCCAGACCTTTCAGTCTTTAAATACTGGTACAGTATTTAATCATTTATCTTCCAGGTAAAGTAATTTCCAACTTTCGCCCACAGAGCAATCGGATACAGCATGCTGATGCTGGAAGAAATGTGTTGAACATCAAAAGGGTAACAATAACTCCCTATGTCTCCAGGTGTTTTAGCTTGGAAGGAGAAGAAGTTTTCTTTGTGACAGTTCACGATCATTTCTTAAGTATGAATGGAACTTTAGATATACAGTATAATTTATTGTAATGTCCAACTGTTATAAAATGTGCTTCGCTCCTCACAGTGGTGAAAGCTGAATGATTAAAGAGCATTACTGGAATAAAAGTAACAAGGGTAACCTGAGACCACAGAGAATTGTCCTACATCTGCTTTGTCCACCACAATTACTGTCCGAGATTTCAAGCTGGGATAGGCTACAGCTAAACTAATGTTCCAAAATAAAACCAAAGACAAGCCCAACTTCTATAGTTAGCTGCCATGCTTCTTGCATGGAAAGTGCCAAAACCAAATTAATCGACATGGTGAGTTTGTTATGTATGAAGGTTGCTAATAACATTGAGGAGTGGTTTCTCTTTCACTGGCATGAAAGGCAGCTGATTTATCTCCATTATTCACATGTGAGTTGTTATTATTATTGTCATGGAGTTTTCTTTTTCAGTGTAAATGACCAGATTAACAGCCTATTTAAAAGCAAACCAAATAGATTCAGAAAGTGAATACGATGGGTAACCCCACTGTCATCACCAGTATTGAAGAGGATGTGTATTTCGATCTCAGTGTAGAGCTGCTTCCACCATTACTGTGGGGGATTTAAATTTGCATTGCATTGTTACAGCTTTCCTTAATAATTAGAAAGTAGCAGAGATAGGATGTGTAGTAATTGAACAGAGCTCATGATAGAACTGGTGGGGGAAGAATTATGTATACAAGGGAGAAATTAATGGAAATTTGCCCCTTGCCAAAAATGATACAAATTTTCGGAGTACTGCTGCACAAGGGATTATTGTATTATTAATCATATTGTTTTGCTCACTGTTCCAGAAAACATCAATGGAAGAGTTCACCTACTCCAGTATGCAAACCCACGCATCCAGGCAATCGAGATTCCACCCTTTGAACTATTCCGATCAAATGAGCTCGAAGACATGTTTACATTAATCGACTTGATAATTATATTGTTATTGTAAAGAGTCATTATTTTATCGTGTGTGGCCTATGCTCTGCAGGTGCCATAGAAACAACTTCATTATTGGATTTCTGTTATTCAAGACATGGCAGAGAACTGAAACAGGACACAGGACTTCCCAAGTTACAACAGTATTTGTGTAAATGACTACATAAGAACTTTGAAACTTGTCCTAATGCTATATTAAGTATTTAACTTATTAATTAATATAATATCTATAAATAAAGTAAGTGTTCTGTCTGAACATTTTCATTTCCAGCTAAAACTTTGTATTTATTCTATATGAGGTGTTTGTCTGTCATTTGATATGGGTTGGCATCAAAAGTACTGGCATAACGAATAGAATAAGAAGTGATATCACTGGCCTAGTACGCCTGGTCCGCTGCAGCGCAGCGCTGGCTCCGATCTGTGATGTAAGTTAGCATTGGCGCTTACGAGACTTTTAAAACCTTGCGACCTGTTTTACATGTTAAAACACCGCAAGATATCCTCATAGGCGCTAATAAGTTCGACATCTCCACTTACTTTACTGTGCCCAATTATAATTTAATAAGTCGTCTCCTGTAATAGTCCAGTTTCGACAATAAGCGAAGACAGAGAGCAAGTTCAAAATGCAATTAGTTTTGCCAGCTATCGGTAAATTTTAAAAAAAGAACGGAACAATTAACCTTGCTATCAGAAAGGAGTTCTTCACATTGTTACACATTTTACATTCCCTTAACAGACTTGCAACACAGAAAAAAAAAAGCCGTACGAACGCAACTTTCAACTTTACCGTAGATTACTATAAAATTCAATAATAACCATAAATTTCACTCCACAACACCAAAATCAGTAAACTACCATCATTTCAGAAGAACTTAACATTAAACAGACATTGAAGGCATAGTCATGACCCCTTCATAGAGTAGGCTATTGTCTAAAACTGATCACGCCTTCTTCAGCATTACGGTACATATATGTTTTTTAACTCATTGTCTTTTTATTCTCATCCCTTTCTTCACAGAAGTAGTCTTTAATGGCATCAAGAGCATTTTTATTTACACCATACTGGACAAATACTTAGGCAAATTAGGAAATATATGTGGAACAGAATAGTCTTTCAATCGCCAGTTGGTTCTTGGGAGAAGTAATACTTCCTTCCCTTCTATCACAAATTTGTCAAATTTAACAATTAAATCTTCTGAAAAGTGAGCATAACAGATGTAGGACTTTTCAGTAAGTTACCTATCCTTCCCTGGTATGGCCCCTTTGCACTTGATAAAACGTTCCTAATCTTTAGGAGGTTTGAAAAACCGTCTGACCTCTTTACAGTCCCCATAGCTAGATCTGCATACTGGTACAAAAGAGCAAGGCATCTTCACTACTCACATTAAGCACTCATGAAAATGTAAGGGCTAAACTGCTGTTTACTTACATTAAATAACAATAAAATTAACACACGAAGATAACGTCAACACACGACAAGAAATTAAATTCCATTTCAGTTAATGCTTCCTACAATAGCATTTCAGGTATTAGTACTATGAAGTAATAGTGTAAGCACTTGTATATCAATAAACGTTTGCACAGAGCACCACCAAAACACTCCGACCGATTAAATACTTAATATATCGCACATAAAGACATAAACATATGTGGAAATCAACAATCTCAAGTCGACTGTAGCGCTGCGTTGTGGCCAGTGCCAACCCGATCCGTATTCATTACATGCTATTGAGGGAGAAGAGATCACACTTTATATTCTATTCGTTATGGTACTGGTACAAATGACATGAAAACCATAAAACTAGGCTACAAAATATCATTTATGTAATACAAAGGAGTGAGGTGATGAAGAGGAACTCTCAAAGGTAATTGTGTGCAATTCATATCCATCTCTTAATATGAAGCTGAAGGCTCAAAATTGATTTTGTGGAACGCACTTGGAGACGACACTTCTGCGACAATGCAAGAAGCACATCCTTCTGATATGGATGTGTCCCAATGAAGCATATAAGAAGTTACAAGATGTCTATCATTCACTTGGCATAGACTGTGGAGTGATGCATGCTACCTAAACTCTGTCACCTGGATTGATCGATTCCCTTCACAGCTATTTAATGTTTATTAATGAATTATCCTAATTCGACTGGTTTTTTTTTCTTGACAAAGAATTCACGAACATTGATCTCCTGCAAGTTGGTGAAGCATCGGTCCAGACCTCGAGGCAGGAACCAAAATAATTGTGTTTTAAAAAAATTGAAGATATGAAATATTTTTGATCAGGTCATCACAACCAGCCAACCAAGTAACTGCAGCACGATTTTGTTGTCGGCAAAGATAAATTTTGACTTGTGTTATTTTACGTATCGGCAATTTCAAAGAAAATTTTTAAGTATTTTGACGCGAACAGCAAAGGAAAGATGTTTTAAACATTGCCGAGTTTTTGGAATATGGAAACCCCAAAAGCTAGACGAAATCATGTAGATAAAAAATTATCAAAATATTCATCCTCTGCTTTTATCAACGAAACTGAACTTTGCATGTTAGGCCCGAGATCTAAGAAGTCGGAAGCCCAGCTGTTTGCTGACTGGGTACACGGTTTCAACAAGAGATTTTTTTTGGGTGCAGAAGGCAGCATCGTAAGGGTAGATGAACAGCCTGCTATAATAAATGAAGAACTTATTTTAGATAATAATAATATTGCCATGAAAACGACAAGCGAGACCCACCAACAGCCAATAGTAGTGCCACGGAATCAAGTATGCAGCCAAGTGAGTTGTTGGTGAAGTTTAACTTTTACCTTGCACTATATTACATATTGTCAACACGAACGGCAAAGAACAGATTTGGTACATTGCCAAATCTTTGGAATATACTAATTCTCAAAAGGCAATTAGAGAACATGTCGATAAAAAGGAGAGCGGGGGAGGGGGGCCAAGAAATCTTCCCCACTTTGATAAATGCAAAAAACCTCAGACTGTTTTTATGAACAAAACAGGACTTAACACGTTAGCCCTGCAATCTAAGAAGCTGAAAGCCCAGCAGTTTGCTGATTGGTATGTCGCTGCGTTTTGTACTAGGTCAGAAACACTGGGACAATAATTGATCGATACTCTTCAATCCCATTCTGAGTTGGTTCCTGCTGGCAACGAATCTGGGGGTACTAAAAAAAACTGCACCCCTTTATTAAATGGGGAAAGAAAATTTAAAAAATATACAATCTCAGACTGTTTTTTTTTTTTTTTAATCAATGAAACTGTGTTTACATGTTGAGCAGGTTTGGGTGAGTTACTTTTCAAAAGTAATTTTGTTACAGTTACTTGTCGTAAATAGTAGCCTAGACTACCGATGTTACACTTACAATATTGTCAAAGTAATGAATCTTCACTTTCGTATAAAAAAATATCCATATAGTTGCTTAACATTTTCCACCCTACTGTAATATGCTTCATTTGAACGGAACAGTGGATTCCAGTAATAAGCCTATGGAAAAACAAAATGAACTATCACTACAACGCTACCACAACCTGGTGATTGTCGTGTGGTAACACACCTCATGCCTTATAAATAATTCAATTCATAAAAAGTGAATAGTATGCAGTTAGATACTAAAATATTTTGTAATCAGAATAATAGTAATAATAATAATATCAAGCTATTGAATTACAGATGTCTTACCTGCACATGCTTCTTCAAGTTCTTTACGGAACTGCGACTGCTCTGTATTATTTTTCCACCTGGTGTATGACTGCACCATAACAATGGCACAACCCTAGATACAAATACGTTTTAACTGCAATCTCACCAGAGAAGTAATACGTCAGGGATATTTTAATAATAATGTAATTGGTTTTACGTCCCTTTTAACTACTGTGACATTTAGGGACGCCAAGGTTGCCAAAATTTTGTCCCCAAGGGGATCTTTAACGTGCCAGTAAATCTCCTGACATGCCTCCCTCGCATTTGCGCACCCTCAAATGCCGGGATTTAATCCTGCAACCTTGGACACAGCAGGCGAGACCGTAACTGCTGCGTCACCCAGTCAGTCTTGGAATATTTTAACTAGATATTTGGCGTACATCATAAAAAGGGCTATGGCAGAGGTTCGGTTCTAATTTCTCACCCTCCCCAAACCTTTTAAACAGGTCGGAAGTAAGTACCATAATAAAATATTACATTGTGTTCTCAAGCTTTCCAGTAGAAAATGTGTTTCTCTAAACTGACCACAAAAACATGTCCAAAATATAGCTGCTACTTGAGCTATTTGGCATGTTATACCGAGAATGGCTCATATAAACCCTGATTGAGGGTTGGGCCTAATCTCTTGCAGACCCTTTATATAAGCCAGAAGTGTATCACAGAAGGTTGTGGGAAGTTTTCTATTCTCAGGCCTCCAAGTTAATGGTCTACACAGAGACAAGTCAGAATTATGGTGATTCAAAGAGCATTTAGGACCTTTATGGCACCAATGTGGGGAACAGATAGACGCAGGTACTTGAACCTTTCAAATTTATCATAAATTCATGGTTCATTTTTGGTTATTGTTGGTGTTGAGAAGGAAACCGAAAGTAGTGGCTACGCTGGCTAAAGAGCAGCATTAGGTCATGGGGCCAAGCTCTCTGCTGACTCGGTAGACGCGTGGGTTCGAGCCCCACTGTCGGCCGTTCTTGAAATGGTTTTCCATTTTCAACACCAGGCAAATGCTGGGACCGTACCTCCTGACAGGCCACGGCCGCTTCCTTCCACATCCTTGCCCAGTTTCATTCACCATCATTCATTTCATCTCTCATTAACTCCTCTCATGAGGTTGGCGTCAGGAAGGGCATCCGGCCGTAAAAACCATCGCCACAAAGACTTCCATCGCATCTCATCCCCGACCCCGTTGGAAAACGGGAATAATAAGGGGTAGACATACAGTTGGTGTTGAAAAGGAGATGGGCTGGCTCATAATGAAAAGTTGTTGGTTCCATTCCCACATGCTATTGACAACTCATTGCTCCATATTGGAAAAGTAACGAACATTTTTGTTACTTCGTTACTCTTAAAAGTAACGGCGTTACAGTTACTTATTTCAAAAAGTAACTTCGTTACCCTCTCGTAACCGTAAAAAGTAACTAATACAAGAAACGTGCTACTGCCCAAACCTGATGTTGAGCCTGCAATGTAAAAAGCTGTCTGTTATATTTTAACAAAGTCATCAATATAACAAAACCATGTTAAAAACACACTGTATAGCATGATAAAAAAAAGTCTAAGTTCAGGGTTAGAAAAAATGGGAGGGAAAAGGTGCTATAATAAGCTTAAAAACAGGGACAAAAAGGTGCTGCTTTACTCAACTAATTCAACAAATTCTCTTTCTCTTATCCTAGTTTATTGAGTTACAAACAAGTAACTTACATCAAATCATAACTCGTCAGAAGGAGGAAAAAACATGAAGCTGTTGTACTTCAAGACATTAAGCATCTCTACAATTTTAAAAGTAAGTCTGTTTTTGTTAGCCTTTGTAGATGTTAAAGCTTCTTTCGACATCCACAGAAACCAGGTGAGCAAACTTTGTATTCACTTGGAATGGCAACTCTACAGATGTGGCGAATTCCTCAATATCCGGATTCTCCAGAAGACTAGACTCAAGTTTGTGTTTGGTAAAGCCATCTAACTGCTCCCTTATGGAAATAAAAATATCCTATTGTTTTTCCTTTTCAAGACCTTGTTCTTCTAGTCGTTTAATAGCTGCAGTCACGTACTTGTAACTATGGACATAACTGCAAATTATGTAATTTCTCCGGTAGCAAAAGTTGCTGCACCTCATGGGTTCATGCCTAAAAGATCAACAGTAACTAATCTAATGGAGTTTACTCACAAAGTATCAGCAGCAATGGACAAAGGAAGTCAAGTTGATGTAATTTATACAGATTATGCGAAGGCATTCGATAAGGTAGATCATGATATCCTCTTAAATAAGTTAGCATATTATGGCTTCTCCTACAATTTGCTGAAGTTGTTCACCTCATATCTCAGTGAACGAAAACAGTTTGTTGCTTGCAATGGATGTGAATCCTATTCATACTATGCCCGATCAGGCGTCCCACAAGGTTCAAACCTAGGCCCTCTATTATTCTTACTGCTTATCAATGATCTTACAAGGTGTATTAAATATTCGAACGTTTTGTTATTCGCGGACGATGTCAAAATTTTTAGAAATATTCAGACAGAGCAGGACTGTCAATTACTACAAGAAGATCTCAATAATGTGGCATCCTGGAGTAAATTAAATCGCTTGAACCTTAACATAAAGAAATGCTCAGTTATGAAGTTTACTAGAAACAAATTCCAGGTGATGTTTCGGTACCGGATATTGGATGCGTATCTCACTATTAACAATTCTATCAAAGACCTAGGAGTCCATTTTGATTCAAAGCTAACATTTTCATTGCACACTCATGAAATGGTAGCTAGTGCTTATAAAATGCTAGGCTTTATAAGAAGAAATTCTAAAGATTTCGTCAACCCAAAAAGTATAAAATTATTGTTCAATTATTTTGTTAGAAGCAGATTAGAATATGCATCCAGCATCTGGAATCCCTGGTACTTGAACCACATTAGTGAAATTGAAATGGTTCAGAATAAATTCCTAAGATATCTGCAGTATAAAATGACGGGTATTTATCCGAAATATGATAGCTATGGAAATCTTCTAAGTTACCTGAATTATACATCTCTGGCTAACAGACGAAAAATTGCAATTCTTGTTTTTGTCTTCAAAGTATTCAATAACCTTTTGTATAGTCCGTATTTAATATCACAGTTTAATTTACGTGTCCCACCTACATCAACTCGACCTAAGTTTATTACATTTTACTGCCCAAGAACTAGAACTGAACAGCATAAACATTCCCCAATAATAAGTGCTATTCAATTATACAATGAACATTCAATAGCAAACAACCTCGACTTATTCAGTTACACATATAGTTCCTTTGTTTCTGCCTGCTGTGCGATCACATGAACTCGTACATTCCACCTACCAATTACCTGCACAGTATTATTATATTTTCGTATTTAGTTGTAGAATTAATTTGCATTACAATCTCAGCATTATGCCTGTCAATTATATTATAATTTGATAGAATTGTGTAACCAAATGTACATGTGTTTCTTTTTATTAGGCATATGCCTGTTAGAAGCACAATAAATCCAAATAAATAAATAAATAAATAAATTGCATCTGTGTCGGCTTTATAAAGAAAGCACAAACTCTTTTAATCATGTCAAAATTCTTATTACACTTATCTGCAATGGATTGTTACAGGAATGATTAGGGGCCTAAATCTTCCAACTCTATGACAGTACTTTCAATGTTTGTTCACACCGAATCTGTAAGCAAACCTTGGGAGCTGAATGTACTTCGTATTCAAGATCCAGGTGAAAGGAAGAATAGAGAACGTAGAGAACAGGCAACACAAAATTATTTTCTGGATACTGTCAAGATAAATGAAGAGTGATGCTATGAAGTGAGGTGGCCATGGATTGAAGGATACCCACCAGTTCCAGGAAATTTCAATTTGGGGACAAGAAGAATGGGACACACCCCCAAGAAGCTGAAAGAAAGCGATTCCAAAGACATGTATGATGAAATTCTGAAGGACTAGACACGAGAAGGAATCATTGAAAGTACCTGTGTCACAGTGGGATGAAGGGCACTATTTACCCCCATCAACCCATTTTTAAAGAAAACGGTACAACATGCATTCGACCTGTTTTTGATACTTCGTCTAGAGAGCATGGCTCTCCTTTGCTGTCTGTGTTCAGAGAAGGACATTAATCTAATAGAAATTATACCTACATTACTTCTTCGTTTTAGGCTGTACCAAATTGGAGTAATAGCAGATATAAGAAAAGCATTCTTGCAAATCAGCTAATGTGAAGTGGACCGGGACTGCCTCAGGTTTTTCTGGGTTGACATACATGTGTTGTGTTGGGGGTGATCAGCAGCCAATTCTTGTTGGGTGCAGAGATCGATTTTCATTTGAAACGTCTTGAAGATATGGGAGTTAAGAGGTATTCTATAGCTACCATCAAGAAGCTTAGAAAAAGTTTTTACGTTGATAATTGCGAGACCCGTTTACAATCTACTGCTGATGTGCACCGTTTTCAAGATGAAGCATTAAGAATATTGGCACAAGACAAATTTGTCTTGAGAGGTTGGGAATATTCAGATTCTAAGCTTGAAAATAATATAATAATAATAATGTCATTGGTTTACCTCCCTTTTAACTACCGAGGCTTTTAGAGATGCTGGGGTAGGAGAATTTTGTCCCAAGAGGGAACTTTAACGTGCCAATAAATCTACCGACACGGTTCCCTCGCATTTGTGCACCCTTAAATGCCAACTGACTGCACCAGGATTCGATCCTGCAATCTTGGGCACAGCATGCGAGAACATTACCCGGGGCCACGCAGTCAGTCCCTTGAAAATAAGACTGCTACTCCTGTTCTAAGCCTTATTGGGACAGAAAATCTGATACTCTAGCTGCGAGTGGCTGCAATCCTACAGACATTAAGGTGGTCACTTGAAAAACTATATCGTCAATAGCACAGAGATCCCATTGGCTTCACATGTCCTGTGTCGCTTTGTCAAAAGCTTTTACTACGGCAGTGTTGAGACATGAAAGGGGGATGGGATGAAGAAGTTCCAGTGGATGTGAGAAATGTATTCCTGACGTCGTTACAAAAACTTCTTTTACTTGAAAATGTGAAGATACCACGCTGTCTCATGGGAATTAGCGATAAGGTAATAAGTTGTTTGATACATGCCTTTTGTGATACCAGTACGCTTGTATATGCCGCAACAGTGTTCTTACACTTAGAATACAAATCCTGTGCACATTACAGCTGATACAAGCAAAGTCTAGTGTGTCACTGCTCAAAGGAATGACGATTTCAAGGCTGGAATTGTTAGCTGCAACCATGGCATCTTTGAAGAAATAATTTGAAGAACTAGATACAGATTTCTTCTTCTGGAGTGACTCAACTACTGTTCTCATATGAACACAGAGGGAAGATCATTGGGGAGTCTTTGTATGGAACAGGGTTCAGGAGATCAAGAGTCTGACAGTGAAGGAAGCTTGGAGGCAATACGAATCCTGCTGATCTATCAGGTGGTGGATGCTCTACTGAACGATTGTTAGAGTCTAAATGGTGGGAGGGCCCACCATGGCTGAAGCTGCCACTGGGAGAGAGGCCTCCAGAAGCACCAGAACCGGATGAAGAAATGGTAAGGCTGGAGAGAAGGAAAGCAATCATCTAATTCTATGCAATGATAGTAATGCTCTGTGTGTGTACTTTTTGGAACTGTAGTATTCATTGTAATCCAAAATGAAGCATGCAGCCTATATTTATTGTAATCCAAACATGAAACATGTAACCTATATTAACAATGTTGCACTTAAAACTGCTATTAATTATGTTAAAAGGAATCTGTGAACGCCGGTTAAGCTTTAGAATCAACACCAAGGAGAGCCGGCGGTGGGGAACAAACCCGCTCGTCTACCTAGTCAGCCGACAGCCTGGCCCCATGGCTGAAGTCTATGCATTAGCGAGCAAAGCTGCTATATTCGGTAGAAATTAATAAATAGTGTATTGCTTTTCTATTCCCCAATCTTTTGCCTTTACACACACCGAATTGCATGGGAATGACCAGGCCCGACGAGAGGGGGGGTCAGGCAGGGCTGGTTCCCCGGGGTCCAACGCTCCCAGGGGGGGGGGCATCCTAGGAGGATGGAAACGATCGGGCATTGCTTTATTATCACCTTTATGTGAGTTGAATTTGCTACTGGCAATCATTTAGTGAATGCAATGAACTGTCTGTGAACAATGTTACAAGGATTGAAAAACTTATTCCGTCAAGTGGACAATATTTTCCTTTATAAAGCGCTTGTGGGAAGAACAACAGTCTCAAAGTGGTCAACTTAGACCATGGGGCTTCGCTATGTATTTTTCTCAGAATATACCTGAAGACAGAGTATTCCATTATTCTAAATTTAGCTTATTCGGCTTATACACCAATCCTTCAAATAACTTTCTCATCCCTTCACTTATTTTGCCAAGGCCACGAGAGCCTGGGCTGCCCTGGTGTGTTTGGTCAGCTAGCTCAAGAGTTTCAAGTTTGGAGCGTCACATCGAGCTTAGATATTTAGAGGTCTGAAATGAATATATTGTCTAGCTAGACGTATCGTATGCCGTGCAGGCAGGTAAGTAAAATAAATTTTAAAGTAGTGTCCACACAGTAATTCAATTTATAGTTATTGTTGATTTAAGCATTTTCATCCTTATCCTCAGAATATGGGAATCAAGAAAGGTACCTGGAGACCTAAAGAATGCCACTATCGTCACTATCTTTAAAAAGGGTGATCGCAGTGTTTGTGGCAACTACCGTGGTATATCACTGCTATCAATTGTGGGGAAGATTCTTGCAAGAATTCTACTTAACCGCCTCAAGGTTATCTCTGAGAAGATCCTCCCAGAGTCACAATGCGGATTTAGAGCTTCCAGAAGCACAATTGACTTGATTTTCTGTGTGAGACAGCTACAAGAAAAATGTAGAGAACAACAGAATCCACTCTTCTTAGTCTTTTATGACTTGGAAAAGGCATTTGATTCGGTTCCAAGACCAGCCATGTGGGCAGTGCTGAAGCGGTTTGGTTGCCCTCAGCGTTTTGTAGATCTAATCAAGGCTCTCCATGATGGCATGACAGGTCAGGTTTGCCATCAGAATAAGATGTCCGATGAATTTCCCATTACCCATGGACTGAAACAAGGATGTGTACTGGCTCCAACGCTTTTTGCGCTGTACTTGGCTGCAATGCTTTATGATTCACCCACAAACATCCCAGGTGTGGAGGTCAAGTATCGTTTTGATGGAGGGCTTTTCAACCTAACTCGTCTCCGCTCCTTGAGGAAAACTCAGGTTACTAAGGTTACTAACATGCTGTATGCAGATGATGCTGCATCACCAACTCTCACATCAGAAGAGCTGCAAGAGTCAGTTAATTGTTACAAAAGTGCATGTGATCGCTTTGGTCTTACCATAAATGTCAATAAGACTAAAGTCTTGGCACAACCTTCACCAGGCACACCTCTTCCTCAGTTCAATATCTCCATCTCAAATTTGCCATTAGAACAGGTTGACCACTTCTCGTACCTGGGCAGTACCATCTCTGTGAGCTGTACCTGTGAGCAGGATGTGGATAAGAGAATTGGCGCAGCCCACGCAGCGTATGGACGATTAGCGCACCGGGTCTTCATGAATAAAGATCTGTCTGTGAGTACAAAGCTTATGGTGTACAAAGCAGTAGTCATTTCTTCATTGTTGTATGGTTGTGAAACGTGGACCCTTTACCGACGTGATCTTAGGAAGCTTGAGCGTTTCCACCTACAAAAACTTCGATCAATCCTGAGGATTAAATGGGAAGACCGCATTACCAATATTGCTGTTCTGGAAAAGGCTCAAATCAACAGCATAGAATCATCCATAATAGGTCACCAATTTAGATGGATTGGTCATCTCCATCGGATGGATGATGTGAGATTACCTCGTCAAATGCTATATGGTGAGTTATGCTATGGCACCAGACCTCATGGTGGTCCTAAGAGGCGCTACAAGGACCAATTTAAGCAGACCCTGAAATTGACAGGTCTTGATTCACAAACCTGGGACATGCTGGCTGAAGACCGCTCAACTTGGCGCCGTACCATCTCGGATACTGTAAAGACGTTTGAAAGGGATCGACGCACACATGAAGAGGCCAAGCGTCAAGCTAGGAAACTTCGAGCAGCCCAACCACGTCCTCCTCCAGCAATACTATGTGACTTGTGTGGTCGCTTGTTCCATGCCAGGATTGGACTCTTTAGTCACCGTAAACACATCCACAAACTGGACTGAAGGAAGAAGATTTATACTCGGATTCGAGTTAAAGCCGATGATGATTGTTGATTTAAGGGGCAGAACAGCGAAGTCATCTTCTCCTAGTAATTCACTTTCGCACTATGTGAAAAATTATCATTGCTGGCTAAATATCGTACAAAAGGGTGGGATGATTCTGTTGTCAAATGTAGATAGAAGAAATGCATGCGAAATTGCTCATCTTCTCGCTTACTGAATTGTGAAATCAATGCTAACATTTGAATAATCCGTATGTTTAGGTGCAGTATAATTATTATTATAACTGGTTCATTCAATACAATCAACAATCCTAGGTACCAGGGTTCATGCGCATTCCGATTAAGGGATTTATTGAAAATCTATATTACTATTATAGGGGTACCAGGTAGAAAAGACTGTTGGAGGCGGGGCTCGCATTACGTACCTGCTGAAGAGCTTCCCCCTCCATACACGACTTCGGAAGGTCCAGCGACAAAGACAACGAAGCAAGTAGCAGCGAGAAAGAGAGAGAGACACTTCCCCTACCTGACACACATGCGCAGAAGAAAGACTAGCAGTTGAGAGGCAAGGGAGCTGGAAACACTCTCCCCCACTTTGGTGCGCTTGCACATTGAAACATTCTTTTCCACCTGGTCACTCTATAGTACTAGAGTTGGGAAATGTATCCAAAGACTGAAAGTAAGGTAACATTCCAGTATTTTTCTGGACTGAGTGTTTAATTATCCAGGAGAAAAATGATAATTAAGCTAGGGCACTGAAACACTCAATTTTGTTTTCCAATTCCTCTCAGGGAACGTCAGTGGTAAGGACAGATGACCTACCGTAGCTGTTTCGCCCCTTAAAACAACAATA
This sequence comes from Meconema thalassinum, assembly GCA_946902985.2. Classification (NCBI taxonomy): domain Eukaryota; kingdom Metazoa; phylum Arthropoda; class Insecta; order Orthoptera; family Tettigoniidae; genus Meconema; species Meconema thalassinum. The sequence goes on from OX336389.2 coordinate 892,093,670, forward strand.
AGTAACGTCAGTGGTAGGGGCAGATGGCCTAGCTGTTCCGACCCTTAAAACAACAATAAGTAACGTCAGTGGTGTGCATGGCAATGGGGAAATTAATATATTGCATGTAGGCAACAGCGCAGACTTTCCTAAGACCAAATATTTAAACTCTGCTTAATTTAGAAGAAAATTAAGATGAAGTATTGCCGAATATTAATTATTAATATAAACACAATTTTGTTTTGAGCTGGTGCAGTGGCTGTTATTATTATTGGACATTTCTATGCCGTTTATTCCAAAAAGCAGCATCGATCTGCAAAGCACTTATTTCTCAGGACGCAAAGAGATATTTTCCCTAGCGAATCAAGCCCTTTCATGATACGCTCTAACGTCTCAGTACCGTTAAACATAAATTGAGTTGCTCTCTTTATCTACGACTAGGAAATGACTCCGGGTCCTGACGAAGCCGCGGTAGGAATGCAGGATTCGGCTTCCCGACTGCGGTGTCATTCGTAGTCTTGCTCAACAGTTAATAATAGGCCTATTTGTCGTTCAGTTGTTAATTCATTTAGGGGCTTGCGTCATTTAACCCGTGTACTTGGTAGCTAGTAGGTCTAGTATCACTGGCAGGCAATGAACCATTGGCGCTCAGTTGGGAATCGTTTGCATCAACTAGTACTGTAGATATAATTCAGTATTTGCTGAAGCGTTAATTTTCCGGTTTGTTTCTGAAGGCCTCCACATTATTGATTGAAGTCGACTGTAAAGCAGTAGTTTTCACAAATATTAATGAAGTAAATTATAAGATTCTCAAATAGTGAACAAAATAGAAAACCAAGAAACTTGTGAATTGTGTAGACTGAAAGGGAGGCTAGTGGTTGTTGTATAATAAGAGAGGTGTAATGGCAACATTGTTGTAACTATTTATCTTGGAGAGTAGAACTTACACCCTCTTTAAACCACCCACTGCTGGATGAAAAGCAGGGTATACACTGTGCTGTGCTATGGCTTTTGTGACATGATCAATCGCATGCCCTATTCTTAGTTGCCGAATGTAAAAAGTGGGAATGCGTTGCCTGTCGCAACTATTACTGTACTTATTAGGGTTAAGAGTAGGGTAGGTATCCCTGGACTTGAAATAAGGTACTATCCCGGCATTTGTCTGGAGGGTGTGAGAAAAACCACACTCAGGATAGCCGCTGTCAGCACCGGGATTCGAACCTCGGATCTGCAGACTTGCTGTAGACGCCCAACACGGTCAATGGTGAGCTACACAGCGGGGTCTTACTTGAAGGTGCGTGAACTTTTACTTCAATACCGGAGAGTCTTTTCTATAGCCACTAAATGTCAATATTCCAAAATATCACAAAAATAATCACCCAAATGGCCTATAACTCAATAATTTGGACTTTGAGCTAGGTGATATTCCATACCCCCAGATCCCCGGTATGTCCACTCCCCCATAATCTTGGCTTAAATCCGACCCCGATGGTCACCAGTCATAGATAGGATTGGGGACTTTTAGGAGAGCCTGGCTCTAGTTTTGCTTACTGCAAAACAATATTAAATTATAAGAAGTCCACTGACTGCAAATTAAGAATTTTGTTTGAATTATTCACTTTTTCTTCTTTTCTGAAAACAATCATTGATCAGCTGCAATCTACTGATAGCACGTAAGAAATAACTTGACTAACGTATGAGTATACCTGTGGTTAATTATGGAAATATATTTTTCTTTGTTTAATGTACAATAATATGTGATCGCCGTTCAACCAAAACACTTATCAGTGTTTAGGCTTAGACCCAAGGGCAGCAAGTTTTAAGAATGTCAACATAAAAACCCTATATGTAAAACGTATTTTAAAATAAGTCTTGACTTCGTGTAAAAATCATGTTAGGTAGTTTTCATTATGAAAAGAGATTACGTCATATGTCACAGAGGCCATAGTACTGCACAGTGTACAGTATACCGTTTCCACCTCTTTTAATATGCAGTTCAATGAACTGAACTTCCTGTTAATTAATTTTTGGGTCTTAGGACGTCGTGGTCATCAGTCTTCTCTACTTACTGTGCGTGTAGAACTCTGTCCGACAATCTATATCTGAAGTTAATCATATATTTTTAATTATTTTGGGATAGAATTGAGGAGGAAATAAATGTACGATGGTGCAACTACAGCCTTTGGCTATAGGGTTAAAACGATGAATCATGGAAAATAAGCTTAGAATCACCGACGGTGGAATTCGAACCCACCTGTTTCCGAGTTCATGGATAACAGCTTTTTTCTATGTGAATATTTTCGCCAAGTTAGATACTGTAAAGGCAATGAAATTACGGTCCGGTAAATGCATTTATTTTTTCAAATTTGTGTGCGACAAATGAGCATATTGCTTTTACGAGTATCACTGAGGTTCTAAAATTATTGATATCAAAGAGGATCTGCAGAACTTTAAATCTGAACACTGTGCATGGTTACGGTGGTACCTCATCGGGACAAATTTAGATCTGTCAAACACCAAAACTAAACAGTATAGTGAATTTAATGAAAATTATTAACTAGTTTTCGATGGCTTTACTCGTGATATTTATTTTTGTTAATTGAAAATAATGCATTTGTATGCGCTTGTCAGGTATAAACATTGAATTTACAAATACTTTTGCATGCATTCCTCCAGTTTCACTGTTGTAAATTTTACATACCAGCATTAACCCTTCAGGCCGGCTATTTAATCTGGAGGTGTTCCCTTCTCCGGCGGTATTTAAATTGAAGCTCAGCAGAGGTGTAGACACCAACAAGGTAAAAAATTAATAATGTAAAATCTACGAAATATAACGCAATGAAAATTCTAGGAATACTTACCGATAACATGTCCAATGTTTCTCAGTAATATATGTACCGACTGCTTTTCAGGGTTGTCCATGATCACACGCAATATTTACAAAAATATAATAATTTGATAAGATCCACTTTTGGTATTTGTTTCAGGTATATTTACAATGAAAACAAGATATGATAATGCTCAATCTATATAATTTTCGGGTATAATTTCCAGGAAAAGCTGAATTTTGAAAAGTTTTTAGGCCCCGTATATGTATCCCGTGTAGAATTGTCAACAAAATGTAAATATCGCAATATTAGTTCAAACCTGTCGCTTGGCATTGTTTGAGGGAATATTGGCTAGGGGTTTCTAAAAATTCATCCCTGGTGAAATACCTCTTTAGGGTAGGTCTCTGTATTATCCCCATCAACATTACAAGTCCCAAGAACACATAAATGTTGCCCCCTGTCACTAACTCTCACTTCTTGGCACGCGACCTTGGTTTCAAGGGCGCGCCAACTATACATTCTGACGAGTACATATTTGTTTCTCAAACAATTAGTTCAATCAATTTGTCATCGAAAAACAGAAAAATAGAATCTAAAACAGTCGTGAAATGCTATCCTGTTCGCGGCCTACCCGTGAACCTCTCGCCACAAACAATGAACAGCGGTCGTTGTTATTACAGTTGAAGCTATTTCTTCTTCATCAGCGCTGTCTGCCACCTCACCAATAACATCATGCTGTGTGTGCATAGTCCGTATCACTACCGAAAATATCGCTTCCCTGTACATCACTTCCACTACTGTCATCTATCAAACGAATAATCTCTGCACCCATAAGATAATGAGACAGCCCGGCAATTATTTATCTGCGACTGAGTAGCCTCAAGCCTACGAAACAAAAAAATTATCTACGTAGTATTTGGTTTCGGTGCTTTCCCTTCATAAGTGGCAAAAATTGTCATGTTAGACATAGTTCACAAAACATTCTCGAGATGGCAGGAGAGACCGTGATATCTTCTAAAGTAACTAATTTGAAACTCAATAGAGCGCGTTTCAAGTTCTTTCGCTGATCGATATGAGTCGTCGAAAGCAACGGATATCGATCAACTTCGTATTAGTTCTAATTATGAAACAGAGATGGCATTAAAGTACACAACGTCTCGGTTCATAACGTGCAAAAAGATCCCGCGAAGCAGCAGTGGTTCATGTGTAATAGGTAGGGACCGGAAAAATTAGCATTTATTTGTTTCAAAATTAGCATCTATTTTCTTCAAAATTAGCATCTATTTTCTTCAAAATTAGCATCTATTTACAAAGTTAAAAATCATCACATTGTAATATTATTTTAACGACTTCATGGTTATGAAGTGCAGTTATAGTCCTCAAACAAAAGCATTGTCAGTAGTTCAGCATTGCTTTCTTTCAAATTGTACCGTCTGTCTGTAACCACTGTGTTGTAATGGGACAACACACGCTCGCTATCAACATTGTTCGTTGGGGTCCACAAAACAGTATTTACAAATATGCTGAACTCTGTCTGAACTGCAGTTAATGCAAGCATGATATCACATTTTTCACTTTCTTTCATCTGGGTTTGAATTGCATTTAGCCAACTGTGGCCGAAGACGCGGCGAACAATGTACAGCGTGCTAACACTCACGCTGCGCCGTATGCTTGCACGCGGCCGAGTTCTGATGCGACGCAATGCGTAAAGACGAAATCATTGAGATTCGAGAAGACTGAACTGCGTTTCCCTGCGATGTAACAGTAGGCCTACTTGCGCAACTGTTGTGGCGCGCTAATCGCTAATTCGAACGTATCTCAAGGCGGCGAATTTAGCCAACCGTGGCCGAAGACGCGGCGAACGATGCACAGCGTACTAACACTCACACTGCGCCGTATGCTTGCACGCGGCCGAGCTCTGATGCGACGCAATGCGTAAAGACGAAATCATTGAGATTCGAGAAGACTGAACTGCGTTTCCCTGCGATGTAACAGTAGGCCTATTTGCGCAACTGTTGTGGCGCGCTAATCGCTAAAAACCGTCAAGGACGCAGAAATGGCAGCATCTAGAGCTATCAACGAATTGGAGGAACTAAAACAGTACCAGCGCAAGAACAACTTGATAGTGTATGGAATACCCACTGAAAGAGAGGAGGATGTATTTCACAAAATCTCGGACATTGGCAAGACGTTAGGAGTTGAAATCACCAGCGCAAACATAGACGCAGCTCACCGCCTCCCGTCAACAAAGCCTGGGCCTCAACCGATAATTGTGAAATTAAATAATAGGTGGAAGAAGGAAGAGATTCTCAGTAGCAGAAGACAAAAGAAGACCCTGAAGACGAGTGAAATTGGTTACAGTGATGGTGGTAATATATATATCAATGAACACCTGACCCCAAGAAATGAAACCATCGCCAAAAAGTGCCGTGAATTGAGACAACAGGGAAAAATCTTTGCAACTTGGGTCAGAGACTGCAAAATATACATTCGGAAAAATCAAAATGGACCCTCAAAGCTTATATCAAGTGCTGAAATACTGGATGAACTCGCCCTCTCAAACTAAAATCTATGTAATAGTAAGATATCTACTAAGTATTATCCCATATGGAACTAGAATTACAGAAATTAAATTTTTTAGGTAATGCAAATAATAATACACTAGAATTAACCGAGTGTAACTGTAATACACTTAGCGATTATTATAAGATTAAGGACAGTAAACAGATAATAACCGATACCAGTACACTAAAATGCGTACACATAAATGCACATAGCATAAAAAACAAGTTCGATGATATCCAAATAATGTTAGACAGAATCAAAGGTGTAGATGTCCTAGCAATCTCAGAAAATTGGTTAACAGAACAAACAAATATGTTTTTCAATATTAAGAAATATGTTGCA